>JAWHQI010000047.1:1135000-2335000 GCA_033032865.1 Dactylorhiza incarnata
ACATTGTAAGCGGATTATACCTGATAAATGAAAGTACTTAGTTTATCTGAATAAATACTTTCTACTTATGTTAGATTAGTCTTAGCATAAGTTCTTATTCATTATCACTATTATGGAAGGATGCAACCTTTCCCCCAGCATTACTGTTCCGCTGCCAGCTTCCCCGGCGAAGCCCTGAAACAGAACTGTTCTGTTTCAATAGTGCAGTAATTTTGAATTGAAAGAACCTCCTGAACTTGGTTATTGTTTGTGCTAGGGGAGATAGATAATGATTGATATCCTTCGTAGAGGGGAAATACGGCTTCACTAATGTTGCATGAAACAGGAAGCCAATTGTTATTAATATTCAGTTGCTCCAATTTTTTAACATGCATTTTGTTTCTGATGTAGGAAAATATGTTTATGATGATGGAGTTTTAGCAATACTGGATCACCTTGTTTGAAAGTTGCATCAATCCTTTTAACTTCAGCTACTGATTTCATTAATTGTTGTGATTTTGCCATAAATAACACTTTTCACTTGAGTAATAATGTCTTTAAGCTGATGTGGCCAGATGGTGGCTGGAGAGTGCTTCGGCTGCCATCTGAGTTCCGGCGAACTGCACATGATTATTTTCTGCATTAGTTTTGACATTTTTTTAATCAATTAAGGCTGTGATGAGTTTAAATAGATACCATCAAACTCTGAAGGTATCTTCAAAAAAAAAAGATCTATGTCGAGGACATTCGATCATTCTCTGAGCCTCCGTTACAACAATAAGTTTATGCATGTTTTTTTTTAAATCTGATTCATTTTAAGCTTACAAAGGCAATAAATTAGAGTCTCTGCTGCGCTTCTCATTAATAGCGTAATCAGCGCTGTACATTGCCAAGATGGAAATCGGGTGAGATTCTGGCAGTTGCTCTTCTATAGTTCTTTTGCATTTACATTGCATTTTATCTCTTCCCAATATATACATTATATCTCTTCCCATTTACATTGCATTTTCATTGATTTTCTAGAAAAAATATGTTTGAGCTTGAGCTCGACCGCTCATCGTCGTTGATGGGGCAGAAGAAGCCACTGGGGATGCAGGGGAGCTCGAGAACTAGAACTCGGTCAGTCGCCGACCCTGCCATCTCGCAACAGGAGCTTGTCAATCAAGTGAGCTCTTCAAATCGATTATGGTTTATTTAAACATGATCCAGAAAATGATGTTTTTTTCAAGCATGTTCTATTTGTGCATAAAGAAATTATCATTTTACATACCTTTTGCTCTTTGCATCAATGCAGCAAAGCTTTGCCGAGCCTAAAATCATGTCCAACCTAAAATTATTGGGAAAAAATGCTTTTCAGATAATATGATCCACAGTTTGCATGTAATTAACTTTATTATATTTGTAGTAATTTATTTTTGTCTTGAATTTAATATATATTTGGATCTTAGTCCTACTTGATTGCTGAATCTAATATCAATTTTATTCATACATTTTAGGATCGTGTAAGGACTGAAACTTACGGGAATGCAATCCGACAACATCAAAGTTCAATAGCAGGGAAAGTAAGTAATTATCCTGTAGGTTTTGATTTTATCTTCAACGTTAAGATCTAAATTTGATATTTGAGGTGAAAACTTTAGTTTGTTTTATCTTATGAGTATTACCCATCTTTTGAATCTTATTTCCCCTGTAACCCCATTGTACGATCATTTTTAGCTCTGTTGGTTCTCTTTTAATTGATTTCTGTTTGAGTGATATGCTTTTCGTCGAAGCTTTTGAAGTATATTTACATGACTAATTCCTCTACAGAATGCTTTAAGTGCAGGACATGATTTATATTTATATGATCAGTCCCAGTCTGCTTATTGCTTATGCAAATTATTGTTTCAAGTTGATATTACTTATTGTTGAATATTTGATGGACAAACATATAATTGGGAAACTTATTTGTATTAATCTATCCATCAACATTTAATTGATGTTCTCTTTGCTTTAATTTGACTAGTACTCATTTATCTAATACTTTAAAATCAATTGCGGTTTCTGCTCTCATTTATTTGTAGGGTGATCTTAATTGCTCTCTTTTATTTGTAGGGTACTCGAGCATTGACCGGCAAGTGACGAAAGATTCATTAGTCAGAAAGTGATGGACGATTCATTTTTCGAAAAATGACGAAAGATTTATTAGAAACATGTTGATCTTGTAATGTAATATTGTATTATTTTAGAAGAGATGATAATAACTTGTACTCTATGTAATACTTTTTGGCGTGAATAAATACATGTTGATCTTGTTACGAAATATTAAATATATGTGTTTTCAAGATTATTATTTGTAATAAAATCTCAGGTACACAAAATAGAAATGGAATATTTTTGATATATAAATGAATTGGCTGTAGTAAGAGGAATGGAAAACAAATGTAACGATTTTTTCGTTACTATTGTTTAATCTATTGTAACGAAATAATGTTTATTATACTTTATTTTACGAAGTTATTTTATTTTTAGTGAGGAAAAAAAACATTTGTAACGAAATAGTTTTAATCATAACTATTTTTTTGTGAGGAAAAAATAACATTCGTAACGAAATAATATTTATTGTGACCAATTTATTGTGAGGAAGAATCTCTTTTTGGTGAGAAAGTATCATTTGTTACAATTACTTTATTTGTAACGACATGCATACATTCGTTACAATAACCTTTAGCGTCGAGCTTTAGAGGAGGACTGTTACTTAAAGTTTTTTTCGTTACCAAAGAGTTTTTGTAACGAATTTTGGCACTTATTGTAACGAATTAGGTCCTTACTATAAGTGCAGTTTGTTGTAGTTATAATTTCTTGCTAAGAGGATTTATTATTATCAAAAGGGGGAGATTGTTGGACATATGTGTCATATCCCTTTGGTTGAGAATACCAAATCACATATTGTATTTGATCTTGCTTGTCGTGTGTTTATAGTGTGCAGGAACTATATGTGTATTACTCCACAGGTAGAAAGCAGCTTGGAATCAAATTCTCAGAATGGAGCACTATCGCCAGCGCTAAGGGATACCGCAGGCATTAGCGCTACCGCAGGCGATAGTGATACCGCCTTGCGCTAGTGCTAGAACGTGCCATAACTCCAACCGTCAGCGCTAGTGATACCGCAGGCGTTAGCGCTACCGCCTGGCGCTAGCTCCAGACCGGCCACAACACCATGTCGCGACGGTTTCTTAACGGTCTCTGCACGTACACTACCGTAGGCACTAGTAGCTACCGCATGCGCTAGCTCGGAGTTCTATAAATTGGAGCTTTCTCTCCCGTTTTGTTGTTGATCCCTGAGAGAATTCATGTGCCAAATTCTAGAGCAGTTACCCTGCCGAATTCTCATCTCCCACTCAAAGTCAAAGAAGATTTCTGGAGAAGGAAGCCATCATGCTGCATCCGAAGAACGATCGCATCAACCTCGCTTATGCTACAGCGATCCATCATCATCATCTCTAGAAAAACTAATAGAGGGATTTTTTATATTTGTATTATTTCATTTCATTGTTTTTTGTAGTGAAATCGCCTTGTGTTGGCGACTAGGTCCTTGCGCGGCTTAGGGGGAATTCGCCATGTGTGTTGGCGACTAGGTCTAGGTGATTAGATCTAGGGGGTGCTCGAGACCATAACCGGGGGAGGATTGGCTAGAGCGGCTTGATGCCATATTCGGGAAAGGATATGCTAAAGCCAACCGGTTCGTGGGGATACGAGTCGGTATAGAAAAGGAAAATTTATTTACATTTGTACGCCTCCGATTTCTAGCGATATTGAAATCAAATTTATATAAACATTTTTTTATATAATACAATCATGTCTCTATTTGTGTTTATTTGATTTCCTTCATTTGGCATAAATTTTCTATATTGCAAATTTCTTTTATCTAAATTGTTATATCGCTATCGGTTATATCAATACAATTTAGTAAATTGCCTAAAGATAAAAAAAAAAATTATCCCCTTATTCACCCCCCCCCCCTTCAAGGGCGCATATCGATCCAACACGCACCTGAGGTTCTAGCACATCCAATCTCATTTGGCTTCAAACTCCCAAAGATTGAGATATACGACGGAGCGGGCGACTCATCGGAGCATGTCAGGCACTTCACGATCAAGATGCAACTCTGCAATGCCCCAGATCCACTGTTGCGTCAGGCATTCCCGACGACTTTGAAAGGGCATGCTCGCACCTGGTTCTATCCCTGAAGGAGGGAGAAATCAAGGATTTCCCTGAGCTGGCTCAACAATTCATAGACCAGTTCATCGCTAGCTGCCGGATAGTCAAAGATCCCTCCCACCTGTTCGGGATCCGTCAAAGCGAAGGGGAAAACCTTAAAGATTTCTTTCGTTGTTTCACTACTGAGGCACGACAAATTCCTGGGATAAAATTGGAGTTCCTACGAGAGTTTCTTCTTGGAGGGCTTCACCCTGGTGGCTTCCACTCCGCACTAGTACGAGAGACTGTACCCAGCTATCCCAATCTCATTCGACGGATCGATGCCCAGATTGTTGATCATGATGCGGTTGAAGCACACCACCAATAATTTAAAAGGAACTCGAAAAGACAGAGAGAGCAGGAGTCACTACTGCGGCTGGTTGGTAAAAAGAACAATGCGCGCCGCAGAAAACATCGCCAAGATCGAGGACCACGACAACGCGAGGATTACACCCCCCCCCCCCCCCCCCCCCCCAACACGACTCGAACTAATGTACTCCTTGCCATTCGAGGTAACGATGCCCTTCGTAGGCCTGAGCCACTTGCGCAAAAAAGAGGAAATCAATCACAATATTGCGACTTCCATCAAGGACGTGGCCATAACATGGAGGGTTACCAAATGCTAAAGATGGAGATCGAGCGCCTCGTCAAGCAAGGACTTCTCGGGAGATTCCTACTGAACCAAGGATTGAAGCGACGCGTATCCTAGACATACAACTCTGTAAAAGATGACGCAGCACCCTAGCATGGGTAAAATGAAGACCCCGGGGTAGGGGTCTATCCCCAGTAAAGCGTACAAAGCTTGCAACCTCACCATTTTTCTGTATCGCTATTTTTTGCTAAAAGCTATTGTCGCGCGCATGTGCGCTTTGATTAGTTACATTACTGCAACTATCTATGACTTCGTTAAAAGTATAGATCTCCCGAAGTAAAGCTCTCATTACAGACCCGGTATCCAACACCAAACAACGGGCTCTCTGACTTCAGGAAGCACGGTTCGCTTGTAAAGAATCACACGCTCCCACGCTGCAGGGCTTCGTGCTCCCGCACTGCAGATCACTCGCTCCCATGTTGCAGGGCTTCATGCCCCCGCTCTGGAGAGCACTCGCTCCCACGCTGCAGGGCTCCATGCCCCCAGGGCTTCATGCCCCCGCACTGCAGAGCACTCTCTCTCGCCCTGTAGGGACTCATGCCCCCGCGCTGCAGAGCATTCTCTCTCGCGCTGCAGGGCCTGAAAGTATCTAGTTGCTACCTAAATCACCTAGAGGGGGTGAGTAGGTGAGTTCTATGGCATTTCGCGGGATAAAAATTACTTAAAGAGCAAGCACACATAACAAAATAAAACACACTGCAAAGACATGGAGATTTATAGTGGTTCCCCAGAATGGGTACGCCCACTTTCCTGCCTCACCTATCTAGCACTTCGGGCTAGACTCGGCTAATTCACCAAACTCAGATTTTTTTCAAATCTTACAACTCGGAGCCTCAACTCCTACAAGCTCGGAGACAGCGTCTCCTACAAAAACTCGGAGAACACTTTCTCCTACAAAAACTCGGAAGAAACACTTCCTACAATAGTTGTAAAAGGGTTTTACAAAAACTTTATATTGAAACAATCTTCTTAAAATCTCAAAGAGATTTAACTTCAGATCCGAGAAAAAGTCTTCTTCTTCCTTGCTTGAAATTGAAGCTTGAACTTGAATGTTGAAGGAGAAGAAAAACTTTGGCTTTTAAGACCTTGATCTGAGACTTGAGTGACGACTAGATCTGGAAGAAACTTTGCAGAATCTGGAAGCAGAGATCTGGTCAAAACTGTTCTTCAAGAGGAATCGCAAATCGAGATCGTCAATGACGAGACTTTTCCGTTCGCAAATTTTGAATAGTCGACAGTGAGAATAGAGTTTACAATTAGCGATTAGGGTTTTCTGAAATCAACCCTTCCTATTTATAGTGATTCCTCTTCCAACGACTAGAACGCGATTTAAGGACATAGCTCCCGTGCACTGTACATGGTCGGTGACCTAAATGATAGCTGTCAACGAATTTGAAAATAAATTCTGCTAAGTCCATTCGTCGATTATATTCGTGAAATCCATGAAATACTCGACGAATTATCCTCAACCATTCGACGAATTTTACTTCAGCTTATTCGACGAATTTGGCTTAACTATATTCGACGAATCATACTGACTTATTCGAACGAATAATACTTTAACTTATTCGATGAATTTGACTTAACATTATTCGACGAATTTACTTGGCCGAAAACAACTTGAACAAACTTCTCAAAGTGATCAGGAGACCTCTCGAGAATACTCGACGAATTCGTCAAATATTCACGAGTAATAAACAGATCACTCAACAAAATTCACTTGGACAAAATTGAAAAGACTGTCAGAAATTTCCAAAGTAATTTCGACAAATAACACGAGCCTTCACGTGAACACTCGACGAATGACACGAGACTTCACGTGAATACTCGATGAATTTTACTTAGGAAAATTTTGTCTGTCCAGATTCCAGCAAACAGCTCCTTGATTTTTCTCTTGCACTTGGAAATGAAGTACACCCCAATAGAGAGATTTTACATGAGTCAATAATATATCCTACACAATGAGAAATTACATTGCATAGTCTTGTATTTTATGACCTATTGTAATTTGACATTTGTTTGTACTTAGCAATAAAATTCCTGCAATAACAACACTAATGTGCAATATCAAATACAAACTTAATTTATCTTAGTTCAATGAGGACTTTTTCAAATCAAGATAATTGTGGATACAATTCCCAACAGGGCCTCATGCCCCCGCGCTGCAGAGCACTCGCTCCGGCACTTTAGGGCCTCATGCCCCCGCGCTGTAGGGCTTCATGCCCCCGTGCTGCAGAGCATCCGGTCCCATGTTATAGGGCGTCATGCCCCGCGCTGCAGAGCACTCGCTCCCGCGCTACATGGCCTCATGCCCCCACGCTGCAGAGCACTCGCTACCGCACAGCAGGGCTTCATGCCCCCTGCACTGTAGAGCACTCGCTCCCGCGGTGTAGGGCTTCATTCTCATGCGTTGCTTAGGGCTCTCAGCCCCAACGACCTCCCACTGCCGCTGATCAAAGGTCCGCCCTTCGCCCCACAGTAGGTCGTGGCGTCATCAGGGCCTGCCCCCCTCGTGCTCGCCAGCGGTTCGAAGGTCTGTCCTTCGCCGTCGCTCCGGGACCACGTCCCAACGACCTCCCACTATCACCGATCGAAGGTACACTCTTCTCCCTGCAGTAGGTTACAACATCGTCAGGGTCTGCCCCCTCGCGCTCGCTAGCAAGAGATGCTGCAAATCAAATGGCACTACTACAAGGGGAGGGAAGCAGAAAAGAAAATGAGACTGAAAAGGAAGATGGTGAGCAAGATAAAGAAACTGAACCTCAGGGGGAGATGGAAACTGTTTTAGCTGAAGTAGGAGCTAAGGAGCTGGATACTATTATGAATGAAGCTGAAAATGAAAAAGGGCAGCCAGATGATGTGTTTACTGAAGCTGAAACTCAGGGGGAGCAAATGGCTGAGACCCAGGGGGGCTGAGGGAACCATCTACTACTGAGAAAGAGCAATCCACAATAGTATTCAAGAGAAAAAGAAAGACTCCTCCTACCCCTCCTGAATAATATTTGAAAACAATGCTGATATATTTTTGATTACTAATTGGAATGAACATGACATCTGTTTATATGATTCTGAAAATTTGTTTATATGATCTCTTCTTCTACATTTCTTTTCTCTTTCCTTCTATTCAATATATTTCTTATCTTTACAAATGATGTGCTGGGTTAATTATATGCTAGTACAATTTCCCTCTAAATAGGGTTAAGACAAATAGGGGGAGATTGTTGGGAAAATGATTTCTCTTAACCCCCAGAAATGAGTTAAAGAAAGAGTTTTAACAATGAAAAATAAGACTAAGTAAATATGCGTCGAATAGTATTCGACGCAACGTCGAGCTGTAGTTGACGTTCCCTTCAGATTAAGTCAAAGTAACTTTAGGAAGATTTCGACGTATGTGTTGTCGACGCTACTCTGATTTCTAGTCGACGCACCTTAATCGACGCACCTTCCTTATTCTTCTCTCGACGTCCAGCCAGGATGAATTCGACGCTTACGTAGAATAGTAATCGACGCACGTCGATTCCCATGACAGAATTTAAATATGCGCCAGATCTCTTTCCTTCTTTCAATAGATCTGATTTATATGGAATAAGTGTCAATATTTTATAGCCGTTCTGAATCATTCTTTCCTTATATCTGATTCTTGGCTAATTTGATTTAACTTATTTGGATATTATTTGAAATCTGAATTGGTTCTTTCCTTCTACAGAAATAAATATTATGGAAACATTTTCATCTTTCTATTTTTCTGACTGCTAATTAATTATCCTCCTATAGCATTATTTTGAATACACAGAGCTATAAATAAAGAGGAGGTCGGCAGAAAATGACAGTTGAGTGATCCACCACATACTTTTTGAAATAGAGGAAAAACTCCCAAGAGAAAAGAGAGAAATTGAGAAAAAGCTATGCAGCAACATTCAAGCACTTCTTCTTCTTCTTCTTCTTCTTCTTCTTCTGCTTCTGAAGTCATACTGCTGCAAAAATCTGATAGCTCTCACAAAGAGAGAAAGTCTGCAAATCTTCTTCTCTCTATAGAAGAAAGATTCAATTCACTTCTTGTGCTTCCAATCTTCTTGCTAGGAAGAAAATTCATTTTTGTCCTTATATCTTTCTGCTTTCTTTCTAACTTCTAACATTGTAAAAGAGTTTTTAGAATCTCTCTTCAAAAAATTCAGTGTACTGGTTCTAAGAGTCTCCTTGTCAAAAGACTCAGTTGGTTCTAAGAGTCTCCTTGTCAAAAGACTCAGGGTGGTTCTAAGAGTCTCCTTATCAAAAGACTCAGTACAAGATAGTGAATTCCTACCAAGGGGGTAGAAGAGTGGACTACCCAAAGTTTGGGGAACCACTATATTTTCTTGTGTTGTGCTTTGATTTCTTTTCTTGCATTTACTTTCTTTACTTGTTTAATTCTTGTTGGTGTGTGGGAAGCTATAATCTGTGATCATACACATATATATATTAACTTTACACAAAATAATTTTTAATCTCTATTCACCCCCCTCTAGAGAATTCTAGTGAGGTAAACTGTGCACTTTCAGAATCGTTCGCCCTTCGCCCTGGTAGTAGGCCGCAGGACCATCTGGGTCTCGTCATCCAACAGTCAACCTCAAAGGGGTACCTCAAAATTGCTCGCGCAAAGATAGTGGAGCCAACATTACAAATCTCACAAGAAGAGCTCAGAACCATAGTAGACCAATCAGACAAAAGGGAGACAAAACACATATAGTTGCGACAATAAAATAAGGATGCAAGGTCCAATCACAAATACGCATAACGTGCCACAAATATAGCGCACATTGCACCCGACACATGCATAGTGCACGCCGCGCAAATTGCACCATGCACGCATGGTACGCGTTACGCCCTACGCACACATCGTGCACATGACACCCCGCGCGCACATTGCACACATCACCCGCATTATGCACATTACGCCATGCGCAAGTCACGCTCTGTGTTTACGTTACGCATACTCCACAATTGTGCACTTTCCGCTCCGAACACACTATGCCTTGCACTGCGCACGTTGAGCATCACACACACAGCACACACTTCGCACGCACAGCACCCATGGCGTACATCACACCTCGCGCGCAATGCACCCCTTGCATGCTCCACTCTTTTCACCTTGTAGGCGTTTTATCTTGCGAGCACCACCGCAAAATGTCGCGCGCAATCCGGCCTTCAAGTAAAAGTCCTCGCCTCCCATTCATTTTGGCTCGGGGACGCGGGGACTTGGGGGGCAAAATGATGGGTCCTCTTAGAAGGACTAGTCGCACCCCATGTATGGGGTACGATTATCCGAGTACCTCGCCGCCGCGACATAACCGCTATCGCCCCCGCCGCGTAGCCGCCTAGGGTGCAGCCGTCCGCGACGTGCCGACAGGAGGGCTGGCCGTCAGCCACCGCCCCGAAGGCAGGCGACCTCCCATTCTCCCGCCTCCCCCGTCGGGGGAGGCTTTCTGACTGCCCTGGACGGGCGACAATTTCTGCTGCCCCTCCAGCCTCCGCCTCCTTTGGGGGAGACTTTTCTCCCGAGCAGGACGGGCGGCAAAATTGCCACCCCTCCTATTAGTTTTAGCGCCCGGGACAGGCGGCGATTCCTGCCGCCCGTCCAGCCGCCGCCCACTTTTGGGGACGGCTTTTCTCCCGACCAGCACGGGCGGCAAAATCGCCTCCCATCCTGCTAGTTTTAGCGCCATGAATGGGTGGCGATTCCCGCCGCCCCCATTTGAGGGCGACTTCTCTCCCAACTAGAACGAGCGGCAATTTTGCCGCCCGTTCTGGCTGTTTTGACGCTCTTCTTGCCGCCCGTCCAGCCGTCGCCCCTTTGGGGGCGGCTTCTCTGCCGACCAGGACGGGTAGCAATTTCTGCCGCCCGGCCTCATCCGGGGGCTCATCTCCTCAGTCGCCGACCTCGCCCATAACCGCTCGGGGGGGGGGGGGGGGGGGGGGGGGATCTCGTCATTTTCCCAAAATTGGTGATCTGTGTGCTCTGAAAGGAGCGTTTCTATTCGCACGTCCAGTAGTTACTGGGTAAATTTATCGGTTCGCCCATCCTAAAATCTATAAATAGACCCCTTCTCTTCTTTATTTGGGATCTCTTCTCGGTCAGGAAAATCCTCCTACGAATTTTCTCTCTCCTCCTACGATTTTCTCTCTCCACCATTTCTCTTCCTTGCGCACGCCTCTTCCTTGCGCGCTCCGCGCACGCCTCTTCCTTGCGCGCTCCTGTGCACTGCCTCTTCCTCGCGCACTCCAGTGAGTGCCTCCTCCTTGCGCGCTCTCTCCAAACGCGCTCCGCTCTCAAGATAGTTACAAGCGCACCGTCGCGCACCCAGCAACAAGTACCGCCCACTCAAGGTCAAGTATTCCAGCCATCAACAAGACCAACACTTCAGATTCCTCCACACTCGACAGGGGACAAGCCGCAGGGATAAAGACGCGCAGAACGCGCTGCTGAAGCCTCCAAACAGCTGTCAAAGAATCCAAAGCATCTAGAGTGTGAAGCTCCCTATTGCAGCAAGTGAAAGACTTAGCTTCGTGAGCGGTGGTCTGTCACCCTCCGAGCTCTCTCTTTCCCTCCTAATAACTGTAACGAGGAGCGGTCGGTCGCCCTCGAGTTCTTTGGATAAGCCCTATAATAACACCGGAAATAGTGGAGGTTTGGTCGGCACAGATCCGACCACGTTGTTTTTCACCAAGTTGACGAGTTTTCCACGTTAAAAAAATTGTCTTGTCAGCATTCTCTTTTTCTGTGACTGTTTGCGCGCTCGACCGCTCCCGGGCTAAGGCGGTCCAATTTAGTCTGATCTACCGGAGCCTCGTGTAAGACCCCCCCCTCCCCAACTTGAACCGGGTTCAGGGAGGGGGAAATCTTACTGCCCAATAGAACGACCACCCAGCGCTCTCAGGGTGGCGACGGCCCACCCACTCAAGCGCTGAGCGGTCTCTTTGTCAGGCACAAGAATCATCACATCACATCAGAACGCATAGCGGAAGCAATCAACGAAAACTAGAAACTAAGCACACAGCTTATACTTTACATATTTAAGGGCCGAAGCCTAATGTTTACAAAAGTGCCACGAAGGCTACATCGACTAAACAAAAGGGGCCTAAGCCGGTCCTATACTCTAGGACTCACGTCGCGGAAGACAGGGGGCGGGGTCGGGAAAGTCGCACGGATCATCTCCAAGGCTTCCCGGTCAACCTGTGCTGTAGGGGCGTCACGCTGTCCCGTCTCCTGTGATTGGTTATAAGAAATAACCGTTAGTCACAGAGCTAAGCAGAAAACACATCCCCCTCCCCGGATCCTTATCCAGGGGGCGGCAAAAAGGCAGAATTGAAATAGCCGAGGCAAGGAAAGGGTTAGCAGCAGGATATCATATATATATACACATTTATATATAGTTATAATAAGCGGGGCTCCTGCCCTAATAACCACAACTGCGCAGAAAATTAAATCTATAATACTATCGCGCGCCAACACACACCCAGGTGCTCAAGACCTGTACTCCCACAAAAACCCCGTGTCGACACAGTTTTTAGACCGCTTTTGTTCAAGCAGGAGAGCTAATCCCGCGGGCCTCACCGATGTGGCCGTCGGTGACAGTGGCCAGTCTTGCCACTTCTGAATGTAGTCGTACCGTATCATTCAGGCCCTCTCGTACAACTCAGTGTACTGCATGGATGTGAGCGACATCCGGCGAACCGATTTTTAGGCCGACCAGCGGAGGAAATACTGCAACTCAGAGGGTAATAACCCACGGTGCCCCTCTCCCTGTCGCCATGAGTCGTCAACTCACCCGCACCGGTACGAACGGTCTGCGAGCGTGACCGACCCGCCACTTCCAAACAATCTTCACCCGCTTATTTTAAACGCGCCTTAAGGCTACGTGGCAATTCTCACTCGACCAGCCGCATGACCTTGGACCGGGAGACTTGGCGGTATGAGTGCTCCTTGCTTGGGGCTAACTTGGGAGGAGAGACTCAACTCCGAGTTTTCCCCAACTAAGGCCTTGCCGAAGGGAGGATAAGCACCGCGTTTGTTGCCACGGCAGCGCTGCCCTAGTAAATGGATTAGGCCGAAGCATGGGCCAAATATATAAACAGAAAAGTAGGCCGAAAGCAAAGGCCATGTGATAACAGAAAAGTAGGCCGAAAGCAAAGGCCATGTGATAACAGAAAAGTAGGCCGAAAGCAAAGGCCATGTGATAACAGAAAAGTAGGCCGAAAGCAAAGGCCATGTAATAAAACAGGAAAGTAGGCCGAAAGCAGAGGCCATGTAAGTAGGACCAGTACGAGACTGGATTTAAATGAAAGTACAGAATGTAAATGCGGGGGAACCAGTACGAGACTGGATTTTAAATGAAAGTACAGGATGTAAGTGCGGGGGACCAGTACGAGACTGGATTTAAATGAAAGTACAAAATGTAATTGCATAAGAGGAAATGGTTAGTAGTCCAATCACTCCATAAGAGGAGGCTTCGATCGACGACTCCGTACTTTTATTATCGTCGCGGCGGGGATTACGTCTCGGCGCCGCGTCGCGACGTCGTTCCGAATTTTGCGTTGTTTTTCCGAGCTTAGTCGGTCTTTTAGCTTACTATGCATAATTTAGGGTAAGTAGATAAAATATGCGTAGTGGGGACGCCGGATTATTTTTAATGAGTTTCGCTCTTTTCCGGGCGTTTATTTTTGTTTAAAAAAAACTTATGAGGGGTCAAAACTCAAGTCCACACTCCCTACTTTTGATAGTATTTGTAAAATACCTATTTTTAGTGCCCCTAATTTTTGGGAATTTTGGAGGCTCGATTGGGTATTTTAATACCTAAAATACACTTTATAATGGGTTTTAAAAATAGTAAAACTCCTCCTAAAAATCTCAAAAATTTACAGGAGGTGCCCCTAAGGGTGAGGCACATTTTTCATTTAGGAATTATTTTCTGAAAAGCCCCCATTTTTCCTCAGAAAAATGGGGAAGTGGAAAACCATTTGGGGTGCAAATAGAGGCAGGGAGGGGCCAGGGGGTGCCGCACCGGGCGCGGTCCTCGATCCCCACAGCGGATCCACAGCGGATCCGCTGTGGGGGCGCATAATCCCACGCGGGGGCGGGAGTTAAGAAAACGGGAGCCGCTGATCTCCCGGGGGAGATCGTGCGGCTCCCGTCGCTCCCGATGGGAGGCGGCCGCTGCCGCCGCCGGCAGCGGCCGGCAGTGGTCGGCGCCGCCCCCGGCCGGTGCGCCGGGGGCAGGCGACCAATCCGGCGGTGGTCCGGCGGCCTGGCGCCGCCGGCCACCGCCGGGGTGCCTGCAGTAAAGGCACGGGGGCGGTGGCGGCCCGCATGCCTACTGCATGCTCGCCGCCACCGCCTCCTCCGGTGAGGTGAGGTGGGGGAGTGCCCCCGGCCGGTGCGCCGGGGGCCGGCGACTCCTCCGGGGGTGGTCCGGCGGCCTGGCGCCGCCGGCCACCGCCGGGGGAAGGAGGGATAGGGGCGGGCGGCAGCGGCGTGGCCTGCATGGGCCATGCAGGCCTGCTGCCGCCGCCCCTGCCGTCGAGGGGGCGTCGGCGCCGCCCCCAGTCGGTGCGCCGGGGGCCGGCGCCAACTCCGGTGGTGGCCCGGTGGCCTGGCGCCGCCGGACCCCACCGGAAAACGGGCAAAGAGGGGGCGGGAGGCGCGGCGCAGCCGCACCAGGCCGCGCCGGCCTGGTGCGCCGCCGCCGCTCTATGCGCAGCCCTCCCCGCCACCCCTGGTCGGGGCGCCGGGGAGGGGGCAGCCTTCTGGCGGTGGCCCGGCGGCCTGGCGCCGCCGGCCGCCGCCGTGGGAGGGAATAACTCCCTCCCAGGGAGCTCGGGGAGGAGGGAGGAGGCGCGGCTGCCGCCGGCTGTGCCTGCCGGCGGCCTGAGGGCCTCCTCCGGGAGGTAGGGAAGAGGAAGGGGGGTGGTGTTCTACCTGGAGTGGGGGTTGGTGGCCGGCCATGGGACAGGAGGAGGAGGTGGCGGCTGAGTTGGCTCCGGCGAGGGGGTGGCCGGCTGGGTTGGCTCCGGCGAGGGGGTGGCCGGCTGGGTTGGGGTGCTGGCAGAGAGGAGCTGAGAGGGAGAGAGGGAGGGGTGGTGTGTGTGGGGGAAATGGAGGGGTTGCCCCTCCTTTTATAGGAAGGAGGGGAGCCCTCTCCCCCTCTCCCTCCCTTCCACGTGTAGGAAGGGAGGGTGAGTGGGGGGAGATATTTCTCCCCCCCCCCCCCCCTCCCCTCTTTCCTCAGGTGAGTGAAGGGAGGGGAAGATATTTTCTTCCCCCCCCCCCCTTTTGCTTCCTCTCTCTTGCTTATTGACCTAAACAGGGGAGCCCCCTTGGTTTGACTGGGGTCCATCTAGGTTCTTCGGGGTTGACTCCGGATTCGTGTACCCTGTAGCTTATACGTTGCATTGGGGTGGTCTGCATAGTGCCCTAATTGGTATATTCTCCACACAACCTTGTATCGAGACGCGACGAGTTCTGTCGCGCTTGTATTGTTCATTCGAGTCCAACGGAACTGACGGAAGTCAATTCGGGGTTCGTTCGGTCACTATTCATAATAATGAGGTAGTGGCGCGCTACGATACCCGAAATGGTCGTTTTCTCCAAACGACCTCGGATCGAAGTGCAACGAATTCCGTTGCGCTCGTATCGTCCATACGAGTTCAACGGAACTGACGGAAGTCAATTCGGGGTTCGTACGGCCACTATTCATAATAATGAGGTAGTGGCGCGCTACGATACCCGAAATGGTCGTTTTCTCCAAACGACCTCGGATCGAAGTGCAACGAATTCCGTTGCGCTCGTATCGTCCATACGAGTTCAACGGAACTGACGGAAGTCAATTCGGGGTTCGTACGGCCACTATTCATAATAATGAGGTAGTGGCGCGCTACGATACCCGAAATGGTCGTTTTCTCCAAACGACCTCGGATCGAAGTGCAACGAATTCCGTTGCGCTCGTATCGTCCATACGAGTTCAACGGAACTGACGGACGTTAATTCGGGGTTCGTACGGCCACTATTCATAATAATGAGGTAGTGGCGTGCTACGATACCCGAAATGGTCGTTTTCTCCTGCTCGGCCTACTTTTATTGGGCTCATTAGGGTCTAGTGGCCCAATAAAAGTCGGGATGTTACAATCCAATAAAATAAAGAGATTTTCGTCCCCGAAAATTGGCTAAAGTAGGGGTTTAAAGGATGTACCTGGGGGAAGAGCGTTGGGTATTTCTCTCGTACGAGCGTCTCGGGTTCCCATGTGAACTCTTCACGTCCACCGTTTGACCATAAGATCTTGACCATTGTGACAGTTTTGTTCCGCAGCTCTTTGATCTTGGAGTCCACTATCTTCACAGGTTCGAGTCGGACAGATCGGTCGGATTGTACTGATGTTGGTGGTGTGGGAAGGTGCTGCTCTGGTTGGCGTAGAACACGTCTTAGCGAGGAGACATGAAATACGTTGTGGAGGTTCCCTAGCTCAGCTGGCAGGGCTAATCTATAGGCCACCGGGCCAACTCTCTCGATGATTGGATACGGGCCTAAATAGCGGGGGTTCAGCTTTTTCTGCCTCTTGATTCGTGATATCCCATGCATAGGTTTAATCTTTAAGAAAACCATATCTCCGACTTGGAATTCCACTGGTCGATGACGTGCGTCGTAATACTTGGCCTGCCGACTCTGTGCTTCTAACATACGTTCCCGGATTAACCTTATCGCGGCGGTGGTATCGTCGATGTAGGTGACTCCCAAGGCTTCGGGATCCTCGTCCTGTGCCCAAGATAGCGGAGTTCTACAGCGTCTTCCGTAGAGGGCTTCGTAGGGCGCCATCTTGATGCTTGCCTGGAAGCTGTTGTTATAGGAAAATTCAACAAGAGGTAGCAACTGCTCCCAGGGTTCGTTGTATTCTACTATGCAAAGTCGGAGGAGGTCTTCCATCGTCCGGTTCGTTCTTTCTGTTTGCCCGTCAGTTTGGGGATGGAAGGCGGTGCTAAATGCCAATTTTGTTCCTAGATAAGCTTGCACTCTCCTCCATTCCTTTGATGTGAAGCGCCCGTCGCGGTCCGAGACGATCGATTTGGGTATCCCATGGAATCGGACTACCTGTTCGATAAATAGTCGGGCCAATATGTCGACGCCATCGCCTTGTCTGTTTGGAATGAAACGAGCCACTTTGGTGAGTCGATCTACTACGACCCATATCGAGTCGTTTCCTGCACGGGATCGAGGTAAGCCATGGACGAAGTCCATGGAAATATCCTCAAATTTCCATTCTGGAATTGGCAGGGGTTGTAGTAGACCTCCTGGGCTACGACATTCGGCCTTGACCATTTGGCAGGTCTGGCAGTGCGCTACGTAATCGGTGACGTCCTTCTTCATTCCTGGCCAATATAATGTTCGTCGCAGGTCCGTATACATCTTTACTACTCCCGGATGTATAGAATACCTGGTTTGATGTGCTTCGCGGAGGATCTCTTCCCGGATTCCTTTTACAGCAGGGATAAATATGCGGTGCCTGTACTGTAGAATGCCATCATATAAGTTGTAGTCTTCTTGCGCACCGTGTTGCAAGGATTGAATGATCGGGGCTGCTTCTAAGTCGACCTTCTGGGCTTCTCGTATTCTATCCCTAATGTCGCACTGTATCTCCATCCAGTAGAGGTGAGCCTGGTATTCCATTGGGTTCCTGCGGGTAACGAGGATGATATCCAAGTCTGCTAAGGACTTGATCAATTCATCTGGTATCATCTCTAGCCAGCTGCCGGCCATTGAAGTCTGCCTACTCAAGGCGTCTGCAACTTTATTAGCCTTGCCAGGATGATATTGGAGAGCGAAATCGTAATCGCATAAGAACTCCAGCCACCGGCGCTGTCGAAGATTTAGCTCCTTCTGGGTGAAGATGTATTTGAGGCTCTTATGATCGGAGAAGATCTCGCATCGCACACCGTAAAGGTAGTGCCTCCAGACTTTTAACGCGAAAACTACTGCACCCAGCTCTAAATCGTGGGTAGCGTAGTTTAATTCGTGGGGCTTCAATTGTCGGGAGGCATAAGCGATTACCTTTCCGTGTTGCATTAGGACGGCTCCCAATCCCTTTAATGACGCGTCGGCGTAGATCTGGAAGCCTTCCGTTCCCGAGGGGAGTGTCAGAATCGGTGCTGATATTAGCCGGTTCTTGAGCTCGATGAAGGCTGCTTCGCATTCAGGCGACCACCTGAACGCCACGTCCTTCTTCGTCAGGGCGGTAAGCGGGAGTGCTATCTTAGAGAATCCTTCTACGAATTTTCGGTAGTAGCCGGCGAGGCCAAGGAAACTCCGGATGTCTGCGGCCGTCTTAAGTGGCGGCCAATCTCGTACCGCTCGTACCTTATCTTGGTCTACTGCTACTCCGTTCTTATTAACGGTGTGTCCAAGGAAGCCAACTTCTTCCATCCAGAACTCACATTTGCTGAACTTCGCGAAGAGTGAGTGCTCCCTTAACTTGAGCAGTACCATTTGAAGGTGCTTGGAATGATCCGCTTTGCTCTTCGAGTAGATGAGTATGTCATCTATGAAGACTATCACAAAGTGATCTAAGAAGGGTTTGAACACCGTATTCATCAGAGCCATGAAGGCGGACGGAGCATTGGTCAAGCCGAAAGGCATTACCATGAATTCGTAGAGTCCATAGCGGGAGCTGAATGCGGTCTTGGGGATGTCTTCTTCCCGTACTCTGAGTTGATAGTATCCAGACCTTAGATCCATCTTGGAGAAGACTGATGCGCCTTGTAGTTGGTCGAATAATTCATCTATTCGGGGCAGGGGATAAGTATTCCGGGTCGTGAGCTTATTCAGTTCCCTGTAGTCCACACAGAGACGTAGGGATCCATCTTTCTTCTTAACAAATAGTACTGGGGCTCCCCAGGGCGAGGTACTCGGGCGAACGAAACCTGCGTCTACTAGCTCTTGTAGTTGAATCTTAAGTTCAGCTAGTTCTCGCGGGGCCATTCGGTATGGAGCTCGAGACACAGGTCGGGCTCCATGTGTAAGCTCAATTTGGAAGTCCACTTCCCGTTGCGGGGGCAACCCGGGAAGGGATTCCGGAAAGATGTCTGGGAAGTCCCTAATTACAGGTACCTGTGCAAGTACCTGCGTATTACTGTCCATCTCGAAGTATATTAGATATACTTCGTCCCTTCGCCGAACTGCCTTGACTGTTCGTGCGGACGTTAGAACGATGCGAGCGACAGATGGTATACCTGCTAGTGTGATTATTTGCCCATTCGGGTTCCGGAGACGAATTTCTCGAGTCGAACAATCAATTTGGGCGTTGTGCTCGGCCAGCCAATCCATCCCTAGAATGATGTCGAACCCGGTTATCGCCAGAATGGTTGCGTTGACTTCGAATTCTGCGCTTCCAAGCATTGCTTGGAAGGAACATTTTTCCGTGGATGTCATATCCGATCCATCCGGGAGTCGTATTCGTATTGACATCCCGGATGAACGTACAGTGTTTTCCTTGTCGGCGATGAAGTTCTGTGCGACGAAGGAGTGAGTGGCACCGGTATCGAACAATGTTTTAGCGGGATGACCTTCTACCAAAAGCAAGCCTGATGATATATATATACTATGATTATGAAATTTTTACAGGTATACAACAAAAGGCCAGATCATATATATATCACTATCACATATATCTAGGATAACGTAACTACTGGAGGTAGATACCTATCACTACATCGGGTGCCGGGCCGTGCTGGAGGTCCAGAGCGTATGCCTCGAGGGGTGCTGCTCTGCCCTGCCTATCCTGGCCTCTCCTGCCTGCGGGCGGTCCTCTGCGTCTACCGCGTCCTCGGCCTCTCTCTACGGCTCCCTGCACGGCTCCTAGGCCGGGCCTGCCTACTGCCTGGGGGCAAAAGGCTCGGATGTGCCCGGGCTGCTGGCATAAGTAACAGTTCCCTGTGAAGGGACCATCTCGTCGAGCGGCTGGGGCAGGCTGAGGTGCTGGGGCTGGTGGTGCTGGTGCTGGGGGTGCCGGTCGGGGCTGGGGTGCTGATCGGGGCTGGGGTGCCTGCCTAAATGGGTGGGGACGCTGACGCTGTCTCCTGACCTGATCCTGTCTGCGTGGTCCTGCTCCTCTCTCTCGACCCTGAGTCCGGGGAGCTGCTACGTGTCCCCTCCGCTGCTGGGCCACCATCCGCTGATCCGTCTCCAACGCGGTGGCATGTGAGACGATGGTGTGGAAGGATGCCTGAGCGATCATGATCAGGGCCTGGCGGAGATCATCTCGTAACCCTCGGTAAAACCTGGCCGCCCTATCCTTATCTGTACCTGCTAAGGTCCCGGCGAAGCGTGCTAGGTGGATGAACTCTCTCTGGTAATCCGGAACCGTCCGATCTCCCTGTCGGATCTGCAGAAATCGCTCCTGGAGTGCCATCCGGTCCGCATCTGAGATGAAGTGCTCCAAGAAGGCCTCGGAGAACTCCCCCCAGAGAATAGTGCTGAGCGGTCGCCCTCTGAACGTAATGCGGCTGGCGGCCCTCCACCAATCTCGGGCGTAACCCTCTAGCATAGTAACCACTAAGGACACGGCGGCTATGGCGGGGCACATCATCCCGACTAGGAGCTCCTCCACCCTCTCCACCCACTCTTCAGCCTGCATGGCTGACTCGGTACCTCGGAAGGTGGGGGGCCTTAGCCCCCGAAATATCGTCAGGAGGTCGGTGGGTGCGGTGGCCTGCTGGGGTGGCCGTGAAGTGGCTGTCTGGAACGCTGCTAGCAAGGCTATCAAGGTCCCTCCTAGCTCTGTGTCCCGAAACGGAACTGTGGCTGGAGTGGCTGAGACTGGTGGTGGAGTAGTAGGGTGGTACTGATCCTCAGAGGAGGACCTCCCGTTGCTCGACTCCGGTATCTGGAGAAGTAACAATACGTATATCAGAACTTGCAAAAGTAGGGGAATTTTGCAGGACTGAAACGAAACGAAAGCGGAAAGCGTGCGGGTGTACTACCGTGCAGTCTCGAATCCTTAACTCTATACCTAAAGGGTCTACCAGGCTTCCGCTGCGTGGTTCGTCCCGAACCAAGGAACGGAAACGGGGACGCGAGGATCGACAGACTGCTCCATGTGGTCGGATCGTGGTAGCTCTGATCCATTTGTAAGACCCCCCCCTCCCCAACTTGAACCGGGTTCAGGGAGGGGGAAATCTTACTGCCCAATAGAACGACCACCCAGCGCTCTCAGGGTGGCGACGGCCCACCCACTCAAGCGCTGAGCGGTCTCTTTGTCAGGCACAAGAATCATCACATCACATCAGAACGCATAGCGGAAGCAATCAACGAAAACTAGAAACTAAGCACACAGCTTATACTTTACATATTTAAGGGCCGAAGCCTAATGTTTACAAAAGTGCCACGAAGGCTACATCGACTAAACAAAAGGGGCCTAAGCCGGTCCTATACTCTAGGACTCACGTCGCGGAAGACAGGGGGCGGGGTCGGGAAAGTCGCACGGATCATCTCCAAGGCTTCCCGGTCAACCTGTGCTGTAGGGGCGTCACGCTGTCCCGTCTCCTGTGATTGGTTATAAGAAATAACCGTTAGTCACAGAGCTAAGCAGAAAACACATCCCCCTCCCCGGATCCTTATCCAGGGGGCGGCAAAAAGGCAGAATTGAAATAGCCGAGGCAAGGAAAGGGTTAGCAGCAGGATATCATATATATATACACATTTATATATAGTTATAATAAGCGGGGCTCCTGCCCTAATAACCACAACTGCGCAGAAAATTAAATCTATAATACTATCGCGCGCCAACACACACCCAGGTGCTCAAGACCTGTACTCCCACAAAAACCCCGTGTCGACACAGTTTTTAGACCGCTTTTGTTCAAGCAGGAGAGCTAATCCCGCGGGCCTCACCGATGTGGCCGTCGGTGACAGTGGCCAGTCTTGCCACTTCTGAATGTAGTCGTACCGTATCATTCAGGCCCTCTCGTACAACTCAGTGTACTGCATGGATGTGAGCGACATCCGGCGAACCGATTTTTAGGCCGACCAGCGGAGGAAATACTGCAACTCAGAGGGTAATAACCCACGGTGCCCCTCTCCCTGTCGCCATGAGTCGTCAACTCACCCGCACCGGTACGAACGGTCTGCGAGCGTGACCGACCCGCCACTTCCAAACAATCTTCACCCGCTTATTTTAAACGCGCCTTAAGGCTACGTGGCAATTCTCACTCGACCAGCCGCATGACCTTGGACCGGGAGACTTGGCGGTATGAGTGCTCCTTGCTTGGGGCTAACTTGGGAGGAGAGACTCAACTCCGAGTTTTCCCCAACTAAGGCCTTGCCGAAGGGAGGATAAGCACCGCGTTTGTTGCCACGGCAGCGCTGCCCTAGTAAATGGATTAGGCCGAAGCATGGGCCAAATATATAAACAGAAAAGTAGGCCGAAAGCAAAGGCCATGTGATAACAGAAAAGTAGGCCGAAAGCAAAGGCCATGTGATAACAGAAAAGTAGGCCGAAAGCAAAGGCCATGTGATAACAGAAAAGTAGGCCGAAAGCAAAGGCCATGTAATAAAACAGGAAAGTAGGCCGAAAGCAGAGGCCATGTAAGTAGGACCAGTACGAGACTGGATTTAAATGAAAGTACAGAATGTAAATGCGGGGGAACCAGTACGAGACTGGATTTTAAATGAAAGTACAGGATGTAAGTGCGGGGGACCAGTACGAGACTGGATTTAAATGAAAGTACAAAATGTAATTGCATAAGAGGAAATGGTTAGTAGTCCAATCACTCCATAAGAGGAGGCTTCGATCGACGACTCCGTACTTTTATTATCGTCGCGGCGGGGATTACGTCTCGGCGCCGCGTCGCGACGTCGTTCCGAATTTTGCGTTGTTTTTCCGAGCTTAGTCGGTCTTTTAGCTTACTATGCATAATTTAGGGTAAGTAGATAAAATATGCGTAGTGGGGACGCCGGATTATTTTTAATGAGTTTCGCTCTTTTCCGGGCGTTTATTTTTGTTTAAAAAAAACTTATGAGGGGTCAAAACTCAAGTCCACACTCCCTACTTTTGATAGTATTTGTAAAATACCTATTTTTAGTGCCCCTAATTTTTGGGAATTTTGGAGGCTCGATTGGGTATTTTAATACCTAAAATACACTTTATAATGGGTTTTAAAAATAGTAAAACTCCTCCTAAAAATCTCAAAAATTTACAGGAGGTGCCCCTAAGGGTGAGGCACATTTTTCATTTAGGAATTATTTTCTGAAAAGCCCCCATTTTTCCTCAGAAAAATGGGGAAGTGGAAAACCATTTGGGGTGCAAATAGAGGCAGGGAGGGGCCAGGGGGTGCCGCACCGGGCGCGGTCCTCGATCCCCACAGCGGATCCACAGCGGATCCGCTGTGGGGGCGCATAATCCCACGCGGGGGCGGGAGTTAAGAAAACGGGAGCCGCTGATCTCCCGGGGGAGATCGTGCGGCTCCCGTCGCTCCCGATGGGAGGCGGCCGCTGCCGCCGCCGGCAGCGGCCGGCAGTGGTCGGCGCCGCCCCCGGCCGGTGCGCCGGGGGCAGGCGACCAATCCGGCGGTGGTCCGGCGGCCTGGCGCCGCCGGCCACCGCCGGGGTGCCTGCAGTAAAGGCACGGGGGCGGTGGCGGCCCGCATGCCTACTGCATGCTCGCCGCCACCGCCTCCTCCGGTGAGGTGAGGTGGGGGAGTGCCCCCGGCCGGTGCGCCGGGGGCCGGCGACTCCTCCGGGGGTGGTCCGGCGGCCTGGCGCCGCCGGCCACCGCCGGGGGAAGGAGGGATAGGGGCGGGCGGCAGCGGCGTGGCCTGCATGGGCCATGCAGGCCTGCTGCCGCCGCCCCTGCCGTCGAGGGGGCGTCGGCGCCGCCCCCAGTCGGTGCGCCGGGGGCCGGCGCCAACTCCGGTGGTGGCCCGGTGGCCTGGCGCCGCCGGACCCCACCGGAAAACGGGCAAAGAGGGGGCGGGAGGCGCGGCGCAGCCGCACCAGGCCGCGCCGGCCTGGTGCGCCGCCGCCGCTCTATGCGCAGCCCTCCCCGCCACCCCTGGTCGGGGCGCCGGGGAGGGGGCAGCCTTCTGGCGGTGGCCCGGCGGCCTGGCGCCGCCGGCCGCCGCCGTGGGAGGGAATAACTCCCTCCCAGGGAGCTCGGGGAGGAGGGAGGAGGCGCGGCTGCCGCCGGCTGTGCCTGCCGGCGGCCTGAGGGCCTCCTCCGGGAGGTAGGGAAGAGGAAGGGGGGTGGTGTTCTACCTGGAGTGGGGGTTGGTGGCCGGCCATGGGACAGGAGGAGGAGGTGGCGGCTGAGTTGGCTCCGGCGAGGGGGTGGCCGGCTGGGTTGGCTCCGGCGAGGGGGTGGCCGGCTGGGTTGGGGTGCTGGCAGAGAGGAGCTGAGAGGGAGAGAGGGAGGGGTGGTGTGTGTGGGGGAAATGGAGGGGTTGCCCCTCCTTTTATAGGAAGGAGGGGAGCCCTCTCCCCCTCTCCCTCCCTTCCACGTGTAGGAAGGGAGGGTGAGTGGGGGGAGATATTTCTCCCCCCCCCCCCCCCCCCCCCTCCCCTCTTTCCTCAGGTGAGTGAAGGGAGGGGAAGATATTTTCTTCCCCCCCCCCCCCTTTTGCTTCCTCTCTCTTGCTTATTGACCTAAACAGGGGAGCCCCCTTGGTTTGACTGGGGTCCATCTAGGTTCTTCGGGGTTGACTCCGGATTCGTGTACCCTGTAGCTTATACGTTGCATTGGGGTGGTCTGCATAGTGCCCTAATTGGTATATTCTCCACACAACCTTGTATCGAGACGCGACGAGTTCTGTCGCGCTTGTATTGTTCATTCGAGTCCAACGGAACTGACGGAAGTCAATTCGGGGTTCGTTCGGTCACTATTCATAATAATGAGGTAGTGGCGCGCTACGATACCCGAAATGGTCGTTTTCTCCAAACGACCTCGGATCGAAGTGCAACGAATTCCGTTGCGCTCGTATCGTCCATACGAGTTCAACGGAACTGACGGAAGTCAATTCGGGGTTCGTACGGCCACTATTCATAATAATGAGGTAGTGGCGCGCTACGATACCCGAAATGGTCGTTTTCTCCAAACGACCTCGGATCGAAGTGCAACGAATTCCGTTGCGCTCGTATCGTCCATACGAGTTCAACGGAACTGACGGAAGTCAATTCGGGGTTCGTACGGCCACTATTCATAATAATGAGGTAGTGGCGCGCTACGATACCCGAAATGGTCGTTTTCTCCAAACGACCTCGGATCGAAGTGCAACGAATTCCGTTGCGCTCGTATCGTCCATACGAGTTCAACGGAACTGACGGACGTTAATTCGGGGTTCGTACGGCCACTATTCATAATAATGAGGTAGTGGCGTGCTACGATACCCGAAATGGTCGTTTTCTCCTGCTCGGCCTACTTTTATTGGGCTCATTAGGGTCTAGTGGCCCAATAAAAGTCGGGATGTTACACCTCGAGTGGTCCACAACAAGCGGGATTGCAAATCACAAATTGGAGCTTGGCGAAATAGTACCAATATTCACTAGGGCATTCATACAAACACATGCGCGTGCAACTTGGTCCACTATGAGAAAAGCTCGATCTAGGAGAAGAGAAGCCATTTTCGGAACAATCATCACATGGCGCAGAAGAAACCATGGAGGCCGCCACACCCAACGCCGACCTATCCCCGCCGGACAGCTGCGACAAACTGTCGGTGGCCACCCCCTAGCTTTGTTGTTCCGCCCCATTAAAAAATGTAAAATCATTATTCAGGAATACACGGTATTACACTGAACTCCGACTACGAGGAAGGTTTATACCAGATCTGGAAGGCCTCCGGTGTCGTCGCCGCTACGAGGATGTCGCCGACTAAGAATAGGTCGCCGACGAGATAGAACGTCGGCTTCGGGATGTCATCGGGCGCAGGGATGTCGTCGGGCTTGGGTATGGTCCGACGCCGCTCGAGACGGAACACAGTTGGAGACTAGGAGATTGTTGTGAAATCGGATCGAGTTAAGCCGCGGTAGCGCAACGGAATTTTATGAATGAGCAAGAACCAATATCGCGCAAAATAAAATACGGAACGAGATTCTAGCATACACAGACGACACGAAATATTGCGTGGTTCGGAGTATAGGACTCCTACTCCACGGGGAGAGCGCGCCGGACAAATCCACTAATAACCAAAAGGAGTTACAAGAGTACAAATTAAAATAATTCAAAACAAACCGAGAACAGAACTTCTTCTGAAGCTCTCGCCGAGGATGTCGCCGGAAATGCCGCCGCTAGCTCGGCCAGATGCCGATCCCGCCTGGACCGACCAGAGTTGCCGCCGCTAGCTCGGCCAGATGCCGATCCCGCCTGGACCGACCAGAGTTGCCGCCGCTAGCTCGGCCAGATGCCGATACCGCCTGGACCGACCAGAGTTGCCGACGCTAGCTCGGCCAGATGCCGATCCCGCCTGGACCGACCAGAGTTGCCGCCGCTAGCACGACCGGATGCCGATCCCGCCTGGACCGACCGAATTCGCCGCCGCTAACTTCCGCACGCCTGGACCACCGCCCTGCTGCCGCCGCTCTCACCGGAACCAAGTTCCGCGGCTGTCGCCCGCCTGGATCACACTGAGGGCCTCCGCCGCTGTTGAAGAACTCCTGGAGCCACCGCTGCCGCTGCCCGCTGCTTCCACCTGAAACAGCCCGAAAAGCTCCCTTGGCCTGAGGCCGCCTGTCGCCGCTGGACAGAGCCGCCGCCGAGCTACTGGCACCGCTGCTGCCGCTCACCTCTCTCAACTGCCTCCTCCCTCCTACGGAATTTGCTTGGCGTGTAATCAACCGGATGGGGCAATCCCCATATATATAGGCAGAAGATATCAACCCCATTAAAGGAGATATCAATTTAATTAGGGGAGTGCCATAATTAGGCTCGGCCAAATAGGAAAGGCCACCCGGCTAAATAAGGAGATTTAGAATCCCCCCTAATTAATATTCCTATAATAGGACTCCTCTCAATAGGAAACAATGGCCTCCCATGGATCGATGAGGTGGCATGATCTCAACGATCCGAGCACACGGATTAGTGAGGTGTCACAAATCCAACAAACTCCACCTTGACACCTCACCCGAACGTAACTCCACCTCCACCTTGGATCTCCCCTACCGGCGACTACGAACCCCCTCTCCCTGGGGTCTGACCGCGATCAACACGCATCAGAATGAGTCAAGTCAAGACTGCTCTTGAACTTGACTCCAGTCACTGGACTTCCTCGCAAGTTCGTACTAATATCCCTCCAGGATATCTCCCGCAACTTCCTGTCTCTACCTCTACCGAACTCCCTCAACTTCCGGTGGCGCACCCCGACGAGCTTCGCCCTTGCCCTATAGACCGAGTCTTTTGCAAGACGACTCGCACTCAACCTCTCACTGTGCGACTCCACCTTCTCCTGAGTGATCATGAATTCCCTGGTGGGACCCTTGAGCCGGATGGCTCCCTTTGCGGCGTCTGGGCTCTCCTGAGATGACTCTCCGCCCACGGATGCGAATACTTTACCTCCGCCAAGGTCCTTTCTCTTCGCACACGCCCTCGCCACGAAACCTGCCCTGCTCCTCCGCCGGTCCTTCTTCCCGGACTTCTCCTTGCCGAGGAGAGCCTTGTGAAGACCTTGCTGGACGAGAACGGCCTTTATGCGCTTCTGCCAAAGGCCAAAATCAATCTTGCCGTCGTACCTAGAAATCTCAAATTTTGCCGACATTGTCTTGCTCGCAGAGCTACTGGGCGATCAAGATGATATTCGCGGAACCGATCTGGGAAGATAGGGAGCGGACCAATGTCGTCACCCACCGTTGACCCAAATCAGAGAACCGGAACGTCCAGACGATCACCCCCGCGGAACCTGCCTCTGATACCAATTGTTGTGAAATCGGATCGAGTTAAGTCGCGGTAGCGCAACGGAATTTTATGAATGAGCAAGAACCAATATCGCGCAAAATAAAATACGGAACGAGATTCTAGCATACACAGACGACACGAAATATTGCGTGGTTCGGAGTATGGGACTCCTACTCCACGGGGAGAGCGCGCCGGACAAATCCACTAATAACCAAAAGGAGTTACAAGAGTACAAATTGAAATAATTCAAAACAAACCGAGAACAGAACTTCTTCTGAAGCTCTCGCCGAGGATGTCGCCGGAAATGCCGCCGCTAGCTCGGCCAGATGCCGATCCCGCCTGGACCGACCAGAGTTGCCGCCGCTAGCTCGGCCAGATGTCGATCCCGCCTGGACCGACCAGAGTTGCCGCCGCTAGCTCGGCCAGATGCCGATACCGCCTGGACCGACCAGAGTTGTCGCCGCTAGCTCGGCCAGATGCCGATCCCGCCTGGACCGACCAGAGTTGCCGCCGCTAGCACGACCGGATGCCGATCCCGCCTGGACCGACCGAATTCGCCGCCGCTAACTTCCGCACGCCTGGACCACCGCCCTGCTGCCGCCGCTCTCACCGGAACCAAGTTCCGCGGCTGTCGCCGGCCTGGATCACACTGAGGGCCTCCGCCGCTGTTGAAGAACTCCTGGAGCCACTGCTGCCGCTGCCCGCTGCTTCCACCTGAAACAGCCCGAAAAGCTCCCTTGGCCTGAGGCCGCCTGTCGCCGCTGTACAGAGCCGCCGCCGAGCTACTGGCGCCGCTGCTGCCGCTCACCTCTCTCAACTGCCTCCTCCTTCCTGCGGAATTTGCTTGGCGTGTAATCAACCGGATGGGGCAATCCCCATATATAGGCAGAAGATATCAACCCCATTAAAGGAGATATCAATTTAATTAGGGGAGTGCCATAATTAGGCTCGGCCAAATAGGAAAGGCCACACGGCTAAATAAGGAGATTTAGAATCCCCCCTAATTAATATTCCTATAATAGGACTCCTCTCAATAGGAAACAATGGCCTCCCATGGATCGATGAGGTGGCATGATCTCAACGATCCGAGCACACGGATTAGTGAGGTGTCACAAATCCAACAGGAGATGCCATAATAAAATGATTTGCTGGTAGTATTTCTGTAAGAAAAATGAGTGAATATGACTTTTTTTTTTATTTGCTAAGCCATAAATAAACTTTAATTATAAATCTGGATTCTCTTATAAATAAATTTTAATAATTAGCTGGCTTCTCGTTTAATACATTAGTTGGGCTCTTCATTTAGGCTTCATTTGGTAAGGCATTTTCACGCATGCGTGCAGAGCAAACGCTATTGGACAGCGGAAAAACAAATGATGTCCGGCGGCGTTTGCTCTGTTTCCTCCCGCCGAACAGCGGAAAAGCCCCCGAAAAGCGCCGTTTCCAGCCACGCCTCTCCCCCTCCAGTCCCAACCACGCCTTTCCGCCTGCCCGCTCCCGCCGCGGCCGCGCCAAATGAAGTCTTAATTTGAATCATACTATTAATACATAATAGATAAGCTTTAATAATTAATACTTAATAGGATATTATTTAGAATTTTCTAGTATAAGTGTAACTGTGTAGCAGAGAAATCCACGCGCCTCTAATAAATAGCTCCAAACATCGCCTCCTTCCCTCCCTCGAGCGTTTCATCCAGTTTCGGGGTTTCATATCAACCGATCACGATGATGATTAAAGGAGTTATTACTTGCTTCCTCCTTCTCATCTCGGTATGCATTGTGATGTGGACATACAGTCATCGACAAATCGCTGCTGAAGCCCTTGAGCAGGGAGGGCCCTTCGCCCTTGCCGTTGCCGGAGCGCCATTGCTTGCGTTGTCGTGGTGCTTCTATGGGCTGTGGATGTGCTCAGGATTGTTCATCCATTTCCTTCCGCTACAGGTTGCGCTGCAAGATTTTGTGTTGGGGTCTCTATTGAAAAGATTCTGCAAAGAGGAGAATATGAAGATCGTTCTGATAACCTTCGCAATCTCGGGAGGATTTGCCCTGATCTTCCTGCTTGCATTTCTGATCTACACCTATGGTTTCTGAGATGGGTTAGCAATAATTTTTCTTCTTGATGATATGGTTTCTGATTAGTAATCATTTTTCTTCTTGATAATACTGATGATGAAGACTAAAACATCAGATACGTTCTAGTTTACCTTTTCCGATTTGCTTTCTTGATGATATTTTTAGTGGTTTTGATGATATTTTTAGGGGTTTTGATGATACGATGGTTTTCTCTTGATAATGAAAATGTGTTTCTCCTCATCTTAATTTTGCACGGGATTTTTGATCATCCTGCTTTTCTTGATGATGATGATGGCGTTCCTCCTCGTCTTAATTTGGAGTTGATGGGGTGTGACGGTGATTTTGATCATCCTGCTTTGCATTCATGATGATTTTGATCATCCTGCTTCAGTGACATTATAAAATGCATAATGATTACATGGATTAAGTAATGTAATTGCATTCAAATATTCGTTTGATATAGGTATTGATAGCTCGTGTTTAACGAATAATTTATATCATGAGTTGTATTTACCTGGTTGCCATAATTGCCAATGCATCTTGAAGTTTGTTCGTGGAAATTATATGTAATAAATATGAATAATAATCAAAACAGCTGATATATTCTCCAGTAATTTCTTGGAATTCGGTGAACTAGTTATATATGTCCAAAGTAAAACCGGATATTAAACATTCTTTGATATTCATTAGTGGACCACTATGAATTTGAACTATAATATTTCTTTCGTTATCAAAATTGCTAATATGTCGACCAAATATTCATACTTGCATTCATTTAGTTTCGGCTAAAAGTCATAATTAACTCCATCCGGCATTGCACTATATTATAAGGAGTCAGAACACAGACACTCTCCTAATCTACCCTACATCACCTAGTTTTTTTTTTAATTTCCAAAGCATGCCTTACATCTAACTCGACGAAATTTGGTGCTCGCTTACCACCACCGCTAGAATAATTTTGAATCAACTCTGGTCTTTTAACTCTAAAACCCAAATTTCCAAGCATTCCCTCATTATTTACTCAAGGAATTGAACAGCAGTGCTACAGTACCAGTTAATGATGTTCTATTGTGGATAGCAGTAATGAACATGGGAATCATGTATATCCTACTGCACATGTTATTTGCTGGAAATACAATAAACTACTCTTCACTATCAAAAACAACATAGCTGTAATTGAATCTTTCTTGAGTGTGTATTAAAGTAGTGCCATGTGTTTGTATGTGATTAATAAAGTTTGTCTTCTAGTTCTTTATCTCCTTCGTCTCTCGGTCTCCCGCCACCTTGGCATTCTCTCTCATTCCAAGTTATCATAATATTGTGTTACACAGGCACTTAAGCTCAATACAGAATTTGCCTGAAGGCAAGGCCCTGCTTCAGGAAACCTCTCATATTTCTTCAGCCACTTAACAAGATATCTAATCAATGTCAAGACCTCCCTTCCACTGAGACTTAAAAAATAGCACTAATCCATCTATATTTGATGTTCCAACACATAATGCAAACATGATTCTGATGCTGAGAATCTGTCATACGCCAACATGTGTAGAATCGAGGCTTCTTTAGCTAAAACGGCGGCTTGTTTTGGCACACCATTATTTGTCGCCTTCTCTATGGCCAACACTGCTTGCTTTTCCCATTCTTTTTTCACTTCGAGGATTCCATTATAAGCATCGGAAGGAGGAGACAAGAAGAACCTCAGTACAGTGAGAATCTCGGCGGGGCGAAGATCGGCAATGTGTTTGACGCATAAACAGAGAAGCTTAGCTCTGTTCTGATCCACGAGCTTCTCCACCAGATTCGTCGAGTAAAGAGGGCCAACAAGTTCGGATACGATTAGGGTTTCCAGTAACTCCCAGAGCTCCAGAACAACGCATGCCTCAGTCAGAAGACCGGGGACCTCCCGACTGATAAAACACCTGAGTTTCTCTATCGAGGACCGTGCAAAGGAGTGTTAGGGATTTGGGAATTAATCGATTGGTCTCAGAGGCCCACAAGCAGATCATCGGCTGAAAACTCTCCAGCTGTCAACCTCCCAGCTCCAAAGCACATCCAACGGTTCAGGACCACCAAGCAATCCAAGGGCCACCGTCCATCATTGACCAAATTAAAGCCAGCATATCTCAACCACCGCAGGATGCATTCAACAAATCAGATTAAAATTGCTTATGTTGTATTACTATAGTTTATTAGGATTGTACCGTTGTTACTGTAACGGTCATGTGTTGAACTTTTGTTTTAAATATCCAGTGGGCTACTGTATCCAGAAGCTAAGGCTTCGTTTGGCGCGGCGGTGGCATCTCTACCCGGCGGATGGAACGGCGGCATTGGAACCGGAGGGGAGGAGCGGAGGTTGGAGACGGAGCGGCAGCCCGCCTTTTCCTCCTTTCCGAGGGTCCAAACGCCGCAAACGCCGCAAACGCCGCCAGAGGGGCATTTGTTTTGCCGCCTTCCGGCGGCGTTTGCCCCAAACGGGGCGGCGAAGCGCCGCCCCAAACGAAGCCTAAGTAATGAATCGTATTTAACTTTTCCTCTATTACCTGTTCATGTTCTTCTTCCTCCTCCCCTCCAGGCCCTCCTCTGGCCTTTCTTCTTGCCCTGACCACCCCCTGGCCTCCTCCCGGGGCCAACCTCCGGCACCACCCGCAACAGCCGACCAGCTTGCGGACCAGATCGCTGCTCTCCGCCGCGACATCCTGTTACAATTCGACGCTCTACAGCGGAATTTGGGGAAGGGAAACCCACCCGGTCAAGCTGCTTCCCCCGCTGTTGCAGACACGCCGAATGATCGACGTATTCCCGACTTATTTCCAGCACAGTCATCAAATGGCATTCTCGGATCGGCCCCCACCTCCCACAAAGCCCAGGTAGTTTCTGACCGACCTGGAAATTTGGATGTTACTTGCCCGCGTTTTTCCGACGGAGACCCAACTAATTGGCTGTACGAGTTATGTCAATATTTCGACTTTCATGGAATACGGACACAAGACCACCTATTAATCGCCTCATTTCATTTGGATAAGCCCGCCTCCAAGTGGTACCAGGCTACCTTGAAAGATCATCCTGCGTTAACCTTTCCTCTTTTTATCGACGCCATTCAAAAACGCTTTGGACCGTCCTTATACATCAAACCTGCCGGCCTCTTAACCAAATTACAACAGACCGGCACGGTCCTACAATATAAAACTGAATTCGAAGAACTCATAACACGTGTACCGGGCCTCCACCCGGAAATTTATTGTCGATATGTTTGTCTCAGGTCTCAACGAACACATTAGGGGCCCAGTCCTCTTAGCCCGACCCGCGGAAATTCATGACGCGTATTCAATTGCACGCATGTACGAGGATCATCACACCCAAAACACTAGACCATGGCACCATTCATTCCCGAACCACAATACCTATCCTCGGGAAGTAAATCGGCCTCCCCAAGTGCCCCAAAACACCTTTAGACCTAAATATCCCACAATCAAACGTCTCAACCCCACCTAGCTTCAGGCCAAACGAGACAAAGGTTTATGTTACAACTGTGACGAACGATATCACGCCGGGCACAAATGCAAAGGACGGGGGTGGGGGGGGGGGGGCTTTAATTTATTTAGTTGGCACTGACGAAGAGGAGCTAGAGTACTTCGACCCACCAGAATTACCCACCGAGGAAGAAGGACCATCTACCATGATTTGCTTACAATCTCTCATCGGAGCCCTACCTAATCACGGGCTACGAATGATTGGTTACATTAATAACAAACCTTTACAAATATTTGTGGATAGAGGCAACACACACAATTTCATTTCCCCGCGTATGGCACGTTTTCTCAACCTCCCGATTCTAACTGTCAAGAGGTTCCCGGTCTTCATGGGGAATGGATCAACTGAATTCTGCCAAGGCAAGTGTAGAGACACATCGCTGCTCATCCAGACCATTGGATATACCATTCACTTATATGTCCTGGAAATCGAAGGCACAGATCTTATCTTAGGACAAAGTTGGTTGCGGATGTTAGGCCCGGTCACAATGGACTACGATAAATTCACTCTATCATATTCAGGCACGGAAGGACACGTGACTCTAGTGGGCCATCGCAACACTTCTTTATCCGGTCAAGTCTCATCATCACAACTAATGCGGATGATTGTCGTAAAGCCATCCGCCATGTGTCTATTACTTGCAAAACCAAATTCAGTTGATACCCCTTCACAAATTCCGGGCACAGTTGGGAGCACTCTGCCACCTCCATTCCAGCGGGTAATTAACTCATTCAAAAATTTGTTCAAAGAGCCCACATCACTGCCACCCCCGAGGGAATTGGACCACAAAATTAACCTCACTAGTAACGCCACCGCACCAAATCTCCGACCTTCCGTTACCCTTACCATCAAAAAAATGAAATTGAACGATTGGTCATCGAAATGCTCGACAACGGCCATATTAGGCCAAGTACCTCAGTTTTTAGCTCACCTGTACTTTTAGTTAAGAAGAAAAACGGTACGTGGCGTTTCTGCGTCGATTATCGAGCTCTCAACAAACTCACCATAAAAGATAAGTCCCACGATAGACGAATTGCTAGGCGAACTATACCTGGCCCGTTTCTTCTCAAAGTTAGATTTAAGATCCGGATATCATCAAATTAGGATGGATAAGGATGACATTCATAAGACCGCCTTCATGACCCACCAAGGGCATTACGAGTTCCTTGTAATGCTTTTCGGCTTGACGAATGCCCCGTCGACCTTCCAGGCTCTTATGAACACCATCTTCCAGCCATTCCTAAGAAAATTCGTAGTAATTTTCTTTGACAACATATTAATATACAGCACGACCGAACAGGAACATTTAGAGCACTTGAAGATAGCATTAAAAATCTTGGAGCATCACACCTTGTTTATAAAACTCTCTAAATGTTCGTTTTTGACTACAAAAATCAAGTTCTTAGGACATATCATTCAGGATGGAACAGTCAGTCCCAACAAGAGCAATATCGGGTCCATTAAAGGGTTTCCTGCACCTACCAATCAGAAGCAAGTTCGTGCGTTTTTAGGATGGTTATTACAGAAAGTTCATCCGCGATTACACAAAAATCGCCTTTCCCCTCACCGAATTACTAAAGAAGAACTCATTCCTTTGGAATAACCAAACCCAAGAGGCTTTTGATCACCTGAAACAGAAGTTAATTAACTTTCACATTCTCACCTTACCAAATTTTGATGAGTCATTCATATTAGAAACCGACGCCTCCGGCACAGGTATTGGAGCAGTGCTACGACAAACCAAAGGCACCATAGCGTATTTTAGCAAGAAACTCTCACCTCTCATGCAAAAAAAATCAACATATATTCGTGAACTATACGCTGTCACGGCCGCAGTTGCTAAATGGCGCCAATACTTACTAGGCCACCAATTCCTCATTTTAACGGACCATCAAAGCTTACACCATTTGCTGACCCAGCAAATACAAACCAAGTTGTCGATACACTCTCCAGGCTGCCAGAATTTCTTGAATGTCCCGTCCTTATGAGCCTCACAAAAATTGCAGAAGCAGTTTCAACCCTGTTAGAAGTACTGGAAGTAGAGTACAACAATGTTGACCTAGTGAAAAAAATTACCCAAAACCCACATAAATATCCCGACTGGAAAAAACAAGGCACATACATCACTTATAACAAAAAAATTTATATACCCAACAACTCACCAACCAAACACAAAATTATGCTTGAGGCTCATTCTAGTCTGGTAGGGGGACACTCCAGAATTAAAGGCACCTTGCATAGGATCAAAGCCCAATTCTTTTGGCACATAATGAAAGCCGACATCACCCAACTTATTAATCAATGTCATATTTGCCAAAAGGCCAAAGCCATTAACCATTCCCCTTACGACCTTCTACAACCCCTGCCAACCCCACAAAGGTTATGGGCCGACCTCATGATGGATTTTATCACACACCTACCCAATTCAAAGGGGTTCACCATAATTCTAGACGTGGTCGACAGGTTCTCTAAAGCTGCACACTTTGCCCCTCTCAAACACCCTATGACGGGACCATCCGTTGCCACGTCATTTTGGGACTGCGTGGGCAAAATACATGAAACTTCAGAAACGATCATATCGGATAGGGACACAATCTTTCTTAGTAATTTTTGGGTTGAGTTGTTTCGACTACAAGTCACCCTCCTCAAATATAGTTCGGCCTATCACCCTCAAACCGACGGCCTAACTGAAAGAGTCAATCGATGCCTAGCTCAATACTTACGAGTCTTTTGCCACGAAATCCCAAAGAAATGGTCTTTTTTCTTAAACCTTGTCGAATATCATTACAACACTACATATAACTCCTCGACCAATATGACCCCATTTGAGGTCATGTTTGGTCGACCACCCCCTGGTTTACTTCACTTTTGTGCAGGGAGCACCGACAACAAAGCCGTGGAGGAGACCATGCTTACAAGAGAACAAATTCTCTACTGTTTAAAAGAAAATTTGGTCAAATCACAGTATCGCATGAAGAACCAAGCCGACAAGAGAAGGAAAGAGTTAAAACTAGAAAAAGGGGATTGGGTGTTACTCAAATTACACCCGTATCGGAAATTATCCATGAAGAGGCCCCGAGGAAAGAAGCTCGGCCTGAAGTATTATGGCCCCTATCAGGTTCAGGAAGCCATCGGAGAAATGGCATTTCGGCTGCTCCTACCCCCCCTCTTCCCAGATACACCCAGTATTTCTCGCATCATTACTTAAACCCTATGTTGGAGATCTTAACATCCAAATCACAGATCTACCAGGCTCAGCTGGGAGAATAGCCCGCTACACCAACCATTGGCCGTCATCAGCACTCGCCAAATCTTACGGCGGGGACATGTAATAACTCAAGCCCTCATACAGTGGAAGGGTCTTTCCCCAGCCGACAACACATGGGAGGATATCTCGAACTTGGGCGACGATCCCTTACTGCAAGCGGCCATTGCTCAGCAATTGGAAAATAACGGGACCAACATCACTGCCCTAAACTGGAAAATCTAACGGAAAAGGAGTCCAAGGCAAATCATCCCAGACAACGAAAGCATCCAACATAATATACCAGCGGCGACCTGTGGCACACAAAAAAACCACACGACTCATGGCAGAAGGAAAAGCATGCTACAACTAGATGGACGACCCCCCCCCCCCCCCCCCCCCCCCCCAAGCAAGCAGGGACGAAGGCAGACAAGACGAATCATTCGAAGGAAAGAAGGAAGGGCAAGAGATACCATTCGAGACCAGTCCCACGGTAGAAATGGCGAGTTACAACTCTCAACTTGGCTGGATTCTGTCCTTCCCACTCATCACCACTGCTTTCTCAACGATTTCGACCGGGACTAGAGACACAGTATCAGGCGATCTTCCTCGTGGGAACATAGATCCTGGAAAAGCTCTTCCAGGTTCCCTGGCGGCCCCGTTCCCGCTACCTGGCAGCGAGGGAAGGAGGACGAACCCAAACGCTGAGGACAACGTTCTTAATGGGGGCGGTAATGTTAGGGATTTGGGAATTAATCGATTGGTCTCAGAGGCCCACAAGCAGATCATCGGCAGACAACTCTCCAGCTGACAACCTCCCAGCTCCAAAGCACATCCAACGGTTCAGGACCACCAAGCAATCCAAGGGCCACCGTCCATCATTGACCAAATTAAAGCTAGTATATCTCAACCACCGCAGGATGCAGTCAACGGATCAGATTAAAATTGCTTATGTTGTATTACTATAGTTTATTAGGATTGTACCGTTGTTACTGTAACGGTCATGTGTTGAACTTTTGTTTTAAATAGCCAGTGGGCTGTATCCAGAAGCTAAGTAATGAATCACATTTAACTTTTCCTCTGTTCCCGTTCTTCTTCCTCCTCCCCTCCAGGCCCTCCTCTGGCCTTTCTTCTTGCCCCGACCACCCCCTGGCCTCCTCCCGGGGCCAACCTCCGGCACCACCCGCAACGACGCAGCACGAGATCGCAACAAGGAAGCAGAATTAGGATGGTTGGATGCCTCAGAATCGAGAGGGACGCCAAGCTTTTCTCTGACAGTTCGCAGGAAGGTGTTGAGGAGTTGCAAGAAGCTAGCGTGGTCGAGAGTTTTATGTTTCTTAAGTTTCTTTCGTATGGATTTGGAGAACTTGCAGGTGCACCCAATGATGTCGGAGTCAGTTGGAGAGATGGACCAGCCGGAGACACGGAGGAGGGGTTGGCCTGAGTTGAGGGATTCCCAGTCGGGCTTCAAGTTGGGAAATATCCCGTTAGGATTGAGTATAATGAGAGTGTTGGGGGCGGCGGAGAGCACGCTGTCGTCGGCTATCGCTGCTGCTCTTGTGATGGAGTCGAGGAGAGTCATGGAGATTTGGGGTGGAGTTCGGACTTTTGTTCGGTTGGGTGACTACAAAAATCACAAAATTTTATCTCTTCAAAACAGACAAATCAAAACATTCCAACATCGGCAGGGAAAAAGGAGTATAATCGGGAGAAAGGTTTCACCAAGTACTGAATCTTGCCGACGAGGAAGAGGGTGGAGGTCGAGCGGAAATCGCCAACGCCGGTACACCGGTATTGCAGAGGATGCGGCTGGGTCGATAGAGGAAGGATATCTCCGGCGTGCAAGGATTCTTCTGCAGAGAAGGACCTCCACTGCGGTTCGTCCGTTCGTCGACGAGGAAGGAGATCGACGGCCTGGTGGTCGAAGGAAGCCACAAGCTATGTCAGTGATATCGTGGTGGAGAAGGTCAACAATATCGTGCATCTCCCGAAGGGATAAAAGAAAGAAACGCCAGTAATAAGAGAAACACCAGTACCACTGGATGTCACCGGAGAAGAAAGGGCTGGAGCACTTGGAAGACATGCCGGCGTGATGTCGAGCTAGTAGATCTGGCAGACGGCTTGTCGCGAGCTCTGGATGCCTACGGAGAAGACACGACAAAAATCACGGGCTCGAGTTGTGGATGCCGCCGGAGAAGACACGCCGGCGTGATGTCCTCGTGACCGGAGAAGACACGCCGCGTGATGTTGTAACGATCAAGTGGTTACGAGATCGCCGGAGGGATTGCCGGCGTTAGACATGAAGGAAAGATACGAGAAGAATGCCCATAGGAGGAAGGGCCGAAGGAGAGAGACGCATCAAGGGGTAGAGACGAAGGGAAATTAGATGAAGCCCAAGAGGATGGCCGAAGGAGAGAGACAAGCTTAGGGAAGAGAGAAGAAATGAAAGACCTCTACTCTATAAGATTAAGAAGAACTATTATTCATCCATTCATGTCTATTACAACCATAAAACCCTTTTTATAGGCTTATACAATGCACAATACTGAAGACAACCTAATTACAAATATACCTTAACTCTATGCTGTAACAGATGTCCTCCTCCCTTGACCTAAACGTGAAAAACTCGATCCTTTTATGAGGCGGGTTTGGGGACGCAGAGAATTCACGCCCGAGCTTTTACTCGCGATTCGAAAAATAGGCGGAAAAGCAAATGGTTTTTAGCAACCGCCGTACGTTTGGCCCAAACGTAGTGGCTTTAGTCTCAGTTTGGCTAAGCTGCAACGGCGACTCGAGAAAGAGTGGTGGGAAGCAGTGGTGGAATAATCAGCTGTTTTGCAGAGTGATGGGAGAATATATGAAACTATTTGGAAGAACAGTATTTGCATTATTGTTTCAAACGAAGAAGCTATTTAAATTGTTTGGCAAAATAACTGTGTGATGTAATTGAATTTTTTTTAAGAAATTGAAACTAATTTCCTAATACGAAACAAAATTTCTAAGAAAAGAAATAAACATCAATTTACCATATTTTTTTTTGCATATTGATGTCTAACTCCACTTCTACTCATGTGGATCAACTTCAAAAAAAATTAACAAAAGATAATGCATCAAAATTAGGGCTATATGCAAGTTCGGCATGGTCAGCCTCAATTCTATGCAGGGAGAAGTTGATCTGTATGGAAGTGAAGCAGCTGACTTTTAGGGAAAAAACAATCATCACCGGCGAAGTCAGCGAGAACGAATGAGAAGAGAAGTGCGGGGTGAAGGAGATGAATGGCTAATGGCTTGCGGCGAAGGAGATGAACGGCTAATGGCGAGTGTCGAAGGAGAAGGCTACCAGCATGTGTCGGGAAGTCAGCGGGAACTAAACCGTCATTTTTCATGACCCACGATTGAAAAAATACCGCATAATTTAAAACCCAAAGTTCCTAGTCGCACATAATGTCATGTGTCTAGAATTTTGTTTCAGAATTGAAAACTAGCATAGTTTTTTGTACGTAATATAAATTCATGCAACCTTGCATATTTAATATAAGTCAATTGTTATTTGCAGATCGAATTTGTCTATTCATAGATTTTTACTATTAACAGCTCTAAAGGGATCCAGTTTTGTTATGCACAAATAATTTTGTTAATTGTAGACCAACAAAAAAACAGAAGTATCCAGCTCTAAGAGGTCAATCATCGTGTCCTTTAGGGTTTCTAGTTTCGATTTTAGCTTTTTTTCGATCAAAATTTGAGACGTATGGCTTGATTTCCTTGATATAATAGAGCGAGTATGTATCTGATAGAGACAAGAAGAGTGCTCTCATCAATGGATATACATGAAGGGCAGGTAATTAAGTGCGTCCTCTTGCGCCTCTTATTTCTGATTTCTTCAATTTCGATGTGCGGGATGAAGACGTCGGCATAGGCTTCAAAAATCGTCGGAGCAATGTTGTCGTCGTCAAGCTCGGCTCGGGATGGAGTTTTCAGCCTGGACTCAGAAGGTCACCTGAGAAGTTCCTTCATTGCCAGGCCATGCTCAGGAGAACGAAGACATCGACTGCTTTTGTTTAAAGTTGGTCTACGGATAGATGTTTATAAACTCGAATAAAGTGAGAAAAATTTGGTTTGCAGATTGACGTTTATGATCTGCGAATAACAATTGCCTTTTATACATATTGGGTGTACAACCCCGTATTTGGCAAGTGGACCCCTACGCTGAGGGAGAGGCCAGGAGGAGCCATTCGGGTCAAGGCGGGCTCAGAGAGGCGGGTGATCAAGATCTCTCCCGGCTCGCGCGTGGTTGGCCATGAATAGGCAGGAAGGCGAGTGCGTGAATAGGCACTCCCCCTGTTGGCGAATGGCCATCTCGCACAATAATTCTTCTCTAAATGAAATCCCGATTGGGCCTGCCAATAGCCTCTCCAAACATCGGAGTTTCGTTGTTGGCAGACCACTTTAGGCTGCATATAGTATTATCAAAAGGCGGGATTGCGCTATTTGCAGACAAATCTAGAAAAACTATAAATAAACCCTTAAGGACACCTTTGGAGGGGATCCGATCTTTTGGCTTCTTCCTTCGCTGGTTGTTTTTGGTTGGCTTCCAGTGCCCTCCAAGGTGCCCAGCTCAGCACTGGTTTGGGAGAGGAAGCTCTCTAAGATCTTCTGGATGTGTGGCGGGACGTCTCCGCTGCAGCTTTGGGTTTGTTCATACTTTCTTAGCCACTAGTCAAGAGCTCTTATGAAGGAGAAGTAGGTGTAGGCTACACCCCCTGTGAGTCTGAACTCTTCTTAAGACCGATTGCGGTTTCAACATTGGGCATTTTCTCTTATAATTGTAGTATTTTGGGTTGGATGTACATGTTCTAACATGCTATGAATCAAGAAGAGGAGAAATATTGATTTCAAGGGACGATGACATTTAGACCCAAATTTTTTTTTGTTAAGATGAAGCTATATATTTCAGTATGCTTAAAAAGAGTTTTCTTTTATGAACCTAAAATCTCAAAAGTTGAATCACATCACTCTAAGATTTTCTTATTTTTACAACATGATCCTCTAACATGTAGTTAAATCACATCACTCCTAAATTTATAACATATATACTAGCTCATCGTGTATTTAGGTAGAATAATCAATTATATGCATGCTTTCATGTACACCGAGCGGGAAATTTTCTTCATGCAAGATTTAAGCCATTGAAGGGGTACAATAATGGGAGAGGTGGTGCTTCTTGTGCACCACTGTCCTTTTGTTCATCTTCTCAGGGTCTTGAGCATATGTTTTGATATACTCATCACATAGAATAGTTAACTAGATATTTTCATGTATGCTAAGTGCTCAGATTTTTATTTGCAAGTTTTCTTCAAGTGACGAGAGAGGGAAAGAGGAGAGATGATATTTCTTCTGCACCCGTGTTGTGTTGCACAACTTGTTAGGGCCTAGATAGTGATATATTCATCACATAGAGTTGTTAATTAGATGTTTTCATGTATACCAGTTGTTCAATTTTTTCTTGTGTAAGCCTTCTTCCATTGAAAGAGTTGAGGAAGGAGAGAAAGTGGTATTCCTTGTTCACCCTTGTCGAGTTGATATTAGTTTTGAGTGCTATTAGGTACTCTAACATCATAAGCTAATCAGAGCGTAAGGCGATATTAGTTTTGGGTGCATTAGCCATTTCGACAATTACCTTCGCCTTCTCCTCATCCCCTACTAGATTCAGCATTGTCTTCACCTCATTTTTTTCTTGGCTAATAAAAGTAGATGACTAAACTATGAAATCACTTCCCAAAGTTCTCGATCACCTTTTTGAAATAAGTCTCACATCTTTTTTTAACTTGAAATTCATCCCAATAATTTATAAAATGTTGAAATAAGTCTCAAATAACATAATTTTCTAAATGCATTAATGGAATTGCTCTCAACCTCATGAGAATTATCTAAATGCAAATAAATAGTTGAAATAATTAAGTACCATATATATATCGGATTTGATGAGTGTTTTTTTCAAAATAATTTGATGAAAGATTAAATAAAAAAATAAATGACTAAACTATAAAATCAGTTCCCAAAGTTCTCGATCACCTTTTTGAAATAAGTCACATCTTTTTTAAGTTGAAATTTGTCCCAATAGTTTATAAAATGTTGAAATAAGTCTCCGATAATAGAATTTTCTAAATGCATTAATGGAATTGCTCTCAATGTCATCAGAATTATCTAAATACAAATAAATAGTTGAAATAAGTCTCATATATATTGGATTTGATAAGTCCCATATACATTAACGAAACTTCTCTCAACGTCACCAGAATTGTCGGAACTGCTCTCAAAACCAGAAAACATGGGAAGGATGTCAAACACGAGAGGGAAGACTCACACCGTGGGCGAAGTTGGGATCTTTTGAGGCTTTGGGTGGAGAGGTGGTCCTTCAGTAGGAGGGGTTAGTCGGCGTCTCTGGGCTGAAGTTGATCCGGATCGATCGTTCTACCAGTTCGCAAGCCTGTCCTAGAATCAGGGAGCCTGGTGGAATAGAGCGCAGAGGAGGCACCAATAGGTGCTCGCCCGAAGTTCCCACAGCTGGGAGTTCTGGGAGAAGAAAAGCCATATTCGTCGAGGGTGGGCTCAGTCAAATGAAGGTCAAAGTCAACAAGCCAAGGCAGAAGTCAAGGGTCGAGCATCAATACATGAGAAGACCTCGGCGAGTATGAACGAGTATTCCCCCATACTTGCCGGGTGGGCGACTAGAGCTGATACTCACCCAAGCCAGGCGAGCCCCTTTAATAGTCGTATGGTTGGTCGCCAGGTGTGGATCGGGCTATAAATAAGACCCCCCCCCCCCCCTGCCCCCCTCCCCCCTCCCCCCTAGATTAGTCTATAAATAGGACCCCATAGATACAAGGATGGAGACTTATCTCCGAGCTTCTAATACTCGCTCCTAAATGTTTTCGAACGGTGAGACCTTGTTCTACATATAGTCGCCAAGTAGTGTCCTCCTTGTACCCTGCCCGACCATCTTTGGTTGTGGAGGGAAAGTCTCCTTTGAGCTTCTGGGTACGTGGTAGGACCTCTCTATCGTAGCGTCTAGGGTCTTTAGTGTTTCTGTTATCTCTTAGTTCTTGTCTGTTGGCCCGTTTAGCCCGACCGCCAGACAAGTAGCTTTGGGTTGCACTTAGATTCGAATTTTGAAGTCGGGATTTTCCCGACTTCAACACATACCTCCACATGTGGACCTTTCTTCTTCCCCGCTCAGTGCCCAGCCCTGTCGTGGATTCCAAGTAGCAGCAAATCATCGCCATTTTTACTGTTCCAGTCTTCCGGAAATATTGAACCCCATCGGTAAATAGCAGTCCCTTCCTTGTTCTTCCCCACATCGTCTCTTTCTCATGTCTCAACCTCTGTCGTGGATCCACCAGCCATTGTTTCCACAAGCCAACCCTTATATTATCCTTAGTTTGTCCCCATCCACATCATCCTGCTGTAGGTCTTCATCTTCCTAACACAGTCTACATCTGGTCCAACTGCAAGCCCTATTACCCTTCAGTGGTTCCTCTCCACATTCCACCATCCAAGCCCGAAACAGATTGCTCCATTACAGCTGTATCATTCAACTCGTGGAGCAATGTTCGCCACCATTTGTTACTATCGGATATCCAATGCTTTGTGAGTATTAATTTAACGTGCTACTTTATTTTCAGTGTTAAATTTTAGAGGACATTTCATATTTGTTTGGGAATTGTATTTGTTAGTGATATTGTTTCAGTTCTCTTAATTATATAGTATTTATTCGTGCAAATTTTGGTTTTAAAATGCTTCGCGCATGGAAAAACTTTTGTTATTGTTCGAACACTTGAAAATTAAAGGCTTACATTATGTTGATTTGCCTAATTTATATAATTGTCGTGGTTTTATTTCCGGTCTAATTTTAAAACATGCATACATAAATTACTTTGGGTTCATTCACGTCCATTATGCACATCCACGTAGTATTGAATTTGCGTGTCGGCACTGACATTTTCACACAGGCCCGTCTTTGCATCAGCTTCGTCATTTTCACACAGGCCCGTCTTTGCATCAGTTGCATCAGCATGGGTCCGGTCGGGACCCCACGACATACAAAATCCACAAAGCCTAAAATGTTAATAATTGATCCGAGGAAACTAACTAAAACATCTCAGAGTAAACAGAAGCTAAACAAGAGCCCAAAACAAAGGGGCTCGAATGTCCACAACTACTAGGAATGAAAATTACTGAAACAGAAGTACTCGGCCTTAAGGCCTTACAAGGCTTTCATAATGAAAATACATACATACAAAAAGGAGCTCAAAACAGGGGAGAGAATAATCTCCAGTTTCTCAGCAACACATGGGCTCCGGCCCACTATGCTCTGTTACGAGCTACGTCACCTGAAACCAAGAACAAACTGGCGGCAAATGAAGGTCAGCATGGGGCTGACCAACACAACGTAACGACACCTCCACCCGGCCATCCTAGCGGACTCCGAGGCGAGTACATCGCTCTCCTGCAAGTACGCACGAAAACAAAAACATAAAAACAAAGAATAAAGGGTCACATAAGGGGTCATCATAGCCATACCATCACACACGCATTGTTGACACCCAAATTCATACGACCTAAGCTCTGAAGACATTCAGAGTCGAGTACCCACGACGAGAGGCGTGTGATCGCATTTCGCACTCAACCGTATCGATAGGAGGAGTAGATCTCACATTTGCCCAAAAGAGCGCGATAGAGAGGCACAAAGTCCATATCTATCCAAAAGAGCGTGATAGAGAGAAAACAGTCCACAACTGTTCGAAAAGAGCGAGACAGGGAGTATATCATTACTCCAGGTCCTGAAACGTCGTGACGGGAGAGGAACGAACTCGTCTCCGATCTAAAAGCAATAGTTTGTCAACGTAGCCTAAAGAGGTTCTAAAACGTACCGGCGATGTGACATAGACTAATTGGTCTATGAACGTAACTACAAGGGGGCGGGAAACTCGCCTGTCCTCCGAAAACACTAAAAACTCGTCGTTCTATCGGGCCAAACGCAGACCCTCCTAATAACGGGGCCTGTATGAAGAAAGCCCGCAGATTCCCGCATGCACTACGATGAATAGATGAGACATTCCCATTAGCGCGGCTAGGGCTAATCACAATGCACATCACATAACATCGCCGATCAGGGCTTATCGCCATGGGTAGACTTCACACAATATGCCTAAATCCAGACTCGCATGTCGGATCACTAAATGCATATTTATTTTGGGGAAGGACACAATCGACCCGGAGGTTCTTAATGAACCGAGGGAAACACACACCGCATCCAATTGGAGGCGGGTTACCCTCCTAAGCAAAGTAAAACCAGAAAACTACACCGGGGTCACAATCCCTGGGCGGAATCCCCGCTCTCCACCACGTAGCGGGAGAGGACTCTACATGCAGCTCACACAAACATTCGTCGGGGCTGTAATCCCACCCCCTGGTGGGTCCTCATCCTCAACCAAAACGGCGCGAGGGTCCTCTCATTGCATGGAAAACAATCACATGCACAAAATACAGAAAAATACGGTCTGAAGACCAGGGAAAAGAGTCGTTACCCTCGACGCGTGCCTTGGAGGCTTTGTGACTTGCCCGAACCTTGACGGCTATCCTCTCACAGATCCGACCTCCCGCAGTGAATCAAGCTCGAATCGGCTCTCCCATATAGCGGAGACAATTGGTATATCTCAAGTGATCTAGTCTCATTAATAAACGGGAATGACAAACTATTAATGTAAAATCTAATAAAATTCAATTCATAGACTGAACATAAGAAATATATTTTCCTTTGTTTATGCATGCCGAGATAAAAGAAATAGATATGATGCATAAATACGATAAATAAAATGAAGTAACAAATTTCAGTTAAAATAAAGACCACGCTCAATGTTATTCAAGTTAAACAAATCACCACCGATGGATCATCCCTCTATATAGCCCATGTTGCTATCTCACTAGCTCATTCTGTTATGCCTTCTTAGTCAACCTGGAGTTTTGCCGCTTAAAAAATTTGTGCAGCGCGCTTTAGGCCTGTTATATATTTGGGGAAGTCCACCAGCCAAGGGAACTCTCGCAAATCTCTGGGGATTGTATACCTTTTAAGTGGAAAGAATAATTTAATGTTGACCTATCCAATTATATTGCTTATCAATTTATATTTATTAATATTTAAGGTCCGGTATCTCTGCATGCACTCAATACTTATTAACTTGGATTTTCTTTTGGCTTTTGGTGCATGAATCAATAATAAAGAGCTTCAAAATATTCTTAAGGTCTCAATTTGTAGCGATGCTCGGCAGCTATGGCCCAAACTTTGGGGACCTTCACGAAAAGCTTCTCGTTCGCTCATTTGATATTTTAGGTGATTTTGTTTTAAATAAATAAATCAACAATCAACATAATTATGATAACTAATTATAAAAAAATTCTACTAAACCAATTGTTACAATCAACACAATGTGGCTGCCAATGGCCAAGTCCCCACTAATGGGGCTGTGAATAGCCAAGTGCCCCGGCCGCGCGGTCCGCGTGACTCCGGCCGCGCCATCCAGAGCAATGGAGGAACTCCGGTTGTCCTCGGGGTTCGTCTCTGTGTTTGTGGTCCTCCTTCTGGGGTTCTAGGACCGATATTTAGGCTAGAGCCCACCTCGTCGAATATATGTTGTACAATTGGAAGTAGTCTTCAATCTTTCGGAAGTCTAGACACATCAATAAACAAAACACGTTATGGAATCTTGAGAAAAGAGATTAAACTAACAAGAAATGCAGCATTCCTGACACATAAAATTCAAAAACAAAAGAAAGAACTCGAGCATATCTGATATGCTCGAAGATACAATATGCATGTTCTTGAACTCACCTAAAATACATAAGATCCGGGTTACGTTCTTTTCCAATCCTTGATTTCAAGACTGTGAGGGGAAACGAGTGTACAAGAGGGTTTAAGATGTGGGCTGGGAGTAAAGAAACATGAATAGAAAATACTATGTGTTTTTTGCAATGTGCTAATACCAATGATATATATATATATATATATATATATATATATATATATAACGAGTGATGGTGCACGGGGTCTCCCCGTGCCCCGCACGACAGTACCCTTGCCGCCCCCGGCGGGGAAGCCCGCCCCGGCATGCACCCAGTTATATATATGACACTTTTTGATCCTTCAAAAAAAAAACATAGGCAAAATATTGAAATTTGTTCATGTTGTTAGGGCAAGTTATTTTTATTTGCTTAATATGATAAATTTTGCGTAACATGAAAATTCTAAATTATAATTAGGATACATCACACGTGTTTCCTCTACATTTTAGTGTAAAGAATTTTGGTGCCCTACATCTCTTAAAAGAACTGTTGTAGCGGCCAATTTATCCTATCAATTTTAAAAATATAAAAATTTAGAAGATTAATTATTTATATTTTAGAATTCCTATTGTTGCGGGTCGCTTGGGTGCTCTTGGTAGACCGGTCGACTTGAACCGTCTCAGCTCTGAAGCGAGCCAAGCGCGCTAACAGTCAATTTGAGATTCGTTGAGTACGCTGAGACTTTTTAACGTCGAAAACCGGAAAGGGTAAAAAACCACGCGGCCGGAGCTGTGCCGACCAAACTTCACTATTTTCGGGCAGTTCAGGCAGTTCGGGCAGCTTTGTTGAAGGCGAAAAAGGCGACAAGCGAGTCCTACAATCTGAGGAAAAATGGAAAGATAAAAAGTGAGCGTGTCGAAAATGCGGAAGTGCTGAGCGCGCTCAGAAGCGTTCTGAGCGCGCAACGAACAGGGAAGCATTCTGGGCGTTCCGCGAACATGGGGACGTTCTGAGTGCAACGGGCGCAGGGAAACGAGGAAACGCCCCCCAAAGGGGGAGAAAGAGCTCCGGTCGGACCTGACGGAGAAGCGGCCTCGGCCGCACCCCACCTAGGGGTGCGGCTTGGCCGTACCCCCCATGTGATGCTGCTTGGCCGCACCCCACCCGGTGAGGTGCGGCTTGGCCGCACCCCCCATGGGGCGCAGCTTGGCCGCATCCCACCCGAGGCCTGGGGGGTGCGGCTTGGCCGCACCCCTCGTGGGGTGCGGTTTGGCCGCACCCCACTAGGGGGGTGCGGTTAGGCTGCGCCCCAAGGGGGCGCTGCCTGCGCGCTACCGCGCGGTAAGGCCGCGCGGTAGCGCCATGCGCATCGGGTGCGCTACCGCGCGTGGTAGCGCGCGCGGTAGCGCGTGTGGCTGCGCGCGGAATGGTTGCGTGCGGTACGGCCACGGGCGGTTGTGCGTGATTTCGCGACGCGCAATGCTTGTACTCTTGCGCGGGCGGTTGGTGGGTTTGGCCCACTCCCCCACTCATCCCTCTCACCCTTGGTGGTGGGGTTTGCGAGTAACCTCTACCCGGCTTTGGACATGTAGGTGAGAGCCCATGTATGAATGCATATCATAAGCCCCCTAAACCTTCAGAGTTCGAATTTGCACGTGGAGGAGTTCAGAGGTTTTTGGCTTTTCTGCGGCGGCTTCGACTATTGACATCTTCGTATGACGCGCCGGAAGTCGTTGCTCGGCTCTAGTTGTGGGAGAAACTTCCATCCTGTCTTTAACGGCTGCGGGTTTGCTGCCCAGCGATTGTGTCGAAGATTGCGGCGAGCTTGCCGTTTAGCGTCGATACCTGAGTAGCATGATGGTTTTTCATAAAATAACGGATGAGTCTGCGCGAGTCTGAGCTTGCGACTTTTTCATAGTAGATTATAAATTTGCGCGAGTCTGGGCTTGCGGCTTTTACATAATAGAAAATTAGTTTGTGCGAGTTTGAGCTCGCGGCTTTTTTATAGTAAAAAATTAGTTTGTGCGGATCTGGGCCCGCGACTTTTACATAGTAGATTATAAATTTGGCCGGTGAATAGCGGATGTATTCAAACCGTGGGCGAACGTAAGAGGGGCAGGCCCTTACGACGTCGGGACCCGACGGCGGAGGAGAAGGGCGAACCTTCAATCGACGGCGGTGCGAAGTCCCCGGGGCAGGACCCCGAAATGTCCGGTGAATAGCGGGTGTATTCAAGCAAGGGGCGAACGTAAGAGGGGCAGGCCCTTACGACGCCGGGACCCGACGGCGGAGGAGAAGGGCGAACCTTCAATCGACGGTTATGCGAAGTCCCCGGGGCAGGGCCCCGAAATGAATGATGAAAAGCGTTTTTGGGAGCGAAGAAGACAATAATGATTTTTCTTAATCGAATACAGGTGTCAAAGCATATTTATCATAGTAGAGCATCATTTTGCGTGTGGCTTTCGTAATTCAAGATAAGTTTGCATGAGTCTGAGCTCGCGGCTTTGCACACAATATATAACATAAGATAAGTTTGCACGAGTCTGAGCTCGCGGCTTTGCATACAATACATATTATAGGATAAGTCTGCACGAGTCTGGGCTCGCGGCTTTGCACACAATATATAATATGAGATAAGTTCACGCGAGTCTGGGCTCGCGGCTTTGCACACAATATATAATATAAGATAAGTTTGCACGAGTCTGTGCTCGCGGCTTTGCATACAATATATAATATAAGATAAGTTTGCACGAGTCTGGGCTCGCGGCTTTGCACACAATATATAATATAAGATAAGTTTGCACGAGTCTGAGCTCGCGGTTTTTTGCGTGATAGAAGACTTAATATTACTGATAAAAGCGGCGCAGGTTCTGGCGTTCCAGGTGCATGGTAGAGTCTTCCTCTCCGCTGGTCGGAGCCTGTATGTTCCGGGTTTTACGACCGTAATGACAACGTACGGATCTTCCCAATTTGGTGAGAGTTTATCTCCTTGGGGACCTTTGCCGGCTGCTTCGATGCTGTGTAGGACGAGATCTCCCACGTTGATTGGTCTGGGCTTCACCCTTCTGTCATAGAGCCGGGCTACGCGCCTTTGGTTGGATACGGCACGCTGGGCGGCTTCGTCTCGGACTTCGGGGATTAAGTCGAGGTTTTCCCGAAGCAGCTCATCATTCTTGTTGGGATCGAAAGTTAGCACCCGGATGCTTGGAACGTCGATGTCGACGGGGAAGACAGCTTCAGTACCGTAACAGAGGTTATAAGACATCTCTCCTGTAGGAGTCCTCTCTGTTGTGCGGTACGCCCATAGTACACTTGGGAGTGCATCCACCCATTGCCCCCAGCTTCTTCTAAGCGCGTCTTCAATCCTTTGAGGATGGTGCGGTTTGTGACCTCTACTTGCCCGTTGGTTTGTGGGTGTGCTACGACCGTGTGACGAAGATTGATTTTCAGATTCTCGCACATCTTGGTGAAGGATTTCCCGGTGAACTGAGTGTCGTTGTCAGCAATGATTGTTGTTGGGATACCGAAACGACAGATAATGCTCTTGCACACAAATAGTTTGGCATTTTCTTCCGTGATCTTGGCCAGGGGCTCAGCTTCTACCCACTTGGTGAAGTAATCGAAGACTAGGATGATGAATTTCCTCTGTCCAGATGTCAGAGGCAGAGGGTCGAGGAGATCGATTCCCCACTGTGCGAACGGCCACGCACTTTGGAGTGTGGAGAGCGCGACCGGGGGATGGTGAGGTACGTTTGCGTGTAGCTGACAGCTCCTGCACTTTTGGACTAGCTCGGTCGCGTCCTTCTTCATTGTTGGCCAATAAAAACCTTGGCGCAAGATCTTCTGGGCCAAGGCTTTACCGCCTAGGTGTTCTCCGCAGATTTCCCCGTGTACTTCTCTTAGGGCGTAGTCCGCTTCTCCTGCCGGTAGACACTTTAGATAGGGCCCTGAGAACACCCGTTTGTAAAGCTCTCCATCCATTATGGCGAATGATGCCGCTCGCATCCATAATCTCCGTGCTTCCACACGGTCCTCGGGGAGGTGCCCGTGTTCAAGGTAAGCTCGTAGGGGGGTCATCCAGGATGACTCTTCCTGGTGGATGGTCGCGATTTCCCATGGCCCTTGGATACTTGGAACCACGATCTCTTCCACCCGACGTCTTCGGAATTAGTAGCTGGTGGGCGAAGTTGCAAGCTTGGAGAGAGCATTTGCTCTGGAGTTTTTTTCCCGGGGGATATGCAGAATTTGGTATGACAGGATCTTCTGAAGGAGCGATCTTGCAAGTGCGAGATATTTCGCCATCTGGTCGTTCTTGGCCTCATAGTCTCCCTCTACTTGCGAAACTACGAGCTAGGAGTCTGCGTGAATCATTAGGTTCTCTGCTTTGCAATTGATGGCGAGCCGGAGGCCAGCGATCAGTGCCTCGTACTCCGCGATGTTGTTGGTTGCGGGGAATTTTAACCTGAGGTCGTAATCTAGGGTGATCCCATCGGGACTTATGAGGAGCAATCCTTCTTCGGCCCCTTCAGCTCCTGAGGCACCGTCGACGTAGAGAGTCCAGCGGGGGCCAGTGGTGTCTTTGATAGGAGTTGCTTCGGGTGGAATGGTGTACTCTACAACAAAGTCGGCGAGTACTTGCGACTTGATGTCCGACCGGGGTAGGAATTTGATGTCGAACTCGCCGAGCTCTACAGACCATTTTTCCAGCCTCCCTGAGACTTCTTGTTTTCTGGAGGATTGCTCGTAGCGGGAGCTGAGTCAACACTTTTACTGTATGAGCCTGGAAGTAGGGCCGATGCTTTCTCGCCGAGAAGACGAGAGCTAAGGCTGTCTTGTCCGCCGCCGGATACCTAGTTTCGGTGTCAGTGAGGACTTTGCTGAGGTAGTAGACTGACCGTTGTACCCCCCCCCCCCCCCCCCTTCGTCTTTTACAAGCACCGAGCTGAGAGCCGTAGGCGAAACCGCTAGGTAGAGGAATAGGGTTTCTCCGGGGACGGGCTTCGACAGAAGCGGTGGTGAGGCCAGGTATTGTTTGAGAAGTTCGAAGGCCGCCTGACATTCTTCAGTCCATTGGAACCCGGAGTGGCGTGCTCCCCGAAGAATTTTGAAGAAAGGGAGGTACTTGTGTAACGTCCCAAGGCCCTGGACTTACCATCGGGACAACGTCCACCGACAGCCTCGCCTGGCGACCGTTACCGGGCTGCAGCCCAAGCACCCCAACCCCTCTCCAGCCCACATACGGGTTGTTGGTGGCCACAACCTCCCTTTGGTGAGAAGTGATCCAGTTAAGCGCCTCTATGGGGCCTTCCCAGGAGGTGACCCATCCCAGTACTACTCCAGCCCGAGCACGCTTAACTATATAGTTCTTTCACTTCTCATCACCAATTGAACTGCAGCTCAATTGGTGATGAGAAGTGAAAGAACTATATAGTTAAGTGTGCTCGGGCTGGAGTAGTACTGAGATGGGTGACCTCCCGGGAAGGCCCCGTAGAGGCGCTTAACTGGATCACTTCTCACCAAAGGGAGGATGTGGCCACCAACAACCCGCCTGTGGGCTGGAGATGGGTTGAGGTGCTTGGGCTGCAGCCCGGTAACGGTCGCCAGGCGAGGCTGTCGGTGGACGTTATCCCGATGGTAAGTCCAGGGCCTTGGGACGTTACAACTTGTCTCCTGTCCGTGACAAGAAATGAGATAACACGACGATCCTCCCGTTTAGGCGTTGCACTTCCTTAATTGAGCGAGGTGGCGACATATCCTCCAACGCCTTGATCTTTTCGGGGTTGGCGTCAATTCCCCGATGGGTTACCATGAAACCCAAGAACTTCCTCGCCGTCATACCAAACGCGCATTTGCTGGGGTTGAGCCGCATCTGAAAGCGACAAAGAAGCTGAAAGCACTTCCCTAAGTCTTTCAAGTGGTCGCAACAGTGGACGCTCTTCACCAGCATGTCGTCCACGTATACCTCAATCGTTTCTCCGTTGAGGTTCTTGAAGACCTTGTTCATCAGCCTTTGGTAGGTGGCTCCGACGTTTTTAAGGCCGAACGACATCACCTTATAGTAGTAGACTCCTTTGTCGGTGCGGAAGGCGGTATGCTCCCCGTCCGCTGGGTTCATCCTTATCTGGTTATAGCCGGAATAAGCATCCATGAAGCTGAGTAGCTCATGGCCGGCCGTTGCATCGACGAGCTGGTCGATCCTCGGGAGGGGCAAACTGTCTTTTGGGCACGCCTGGTTTAGGTTGCTGTAGTCGACGCACATTCGTCATTTCCCCGAGGCCTTTTTCACCATGACTACGTTAGCGAGCCATGTGGGATATTCCGCTTCACGGATGAACCGCGCCTCCAGGAGTTTTGCCACTTCCTCTTCGATCGCCTTCAACCGCTCGGGGGCGAAGTTCCTATTCTTTTGAATCACATGCCTACATGCAGGGTTAATGTTTAAAGAGTGAAAAATTACTTCGGGATCTACCCCGGGCATGTCTTCCGGGCTCCAAGCGAAAATATCCTCATTCTCTTGTAGGAAGGTTGTGAACTCTTCTCGTTCTTCTTGCGACAAGAGTGGCCCGATCTGAACAGTCCGAGTTGGGTCATGCTGGGAGAGCGGTACTTCCACTAATCCTTCAACGGGTGCTCCCCGCTGCGGAGTAGTTTCGTCTCGCAGGTCAAAGTTGTTGATGTTGAGGGCGGTCGCCTTTGCCGGTTGAGCCTGCTTCAGATAGCAGGTCATGGCTGCCTCTTGGTTTCCTCTTACGACCCATATTCCTGCGGCGGTCGGGAACTTCATAGCCAGATGCGGAATAGATGAGATTGCTCCGAAGGTAGATTGGAGCGGTCTCCCAAAGATGGCATTATAGGCGAAGGTGAATTCCACCACCACGAACTAGATGATGTACGTCGACTGTCTTGGAAACTCGCCCAATGTGACTGGGAGAGTGATCATGCCTTGAACTGGGACAGGTCTGTTATCGAAGCCGTAGATGGGCCCAGCCGCGGGGCTGAGTTGATCCTTCGTGAGCTTCATACTTTGCAAAGTGGAAAGGAACAGAACATCAACTAAATTTCCGTTATCTACCAGTATCCTCTTTACATTGAAGCAAGGGTCCCCAATCCCTGCGCTGATTACGAGGGGATCCTGATGTGGCAGTCGTAACCCTTGCAGATCCTCTTCCCCGAAAGCAATCGTAACGTCTTGCTTGAGCTTCTTATCTTCGTGGTCTCTTGGGGGTTTGGCGATCGAGAGGATTTGTGCCGCTAGGACGGGAGGTCCGACGATCGTTTCGATTTCTCCCACCATCGGTCTTCCTCCTCCCGCGCCTCGGGGAGCGGGAGGCTGCTCCCTTGCCTTACTGGGCTGCTGAGGCTGATTGGGAACCTGGCCTTGCAAGAATCTTCCCAGGAGTCCCTGGCGAACAAGGCGCTCGATCTCGTCATTAAGTCTGGTACACTCTTCAGTGGTATGCACAGTTCCTCGATGGAATTCACAATACTTGGATTGGTCTCCCCTTGGGTTTGGGGCTGGCACCCGGGGCGTGCGGAGCTCTGGGTTGTTCTGAATAGCATAGAGTACATTCGTTCCGGTGGTGTTCAATGGGGTGTAGACCCTGGGAGGCTGTGGACCCAGGTCTCTTCGGGGATCGCGACGACGTTTGTCGCTGCGGCGTCCCTCGCCGCGTCGTTCTTCTTGTCCATGAGGGGCCTGATCCGCCCCCTCTTCCTCCCTTGGCTACCTTCAAACTGTCGTCGGTGCACGTCGATGGCCTCGTCGACAGCTATCTGAGCTTCAACTCGGTGAACGAGGTCAGGATAGCTTGACACGGTTTCTCTCATTAGAGCTGAGTAAAAACCACTTGGGCGGAGGCCTCCAAAGAAAACTCCTCGCAAGAGCTAGGGGTCGACCCCCGGGATTTGCCGAGCCTCAGAGGTGAAGCATCGGAAAAAATCCTTCAAAGTTTCTCCGTCGTTTTGGCGGATTCCTGAGAGATGGGAGGGATCTCGGACGATCCTACGATTGACGATGAATTGGTCCACGAACTGCTGCGCCATTTCTGCGAAGTTGCTGATGGCTCCATCCCGCAGGGAGTGGAACCAAGTGCGCGTTTGTCCCTTCAAGGTTGCCGGGAACACTTGACAGAGGAGCTGATCGGGGGCGCTGTAAATCCTCATGGTGGTGGTGAAGTGATTGACATGTTCCAATGGGTCGTCCGTCCCGTCGAATGTTTTGATGTTGGGAAGCTTGAAACCGTTTGGAACTGGATGGGCCAATACTTGAGGCGATAGTGGGGAGCCGTGGTGCGCGGGACGACGGACGAGAGCTGCGCGTCGCCCCGCTTGGCCGTACTATTCCGCTATCATATCGCATATCTCCTCTCGTGTGGTTCTTTCTATTGCTCGACCCGGGACAACTCTTCCTTGGTGATGATGATGGCGGTCAGCTTCTGGTCCCCTAGCCGGCGGAGCAGGATGAGCGGAGCTTGCAGCGTCAGAGAATTCTTCTGAGGCTTCTTCTTCTCGAATGGCCCCCTCATTCGGAGCATGATTCAGAGCTGGGGGTGGAGGAACGTTCAACGCTGGAGGTTGAACGGGAGCTCGAGGAGCCCCAAGATTTCTTACGAGAGCCAGCATCTCGGCTTGCTGCTCTTCCATCTGCCGTATGCGCCCCTCCAGTATTGTCGCTTGCGTGAGCACTGCCTCCTCCGCAGGAGGCAGATTGATAAGCGAGTGGGAGGGAGCTGGGTCGACGCGTCCCTCCGGGACAGACCCTTCGGTAGTGCGAGCACTTCTTCTTGCCATTGCAATTGGCGGCAAGTGCTACCTCTGGTGAGTCTTTGCAGAATTTTGGGAATCAGTTCCCACAGTCAGCGCCAAACTGTTGCGGGTCGCTTGGGTGCTCTTGGTAGACCGGTCGACTTGAACCGTCTCAGCTCTGAAGCGAGCTAAGCGCGCTAACAGTCAATTTGAGATTCGTCGAGTACACTGAGACTTTTTAACGTGAAAAACCCGGAAAGGGTAAAAAACCACGCGGCCGGAGCTGTGCCGACAAACTTCACTATCTTCTAAGGGGTTACAGTCAGGTACTTAGAATTCGAGCGCGACATGCCGCCGCTCGTTACAATAATAGAGAGAGAGAGAGAGAGAGTTCCGAAGGTGACAGACCACCTCTCCGAGAGTAAGTCTTTTTCCTTCTGAGAACGGTGGAGAACAAAAGTGAGAATGCTCGGGAGAACAAAAGTGAGAATGCTGAGTCGCCCTTCGAGAGAAGGGAAATCTTCAAGTCCACGGAGGAGATCTTTAAGCGCCGAAGGAGAATTCCGAGGAAATCTTCGAAGGAGCTCTCCCGGGTCCAGAAGGCAAAGTCCTTTGAAATGAAGGCCTGAGGCTCCTTTTATAGCTTTGGCCGGGGGTAGTCCGGTAATTTTGCCGTCGTAACCACCTGACGGGCGAATCACGGTGTTCGATTTTGAGCACACGGATCGCCATTTTTCGTAAATGACCGTCTCGCCTTTCGGGCAGTTCGGGCAGCTTTGTTGAAGGCGAAAAAGGCGACAAACGAGTTGTGCAATCTGAGAAATTGGAAAGATAAAAAGTGAGTGTGTCGGAAATGCGGAAGTGCTCTAAGCGCGCTCAGAAGCGTTCTGAGCGCGCAACGAACAGGAAAGCATTTTGGGCGTGCCGCGAACATGGGGATGTTCTGAGTGCAACGGTCGTAGGGAAACGAGGAAACGCCCCCCAAAGGGGGAGAAAGAGCTCCGGTCGGACTCGACGGAGGAGCGGCCTCGGCCGTACCCTACCTGGGGGGTGCGGCTTGGCCGCATCCCACCCGAGGGGGTGCGGCTTGGCCGCACCCCACCTGGGGGGTGCGGCTTGGTCGCACCCCACTTGGGGGGCGCGGTTAGGCTGCGCCCCAAGGGGGCGCTGCCTGCGCGCTACCGCGCATGCTACCGCGCGGTAGCGCCATGCGCGCCGGGCGCGCTACCGCGCGTGGTAGCGCGCGCGGTAGCGCGTGTGGCTGCGCGCGGAATGGTTGCGTGCGGTACGGCCACGGGCGGTTGTGCGTGATTTCGCGGCGCGCAATGCTTGCGCTCTTGCGCGGACGTTTGGTGGGTTTGGCCCACTCTCCCACTCATCCCTTTCAACCTTGGTGGTGGGGTTTGCGAGTAACCGCTACCCGACTTTGGACATGTAGGTGAGAGCCCATGTATGAATGCATATCACCTATTATACACTTTGATTCAATTTTAGCCTATGATTTTATTTGCAGTTGGACTTAGAGTCAATGCAATTATTTGAAAAAACATGACGGTTTATTTTAAAATTAACCGTAAATATAATAAATTTAAAATTTTTTAAAATAAAACTCTGATAATTTGAAAAGAAATTTAATATCCAATGTTAAAAATGATACATAAAAAAAACAAATTTAAGTCTATTTCAACAAAATATTATGCAACCAAACGTAATTTTTATGGCCACAAAATTTATAAATAATTATTAATTATATTTTATGGCAGCAAATTTTTGTCCCCAAAATATTTCAATTTAATAACCACAAAAATAAAAGCACATCGTTGACCCCTTGCATTAGAAAAAAAATTAAATATTTTATTCTAGAGTAAATTATTGATAATTCTCATATACTTTCTCGTCATTGTCAATAACCCCATAATATTTAGAAATAGGTGGATAACTTCCCATCTCTTTCCTTGTTCAAAATTTTAAGGGTTATGAACTTATTTATAAAAATTAGGGGAGTGTTATCAACAATTTAATTTAACACAAAAGATTATGAACTTGATGGTAAGTCCCCTGATCTTTAGAAATAAACCTCTAATAAATTTGAACAAGTAAAGATAAAGAGGGTTATTCACATATTTCTAAAGATTAGATGGATTATTGACAATGATGAGAAAGTATAGCTAGTGGGGTTATCAACAATTTACTTTTTATATTTTATTCATGTTTTTTATAATACGAGTCGAATGATATGGGCCTCCAGCCCTATGTTAGTGCAACTACGGGATTCGCCCGCAATGGCAGTGGGCTAGGCCCGTTCCCAGCTGGGAGCCCGCCCTCCGCAGGCTGTGCCCGCTGTTGGGCGGGCTTCAATGAAAATTGCAAATTTTCAAAAAACTTTGCAAAATTAGGTGATCTGCAAATAGCAGTCCACACAAAGTGTTTTGACTATTCACAGACCAACACAATCTACAAATAGTGGCCAGCGCAAAATTATTTGGCTATTCGCAGACTAACGTTGTCTGTGAATAGCGGCCAACATACAATTGTTTGATTATTCGTAGACTATCCCGAGGGTAAAATAGGAAATATCAATGTTTAATGTTTAAGGAAGGAGGTTCCCTTTTAAGTTTTAATATAGTATATAGTATATAGTATATAGTATAGATAGCAAAAGGCTATTAAAACATTAAAGGCTATTAAAAGGTATTAAAAGTGGACAACATTAAATGAGGTGTAAAAATATAAAAAATAAAAAATAAAAAATAAAAAATAAAAAAACAATTTTGGAAAGGGCGCTGGCGGCCCGCGGGGGAGAAGAGAATAATATAATCGCAGTTTTAAAAAATCTGCCATTTTTTCGAGGGAAATTTTTCTGTACGCGTACGCGATTTGGTGCGCGACCGTTCGATCTCGCGATCAACGGTACAGATGTAATACATCTTCGACCCCCGAAACCTCTCCCCCTTGATTCCGTGAAAGCCACCGACCCCGTCGGCGCCGCATCTCCTCCATTGCAAGTACCCGTTCCACGCCCAATTGTCCGCCGCAAGTGCCTGTCCAAGGCGCGACACTTTCAGCAGCGTGTTTCACCCGCCGGCGACGGCGAATCATCCGTATTTGGAGGAAATTAGGCGTGTCTTGGTGAATAATAACGAGAGAAGGCCTCTCCAGTTCAAAGCAACAGATTACCGTGGTAAGCTTCCCCAGAGTGACGCTGTTGGGAGGTGATACTAAACTCTTTATCCAAGCCCCTCTTAATGCATTTTCTCTACGCAATAATACATCCTCCAATGTTCTTATTTGAACTCATCATTCTGATTCGAAGATGTATTTTAGAGATATTTGGCCTTAAAGTTGTTATTCGAATCTGTGCCCAAGTTTAATTTATCAAAACATAATTTTGAGTGTTATTTGGCCTTAATTTGAGAGGTATTTGGCCTTAAAGTTGTTAGGCTCCGCTTTCAACTTTAATTGAATATTTGTCTGCACCGTTCATACTCCCCTAAGTTTCTATCAAGAGAGCGGAGCCGGCCCGTCTATATATTTACAATGATTCACAATGCAATTAAATGAGGATTATCACTAATGTTTTGCTATAATTCCTTATCGCAGATCACATGAAGTAAAGATTGGAAAATCTGTGCAACATCTTGCGGTATTTCATTTCATACCCGGGGGTGCCAAGTACCCAGCGCGCTAAATTAAATTTAACAAAGTTGCTATATTATATCATCATCACCCTCCAATATGTTTGGAGCAAATGTAAGTTTCTTCACTTGATTTTAGTTATGCATGTATGCAACATTTGGCAATGATTGGGGTTCTGAAGGAGGATCGGATATTGCTGCAAATAAAACCGATGTATTTTATTGTTGGGTTTGGCCGTTTGTGAATTATTTGAGAGATCCTAGAAATGTATACTATATTTTGAGATTTATCATCCACCGCTTTTGTTATGTTTTTGAAAATTATGAATTAATTTGAAGTTGAGGCAGGAATTAGTTTCAATGATATTCTTGACGATTATGTATATTTTCGCCGGCTCATGTGTACCTGCTATTTATTAGCAAATTATGCATGATCACCATGCATGATTACAGGTTAAGGATTTTTGAATTCATTTATTGTTGAGTTATCTCAGTTTACTAAGCTAATAATTTAAAGATGAGATTCAAGTTCGCTTATATTTTTTATTAAAGGGCTGTAGAAAAAGCCTCCCTTGGAGTTAGGTGGGTCTTTACTCATACCTTGTAATCTGTGAAGAGGGCAAATTGGTTTTGCCTTGAAGCATCACAACAAAGTTCTATTTGATCTTTTGCGTTAGCTTAGTTTTCCAACTACTCATTTTATTGTCATACACAACTTAATGATTGCTAAAATGTTCGTGACAAAAGTTTATAACATAGAAGTGTATAATGTTAAAGCACATTTGAAATTGATGTTATGTTCTTCGTGTTGCCATAAATTGAATTGCTACACTTAAAGGGAATAATGCTAGGTTCTTTAATTGCAAAATAATTTAATTTCTCGACTAGCCACCTATATTATGTTGTTGGATTCTCAACCATTTGAAAGAGGTGTGCGATAGACTGGAAGAATCTTGTTGGATGATCGACCGACACTGGCAATTAGCTAGGGCATACACGCTCTCTCCTCGAGCCGAAAATGCTCTACTATGATCATGGAGCGCTCTGCGGGCTGGATGATGAGGGGGGACGAGTTGTGTCATCATGGAGCAGTCAGAATGATGACTTCTGCGTGGTCGTCGGTGAAGAATGTGCGACGGCTTCTGCATGTATGCCGGACCACGTCCGGGAAAACAATGTTGGGAATGGTCTGCGTAGTCAGGAATGCTGCACACACATGCTTTGATACTTAATTGGATGCTGGAGGTAAGCCCCTGGACGTGCGAGCTTGAGGACGATCATGTTGTTGATTAAATGCAGTGACTAAGAAGACGCTAGGAAAGTCCATGTTGGACAACGGTGAGTATGAAGACCTTTTCTATGGTCTGTTAAGGGTGCCGACTGTGCGACCATGCATTAGTTGAGAGCTTGGTGATCATGCTTCAGTTGAGAGCTGGAGTTGGGAGTGTCTGTAAGGGGTAGAGGTTGGCTGCGCGAACTTGATGACTGTGGGGCCTGCTGGATGGGGGATAAAGCTTCGTCTAGGATGAAGATGGTGCGAGAAAATGATTGGGGATGCAGACGCAAGGAAGTAGGATCTTATGGCTCTAATACGAAGTTGTTTCAGCCTTACAGGTAACCCTTAGACCATCAATATATTGTTGGAAGTGGTGGTGGAGGCAATGATACAAGGGAGCCATCTAAACCTACAGATAGTGCGACGAGGGAGTCATGCTCAACCTTAGGGAGGAGGAAGAGGTGATCCTTGCTCAACCTAAGAGAGGAGGAATATGGGAGCTGTGCTCAACCCTAACCCTAACTTGGAGAGGAGGAGAGGAGGGAAACTAAGAGAGACTAAAATGATTAATTCATTTTTCCCTTCATCATGACCCAAATGGTCTTTAAAGAGATGATGCATTGCACATACTTAAAAGAAAGATGTGACTTGCACTGACACAAACACAAATTAAAGACATGATCATTCAAATGATTCTAAATAACAACTTTCTAAAACACACAAAATAATTGATAATGGGCAGCGGGTCCATAATAGCGATCAAATGACCAATGATCATTGCAATTAAAAATTCATTCACCTGAATATGTAATCTTAGCTACTGCAGATATCATCTCATTGTAATGCCAATTCATAAATTTGAATGTAGCTTTGACCACTACTGGATCCTTCAACTAAGAGACAAACCCATCTAGATTCATGACTTCATACACCCACCTACACCCATTGATCGATTTATTTCTTAGTAAACAAACCAAATCTAAATTACCGTTGGTGTGTAAATCATTTATTTCCTTCATTATTACTTGCTTTTGTCAAGCGGTAGCTATAACTTGATGAACAATTTTAGGAATATCGAAATGTACTATCTCGGGGGAAATAAATAAAATGCCCATTCAATAATAGGGTGTTAAACTTATGATTGCTGACCTTTGTGAGTGCTATAGGAAGCTCATGAGTACAATTGGAGCCTTGTAACGAGGATTCAAACAATAAAGTGGGTGAGTTTGGAGAAATAATTTCAATATATTACCGTCTTCTTGCCAAAATAATTATGAATGACCCAATGACGCTCATTGGACATCTCTTTATGTAATTCATTTACATTTATTTTGTTTGTTTTATTAGGACTTACTCTTTATGTTTATATAAGTATAATTGTATGGTTTGTAGTTTAAAATATTGAAAGATAAAAATTGTGATTTTCTCCAAGCTTGTTATGCTGCTTCTTTGCTCTTCTCACTTAGTTCCGTGCCAAACTTCACACCACGTGATTTTTTGTACATTTATAAATAGAATAAACATACCTTCATTTCATTTAAATTGATGTTTTTCATTTTAATTTATGATATTATTTGTGCCAGAAAATTCAATAGAGTTTTGTAAAAAATTTTATAATTTACTATTTTCATACCTTAAAATTGATATTCTAAACATGGTGATATGTTCTTTAAATTGCCCTGTCTCTATTATTTTTGATAAAGAATGCTTTAAAGACGGTTGAGTTCATAATCGTGTGTAAGTATATGTTTTTTATTTCTTTTTTGAAGGTGTATATCAGAATATTACTATTCATGGTTAATTTTATTCTGGCTTGATAGTGATCAATACATTTTCATAAAATTTTGTTCCAAGTTATGTGCAGATTGTTTCGACTTAACTTCTGTTCATTGTTTAATCTGCATTTTATTTCAGGTTCTTTATCTGCTTCAGAAATATTTGGGTGAATATATTGAGTTGCTTTTTGATGAAGCTCTTAGTGTTTGGAAAGGTTTGTATATATATATATAAGTTTTATTTAATGTTTTTATTTGAAATGTGATGTACTTAGAGTTAGAGGAGCTTCATCTTTGTAGATACACATCCAGATTTTCAAATTTTGTAATTATACTCATTCATTGTGCTACTTTGTCATTTATTCATTGGTCTCTTTCAGTTACTTTTAAATTAAATCCAGATTCTACAAAATGATGATTTTTTGCTTGATTCTATCAATTTAGTTGGTTGCAACTAGTTTAATCTAAACAGATCCCCAAAATGCAAGTATTACTTTTTTCTACTTAAAGTGAGTAAGAAGAATATCATGTGATTTCAGGTGCTAATCAGGTTTCATTAAAAAAGGGGGCAGCTCAGTGCACAAAGCATCCCCGCACAACGAGTGTTCGGGGAAGGGTCCCACCACATGGGTGAAATGTAGGCAAACCTTACCTTGTATCTTGCAAGAGGATGCTTCCAGGACTCGAACCCGTGACCTAATCAGGTTTCATTAATCTTCAAAAATTAATAGAGGTCATAAGTCTCCATTAAGGTTTGGTTGGACCTCGCAAGCTCCGATGATGATTATGCTGCTATGGGCCTTGCCCGTAACGCCGGTAGGAGTTGCTGGAGTTTGGGAGGCGGGGATGACGACGATTGAGGATATTATGGAGTCAAAATTGCGGCTGCCTAAGCGGGGTATGCTCGAAGAGAAAGATACCACAATCTCTTGAAAGACAAGAAATAAAACTTTTCTTGCATATCAATACAAGACCCAAAGGGTCCTTTAAATAGAAGATACAATGGCATAGTCGCAATGAAAGATACAACATAATAAAACCGAAATACATGAACTACGACATAAAATACAATAAAACATAATAAAAGACGCATAATAATAACTGGCCACCTAGCCCATAACATCTCTGCCGACCTTCAAATCGAGCTTGTCCTCAAGCTCGACTTATTTGATCATCTGGCTCCTTGATTTTTACCCAAAACAACTCCCAACAGCGCGTCGCTGTAGGGGCGACTGCATTAAGCGCTAGGTCGTCAGTAAGGAGCGGGTGTAACAGTGATACATGCAGAGGAGGAACTATCAGACATATCTAGAGTGAGGCGAGTGTGCTTGGTGGATGGTCGAGGACGACGACAAATTCTGATGTAGGTGAGCTGCGATGATGAGAAGCGGCGGCGCTGACTGTGGAACGATCGGCGGAAGGATTGTATCCAGGAGGGCTGACAGAGTAGGTGGTCACAACACGAGCTGCGGGACGATGACCGCGGGGACTGACAATGAAGACACAAAATGTGGCGACACCAACACTATGGGAGGCGACAATGTCGGTGGTGTAAACTACAGAGGAATTTTTTCGTGCATTACTCCTACCATTCTCTACGTTGCGGTATATCGATCCCAAAATAGAATTCATGCATGATTTTTTTTTTTTGCCTTTTTTAGATTGTAAATCCAACCGGATTTTCAATTAGATTTATAGTCGGATTATTACAATCAGAATGACTCATTTTTTTACATACATATTAAATTGGAATCCAATCAGATTTATATTCCGCACGATGCGAGTAACACAGGAAAAAATCCACCAGCGGCAATGTGGAGCGACAAGAGCTGCGGAGAGCGGTGGATTCTCGTCGCCCGGTGACATGGGTTACGATGGAACAATCAACGAGTTCGATAACGATGACAGGGGTTGCGATGGAATAATTATTGGGCTCGGTGGCTGATGTCCGGCTTGTGTTTCTTGGTGTCGAGCTTCAGCGCCGGCATAGGACTCTGTAAGAATTCGCATCTGATCCATAAGTTGACTGAGAAATCGCCCATGCTATTAATTAACTTGAAATAATCAAATTAATTAATATTTTTTTGAATTATTAACTAATGAATCAATTAATTGATTTATCATTTAAGTAATTCATTAAAGAAGGGTTGGGACTTGGGTTTGAGGGTGCGGCGTGCAGCGGGAAACGATAGAGATGTGTCAGCAGAAAGGAAAGGCGTTGGGCTTGAGGATGCGACTCACGTGACAGGAGTGCGCAAGGGCGTCAATGCAGATAGTTGTGGCTTGAGGATTCGAAGACGTGCAAATGCTTCAACGACGAGGATACGGTTTTGTTGTCGTAAGGGATGCCGACAACGAGATGAAGATTGCACGACTTCGACGACGAGGATGCGTCCGACAATAACTTATGGGCGGAGGTTGCAGGATAGGTGCTGGATGCAGTGGATGGAACGGATGGAGGCTGGACAATCTTTGACGATCGAATCAACAGTCGACGAGAGCCAAATGCAGCGTCTATTGCAAGCGACGAGGGAGAGGGAAAATTATAGGGCTTTGAACAGGGATGCACTGAAGTCGATCCCGTGCGGTTTCCGTGGAGCAACGAGTCTTCGCAAACAACGAGATCGGCGCTGTAGAGGATCGTAGGGGCGAGGACACACGTCGACGGGTATTGTTGGACGACGATGAAGCTTGGGAGTTCGGCGGTCCCTCTGACAGAGAAACAAACCATTGCGAAAGCCGATGGGGGTTGTGGACGGTGGACCTGAGTAAGGTCAAAATTCCCGAAAGAGGTCGGCTCGAAATATCTGAAGGTGGTCGGTTCTACTGGAGACCGACAATGGAGCGACAACATAGGTTGTGTCGTTGGGGCAGCATATCGGATGGCTCTGATACCAAATTGTTATTTGCCTAGCCCATAAAACGCCGATATGAGTTGTCGGAGTTTGTCCGGAGGTGGGTATGACGGCTGCGGAGGATATTTTGGAGCCGGAACCGCGTCTGCCTAATCGGGGTGTGCTCGGAGAGAGAGCTACCATAATCTCTTGAAAGACAGACAGTAAATAGAACTATTCTTGTATACCAATACAAGACCCAAAAGGTCATCTAAGTAGAAGATTCAAGTGCATAGCCATAATTAAAGACAAAACGTTATAAAACCTAAAGACATGAACTATGACATAAAATACAATAAAACATAATAATTACTAGGCATGAAGCCTATAACAGATGCTCCCCACAGAGCTCCTTGGAACTCTAATAATTTCTAATCGACATACAACAACACTCGAGCCTTTATCCCACTATAGTGGGGTTCTGGTAATCGACATACCTCAATTATTTTCCAATTATGAATTTAAATTAGTTTCTAACTATGAACTTCAATTAGTTTCCAACTATGAACTTCAATTAGTTTCCAACTATGAACTTCAATTAGTTTCCAACTATGGACTTCAATTATTTTTCAACTATGGACTTCAATTAGTTTCCAACTATGAACTTCAATTAGTTTCCAACTTTGGACTTCAATTAGTTTTCAACTATGGAATTCAATTAGTTTCCAACCACTTTGACATTTCCCACTACGTGTTAGTTGTCTTTGGCAACAGGTGCTTGGCAACAGTCAGACTTAGTTATTAAAGACTCAAAGCGCACTAAGACACAAAGGGGTCTTGAAGCCTAGCCGCAAGGCTCAAGGCGCAGTCGCGCACCTAACAAGGGCAAGGCGCAATCACATCCATTTTAAATAAGCATTATCAAACATCAGTTCATCTTCTTAATCAGATTCTTCATCTATTCTACTAATTAATCATTAATTACATCATTTATCTCTCTTAAAAAATAGAATCAATGTGGTCATTTACATGATATCTAAGTCTCAATAAAAATCGCCACCTAGGCGCGATTTTTATGCTCCAAAGGCGCAAACCTCTGAGCCTGGTGAGTCTTGAGCCTTGGGCGCACCTTTAACAACATAGCATGTAGTAGGGATCGGCTCCAACCATGGATTTCATAAGTTTTCAACTACAAACTTCGTTTAGTTTTCAACCACTTTAACAAATTCCAACTGTGTTAGCTGTCTTTGGCAACAGGCGCATGCCTGCAGGCAGCAGGGACCGGAGACAGGTAGTAGGGATCGACATCTGGAGAGCTGGGTACTAGGGCTAGATAGGACTTGGATATGAATTTTGCTCTCTTCAAGTTCTATTTTCGCCACCCTTCAGAAAATTAGCTTCCTTTTAATTGTTTTTTAATCCAATGATAATAGAAGTACACAGTTTTAAGTGCTTGCTTCTTTGCTACATGTAAAAGTATCACAATTAAAATTTGCATAAATATTAATTATCCTATTAAGTACTAGATAGTTTAATTTAAGATCTCATTTAACAGTTAAACTAATAAGTTGTAACAATGCACATATATAAAATATAAATTGTCATCCATAAACAAAACTGACATATAAAATAAACTGCCATTAAAATGTGTCATATATAGAGAAATAAAATATGCTAGCACAGTGAGGATCCATGCAATCTTAGCAAATTGGAAAATAACCGTTGCACCTTGTTCTTGGTTCCACCAACAACTGGAATATTTTTAGCATCAAGGAATGCATCATACTATCTTCCTACTTTAGGACGTGCGATGATGTGGTGTCATGTTTCAATTTTGGAGCTGTTGGTGAGAATGATGAAATTTATAGTTTGATTGGTCCTACAAAATATAATAAATTTCTCCACCTAAAGTTTCCTCTTCCTTCAAGTAGATAAACTTTCAATATTTGCAAACTTTTCGCTGGAATTCCTTGTCCCCTTTCTAGTAGCATGAACTTCTCAACAAATTGCCTTTAACCAAACATATTCATGATGTACAACCCGTATTCGGCGAGTGGGCTGAAGTCCTACTCAACTCGCCCCAGAAGGAAAGGAGGGCGAGTCCGGACGATTCTGCCGGACCCGCCCCAGAGCAAAGCAGGGCAAGTCCAGGCAATTCTGTCGGACTTGCCCCGAGGCATAGCAGGGCATGTCCAAGAAATTCTCCCGGACTCCCCCCAGAGGAGCGCGAGGCGAGTTCGGTCAATTCCGTCGAATTCGCGCCAGAGTAGCGCGAGGCAAGTTAGGTCTAACCCGATGTTACCGACTAAGAGTGTAGGGAGAGAAAGAGAAGAAGAATCCGGCGAGGGGGAGGGCCGGCGGTGGCGAGGGAGACGAAGAGAGGAGGGAAAATAGATGAAGTTAGGGAACAACCCTAATATTTCTCATACATATCAAGCATGCCCCAAAACATCCCAACCCCTCCCCCTTATATAGATGAGGGAGGGAAAACCATAAAGGAAAGCATTAAATAATATTTCCTAATTAATACTAATCAATATTAATTAATTAATATCAACTAATTAATTAATATCAATTATTACATGAAATAATTAAGGCGGGTTCCATATGCGATCTCCGGAGGCCCCGGCGAAGAGTAGCCGCTCCGGCGACCACGGCGGCTTCCATATGCACGCACCATAATTGCTGACGAGGGTGGTCCCGTGACGTGCCCTTGCATTCCTAACACGTGCCCTTGCATTCCTAACAATATACCGCCCTTGAAAATCGACCTTGTCCCCAAGGTCGAGATTCCAATATTTGGACAGATCTTCAATGGTGACGGCGGCGTGGGGTGTGAAAATAGGGGAGCGAGATGTGTACGGACATGAAAAAAATGATGACACGAGGGAAGTGGGCCGCATTTTAAAAAAAATTTCAGGTGAGGGGTTGGAGGATGGTAATAAATGTGGAGAGGTGAGGTGGGGCCCACTTACCCAAAAAGTTATTAAGAGGTGAGAGGAGGGTGCTGGACGTGGCAGAGGAGAAGAACAAGAAGGGTAAAATAGAGGGTGGTGTGCTTGTGGGTCCCAAGAGAACAAATAAAAATAAGAGAAAACCACATGGGATGGGGAGGTGGCGTGTGCAGAAGGGGAAAAGTGAATAATAAAAAAAAAAGGCGTGGGGTTCCCGTCAGTGAGGCTGCAGGCGACAATTGGGAGTGGTGGTGCGGGTTCCAAGGGAAGAAGATAAAGAAAGCGCGGGACGTGCGACTCAAGAAGGAGACGAGCCGGCCGGCGGGCATGCTGATGGGTGCAGGCGGCAGACGCGTACGTCTGGAGGAAAAGGAGCGGCGAGGCCGGTCCTTGATCTGAAATGTTGATCGGCGAGCCTGGTGCGAGCGCGATGGGGAGCGCCGAAGCCGTGGGCAGAGGTTTGGTGGCGGGCTGCTTGGAGGCGGTGCTGGATTTGGTTGTCGGAGGCGGTGCGGGAGCTGTGGTTGGCGGAAGCGTTGTGAGAAGTGCGGGAGCTTGACGCAGGAGGGGCAGCGGCGGCTGCTGCGGCTGCGCGGCGGCGGAAGGGGATTGTCGAGGCGGCTGCTCGATGCTGGGGTGTGGCTGCTCGACGTTGGGAGGGAAAGATGGTGTGGCCTGCTCGATGCAGGGAGGGGACGCTGGGGGGTGTGGCTGCTCGACGCTGGGGCCTGGCTGGTCGACCCCAGGCGTTGTGTTCTGCTTGGCGCAGGAAGGGGAGGGTGGGGTGGTCTGCTCGGTGCTGGTGGTGCGGAGGACTTCTGCGGTCGACAAAAATTGGAAGGGAGGTGCAGTGGCAGCGGTGCGGGCTGCACCGGCGCTGGGGAAGGGCTGCTGGACGCAGGGTGGGTGAGCATGGGCGGGCTGCCCTGCGATGGAAGAGGGCTGTGGGTCTGGCTGCGCAACGGCAGAGGGGAGGGAAGTAGCCTCCTGCGGTTCTCCGGTGAGAGTTATGGCGGTTGGTGCGGCGGCCGAAGGCGTGGCAGCGGTGCGGGCTGTACCGGCAGGGCTGTGTGCTGCGGGGTATCGGAACGGCGACAGCGGCAGGGACAGCGGCTTGGCTAACGGAAGGAGCTGGCGCTGGGCGACAGTGACGGCGACAGCGGCTGGGCTAGCGGGAGTCGGAGATGGAGCTGGAGGAAAGCCGAGTCGATCGAGGTGGGAGTGGATTTGAGCGTTCATGGCGAGAATGGCTTCGAGGGAGGATTGGAGTTTGTCGAGCGCAACGTCGTGTTCGTCGAGCCGGGCGCGGATGTGGAGACGTGCGGCTAAAGAGCCGAGAGCCGGCGGCGCTACGGCGGGCGGAGCGGCAGGTCGGACCATTGTTACCGACTAAGAGTGTAGGGAGAGAAAGAGAAGAAGAATCCGGCGAGGGGGAGGGCCGGCGGTGGCGAGGGAGACGAAGAGAGGAGGGAAAATAGATGAAGTTAGGGAACAACCCTAATATTTCTCATACATATCAAGCATGCCCCAAAACATCCCAACCCCTCCCCCTTATATAGATGAGGGAGGGAAAACCATAAAGGAAAGCATTAAATAATATTTCCTAATTAATACTAATCAATATTAATTAATTAATATCAACTAATTAATTAATATCAATTATTACATGAAATAATTAAGGCGGGTTCCATATGCGATCTCCGGAGGCCCCGGCGAAGAGTAGCCGCTCCGGCGACCACGGCGGCTTCCATATGCACGCACCATAATTGCTGACGAGGGTGGTCCCGTGACGTGCCCTTGCATTCCTAACACGTGCCCTTGCATTCCTAACACCCGACTCGCGAGTTTGTCTCTCCTATTCGCAGATTAACGAAGGTTGTAAATAATATTATCAAAAAGGCGCGAGGGATGTCGCAAGCCATTTGGGTCTGCGGATAGTAGTTTGGTTAAGGCGGACGTAGCTACCCACAGACCAATAGGACGATCTTGCCTCAAAATGATTTGCCTATAAATAGGACCCATTATCACTCAGATGAGCGCAGATCCATCCCTCTAAAGAGTCGGAGCTCTCAATTGTTTCCTTTCTGTGTTGTCTGAGGTGTGGGTTCAGCTCCTTGTTTTGGGAGGGGAAATGACAAAAAACTTTCGAGTTAGTGTCCGGACCTCTTCGCTGTAGTATATGGGTATTTCTATAGACATTCATCCATCAATCCGTGAGGGCTTGTTCTTGGCTCGAAATACTTAAGTCTTTGGGATCCGATAGCGAGAGAAGTAACTCAAGCCCCTTAATCCGAACTCAATTGAACCGATATCCGGGTTTCAACACAAATTAATGTAGTTCTCTGCCTCTTCATTGTCATAAAATGAAGATAAAATAGTTTAGTAAGTATACTACACACAAAACATGAAAACACGAACAATTTTTTCACATGCAAATTTCCTGGCTTCATATTCAATCATCATAAGTTGTTCTTATGTTTAACACCTCAAAACATTATTTTTTGAGTGATATCCCATATATTGCTGCTATATCTAACACACTTTAGTAATTGTATTGAATTGCCAAACATATTATTGAATCACTTCAATAAGCGCATACGAACTAAGTTTCTATCAACCATTTTATGTGTACAAATAACCAACTTCATTTTTAATTAGGGGCTTGTTATGTGTTATGGTCCTCCGTCAGTTATCTTATTTACCTCGTCGTGTGTATTGAGTCATAGTTATTAGACTCGTAGTAATGTTTTAGTATTTTAATATTGTTTGCATTTTATGTATTTACGGGTATGCCACCCGGGGTTTTATAAATAGACCCTTCTCATGTATTTGGGGATTATGAAATGAATTATGAAAGTTTCCTTCTCTCTCTCTAAATTCCTCTCTCTCTCTCTAAGCTCTTCTCTCCTTCTCCCACCCTCTAGGGTTTCTTCCTCTCTCATCCCCTCCTCCACCATTCTAGGGCTTCCCCTTTGTATCTCCGCCTCCAACAATCAGCAACGATCCAAGCCCATAACAACTTGGTATCAGAGCTAAACGCCGGCGACTCCCTTCCCGGCACTCCTTCCGCCTTCTTCCGCTGTTTTCCGCAAGCCGCTCCATAGCCGCCAACACCTCCCCTCTGTCTCTGCTCGCAGCCACCAGTCCAGGGACTTCCCCGCCGACCACGTCCCCTTCGCCGATTGCCAAGGCCGCAGCTACGCCCGTCGACGCAGCAGCCAGTCGCTGCCTTCTTCCACCAAGCAGCAGTGCTCCGTACTTCAACATCGCTCTGTCCTTCAGTCAGTCGAAGCCGATTCCCCGCAACAACGCTCCGTCCTTCATCGAATCCTCCTGCGACCGCTTCTTCTCGAGCCCCGACGCACGCCTACCGCTCTGTCCAATCGAACCCACGCCGCCTGCCTCTCTCCTCTTGTCTCAGGCCCACTCCCGCTCTCATAAAGCCCTGTCTGTCCATGCCACTTCTGCCCATCTTTTCCTCGGGCAGCACCCTCCTATCTTTTTATTATTATTATTATTATTTTTGTAACTTTTCTAGTCCCACAATTCTCATACTCAGCCACATACAGCTTTCTTTTTTCATTTGAATTTTTTTTTTCTTTCTTAAATCCCATTCCCCCCCCTTCCGCACGCTCTCTCTCTTGATTAATTCTCCACCTTGTTGTTTTTATATTATTCTCTCTCCTTATTTTCTTCTCTCTCCACTTATTTCCCCTCACAACTACTACATCACGCCTACTGCCCTTTTTTTTATCACCCTTTATTATTTTTATTCTATCCTTTTCCCCCTCCTTTTATTTTATTTCCTTTCATTTCCTTGTCTTCTTCCTAATCGCACCCCTTCTTCATAGTTCCGTTGATGATCATTCAACTTAGCGTCGCGGATGCGGGCGTCCTCCACTCGATGCTGCGGAAGTGTTCAACGACTTTTCAAGCCACCATGTCTCGCTTCGAGGCCAAGCTTGATCAATTGGAGCACTCGGGACACATTGACTTTACGCCATCGGCTGTTCCGCCTCCTCCGCCACCGGCTCCTACCTTACCGGACTCCCTCTCCAATCCTGCACAAATTGGGATGCCTCCGCCGTCGTCGCCACCACCGCCGCCGCCGCCTCCGCTGCCGTCGCCGCCACCGCCGCCATCGTCGCCATCACGGTCGTTGTTGCCGTCGTCGCCATCACCGCCTTGGCCTGCTCTTGCTCCGCCGGCCCCTGCCTTGTCACCGAACCGTGCTCCGGTGACCACAACGGATCCCTTCCTTCTGCCGGCCGTCGCTCCTCCATCCCTGCAGTTGCTGCTCACCACCACTCCACCAGACCAGCCAAATCCACTGCTTCAACCGCTCGTCTTTTCAACGGCGCCACCGCTACACCTCGCTGCCCATTCCACTGCGACACGCTACAGGGCGCTATTTTGGCGCGAGATCAAGGAGCCAGAGAAGCCGAACATCCTACTGGAGTTTGAGCTTGAGGACAAGCTCAAAATGAAGGACGGGTGGAATGTTATGTGTTATGGTCCTCCGTCAGTTATCTTATTTACCTCGTCGTGTGTATTGAGTCATAGTTATTAGACTCGTAGTAATGCATTTACGGGTATGCCACCCGGGGTTTTATATATAGACCCTTCTCATGTATTTAGGGATTATGAAATAAATTATGAAAGTTTCCTTCTCTCTCTCTAAATTCCTCTCTCTCTCTAAGCTCTTCTCTCCTTCCCCCACCCTCTAGGGTTTCTTCCTCTCTCATCCCCTCCTCCACCATTCTAGGGCTTCCCCTTTGTATCTCCGCCTCCAACAATCAGCAACGATCCAAGCCCAAAACAGGGCCCTGAGTGGTGGGAGCCCGCGATAGTGGTCTCGCAAGGGATTGCGAGAGAAAGGGTCGATGCATTCCCGAATCTATGTTTGGGATAGGAGAGATGATTGCAATTCAAATTGGAAACTCAAGATGCAGGAGGATTCAATCCCTCTCAAGAGTCGATGGTTGCTTGAGGCGACAGGCAACCCCACACCAATGTGTTTAATAATCTTGAACATCCAGTAATAGCGAGTGACATGTTTGATGTGCAATCGGTGTGCAACCGACATTTGACGGTGGGGGCGAGCTTGACACGTACCTTTTCGGCGAGAGTGTAGGACACATCTCTGCAATGCTTGTTTGCTTCCTTAGTCATGTACTATAATGTGCTTACCAAGTTAAATTTAAGTTAGCGGATGGCTTTATCTCGATTCATGAGTGTCTGGCTAGGGTTTCCACCTCTATTTCTCCGATGAGTGTTGGATGTTGGTCGGGTGGACGGGGTGGGTGGGTGGCGGTTGCTGACCACATTATCTGAAATGGAGATAATATTGCAGTTAACTGATATGAAGTATTGCACTCCAATTTACCCATGAAATTGTTCTCTTTTGGCCTTTAATGTTCATGGTCTGATCTGTTGGAACTAGAAAATCGGTTCACAAAAGTTCGGACCAAAGTGTATCCTAAGGTTACTGATCCTGCGGTCCAACTCTACAGATCCATAGGTGAGAGCAAGAGAAAGAAAGAGAAAATTGAACGGTCTATAAATACAACCCGAATGTTGTAGCGAGAAGCTTCCTCCACGTACCCGGAAGTCGAAATGAACTTCCCCTCCAAAGCTAAGAGCTGAGCTTGGAACAAACTTGAAGAGTAAAGAATGGGGGGGGGGGGTTAAAATGTCATTCCTGGTGTCCATGTGGTCATATTTATAGACAAATCCAAGGTGGGGGGGGGGGGGGGGGTACTGATCTGTGAACCATTCTCCCGCCAAATATATGACTCGACCAAAGTGTGAGAGGAGTTCACCGATTATGTAAACCGGATTCTGGATTCGATTTTAAAATAATAAATTTGAGTTCTCTTTTAAATATGTAGCGCAAGCATGATGTTCTGCAGTAAAGGGTAATGGCCAATCGATCTCAGTTTCATAAACGCATGCATGAGTCAAGCAAGTTAACGAATAATGAACATAAATAACTCTCCACATGCACGCAAGAAAATAAATCAAACTACGAGCATATAACAAATTGTCAAATTGACGACAAATAGGTTCCAAATTAATTAAGGACAAACTTGCTCTGAATTTTAAGACCAAATAAATAATAAGCATATCACTCTACTAACACGAAATGAGCAAAAGAGATGAGTTTAAGGAGTATACTATAGGCTCATCACCACTTGAGTACTACTGATCAAACATTTCTTGATGTTAATGGAGAGTTGTTGTTGAGCGAGAAGTTGGAGAACATCATGGAGTTGGTGAAGATGTGCCTCCTAGGAGGTGCTGGGTACCAAATTGTTGTAAAAAAACCTAACATGAATGTCCATAGAAGAGACCTAAATATATCATTAGTCATAGACTTAACAGTAGCCGGTGCGTTGGTTAGTCCAAATGACATGACCAAGAACTTGTAGAGGCTATTATGGGTATCAAAATGCACGTTATCTTGTCACTTGCAGATATGATGGTACCTGGATCGCAAATCAAATTTGGAGAAACACTGGGCGCCTTGAACTCCTGAAGCTCGTCCAAATGCTCCTGCATCAGAGGAATCAGGTTGACTGGGATGGTGGGCTTGTTTAAATCTTTGTAGTTTATGCAGAAGCGCCAACTTCCGTTCTTCTTCTGCACGAGGAGGACGAGGTTGAAGAAAGGACTAGCGTGGGGCTGAATGATGTCATTCTGAAGCATCTCATACATTTTTTGCTCCATTGTGACCTTCTGAGCATGTCCACAACAATATGGGTTATTCGACAATAAGTAAAGCACCCTGCATGAATAATAATCGTCAAAATAAAATACACACTGTGGCGAATGAAATCAACTAAAATTTGAAGAATACATCCAACCAAGTCTTCCCTAAGATAGAACAGTTTTAAATTTAATCTAGACTATGCATAAGTGAACCAAAGATATCGTAAGAGATCGCAGTGTAAGGAAAAATCAAATTAAAGTGGTCGATGAAAGATCCAGAAGAAGACAATGGACTACTAATGCAAACACTACAAAGGATGCCACGATTCGTAAGGGGACCGAATGTGTGTCAAGGAAAATAGGGTCACATTGGAATCTGTGGAGATATGATGAAGTATCTAGGCTATGCATAAGTGAACCGAACATATCGTAAGAGATCGCAATGTAAGGAAAAATCAAAGTAAAGTGGTCGATGAAAGATCCAGAAGAAGACAATGGACTACTAATGCAAACACTGCAAAGGATGCCACGATTCGTAAGGGGAACGAATGTGTGTCAAGGAAAATTGGGTCACGTTGGAATCCGTGGAGAGATGATTAAGTATCTTAGATGATGGTGGAGAAGTTGAGAAAGTGCCAGAAGGGATCTAAAAATAACTTTGTCCGTCGCGCTGTGCTGGTATTTTGTAGGGAGTTTTGGGGATTCGCAAATTACCTATTTGAATGCATTAATCTTATTTTTAATGGTAATTGGATTGAGAGATGGCCCGACCACAATAGTTATATGAGTTGCTTCTACATGAGTGGTAGGACTGTTGATCGAGCCCGTGTTATATAAACATAGTTCTGAATTCTGATAGTACCTTTCCTAGAAATACAATCAACTCATTCCTATCTAAAAGGAAATTAAATATAACTTTCTAAAAAGTAGAGAAATAAACAAAGGGAGAACAAATCTTAGATAAGTTTAGGATTCATGATAACTTTTCTACATGCAAGAAACTTAATCTTATTTTGACTGCAATTTAAATTCAACATTCCTAAAGTTTAAAGATATACAAATCAAATGATACATAAAATTGAAAGATATACAAAACAAGTGATACCAAAAATGGAAGATAAGTAAATGAATGTCTTTATGGACATAAATTCCTTTGTATATTATTACCTCTCTACGATGTTGAAATGATACAAGTAATATCTTTTGCACATACTTTGGCATAAGTAGAATTTTAAATTAAAAACAGGTTTCTAATTTATTTATACCAGAACATCTTTCTTTAATTTTTAATTCTAAAGCTCTTGCTCCCATTGTTGACCATTCAATACTCGATACAATGTCAGATTATGTTCTCTATTTGTAGGTCTGTATACGACTATTTATATCATTTTCTTTCTTAACAATTTTCTCCTTAATATGGTGAGTATCAATATTTTTTACTTTGCTCAAAATGTTTATCCTCGTTATTTTTCCTGTAGGAGAAATTGTCTTGAAAGATCTCAGATTGAAAGCTGGGGAACTGATTTTGTTGAATCTTCCGGTTACGATCAAAGGTGTCTTTGTTGACACCATAACAATTCAGGTGTTTAACTTTTTTTCTTATAGTACATAAATAAAATTTGTATTAATTGTATTATTATTTATATGCACTTGTTAGTCAATGCAGGCCCTTTCATGTAAACGCAAGATGCAACTTTGGAATATGCAAATCATTATTTAGAGTAATAGTGTAAGACTAGAGATAGAAGTAGAGAACCAGTGCCAATATCCTAAGTCAGAGAACCATTGATATAGACATGCGGGCCCTCGCTCTTAAGCCAATATACCTGGTGAAGCGGGCCCTCGCTCCTTCTTCTGGGCCGGGGCGAGTGTAGGGGGACTTCTCCTGCTTGCCCCTCCGACTCGCCCTGGGGAGAGTGCGAGGTGGTTTCCTCCAGCCCCTCTGGCTCACCCGGGTCAGTCTTACTTGACTACTTGATGTCTTTGTTGATTTCACTCGGGAAATACGGGGTTGTACACAATCTCCGCTCTTTGCGAGTTTAATTCAAGCTCGGAAAGAAAGTCCAACCCCTGGTATTTGGCGAGTGCTGGTTGATTTTAGAGGGAATTTTTTGGTTTGTCCCCCAGTACGCTATATATACCGAAGAGGAAGGCGCAGGGGGGTACCCCTTCCCTTTGAGTCCCCCCTCCCCCCTTGAATTATCTCCTTAACTTCCCCCTTTTCCCTATTTCCTTGGTGCCATGCTCTCAACCCCACCATTCCTCCTCTAACGCAAGGCCCTGGCCAAGCTCCTCTTCGCGTGGGCTTAGGGAAGTCCCTTACACTTCCCTTCAACAGTCCCTTTGGCGGTAGGCCGAGTTCGTCTCGCCAATATCGGGGAAAGGAAACTGTCCTTCCGCAAGTTGAATGAACACACTCGCTTCTCTTTTTATTTTAGTTAACACTGTTTTTTAACCTCTCGCTTACCTTCCTAGATCACAACGGGATTTCGGCCGCTGAAGAGTTGTATGAGGCGGGAATTTACTCGGCGCTCCCCTCTCCTGAGATGATCGAGGAGTTCCTAGGCGACTCGAATGACCCTGCCGAGCTGAAGAGGCGAATGGTGGATGTACTTCGGAAATATGGGCACATGCTTCGCGAGATCCAGGAGGAAAAGGCCTTGAGTGAAGCCTCCGTGGAGCAGTGGATGAGTGCCTTAGAGAGTGATTACATCTTGCTTGCGGAAGAGACGCGTCGGAGACCAGAAGGCGAGGCGACGTCCGCGAGTACAACAACCCTCGCCGGCCGCCGGGAGTGGCGACGCGAGGTCGGGGAAGGTGGAAATGGCTCCAATACTGAGCCTGTCCCCTCCCGCCAACCCTCACTCGCCCTTCTCTCCACTAGGAATCATGAATTTTCTCTATTTTAATTGTCGTGCTTGAACAATATTTATTGTTTGATTTCGCGTGATCTCGCCTCGCGAGAGCTTGTGATATTTGCTCATTGCTAGGTTTTCTTTGATTATATTATAGGGGTAATTGAACCCACCTCGTAGTGGCGAATGAGGGGGATCGCGGAGATGGCTGGAGTGTGGGGGCCAGGGGCGAGTGCACTGGTAATAACTCGAATCGCGGTGGCGATTGGGGTGTCTCGCGGAGATGGATGGGGTGAGGAGTCTGGGGGCGAGTGCGTGTTACTCACATTCCCCTCGCTCCCCCTTTTCCTTCCTTGAGACGTCAAGCGTTTTCTATAAATATCTCACCCCTTCTTACTATTTCACGTACCGCATTAATTGGTTTTCCCACTCTCTTTTTCTTCGCTGTACTCGCCTCTTCGACTCGCTCGACCCTCCTCCAAATGGGTGGTGATGGAGATGTCACCGATGGAAGGGGAAAATGCGCAAAGCAATTTGCCGATCAATGCTTTCCTGACGGGCGCGTGTCGGAGACGGAGTACCTCACATTCAAGGCTGAATATCTCCGGCCTGGAGTCAGTGCTCGCCGCCCTGGGGAAGGCGAGTCGATCAACTCGTTTTATAAAGATGAGCTCGCCTTCCCCATCCCGCACTTCGCGGTCGGGCTACGCTTCCCACTATGGCCGGAAGTCCGACAGGTTCTCAAATACTTCGGGGACGTGCCCGCGCAATTCAACACAAACACGATTGCTATGATAGTAGCATTCACCTGCTATATTCGCGAGGAGAGAGTCGAGTTTCACCTTTCCATTTTCCGTAAGTTATTTATATACAGAGCGAATAATGATGGGGTCGCCTTCTTCACCGGCTCGCACATCAAAGTGTGCGAAACCGTGAACAAAGTCCATCATTGGACAGATAGGTTTGTCTTTATCAAGGGCGACCTCGGCAACATATCCTACTCGCCAATCCAGAAGAGCAAGGTGACGTACCGAGCCCCCTGCGTGGACGGCGAGGACGCGGCCCTTCACAAATTCTTCCTCAGAAAAAACTTCGAGGTCGCCTACTTACGGCGAGACGTCGTCTCGCTTCTCCCCGTGCTGCCCGGAGAAGGTTTGCCCCCACTCTTCCCTGCTTAGCTCCCGCTCCCTGTAATCCCTTACTGCTTTTAATGATTATGATCGCACTGATGCAGGGGAGCGTCTAATCCCGGCGAATCCGCCGCATGCGAGTGCGATGGTACCTCCTTCCCAGCTTGCGCGGGCAAAGGCCGCCGCGGCTGCCTGCATCAGCGACCCGGGAGTATCCGCCTCTGGCTGCGGCAAAAAGAGGGGGCGGGTGGTCGACCTCGACTCTCCACCCACCCACGTCGCGTCGAAAAAACAGAAGAAGGTCGTGGAGACCAAGGAGAGGTGGCCAGAGAAAGTTCGCAAGGCTGAGGGAGTTCGGTTGTGAGAGTCTGAGACTGAGAAAGACGACTCGGGGCCCTCAGCCTGGGTGGAGGCGGGAGCTCGCAAGGAGGGGGCACTCGACTCACACCCAAACTTCGGTCTGGGGCAGAAGTCCGTGGATGATGCCGGCGACCCCTTGCTCATCTGGGATGACATGGCGAATCGAGTCTCCGTCTCCACCCTTCTTCCATCCTGGACTAAGTGGGACCCCCCACCCCGCGGGCACGCCCTCGCATTGACCTTCGGGTTATATGGTCGAGAGGACGCAGCGGCCTATGAGAGGCTTACCACGCTAGAGCTGGCTCATGAGAGCGCGCGAGCACAACTACGCGCCGCGGACACACATGTCCTCGCGCCGCAACCTCAGTCTATCCAGAAAGTGGGTTGTTGGTGAAACCGCGCGGGAGCTCGCGGAGGACGAGATCAAAGATTTGCTGCTGAAGTTGGGAGTCGTCGAAAGGCTCCCCCCGCCCAAGCCTCCGGTGGAGTGGTATGCCTCGTTTACTCGGGATGCTTTTATGTTATTGTTTCTCTTCTCATGCGTACTTATGCGGGACCCCTGCAGGATGCCGAGACAGCGGAGCGGATGGGCTCACAGATCGTCGAGTTGGAGGAGGAAGTCAAGGGCCTAAAGGCTCAGTTTGCCAAAGTTCCCATGACTGAGCTGCCCGCGGGTCGCAGCGAGTCCTCCGGTCGAGGAGGCAAGCTGCAACAGTATTCTGTGCGTGAGATGGAGGAGATGCGGAAGTCCATCGCCATCAAGTCCACCGAGCACGCGCACCTGATGATGCACATCCTTAATGTCTTGCGCGAGGATTGCGAGGACGTTACCGCGGAGCTGCTGGTCCTGGAGCTGTTCCTTCCCGCGTGCCCGGAGAGCTCGTCATCTGACGGTGACTCCGACTCGCTTGATAGCGAAGAGGACGGTGAGCCGGATGTTAAAGATTAGGGACCCGCCGACTGTTGAGTTCAAGAATGTTTTGTATTTTGATTATGCGAGGGCGTGACCCGCCCCCTCATTTTTGTAAACATTTTTGGTTGAATTTAAATGAAATCTGTCAAAGCGTTGTTTTTTGTTTGACTCGCGATTTTCTTTATCTTCCTGGGCTCGCAGAACCTTTGATGGAAATAGTTCGCTTGTTCTAGAGCCCGTGAGTGTGGGGAGGTGTCCCTGGACACTCGATACGTCACCTCGCTTTTCCTACCTATTTGCCTAACGATGTTGTTGATGACGTTAGGCTCTTAGGCTTTTGTGCTCGTTCCCCCCGTCGTCGCTAGGTTTTTAGGATGATGCGCGAGTAAGGCTTTTCTTGCCGGGTATTCTACCACCGCGAGTTCCCGCAACGAATGCCTTTCCGCGACGTACTCCTGCGATGTACTCGTCTCGCACTACTGGTCGACATCTGCCATCCAAGTAAGATGGATGCCTCGGGATGGTGTGTCCCCTTGGACCTCCCCGACTGCCACTCCTTACTTATCTTCTCACGTTCTCATTATTATCGTTATTGCTATGATCCTTGAAAGCTTCTCAGCAGGCATAGTGGAACCCTTGAAAGTATGCGTCCCACAAAACCCCCCGAGAGCACTCCAACTCAACTGCCATCGACTTTTTGGGGTCGGCGAGTATTCATATATGCGAGTATCTACAAATGCGAGCATACATGTGCGAGTATGTTTGAAGCGAGTAAGGTATGATCGTCGATCGCCCCCAACATCTTTCGAGATCACACTAAGCGTAGCGACGACCACTCAATCTCGCCTCGAGCCTATGAGCCTAGCGAGCACTCATCGCATTCGAGCCTAAGAGCCTACCGAAGTCCATAAAATATGCGAGCAAAAGAAGAACAGACGAGCAAAAAATTGTCCTTTCTTTTATATATCTGTGCGAGCATTTACAACTTCAAAAATCTGTACAAGTCGGACAGTGCGAGCAAAAAAGGGTCCCTGCCGATCAGGCGTCATCCTCGCCTCCATCATTGTCGCCATCTTCTTCATCCTCGCCCTCAACGTCGACGTCCTTGTCGTCGTCCTCGTCATCGTCATCACTGAGCTCAGGGGAGGAAGCTCGCTAAGGGGAGGTGGACTCCTCAGCAAGCAGAGCCGGAATGATGTCCATCACGGTCAGGTTCATCGCCTCCAGCATTAGATGGCCATCCGCTTTCAACCGACTCAAGACAACGTTCCCCGTTGCTCGCGCGATATCCCGGCGCATGCTCGACATCTCGTCGCCGTGCATCCCAATCTTTTTTCCCACCCGGGAAGGCCCCGCCTCCGAAGGCTGTTGCTCGGCAGGCCGAGTTTCCAGCTCGGCAATTCTTACTTGGGCGGCTTCCAGCGCTGCCCGGGTGTCTTCTAGCTCCTTCTCGAGCTGCGACATCTTCTTCGCCACTTCAATCTCGTCAGCCTGCGAGTAAGACAGATAATCGATTAGTATCATACTCGGCATCAGGCGAGTAGCGACAAACGAAGATACTTCAAGCATAAGCGCCAATACCTTGGACTTCTCCAACTAAAGACCGAGCAAGATGGAAGTCTTGCCCAGAGCCTTTAGTCGCTCTTCAGCGACGAGCAAGCTTCTCGCCGTCTGATGGCTAAGCTCCGCCGACCGAAGGAGCGCGCGCGAGGTCTGGTGAGCCAGATACTCGGCCGAGATGTCCTGCAATGACTCATCATTGGCGCAACCATAGAGCGCGAACATTACATCGAACGCCTCGCCTCCATCTTCCCAATCCTCCGACCAAGTGGGGAGATTGGTACTCAGAGTCACCTCATGGGTGCTCTCCACCCAGATCACCAGCGGGCGACCATAGGCGTCCGTGCTGCGACTTCCTTCGTTGAAGTTGGGATGCTCGGAAGGATCCGCCTTCGCGCCGAGGTCCCTACTCGCGATCTCTTTCTTCTTCCTCGCCGGCTCCTGGAGCTTGCCCTTTCCCTTCCTCTTCCTCGAGGACCCCGCCTTCTCGCCAGCAGCTGCCGGGTCATCAGGGACCTGCGACAAGTCGATAGTCGCGGTGTCTGCCTCCTTCGCCGCAGGGAGGGGCTCGCGCGGTAGGGTGCGACTAGCTGCAAAAGGCAGAAGACCCAAATTTGTCGCCGTGCAGAGGCTGTGTTGCGAGTATGAAGGATACTCGCTCAACATCTTTACCTTCACCCGAGGCGATCTCCGGAAGCACGTCTACTCGCCTCCGCCAGAAGATCACGTCGAAACGACGGTTCCTGAAGGATTCGAGAAGCTCCTCGCGAGCTCCCTCCAGATAAGACGTCGAGAAGACGCTCTCAGGCGGCTGACGGGAGACGCGAGGAATGACCACAAAATCGCCGCCGATGACGACCAGCGCTCGCCCCAGCGGTGGTTCTTGTTAGTCGTGCCGACCAGTGTGCAGACGCGGCTGTAGAAGAAAATTATGCCCTCGCCAGTCGCCATCAAATGGAAGATCCGCCGGAAGAGAGACAGGTCGAAGGCGATCCTCTCTTCTCGCAAGAAGTAGAGGAACCCGATGATCATCGCCATGCCATTCAGATTGATCTAGGCAGGGACTATCCCAAAGTAGCGCAGAATTTGGCACAATTCTGGCCACAGCGGTAGTCGCAAGCCGACCTCGAAGTGGCGAATAGGGCAGACGATCCCGCCCTCCACGAAGCTGTTCACGCACTTGCTCTGTCTAGGAAGCCTCACCGAGTACCCCGGGTACAAGTACTTGTCCGAGAACTCGTCGACATCCTGTTGGCACGAGCAGGACTTCTTGAACTTCGCCGCTGCAAAATTCCTCGCGTGACTTGCTCGCCGAATGGTAGCCTCGTCAGACATCTCGACAGAAGAAAGAATAGAAGGTTAGCGAGTATTGAAGGCGAGAAGACAGAGAATAACAGATACTCGCACGAAGGAAGAGAAGGTTGCTGATAGCGTAATTAATATCTACCCACCCCCTATTTATAGGCAAAGGCCAGACCCGGGAGATTGACTACCCCGTAGCGAGCAGAAATAAGGGGGTAGTGAGTATCGTCATAGGTCGCCGCGTCCGCGATGCCCATCAAAACCGCCGACCTTCAGCACACGAGGACCTGCACTAGAAGAAAGAACAACTCGCCAACCATGCGCGACATTCCAAGCAACAAATACTCGCAAAAATCAAGAACAAAGAAGACGAACAACAAATCAAAGGCGAGGTCTAATGCTCGCCAAATAATATTACAAAGATTCGAATGTTCAAAGCTCGCCGAAGGCGCTCTATACAGCAGAGAAAGAAGACCTAGCGACTAACGTAACCCTAAGAGTTAGGCGTTGGGGTCCGCCAGCTGAGGTTGTCGCCCAGTCCAGCCCATGCTGCGCGCGCGCTTGAAGTGCTCCAGAGCGACCGACATCGCGTCCTCGCCTTGACGCAGCTGATCCTCGATCCTTGCGAGCCTGCCAACCGAGCCCATGCTCGCCCGCATTCCAACCAGCTCGTCATGATGCAGTTGCTGACGATGCTCCATCCTCGCGATCCGGCTATCCAAGTCGTGGATAGCCTGAAAGAGGGACTCCGCGCCGGCTAATCGAGTCTCAAACTCTTCCAGCCTGGTGACCCGCACCTCCAGCTCGGTGAGGCGGCGATGAGACTCCGCAACCGCCAGATGCTCAACCTTCGCCTCCAACTCGATGTAGTCGCGAGCAACTTTCTCCTGATACTCGCGGGGAGGGAGGCCAATGGCGTCGATCAGCCCCCCCCCCCCCCCCCCCCCCCCCGGAGTAGTCGTGCGAGCTGCGATTCAAGACAGAAGCGATCAACGACAAGTCCATCAAAAAAAGTAGTGACCACCCAGAAATAACGACTATTTACTAGGTCGAGCAGCCTCGCGACGAGGACTGCGAGATCGAGGTCGCCGAGGACTCCTATGTCGGCGTGGAAAGGGACTGCGGTGAACAGAATCCCGCCGACCCGAAGAAGCCCCGCTGAGATGTTCCCTGCTCGGAGGCACATTTCCTCGGTCGCGACCATCCCCTAGTCGCCCTCCCCCTCACGGGGCAAAGAATCCCGAGCTCCCGCCACGCCGCGAGGATTCCGCCGGGTGGACCAAAGGAGCCGTCGACGAAGATGGGCGATGATCGCCAGGAACACTGCCGGGAGGCAGCAGAGGAGGTGGTGGAGGAAGAACTCCCTCGGGCAGCTGCGCAGTACTCGCCAGTGCCGGTTGCGAGCTCCCATCCGCCATAGGCGCCTTGCTGGAAGCCGCCGAAGATGAGCCATAAAGGACCTGCACCGGGTGAGCAACCCTCGACCCCGACTGAGACTCGGGCGCGACCATCGGAGATGATCGCAAGGGCGGGACAACCAAATGCTCCTCTGTCGCCCCGGTAGTCGGCAGATCTGCAAGCAGAGAACAGATAGTCAGTATCTCGCCAGCGTGTTTAGCATGTCGACAGACCTGCCAAGGCGAGAAAGAATTCTCCTACCTCGCAAGGGAGCGAGGTCAGGATGATGAGTGTGCTGCTCACCAGCCTCCGACAGGCCCAGGTTGTCGAGCACTTGTTGAGTGCTAGCAGGGGCCCCCCGTTGATCGGCAGGAGGATCGGCGACATCCTCCGCTGGCACAGGCTTCTTCTTTTTCTTCTTCGCCAGCTTCTTCCTCTTCTTGGATGCGAGAAAGTCTTCAAGCTCGTCGTCGCGAGCATGTTTCCGAGGAGGCGTTAACAATCCCATGAGCGCAGCCAGGTCCGCCTCAGCCTTGTCAGCAGCAGCAGTGTGCGACATCTTAAGCGAGCTCGAGAAGGCAGTCCAATAAAAGACCCCCCTCTATATATAGAGTCCAGAAGCCAGCCAGCCAGATGCCGAGTATGACTAACTACTCGCCCAAAGCAGCTCGTCGAATAAAGGTTGGACAGTCGGGGAGGTCCAAGGAGACACACCATCCCGAGGCCTCCATCCTACCGTGTTGTTGAATGCTGCCCAGTAGGGAATGACAGTCGGGGAGGTCCAAGGGGACACACCATCCCGAGGCCTCCATCCTACTGTAGTGCTGAATGCTGATTGGTACCGGTTATCTCATCGTCGAGTTGGGGGGTGGGCGTCCAGACTCTCCTCTGATAACCTCTCCAATCGGATGCGAAGCGCGATCGGCCGTAACTTGGCCAACGTGCAAGGGGGGAGCTGATCTCGACCGTCAATGCAGAGGCTTGGTCTTAGGAGAACTCACACTCGAGGCGATGTCCTGTAACACCCAAATACCATCTCACAACATAAAATAATGTACAACTTTAATATTACATTATTACGAGGAAACGAAAGGTGAAATATGCTTAAGTTTTACATGCTAACATTAAATATCGCGACATTATTTATTGCTTCTCATTTTTTTTTATTTAAAAAGAAAGAATAAAATAGAGTGTTACTAAGAACAAGATTGAAATCCTGGAAAGTTAGGTTATAATAGCAGTGCTAATAGCAGAAATGAATAGAAGGAAATAAAGAGAGGTGTGCTAATAAGCGGTAGGTTTGGACGGCAGAACTAAGCGGTGGAGGGACCGACTTGTACATACATTAAATAAGTAATAATCGAGCCTTTGCCATTCTAAATCCCGTATACAACTCTTCTCGTTCTCGCCGCTCACGCCCAGCAGCGCAGCGGAAGCTGCACGCCGACCCTCCTCCTCTGCGCCAGTTTTTCCCTCTGAAACCTAGTTCCGGTGGAGAGAACGCCTCTCCCTAGCTCTCCTCCTAGTTGGATGCTGGTAGTAATCTGCTGAAACCCTACCTCCAATTTCTGTGTGCAGTCCAGTTACGCTGTGAGTTTTCCTCCTCTCTTTTTCTATGTGTTAATCTGTGACTTAACTGATAAATAAAGGGGCTATTGGAGGAAGTATAAAGTGTTTATTAGCTGATCTTTACTAAGTTTAGATTGAGGTGAAGTGGAGTTGCTGTAGTAAGATTTTGTTTGTTCTAGAAGTTCTAAACAACACACTTGAATATTGATCTTTAAGGGTTGTTTCACCTTCTATTAGCACACTTGTAATTATGTTTAGGGTTCAAGATCTCGTTAATATCTTAAAGATTTTCTGAAAATATTACTAGCATGTAAATACATGGCTGAAATTTCATATTACATGAGAAGAACCGCTGAAATGGTATATCCTCTCGTGGCTATGGTGTTTCCGTCATGAGAAGAACCGTTGAATTGTTGCCCTTATGTGTATAATAATAAGCACTAAATATGATGAAGACTAAGATGAGTAGAAGAGCGTGAAAAGAGAAAAGACAAATTCAGTTAAATTAAGTAAACACATAGGGTCATAGGAATACCTCTCACACCATAAAGAATTAAAGTACTATATTCAATTGATTGCCAGATACAAAGAAAGATGGCGTCACAAGATAGACGTGACGATGACCAAAGGAAAGATAAAGAAAAAGAGCATCATATGGTGAGGGTTTTATTTCTTTAATTATGTGCTATCTTCAACTGCATGCCAACTTTAAATTGTTACATATTAAATGCATCGATGCAAAGGTTAAGGGTATCTGTAGACTGTTATAAATCCAGTTGGACCTTAAAGGTCTTATGCGAGTTGTGCGCACTGGAATGAACACAGGTCAACTTACTTGGGCCTTAATGGGTCTTATGCGAGTTGTGCGCACTAAGTTCGACCTATAAAAGTGGGCCCAAGACTGAATACTGAAATAAATGCAGTACCCCTTAACTAACTAACATGAAACAAGAAAAGAAAGAAGCATAAATTGAATAATTGTTAAATGCTAGAACCTGCCTACCTTGTTTAGCTATTCCTTCAATGATTGAAACTGATAACTGTAAGTTTATTTACTTCTTATACTGTACAATAGTTATCATATACATATTGATATCTACCTTCTACCTTTACTTTGCCTGTATAACAGTTAACGAAATGATTCTCCTCGCTTAGTCTTTTCTTAAAAGACTAACCCTTTCCATTCTAAATTTTTTAGGATCTAAGCATAAACAGGCATAAGCTGGAACTTTATCGATTATGGTATAAACGCATAATGGGAAATTTTGAAGTGGCCACAGCTCACGAAGATTGTTGCAAACTTATGAAGTGCTCCACTTATAAAAATTAGCATCAAATAGTTTTGCTTTATATATTTGTACTGGACTTGTAATTATAACTATGTTGGACATGTAAGTGTAAAATGGAATAAGAGTTTCTTTCTGTACTGTCTTTTCAATACATATTTGTGGCATATTAAAACTTATTGCTTGGCTGTAAACGCTGCTAAATTTGAAATGTATACTGTTCCTCTGTGGCGGTCTACGGGCCGTTACAGAAAGTGGTATCAGAGCTAGGTTTAGGTGCCACAAATAGTATTGTAACACTGTACAGCATATAAACTTTTGTATATATTATGTGTACATGTCCTTACGTTAGCATCAAATTCCTTCCCACTTATAGGAACCCGAGTGTTCTAGTCGGAGGGCTCGAGAAGAGCCAGTGGTATCTGCAGAAAGTGAGACAGGTCAAAGAGTAAACCTTCAAATAGCTGATGTTGCTAAGGCAATGACAGAAGCAATTCGGCTAGTTAGAGATACTCCCCCAGTAGTACCTCATGGTGATCCCTTACCTAGGCCACCGCAACGTCTGATAGATGTTGAACTCCAACAATTTTTGGAGTTAAAGCCCCCTACCTTCCGAGGAGGCTTAACTCCGATAGAGACTGAAGACTGGATATTGAGGATAGAAACTATCTTTCGGGTCATGCATTGTACAGAGGAAAGGAAGATTGATCTGGTTACATTCTTACTCGAAGGAGAGGCAAAGAGATGGTGGGATGCAGTGATGAGTGGAAAATTTGCTGCTAGGGGCATTGCTGTAATTACCTGGAAGGAGTTTGTCGAAGAATTCACTAATTGGTTTGTGCCTGCATCAGAGAAAGGATTGTTACAAGAGAGATTCTTACGTTTAGTGCAGGGAAATCGCAGTGTACTTCAATATGAAGCCGAATTCTCAAACTTAGCATTTTATGCGGGATCTTTTGTCGCAACAGAAGCTGATCGATGTCGCCGCTTCCGGCCAAGGTTGTCAGGATCGAGATCCTAGGTGAGATCGTTTCGAGGTTGGATCGGATCGGATCGTAGGATCGGATCGAGGATCGCAAGATCCTACCACATTCATAAATTAAGACTAAAAATATAAAATTGAATTTTGTATCATCCAATTACATGCTCAATTAACAAAAAAAATCAATAAATTGAGCAGTATATGAATAATTATATTAATTTTTTTGAATAACTAAATCAAAAAGACAATATCATACTAAGTTCACTTTCAGTTTCAGGTAGGACACTCAATGTCTACTAACAATAAAAACAAATTTGGACTGATGGATTGGTGGAAGCCTAGAAACAGGAAGACGAACTGAGACTGATGGATTGCTAGTACGTTGGAAGCATGAAACTTGAATTGCTCGTATACTGGATTTCTAACCGCTAGATTACTCGTACGCTAGAAAGAAAGAGAAGACGTCGGCCTGAAAGTAGGAAGCATGAAACCATTGGATTACCAACTACCGGATTGCTCATACGCAAATATATAAGATAAGAAACTGACACCACTTGAAATGGAACCTGGTAATGTAGGAAAAGGAAGACATTGTCTGGACCGGAAGCAACTGAAGACGTCGCTGTTGGCCTCCGCTTGTAGTCGGTAATCGACACTTGGGATACGGTAAAACAACTTGATATGATTCTGTGATGGGGTATGGGGGTGGGATTGGGATAAGGTTAAGCAATGAGTTATGGGGGTTGGACCAGTTGAATGAGATCGGGATAGGGTTGGACATGTTTCTAGTTCCCTTTGTCCGGATCGGTAGAATCGGGTCGGGATCGCGATCCTAAAGATCCTAAGATCCGGATCGCGATCCCATCCGTAGATGTGCCGATTTAGATCCTAGGTAAGATCTGGATCGATTTACATAATCTAGGTCGTAGGATCGTAAGATCCTACGATCCGGATCGCAATCATGATAACCATGCTTCCAGCAAGGCCTAAGGGATAATATTCGTACATATTTAGTACCCTTTGAGCTTACCAACTATAGTAGCTTGGTTGCGAAGGCTCGTTTAACCGAGATAGATATGGAGCGGACTCAGAAAAGAAGAGAGTTTATGAAGAAACGAACAAGTGAAGGATCAAATAAGGAATCCTCAGACAGATCAGGTGGGTCTTCATGGAAGAAAAAGAAGTGGTCACAACCTTCCTCATCAGCCACCACTGGCAGTGTGACCCAGTCATCTCCAGGCAAGTGCGAAAAATGTGGAAAAGTACATAAGGGGCAATGTTTATTTGGTACTGGTGTATGTTACATTTGTCGCCAACCAGGACATCGACAAAATGAATGTCCCAGAAGGCAAGCAAAAGAGGGAAGTTTCAAAGAAGCCCCTGGAGGACAACCTCAACGAATGTATCAGATGGGCACAGTTAAGGAAGGCGAATCAGTTGCCTCCACCTCAGCACCAGTGGAACCTGGTCATGAAGAACGACAAATACAACCTCGTGTCTTCAATCTGGGGCAACAAGACGCTAAGGCGAATGACACTGTTATTACCGGTATGATTTATGCATACAAGCAACTTTTGAAGGTTTTGTTACTGGAGCAAGTCACTCTTTTATTGCAACACGTATTGTGAACGCCTTACAACTACAACCATATACAACACATAATATCTTACATGTCATGATACCCAACAATCACACAATGACTACGCAACTACGAACTCAACTTCAAATTCAAATCAACGAAAAAGTTCTGGAAGTCGATTTGGCAGTATTACCAATTGCTGAATACGATATCATTTTGGGTATGGATTGGTTATCAAACCATGAAGCTATAATAAATTGTAAGACGAAGGAGCTTACAATTAGATGTCCCGATCAAAGTTTAGTATCATTTAAAGGTTTGACTGGAGTAGCAAAAGCGTTGATATCTGCGATGAAGGCCGTGAAGACGATCCGAAAGGGAGGCGAAGCAATATTAGTTATGATAAAAGAAACAAAAGAAGAAAAGAAAGACATTTCGGCAGTGGCCGTAGTTCGAGAATTCCCCGAAGTATTTCCTGATGAACTACCGGGAATACCTCCAACCAGAGAGATAGAATTTGAAATTCCTCTCATTGAAGGAGCAAACCCAGTTGCTAAAGCACCATGTCGTATGGCTCCAAAAGAATTAACAGAGTTGAAATCTCAGTTACAAGAATTATTAGATAAAAATTTTATTCGGCCCAGCTTTTCTCCCTGGGGAGCTCCCGTTTTATTTGTGAAAAAGAAGGATGGAACACTTCGCCTTTGCATTGATTATAGAGAGTTGAATAAATTGACGGTCAGAAATAAGTATCCTCTTCCGCGCATCGATGATTTATTTGATCAACTAGTACATATGACCGTATTCTCCAAGATTGATTTAAGATCAGGTTATCATCAACTGAAGGTCAAAGAAACAGATGTATTTAAAACAGCTTTCAGTACCCGGTATGGCCACTTTGAATTCGTAGTCATGCCATTTGGATTAACAAACGCTCCTGCAACGTTTATGGATTTAATGAATAGAGTATTTAAAGAATATCTTGATACTTGCGTTATTGTCTTTATTGATGATATCTTGGTATACTCCAAAACCGAAGAGGAGCATGCACAACATCTGAGATTAGTATTACAACTACTAAAGAATCATCAATTGTATGCAAAATTTTCTAAGTGCGCATTTTGGTTACGTGAAGTATCCTTCTTAGGACATGTTATAAATGAACAAGGATTAACTGTGGACCCCAATAAGATTGAAGTTATCCTACAATGGCCAAATCCGAGGACAGTAACAGAAGTGAGAAGTTTTTTGGGATTGGCTGGCTATTATCGAAAGTTTGTTAAGAATTTTTCTAAAATAGCTTTACCTCTAACTCAGTTAACAAGAAAGAATGTAACTTTTAACTGGAGCGATGCATGTCAGTCAGCTTTTGAAGAATTAAAAGAAAGGTTAACCACTGCCCCTATTTTAGTGATGCCGTCAGGATCAGAAGGGTTTCAGATCTACAGTGATGCGTCTTATAAAGGACTTGGATGTGTTCTAATGCAGCATGGAAAAGTAATCGCTTATGCTTCTAGACAATTAAAAGATGCTGAGAAAAATTACCCGACCCATGATTTAGAACTAGCAGCGGTAGTGTTCGCATTGAAAATATGGCGTCACTATCTATATGGGATCCGATGCGAAATTTTCACTGATCATAAGAATTTGAAGTATATCTTTTCACAAAAAGAATTAAACCTCCCTCAGTGGCGTTGGTTAGAATTTATTAAAGATTATGATGTTAATATTCAGTATCACCCCGGTAAGGCTAATACAGTAGCTGATGCATTAAGCCGCAAAAGTACAGTCACACTTTCAGTAATGGGACGGTATAATCAGAAATTACTGCAAGAGTTACAGAGAATGGAAATATATCTTATTTTTACTTCAGAAGATAAGCAGTCCCAACTATTCCAAATGCAAATTCAGTATTCAATTAAAGACAGAACGGTGAAAGCAATATCTCAGGATCCCTTCTTTGTAACCTTATTGGAGAAGGTAAAGAATGGAGAATCAAATACTTTTACAGAAAAAGGGGGATTGTTATTCATAAATGATAGACTTTGTGTTTCAAATGTTGAAAATTTGAGGAAAGACATTTTGTTTGAAGCACATAATACACCATATTCTATTCATCCTGGGCGCACAAAAATGTACCACGATTTAAAACAAGATTTTTGGTGGCCAGGGATGAAGAAAGATGTAATTACTTATATCGCTAAATGTCATACCTGCCAAGTAGTGAAAGCAGAACATATGAAACCTGGAGGTTATTTGAAGTCCTTACCTATTCCAGAATGGAAATGGGACGACATTGCAATGGACTTTGTATGGGGATTACCTCGGAGCAAGCAAGGAAACGATGGGATATGGGTAATTATTGACCGGCTGACAAAGAGTGCACACTTCATTGCAGCAAAACAGGGTGGACCAACGGATATGGGTAATTATCGACGGAAGTCTTGTACTCGACGCTGCGTCGAATTGCCTGACGATACAAGTTGTATTCGGAGCAGCGTCGAGATTGTCTCGACGCTGTGTCGAATTGCCTCGATGATACTTGTACTCGACGTTGCGTCGAGATTGTCTCGACGTTGCGTCGAATTGTCTCGACGTTGCGTCGAATTGTCTCGACGCTGCGTCGAATAGTCTCGACGATACTTGTTGCACTCTGATTAAGCCTATGATCTGCGGATAGTGTGTTTTATGCCCCGAGTATAAAACAGGAAACAATTAGGTTTCCTGGAAAGATATAATCTTTTCGTAAAAACTCAGAGGGCCGAAGCAGAAGTGTTCCGCGTAGGTCTCAATATTCCGCGAGAACGCCGCCGCTCCCTGTCGTCGGACCTAGCAGTTCGTGGGAGACGCAGAGGGTATTTTTCCTCTATCCCAGATCTTGTTGGAAAAGAGTCGTGGGGTTCTCCTTCACTGTGTGCACTCCTATAGAAGTGCTGATCCATTTCAGTACTTGGAACTCGGAGTTCAGTTTTGGGATCAGATCTTGGAGCATCTTGGTTGAGTGTTTACTCAATCTCTTTCAGTTATATTGCAATGCGTTGCTTTATTTATTTCTAGATTCATGAAATCGCAAGATCAGGAAACCACGATCCTGAAGACCGCCAAGTTCTCCAGACGAGTACTCCCGACTAGTACTCTCGACGAGCACTCCCAACGAGTGCTCCCGTCAAGTACTCTCCTTTAGTGTTTTCCTTGGTCCTTTTTGATCCTGACGAACTACGAGTTATGCAACCTTAGCCTTGTAGTTTCTGGAACGAAAAACTCACTCCAGGGGGCAAATAGCCGGTATGCAGGAGAGGAGCTCGTGCACGGACTCAGACTACGACAACAACACAGCTCGAGGTCTTCAATCTCACTCTAGGGGGCAATTAGCCGGTATGCAGGAGAGGAGCTCGTGCAGGAACCCAGAATACGGCAACAATACAGTTCGAGGACTTCATCTCGGTCGAAGGGGTAAGTAGCCGGTATGCAGGAGAGGAGCTCGTGTAGGAACCCAGACTACGACAACAACACAGCTCGAGGTTTTCACCTCACTCGACGGGGCAAGTAGCCAGTATGCAGGAGAGGAGCTCGTGCAGGAACCCGTACTACGACAACAACATAGCTCCAGGACATCATCTCACTCGAGGGGGAAAGTAGCCGGTATGCAGGAGAGGAGCTCATGCAGGAACCCGGACAACAACAACAACACAGCTCGAGGACTTCACCTCACTCGAGGGGGCAAGTAGCCGGTATATGCAGGAGAGGAGCTCGTGCAGGAATCCGGACTGCGACAACAACACAGCTCGAGGACTTCACCTCACTCGAGGGGCAAGTAGCGAGTATGCAGGAGAGGAGCTCGTGCAGGAACCCGGACTACGACAACAACGCAACTCGAGGACTTCACCTCACTCGAGGGGGCAAGTAGCCGGTATGCAGGAGAAGAGCTCATGCAGGAATTCGGACTACAACAACAACACAGCTCGAGGACTTCACCTCACTCGAGGGGGCAAGTAGCCGGTATGCAGGAGAGGAGCTCGTGCAGGAACCCGGACTACGACAACAACACAGCTCGAGGATTTCATCTCTTTTACTCTCTTTCCCTTGGCCATTCACCTAGTGTTCCATTTTCACTTGCTATATTGAAGCATTTATTAATCAAGCAAGAAAGATACATCCTAAATACATCACGAACCCACAGAAGTTAGGGGTAGAAGCGCTTTAAATCGTCGCCGCTCCACGTATTACTAAGGAGCTCCCCCTCACAATTTTGAAGCCGATATCCCCTGGCCCTTAGTGCTTCTGCCACCACGTAAGGGCCTTCCCAGTTTGGCTGTAGCTTTCCCACGGCCGCGCCTCTGCCGGCAGCGTCCACCTTCTTGAGAACCAGGTCTCCTTTATCGAATTGTTTGATGCAGACGTGCTTATCGAAGTACCTTGCCATCCCGCGCTTGATCTCCTCTTGGCGGATTGTTGCCAGGTCTCAGAGCTCTTCCACAAAATCTAGTGAGAACCTTTGCTCCTCATTCTCCATCCTCCATTCCTCCCCTCCTTCTGCGGCCTCCACCCTCGGGCTTTTGATGTCTAGCTCCACTAGGATCACTGCTTTCGAGCCATGAGACAGCTTGAATGGATTTTCCTGTGTTAGGGGTAGTTCTGAGGTCCCAAAGGACAGAGGGGAGTTGCTCAACCCAATTTCCCTTCAAATTTTCCACCTTCTTCCCCAACAAGTTGACGATAACTTTATTGGCAGTATCGACCTGACCGTTGCTCCGAGGATGATGAACGGACGCAAAATGGAGATCGATCTCCAGTTGGCTACAAAAGTTGATGAGCTCTGCACTTGCCAACTGTGGTCCATTGTCCGTGACGATTGCGAGCGGCAGCCCGTGCCTGCAGATAATCTCCCCCATAGGAAGTTCCTCTCTACCTGGGAGGTGGTCTTTGCCAACGACTTCAACTCGATCCACCTCAGGAAATAATCAACCATCACCAGAATGAACCTCCTTTGCCCGCTCGCCGGAGGGAACGGCCCAACGAGATCCATTCCTCAAATTGCGAAGGGCCATGGAGCAGTAATTGACCCGACCCGCTGCGCGGGCTGTAACTGGAGGTGTGCGTGGAGCTGGCATCTCGCGTATCTTTTGGCGAACTGCTCTGCATTCTTCCAGATAGTTGGCCAGAGGTGTCCCTGCCTCAACACTCTTTTTTCTAATGTTCTTCCTCCAGAATGACTCCCGCACTCCCCTGAGTGGATCTCATCCAATACCCGGGGAACTTCCACCTCGATGACGCACCGTGCCAAGGGGCCCGACAGCGTCTTTCAGTAGAGACTTCCCTCGTGGAGTAGGTAGTAAGCTGACTTGTACCTGAATCGCCTCTTGTCCTGAACCCCGTGAGGAATCCGTCTCGTGGTCAAGAACTCTACAAATGGGTCCATCCATGACGCCTGCTGGTCGATCTCCTTGAGCTCTCCCTCCTCGATGGATGGCCGGAACAGTTCGGCCGCCACCCCTTATGCCGAGGGGCCATGCTTGGCCAAATGATCCGCCGCTGAATTCTCCTTCCTCGGCACATGCTGAATGGAGAATGAGCGAAAAGTGCTGATCAACTCCTTCACCTTCGCCAAGTAGCGCTGTAGTATCGGCTCCTGTGCCTCGAACTCTTCTCGAATCTGTGAGGCCACCACCATGGAGTCTGAATGAGTCCGGAGATCCTGAATTCCCAGTTTTCGGGCGAGGCAGATGCCAGCGATCACAGTTTCGTATTTCGCCTGATTGTTTGTGACCGGAAAACGGATGTCGACGGCCTGTTCGATCTTGACCCCATGGGGACTCATCAGGATGACTCCAGCTCCCATCGAGTATCTTCCTAACGCTCTATCCACGAACATTTCTCAAGCCTCACTCCCGCGACTCCGATATGCCAGTTTCTGTTGTGTAGTCGGCCAAGAAGTCGGCCACAGCTTGAGTCTTCATTGCTACCCGAAGGACAAAAGAAATACCAAATTCGCTGAGTTCCACCGACCATTTGGCCAGCCTCCCTGAATGCTCGACCCCGTCCATAATGCCGTTAAGTGGATGATCGATGACCACTTTGATTGATTGTGCCTGGAAGTAGGGCCGGAGCTTTCGAGCCGAAATCATGAGGGCGAATGCTAGCTTTTCTAGTATGGGATATCGCATCTCCGAATTCCGGAGAACCCTACTCACATAATAAATGGGAAGTTGTTTTTTTCCTTCTTCACGCACCGAGCTTACTGCCTCGACCCCTACCCCTAGTTAGAGGTAGAGATCATCTCCTTCCCGAGGTCCCTACAGTAGGGGTGCCCGTGTCACCTAGAGCTTCAGGCTTTGGAACGTCTCTTCACACTCTGTTGGCCATTCAAACTTCTTGTTGTCCACTTGATTGCGCATGGCTCGGAAGAAAGGGGAACACTTTTCCCCGACCCTAGAGAGGAATCTGCTTAGTCCGGCAAGCCGACCCGTCAAGCACTAAACCTCCTTCACACTCCTTGGAGCTTCCATCTCCATGATTGCCTTGACCTTATCTGGATTCGGCTCCACTCCAGCCGGGGTCAAGAGATGACCCAAGAACTTCCCCTTCCTTGCCTCGAAGATGCACTTCGCGGGATTGAGCCTCATCTTGTACTTCCGGAGCATGGCGAAAGTTTCAACCAAGTCCCCGAGATGCTCCTCGACGCTCTTGCTCTTTACTAAGAGATCGTCTACATATACCTCCAGATTTCGCCCCGTTGCTCCCTGAACAGTCTATCCATCATCCGCTGGTACGTTGCCTCTGCGTTCTTAAGCCAGAATGACATCATTTTATAACTATAACATTCGTCGTTGGTAATAAAAGAAACATTCTTTACATCGGGCGGATGCAAGCGTATTTGGTGATAACCAGAAAAAATGTCTAAAAAACTCATCCCAGGGAATCCGACGCCGAATCTACGAGCGCGTCGATTCTAGGCAGGGGGTAGCAATCATTGGGGCAAGATTTATTAAGTAGAGAGAAATAGATACACATTCGCCACTTTCCATCTCCTTTCTTCACCATGACTACATTGGAGACCCAACCTGGATACTGGATCTCCGACACAAACCATGCGTCTAACAACTTCTACACCTCTGCACGAATGAGCTCGGCTAGGCTTGTGGTCGTCTTTCTCTTCTTTTGACGAATCGGGCGAGCCTCCAGATCAAGGTTGAGATGATTGCATGCGACGTCCGCGTCGATGCCCGACATGTCCTCCGCACTCCACGCGAAGATGTCCGCGTTCTCCTGGATGCATGTCATGATCCTCTCCTTGTCTCCTTCCGTGAGCTCCCCGCTAATCTTCACCTTCCCGGGCTTCCCGCCCTCTGCCTTGATCTCTTTCTCCTCCACTTCCTTTGCTGCCTTCAGCCTTGCTATCTCCTCCATCACCTTGTCGACTAATTCGTCCTCCTCCTTCCAGCTGGCTGTGTTGACTGCATTGAGATAACACTCCCTCGCCACCTTTGGGTCGCTCCTGATCCGGATCTGCAGCCCTCCAACGTTGTATTTCAAACATTGGTGGAACGATGAAGGCACGCATTGGAAGGCGTTGATGAGGGGCCTCCCAAAGATAGCATTGTAGCTACTAGGAGCGTCAACGATCGCAAAGCGACAATTTTTTGAGTTTCCTCCTAGGGTGACGAGGAGCTCCACTCCTCCCTCGACCTCCTTCCTCTCCCCTGAAAAACCAAAGAGGGGACCATCCGTTGTCGTAACTCTTTTCTCCTCCACCGCCATAGCATCGAATGCCTTCTTGAAGACCACGTTGACTGAGCTTCCGTTGTCGATGAGGATGCGGGAGACCGTAAAGTTCACCGCCGCCTGTATCACCAAAGCATCGTGGAAGGGGTTTTTGTTTCCAAACATGTCCTCTGCTGAGAACGTGATCTCCCCTATCGGGGCTGGGGCTTGTGAGGTTGAGGCCACGCTCCTGCGAGAAACTGTGTGCAGGCTTCCCTTTTTTGTTGCCTCCACCCCAACTCCGCCATGTATCACCCCGACCCCTCCGCGGACCCCATGATCCACTCGGTCCTTGCCCCCTTTCGGTGCCCGTCCTCTAGCTACTTCGTTTCTTTCTCCGTCCCCTACTCCCATCTCTCGTCGCCCCTCCTGGGCTCCTTCCTCTGCTCCTCTTCTCAACTCCAAAAACTCTGGACAAGTAGCAGTGGCGTGGCCCTCAGAATGATGAAATCCACAGTAGGGGACCACCCTTCTTTTTTCTTCCCTCCTGGGTTGCCGGGCCTTCCTCCTTGCCCTCGACCTCGATCGATGGCATAAGCCACTTGCCTGGGTGCTTGGTCTCGCCTCCATGGCCCTTGCCTTCTCTCCGGAGAATGTCGTCTGCCCTGTTGCTCGGGTGAGAACCTTCTTCCAAGCCTTCCCTGATACCCTCCCCCGGCCGCCCGCCGCACTGGCCCGTCGGGAGGTCCTCGGAACCTCTTCTCCTGATCCCTCCGATCTCTATTTTCCCTTGCCCTACCCTCCTCTCGCCTTCTCGGCTCCTCTCTTCTCTTCGCTTCTCCTCTTTCTTCCACCGTCTCTTTCACCTCTTCTCCCGTCAGCTTAGCTAGCTTGGCTACAAATCCCCTGCTCGTCGACTCCCTTTCGATGTACCGCCCCGCCCGATCAATCAAATCTTCGAAAGACACGGGAGGGATTCTCTTCAACTCCATCTTTAACAGCCCGCCCTGCAGACCCAAGGTGAAAGCCAACATGAGGGTGTGCACCTCTTGGACCAAGAGGATCTCTTCCTAGAAGCGATCTACATATGACCCCAACGACTCTTGCGGCCCTTGCTTAACGAGAAAGAGAGCTTCTGGTTCCTTCTTCCTCTTCTTTGAAGTGGAGAAGCGGAGTAGGAACCCCCTGCTAAGATCTTCGAAGCTGTAAATCGAACCTGCCGACAGTCGATGGAACCAATCCCTTGCCTTCCCTTTGAACATGATTGCAAATAACCGGCACTTGAATCGGTCTGACATCGGTCGAATCGAGGCCATGTCCTCGAACCACAGCAGATGCTGAACAAGGTCATCCCTCCCGGAATAGAAATTCATCGCAGGCTCCGTGAACCCGGCCGGGACGTGGGAAGATAACACCAGCTCGCAAAAAGGACTCGCCGGCGTTACGCGACCCCCCTGGCGAGTTCGCTCGTACTCACCCTCCGAGTAGCGGGTTGCCGGCGTGTTTGCAAAGAGGACTCTCGGCTGCAGCGCTTGGTCTTCCGCCTCCTGGACTACCTCCTTGCCGGGTCGCTGACCGCCTCGCCAGGTGTAACGAGAACTGGTGGTAAGAGCACCGCGACCTCGCCGCGCTGCGCGAGTAGTCCCCGCACCATCCCTTCCATCGACTTCATGAACTCGGCGAACTGGTTTTGCGTAACAAACTCGCTAGATGGATGCGAGTTTCCCTGGCCGTCTCCTTGCTCTCCATGCCCCGTCATGGCACCGTTGGACGAGTTTTTCTTCCTGAACTTCTAGTCCACGCTCACCGCATCAAAAATGTTGAACCCAAAAACCACGACTCAACGAGGAGTTCAGACTAAAAAGGGACAATTCGAGCTACTTGACTCATCGTCGAGCTCACTAAACTGGCGTATTCTGAGCTTGGGGACGACACAAAGGTAGAAAACTGTGAAATAAACCCTCGAGCTGCAGCGAGGAGGTCCCGCCACACACCCGGAAGATCAAAGAGAGCTTTCCCTCCCAAACCTGTGCTGAGCTGGACACCTTGGAGGGCACTAGAGAAGACCAGACTGTCTACCCGGAAACCACGGTGAGCAGTGTGGGAGCTCTTGCCAGAACTAGCCAAAGGAGCAGTGTGGGAGCTCTTGCCGAGAAGAAGCAGTGTGGAATCCTGCCTTTTGGTTTTACTAAATGCAACCCAAATTGGCCTGCCAACAGCGCAATCCCGCTGTTTGGAGCGGCTAATGGCAGGCCAAAAGGAGTTTCTTGGAAAAATAGATCACGACGAAGATAGGCGAGCCGAGGTCGCGCTTCCCCCACTCGCTTAGGAGTGGCGAACCCCTGGTGATGCGGGCCCTCGCTCCTTCTGGGCCGGGGCGAGTGTAGGTGGACTTCTCCTGCTCACCCCTCCGACTCGACATGGGGCGAGCGCGAGGTGGTTTCCTCCATTCGCCCCTCTGGCTCACCTGAGTCAGCCTTACTTGACTGCTTGATGTCTTTGTTGAGTTCACTCGGCAAATACGGGGTTGTACAACTACGACTTAATGTTGAGGAAGGATTAATTGCTTCAACATGGATGAAGCACTATGAATCATGAATAATTGGATAGGTGGTTGATTTACCAAAAGAAAAACTGATGGTATACTAGGAGTAGGCTCAACAAACCCAAATTATAAAGGAGCGGGTTGTTTTCAAATTTCATTATAAGCTTTCCCGGAAAAAGTCGCAAACGCAAATTATAAAAGGAGAATTTGGTCTCTCGGTTTAAAAGGCTTTGGGTGCTTAATTTTCTTATCATGACAAACCTTAAACCTTAAACCGATTTATCAAGTAGCTGAGAATACAACCATTACTTAATAAAATAATCAAATGAAAATAATAAAGTTTGAAAACAAATACATAAAAGTGTTTAGGAATAAACAAAAAATAAATGTCATCCTTTATCTATATCACTCATATATAAAATCCTTAAAGATACGCTCTTATAAAATTTTCTCATTATTGTCTATAGAAATCAGGTCTTAATTCTGTATGAATGTTAAATGCAATGTGAATTTTTGTACGAATGAGTCTAGGATTATGTTTAGTCTCCATTTGAGATACTTGCAACATTTGAGCTGTGGTTACTCCCACCATTTATCATATCATTGGTATGAGTCATAAATGAAACATGAATGAAAGTATATAATCAGTTGACTCACCACTAATCAGGTATACATGTGTCTTTCTCCATATCACCATCATCACAACATACATAAAGATTGAGCATTTTCGAGTAACTCAGGCATATCCAAGAGTATCTGAGAGTATTTGGGATTTTAAATTTTAAATTAATGTTTCCAAGAGTATCTAGAATGGGTTTTCAAGAGTTTCTCGACTTCAAAATGTTTCAGATAGGATACATAAGACCATTACAAGTATCTGTGCTACTTAGTGAATAAATGAACTGAGCTTTTTCCTATATATTTACTGTTTCCAGTCAACACTTATTTATGTTATGCAAATTTCCGTATTCAATGTTTCATTGATAACTTCACTTTCTCATGGACTGATATTTTTCTTGTAGTTTTACCAATTTACCACTTTTGACCAAAATGATAGTTAATTTTGTTAGAAATCTAAGTTTGCAATGCATAATTGTTTGTGCCTATGATGTGTAATTTTTTTTCAAACCTTAATATACCTGGACATAGTTTCCGCATTGTTCTAATTAAGTTATTGTTTTATTCAGGTTCCTTGGAAAAGCTTAAGAAAAGGACCTATTATTATTCTGATTGACAATATATTCGTGCTTGCTGAGCCTGCTCCTGATGGACATACTCTGAAGGAAAGACTTGTGATATATTTTTTTTTTGCTAATTTGAAAATTCTCTCGATTATTCAAGTATACTAGCTCCGAAGTTGGCTTAATTGCTTCAACATGGATGAAGCACTATGAATCATGAATAATTGGATGGGTGATTGATTTACCAAAAGAAAAATTGATGGTTGTTATACTGTCATTTTTTTCTTGCAGGATGAAGATAAAGAGATGCTTTTTGAAAGACATCTTAAACAGATGCAGGTACGCACCAATAACAATAAAACAAATTGACACCTTTCTAGGCATGCATAATGGAAAGCAAAAAAAATTGTTTTTTGCACTTGGAGTATAATGTCTTGTTTATTTTACATGTTTTTGAGTATATGTTCAATTATGATTTTATGTAAGTTCACCTCACACCAACTGTCTCCTCGAACCGACCCTGACTTGCCAAAGCCGGTCTCTCTATTATCGCCCCTACAATTTAGTGTACCAACTAGGGTTGCAGTGGTGGTGGGGGGGGGGACAACTTGCTACTCTACCCAACCAAATCAATAATTAATCCTCATTTCTGCACAAAATCATAAAACCACTAAATAGTTATGTATAAACATATGATTTAAGTGCGATAGTGCGATAAACATATGATTTAAGTGCGATAGATTAGAGATCCTAATTACTTCCCAGACCTAAAGTAGGATTTGGGCTAACCGCCGCATATGCTTGACGGGCACGGCCATGACTTGTCAAACAACAAACCAACTTGCTACTTTACCCAACCAAATCAATAATTAATCCTCATTTCTGCACAAAATCATAAAACCACTAAATAGTTATGTATAAACATATGATTTAAGTGCGATAGTGCGATAAACATATGATTTAAGTGCGATAGATTAGAGATCCTAATTACTTCCCAAACCTAAAGTAGGATTTGGGCTAACCGCCGCATATGCTTGACGGGCACGACCATGACTTGTCAAACAACAAACCAACGATTAATTATTATGAAGTGGGTGATGCTAACGAAGTCGGTTCAGCTATTCTACCCTATGTCGACTACGTATTCCACATATTGGAATTCTTCTCCGCCGTAAGTCTTCTCCGCAAGCTTCACCGCTTATTTCCACTGCACGATCATCGTTGATTTGGTTGCATGAATCATCGTTGATTTGGTTGCACGATTCTCCGTTGATCTCCATCGCATGATTCTCTGTTGATCTCCATCGCATGATTCTCTGTTGATCTCCATCGCATGATTCTCCGTTGATCTCCATCGCATGATTCCCTGTTGATCTCCATCGCACGATTCTTCGTTGATCTCCATCGCATGATTTTACTTTATTCTCCACGATTTGACTTTATTTTCCATCGTGCGATACGATATTATTCTCCACCGCGCGGTCATCGTTATTTCGACCACACGAGTAGATATTTTTCTACTGCGCGATCATCATTATTTCGATCGTGATACTTAATATCATTTCCCACCGAGCGATCGTCGTTATTTCGATCGCACAATTTCATATTATTTTCCACCGCACGATCATCGTTATTTCGATCGCGCGATTTAATATCATTTTCCACTGTTAATTGATCATACAGATCAATAACAGTTTGACATTGGTTTACGATAAATGACGTGACAGTTAAGGATTTACACAATTATAATCATTTCTTTTTCGAGGGCTCAACTTGCATGATGGGTTCTTAAACCCTTTGCAACGTCGAGAGGGCCTTGTGGAATCAAGGTTGCTCTCACCGTCGTTGAACCGAACCCTAAGCGTAATTAACGCAGAAAGCTCTAAATGCAAGAAGACCTAGATTAAAGGTCCATGGGGAGGGGAAGGAATTCACCAATGCCCAAGCATGCTAACCGATTGCCGCAGTGGCGACATTTGCGCGTCACTCCTATCCATGATCAGATCTCATCCGATTTGTTGTCAGATGTGGTGGTCAGCCTTGAATCCCTTTCATCATATCATCCATCCTCTTGAAAGCATTTTGCACAGCAACACACAAATCTCCAGAAGAAACTACTTCATTCCTAAGTACTTTTGAGTGCAGGCATTTAAAATAAAACTTCGTAACAACCTTTATTCCATGATCATCAAGATCAAGAAGAGCAGCATGTGCATCTTCCATTGATGCATGCCACCCTTGCATAAAAGATATCTAACTCGATCATCCTCGCCATCTTCGGAAAGTTTGGAGGTTGTCGGTCGGAGAGAAGAGGAGTTTGGCTGCTGTCGTCGGAGCTAAGAGAGGTGGTGGTTGGACGGAGTAAATATCACCGGAGATGGAAAGCAGTTGGGTTGTTGTGATCAAAACCAGAGGAGGAGAGAAGAGCAACTATCGACTGTCATGGAAATGAAAGCTCGGCCATGAAGAGGGGCGGCCGGAGTTGGAGGTGGCCGACCATGGTGGAGCTCGGTCATGGATGCTTGGAGAGGTCGACCATGGCTATTTGGAAAGAAGGCTGCTCTCGACTAGGGTCGCGAGTAGGAGCTCATCAGTCTGAGCTAGGAGAGGAGGCCGTCGGTTTAGGGAGGAGAAACCCGCCAGAGCTCGATTTGGAGGGGATGATCGACTGCTATAGGAGAGAAACTCTCGATCTAGAAGGAGGGGACATCCAGGTGGTTGTTGGATTTATACTTCTTCCAGGTACCCATTCAGGAACGCCGACTTGACATCCATTTTATAAATCTTCCATCGATGTTGTGCTGCAAGTGCCGGAATAAGTTTGATAGTATCAATCCTTGCTACATGTGCAAACACTTCTTCATAGTCCAATCCTTGAACCTGTTTGTATCCTTTCGCAACAAGTCTCGCTTTATGCTTCTCCACTGCACCTTCTTTATTCGTCTTCACTTGATAAACCCACTTTGCTCCTATGGGTTTATGTCCTTTAGGGAGTGTCACCAACTCCCAAGTGTCATTCTTCTTGATCGATGCAACCTCCTCATTCATCGCCTTTCTCCACTTATCTTCTTCAGTCACCTATTCGTAGGAATAAGGCTCACACTCTGCTAAGAGACAATATAAGGAGTAATTATCTTGCACATGCTCCGTCAACTCATAGATATCTTCCACTTCTGCTACTACTCGCTCCGTCGGAGGACAATGTTGAACTCTCCCTGAAGCTTCACTTGGTGATTGACCAAGCTCAGCTGTTGCTTGATAGTGGCAATAAAATGATAATATGGCATCTATTGTTTTTTTTACGGTGAGGGGAGACAGTAGATGATGTGACACAAAATGAGTATAGAGAGTCTGGTTGTGTCCTAAGGAAATCTGCTACGATGCACACACATTTACCTAAGTAAATCACCCTCGTCGGAACCACCAGAGCGCACATATGGAATCCCCCTTAAATGCTTATATACATAAATATAGATTTGATATTTAATTAATATTAATTAATTGGTTAATATACGCTAATGAGTATTAACCAATATTAATTCAATTATTATGTATTGTCTTATTAGGTGTGCCCTCCCTCATCTATATAACGGGGAGGGGTGGGAATGTTGTGGGCATCTTGGTTATTATTAGTCTTTTGGCATCTCATTTGAGAGTTTCTTAGAGGACCCAGCCTCTGGGAGCTTGGCCAGAGCCTGCTTCAGATTGTATCTCTTGTGTTTTTTTCGTTAATGCAATTGTCTCTGTGTACATTCTCTCATTCTCCACCACAGAAACCTGCCTCCCCCGTCTGCTTGTTCCAAGCCGCCAGGCGCCAGGATCCCGCCCACTTTCTTCGTCACGTTAGCCGCCCACCTTGATGACATCGACCGTCGCCTCGACATCGTCGACCGTCGCCTCGACATCGTCAATCGCCGCTCGACGAACAGTTTGCCTCCCTCGCCTGACTACATACCTCCATGCAGAAGATTATCCAACGCCTATAGAACCACGACCCTCGCGTGGCCGGCCACACCGCTACACTGCCTCATCTTCTCAAATGGTGGGCCCCGCATTAGTTGATCTCGCTAGGGACCAACCCTCACACCTATTGCTACCATTGTCGATGCTTCCGCCGCCACATTGTCATATTCCATTCATTCCTTCGTCGCCTTTCCCTTGAATGAGCTGCCGTACCTCATGCACATGGGTCCTCTACCCTCGTGACCGTCGGGCACGACACCCACCTGCTGTTGTCATCCCTCCTGGACACCCTCATGAGGTTGCACGTCACGGCGGGAACTGCCACCGGAGCCACCACGCCGATCGCCGCCCCACTCTCCGCTCGCTCCGCCCACTCTCAACCAGAACAACTCCCGTGCCGCTCCCCACATCTCCTTTCCAACCATCCCCTGTCGATGACGAACCAGATAAGTAGAGCCAATGCAAGTTGAAGCCCCTCCCACTCCTTCTGTCCTCAATACTCAAAGGCTCGAACCCCCTTCCCCCAGCCAAAAATACCTTCCGCACCTCCCGCATTCCCTCCTTCCTCCCCACGCCCCGCTTCCATTCAGCCTCCCACAGTTTCGACCTGCCCAGTGACCCGCAAGCTCTCCCACAAGTTCTTCAGTTGGTCGTCTTCGCTGCCCAGGCTGCACTCCTACTGTGCCGTCGCATCCCGTCAGATCTTTCGCCGACACTTCGGTTTGTCGTCTTCGACGCCCGAGCCTCTCTCGCAATCGATTCGTCTCTCCAATCGGTGTCCCCTTTCAATCACCTCGATCCACACATCCTTGTTTCATGAGTCATATTTTCCACCCCAGAAAACCCCGTCGAGCCCCACTCTAGCAAGTCGTGCGGCTGTTAGCAAGGAACATTTAATTGCATGGCCCCACACACATCCGCTTGTCCCTCTTCTTATGTTGTTAAAGGAGCGTCTAATTCTCAAAGCTCACCAGACTCAGAGGTTTGCGCCTTCATGCACCTTTTTTGCGCTTTTGGAGCATAAAAGGCGCGTCTGGGTGCGATTTCTGTTGTAATTTTTTTCTTCAAAATAAAGAAAGAAATTATGTGAGAACTCAGTTTTTTTGCATAATTTAGTGTTTGTGAAACATAATCGAACGTTAAAACTTAGATATGATGCAAGTGACTATATTGATTCTATTTTTTGAGAGATATAAATGATAGTAATAAATTATTAATAAGTAGAATAGATGATGAATTTGTTCAAGAAAATGAAGTGATGTGTGATGTTGATTATTTAAAAAGAATGTGCTTGCGCCTTGCCTTTGTCAAGTACGCGCTGCGCCTTGAGCCTTTCGCCTAGGCTCCAAGACCCCTTTGCACCTTGGTGCACCTTGTGCCTTTAATAACTAAGCCATCTTCCCACTGAGACCACCATATTTTCCTTATCTCGAGCTACCAAATTTAATTTTGGTCCCCACATTTCCTTGGCATCAACTTTTAGCCTCATTCCCTCACCCCCTCTAGCTGCCCACAATATTTGTCGCCACTCACTAATTATATGCATAGTTCCACCCACCTCAATTTTAGTGTCCTCGGGTCTACATCATCCTTATTCCTCCTCCACCCGCCGTCGTTTGCTTTCGACTATACTCTCTAACGACATTCTCAAAGACCCTGACAATAATTTGACACTCGACCTTGGGTGCAAGATTGATGGTGTGTTACGAACACACTCGACCTTGAGCGCACATATGGAAGTCCTCTAAAATGCTTATATACGCGGATATGGATTTGGTAATTAATTAGCATTAATTAATTGGTTAATATTAATTAATGAGTATTAATTAATATTAATTCAAATATTATGTATTATATTATTAAGTGTGCCCTCCCTCATCTATATAGGGGGGGGGGGAGTAGAAGTGTTGTGTGCATCTTGGTTGTTATTAGTCTTTTCGCCTCTCATTTGAGAGAGGAGTTCCTTTCCGGGACTTGGCCGGAGCTTGCTTCGGATTGTATCCTTTGTTCTTTTTTTTCCGTTAATGCAATTGTGTCACTCTGTGTCCATTGTCTTGCTCTCCACCGCAGAAATTTCCAATTTGTAACAAAGTCCTAGTTGAGTGAGATTGGTGGAATGTTGCGAAGGCCTGGAAATGATGCAATACACATGCTAATATATTTAAACGATTAATTGCTATTAGCATTGATAATTATGAAAGCCATGCACAAGCAACCCAAATGAGATTGATGTGATAGATAAAACCAGCAAATTTTTTGTTAGAGTAAAACAAAAGTGCTTCAATTTAATTTTATCTGGATAAACTATTCAAGTAGAACAAATCAAAGGCAATCCAACATATATAAGCAAACAAACAATGAATAAAAATTACAACTTAATACATGAACTTACATGAAAATAGGAGGTCGAGGAAGTGAAGTATTGGAGATTTTAGGGCTGGATAGTGAAATTGCAGCAAATTTGCACTGATTTCAGGGTGCTGATTGAACTTTGATGATAGCCTGGCTCAGGTGGACTGTGGACAATATGACTGTTGTGTAAGGTTGGGTGGTTATTGCTGTTGTTGGGAAGGTGTATGGGCGTTGGCTGGGGTTGGTAGATATTTGGGAAGTTATACAAAGGGAGATTGGTGTCTCTGTGGGTGCGGTTGGCACAGAGTCAGGTGGGGGAAGGCTAGAGGCGGCAATTAAGGGCGTTGGGAATGTAGAAAGCAACAGTTCCAGGCCTGACTAGAAGCTTTCTGGCACTGCGATAGGGTTCGGTGCAAATTTGGGTGCTGGGAATGGGGGCAGCATCGCTTACAGGCCCGACAACAGTTTTTAGCTGCAAGGAATAGGTTCCACAGCAGATCGGGTACGTGACTGTAGTATTATGTGGATCTTGATGGTTGTTGGCAGGAAGTGGAAGCCTGGATAGTGGGAATTAGGACTGGTTAGAGGTGGTATGGCCTTTAAAGAGTGGGCTGCAACGGTTGGTAGTCATGTCTAGTTATTGAGTGGTGGAACCATGGGAGGGAGTTATGATGGTTTATTGAAGTTGAAAGGATAGTTATGGGTAGTGCGGTGGAGGGAAAATGTAGTTACGTTGACTTCAATACCAAAGGTCCACAAAATTGGCACCCTGGGATGACTGCATGAGCCTGAAATCTATCCAAAATTCTGTGATCCCGAATTCTGCCCCCTAGGGTCTTATGTATATGCAAAGTTGCACAGGGCAACCACTATGAATGCTCTAGATTGCCTGGTCATAATTGTTGCTATTTTACATGAGATAAAATCACAAAAATGATAACAATACATAAAATTATCCCGACGTTGTTCTGAACGTGACTACGGTCTCGAATCGTCTATATGACGATAGTGTCTCCACCTATGGGATACATATGCTCATGCGTCCTATGATAAGTGTCGACCCACCCTCAACCCATGATCCCCGTCAAGATGTAATGTGTGATTTGAACCACTAGAAATGATAGGGTACTCATTTGTATGTTTCATTTGTCACATTTGATTGGGCTTAGCTCCACTTAAAAAAATAATTCAACCTACCCATAACCATTCCTTACATTTTCTGTCATCTGTTTGGAGCCTATTTTTGGCATTAAAGAAATCATAGTTTCAGAATTTCAATGTTGTTCAACTTGTGTTAACATTGAAAATTATACCTTTAGTGCTTTCAACATTTTGCGTAGTTTTGATTTCCTTAATGACTTGTATTATATTTGTATGGATATTACTTTCTGTGTATGTCTCTATTTTTCTATTTTATCGAATTGTTTATTAAATTAATATTCTGATTTTCAGGCGCCTCGTGAATGGTCATGGTTGGACTCGCTTAAAGCAACCATTTTTGGAGATTTTAAAGTTACTATTAGCAATGTGCATGTCAGATACGAGGATTCCATTAGGTTTTACTTTTATCTTACTATTCTCTTTATATTCTTATGTCATTCGGTAAACATAAATTGTTATAAGCCAGTCCTGACTCCTGAATTCTAGTCATGCATGTAATTGCATATGCCAGCAATCCATGACATCCGTTTTGTTCTGGGGTAACTTTATCAAAGCTTGTTTTTGCCACAATTGATGAGCAGGACAATGAGACCTTTGATGCTAGTGGAGCTCTTGATAAATTGCGTGAGGTTAGTATCATATCATGCCATTAGTTTTTGATAATTTAAGATCTACCTGATCATTTAGGCATGTCTTCTTAAATTCTTAAGTTTGTTGAATTGATTTTACATTTGTTTTCTTTGTGAGATTTTATAAACAGTGGATCATACACTATATTAATCATGCCTTTTGTGTTTCATCTTGCATCAGTTTCCTTTATCATTAAGATCAATATTAGATCTGAATTCTTTATTTGAAATTATTTCACTCCTATTTATGCTATGTTGTAAAAAGAGAATTTGCATTTTTAGGAATTTGATTATAGGGAACAGTACTTTCTAGGGTACGAATCTATTATGCTTTCTTCTATTATAGTTTGGTGTAGAACTTGCTATGTGGTTCGTGCTTTGATATAGTGCTTGATAGATTTTCTTAGAATTTTCTTTCTTTATCAAACTTAGTAGTTTATCTTGTAGAGAATTGAATGTAGTGTCAATATTTTTTATCATTTTAAAGTATTTCGTTAAACTTATGAACTTAAATGGAATAAGCATGATCCCGATAACAACAACCTAAACTATAATGATGTTCTCTGTACTTTTGGCGATTCACGTTATGGAGTTTGCATTTGCATCTACATGTCGCTACAAAGTTGCTTAAATTATACACATTAAGATGTTTGGGCAAGTTGTATTGAACATTGCAAAATCTGTAAACATTGTTCTTTTCATTCTGATGTCATGGAACTTCTTGAATTGTTGTTCTTTCTGCTTCTTTCTCTGCATTGCATGCATTATCTATTGAATCTTCATTATTTTCTGAAATTTTCTTGATCTTTATTTGGGCCTTCTAGAAAGAAAAAAGACAAGAAGGGCACATGCCTAATTGATTGTCCTTCCTTTAGATACAAATCCCAGACCCATTCAAGGGAGAAGGACTCTGTTATGGGTCCGTAGCTTCGTCGGAGGTGGTGAGTGTGCCTGGTGAATCGAGGGAGCCGAGCTCAACTCGAGGGAATCGTTGGAGGTGGAGGTGGTGGTGGTCGAGGAGGAGATACGAGGGAGCTGAGCTCAATTCGCGGGGAATGCGAGGAGTGAGGAGGAAGGCGAGGAGTGCACAACCCTAATCCAGAAAATTGGAAGAGGAGAGGATAACTATTGAGTGGACTAGAATTCATTTCATTCATAAAGACTCGTGATCCAAGGAGTTCTTAAATAGAGGTTACATGACTCCTGTAATTACCAAAATACCATACACGAAATGAAAGATAAGAAACATCATAATAACACTAAATAACGACTCGATTCGATAACGGTACTCAACTCGATAATAGTGACTCGACTCAACTTATGCAACTTGAAATAGTGTACTTGAAGACGCGTAATAAAATATGTGTTACATTATCGATGAGGGATGGTTGGGGCATCCCAATTGCAGAGATTAAATGAGTGAATCATCGGGCTTCTTAATTTTGCTTCAAAACAACTCCTGATAGTGCATTGTTGTGGCGGTTGCTGCATTGAGTGGCGAGCCTTCATCGAGCTCATAGGTGTCACGACGAATTGCAGGGATTTGGCATGGCGGGGGCGCTTGCAGAAGGAAAACAATCAGACATAATTTTTGGAGTCGGGGCGAGTGTGCCCGGTGAATGCAGACAGACGAGAGCGGTGGAGAACCATGCTGAGGGTAATCAGCGGCGATGAGAGCCGGCAATGACGACGGGGGAGCTGTCTTCTGAAGGAATGGATCGAGAGGGATCTCCTGAACAGATGGACAAGTGGAGGTTGCGGGAGGGATACCGCATGGACAAATGACGGCGACAGAAATTGTGGCAACATCACTACTCGGCGTAGAGGCGACAAGGTCGATGGTGTGAACTGTGGGGAGGGAATGACCGGAGGTGATGGTGGAGGGATAATAACTGCGACGGTCGGAGGAGCTTCTTCGAGTGCAGGTGGGATCGACTGCGGCTCTGGTGGAATCGGACCCCGGAAGCGGCTGTCAATGCTGACGCTGAGTCAGAAAAGCGCGACGTCATATGACACCGACAGGTTTTTTGTGACTTTGGCTTCACTCGGAGCTCGTCAAATTTCTGCCTATTTACTCGCCGAGCAGGCGCGGTGATACTTCTAAAATATGTTGATTAGATATTAATTTAATTTTATCCTGATTCATGGACCTATTATCTTTGATTTTTGTCTTTGCAAATGCTGCGACTAGCTGTCTATCGTGATAGTGAGAGTGCTCCTTGGATGTTTGGCAAGAGCTGGGGAGATTTGAATTCTGTAGATTGGACCGAGGTTTTATGATACTTCATTTTAATTGACATTACGCTATATTGTCCTTTTCGTGATCTACACGTTTATTTACTTTAACTTGCGGGTGTTGTAGATTTTTCAAGATGGAATTGACGAGCTTGATGGTAACAGAACTGCCTCTTTGTGGACGAAGGATCTAAGATACTTGGTGTTCCCTATAAATGCCGCCCTTAAGTACCATCCAGTTGGAAATCTAGAAAGGCGGAACATTATTAAGAAAACCACAGTTGTTTTGAGCGATGTTTATTTTACTGTTTCTGAGGTCATTGTAACTTTATAGATTATATATAATCTTTTTTAAGTTTGTAACAGTTCTATATAAATGATCTTTTTATTTTTTCTATCACCAGACACAATATTATTGGTGCATTAAACTACTGGAAGTACTATCTAGGTACACGACACGCATGGCGGTTTGTCATTTGAGACCTAACGTGGCAGTTTTGGAAGATACTCATGCGTGGTGGCGCTATGCGTTGTTTGCTAGCTTACAACAGAAGAAACTTTGGTACGCTTTATACATCTTTATGAAGCTATTCGTGCTTCGCCATTGTTAGGATGCTCTAATTAGGGAATTTGTTGCTTTTCTAGTACCTTGCACATATCAACATTAAAACTTTGTTTATCTTTTATCAATATGTTTGATCTGAATGTGGATACTAAGTTGAAATGCTTGTTTCTTTGCATATGGTTCTCTTTTGCCTATCTAATTTAATAGTGTTTATCCTCCTACAGTTGGTTTTCATGGGAGAGAATCAAACATCTTTGTCAACTTCGTCGCCTCTATGTTCAGATGTATTCAACTTTTTTGCAACATGATATTCGTTATATTTATGCGATGCAGAAGATTGAGAGGATTCTTGATTCAGAAGTTATACACCTTTGGAGGTAAGGCTTGGTTTAGAAATTTATTTTCTTATTATGATTCTTCCCAAATTTCCAGAACTTGAAATTCCTTTGTTGTTGTTCATATGGCTTGTTTTGATTTCTTCTTTGTCATTTTTTTATCCATCTAAAGGTGGCTCGCACATGCTAAGCTTGAGTCGGTGGGCACCATGAAAAGAATTTGGCGGTCTCTTGGATGGTCCGGAGTGGCGGACGTAGGAGTTGCGCTCGGTGTGGGCGAAGCACAAAATTATTCGAAAAAAAACAATTGACAAATATGATAAAAATGTCTATTATGCTAATATCATATATTTTTACAGCAGCTGTTGATCAATTTGGGGGGAGATGACACCATTTACAATATTCTTCTATGATAACTTCATTGTGATGGGTAAAGTATTTTTTAATATGACATCAAGTCTTCATTCAACCCGTTGTAACCGACGCACTAGTGACAGCCGTGACTTCTTTCCTATTCTTATATTCCTTGGACGTTTTCGTGCTGAGAATAGTGAGAATATTGATGCAAGGTGATTCTTAACTTGGAGTATATTCATGAGCTTTTGACGTTAAATTTCCTATAGCTAAAAGTATATTTTTTCTACACTTGTTGAAACTTCATCTGATAATTTCTCGAGCTTGTTCAATCAAAGGAAAGGCAGAGCATTCTCTTCCTTTAAAGACTTGTTGAAGGCAATGAAGTGGACAAGATATTACTAAGCAAGATCCAATTCCAATTCTGAGATGAGTTCTTTTCAATTATGACGCGCAACTACAATTAGGAAGCAGTCAGGAACGCTGCAGGAGTGGAGAGGGATAACATTCGATCTCCGGGAGTAATATGTAGCTAAAGTCCCCTTCCTGCTCTTGGAGTGCACTAAGGACTCTTCTCTTCTTGTTTGTAGGATACTGAACAATAAATAAGTTCCTATGCCATTAAAGAAAAGCGAGAAACATACCTTTCAAGGACAATTTGTAAGCTGACAACAAAAAAAAAATATCACGGTACACTTTTAGAACCATTTATAATAGCATTGCTGGGTATTTATCAACATCACTCCCTCAATTTCAAAACGTTAAATCTGAAAAAAGTTCGGGGAACAGGGATTGTCGAGGGGATAGTGGAGACATCGGAAGGAAGAAACAATGTTGAATCAAGGCACGAAGAGAGATCCGGTCAGCCACGGAAGTCTCGGCTCCCTTAGGGGGGAGATATTATGGTACGAGTAATGCACCATTCTCACGGTGCGTTACTCGTACATCCGTCTGATCTGTTGTGATCTTACGACGGAGCATTTTTTGATAAAAATATGTCCGAATTGAAATAAGATCATATTTATTGACATGATCGTATTTCGATCAATCACGATTTTTTCAGGAACCGACGGTCTGATAGCGCATAACGCACGGTGGTCATAGGTGAAAGTAACCTAGGAATTTTCCCCCCAACACAGGAGGGATATGAGATTGCGGAAGAACATGAGAATAAGAACACAAAGATATTAGAACACAAGCAGAACACTCAAATTTTATTACTTAGAAATATTGGCTAAGACTGAGATGCCCCAAATCATTACAACTGACCCTTATTTATAGTAGTCATGGAGGGAACAATTTACATTACACGCAGCCTTATCATCAGTGATAAGATTCCATTCTCCCGCCACAGGTTATTTCTTTATTGACTTCTACGACACGCCAGAATAACTTCATGTCTTATCGTTCAAGATAAGATTCCTTACTTGACTTCTACGACACTCAACATATAATATATATCTTATCGTACGGGATAAGATTCCTTCTACTTTACACGTCACACTTTAAGACAAACATATTACACACACATTATTACATATTAATACTGGAAGTAACAAATACACTTTCATCTTTTTATTCCTTTCTTGACTTCAACGACACGCCAGAATAACTGTATGTCTTATCGTATAGGATAAGATTCCTTGACTTCTACGACACTCAACATATAATATATATATCTTATCGTACATGATAAGATTCCTTCTACTTTACACGTCACACTTTAAGACAAATATATTATACATCACACATATTATTACATATTATTACTGGAAGTAACAAATACGCTTTCATCCTTTTATTCCTTTCTTGACTTTTACGACACGCAAGAATAACTTTATGTTTTATCGTACATGATAAGATTCCTTACTTGACCTCAACGACACTCAACTTATAATATATATCTTATCGTACGGGATAAGATTCCTTCTACTTTACACGTCACACTTTAAGACAATCATATTACACACCACACATATTATTACTGGAAGTAACAAATACGCTTTCATCCTTTCCCATGGTGAAAAAAGGTAATGACTTCACGTCATCTTCGTCGCTGCTGTTGGAAGAAGAAAGTTTTGGACGAATCCTTTTGTGGAGCCTGTAGTCCGGGTGATCCCGATTGTTTGGATCAGCAGTTAGCATTTCCAGACCTAATTGGAAGTGGCAGTGCTGAATTTCTTCAATATACCGGAGTGGAAGGACCGCGGGATTGCACCAGTAAGCTGTAGGCAGGTCCAGTGGAACATCTGTGATGGGCACGCCATTAATAGTACAGAGGAGTGCTTTGCGATCTATCGTTGGAACCGGGCTATTGTATTCTTGTTCATGCCAGAATGCACGATAGTACTTTCTTTTAATGATGGTACCGCCTTCCATAATGCTTAAAGATTTCTGGCATTCGAAATGAATAAAAATATATTTTGTTCACGAATTCCATTTAGACTGTTTTCTTCGGGTCTTAATTTTTCGCGCCAAAAACTGGTGTCGCAAAATAGGTTGAGCCATTTAAAGAGTTGTTTGTGTTTTTTCTTACATGGCTGCATGTTGATTTGGGCGATATACTGAAGTAGTAGTCATTTGTCAAAGATAATTCCAAATGGGCAGGTTTCCATGAAGTACCATAGGATCATGTAGGTTTCTTTAGGAAAATCATAGTAGAATTCTTTCTTACAAGCAAGTATGGTGAGAAAAGAAAATCCGGGATGTAACGGAAAGCTGGTAAGAGGACCTTCGTTTAAGCCGTATCATCTGATATAGATTTTCTGAAAGCAAGCAGACTGGTAGAGATCTTTTTTGGAGGACCAGATAAAGTAATTTGTCCTTTATGTGCGCTGGAAGATCTTCTGTTTGAAAGCAGTAGATGACTGGGAACACCATTGATATCGTCCTCTAGGTTCGTGATAAGAAATCTGGGAGGAAATTGGTTTTTCTCTTGATGTGTCGGGCTTCAAATTTCCACTGAGAGAACCAATTAGCACATCTTAGGAGTTGGGCCAGGGGCAGCATCTTCTGTTTAAATTGTAGCATTTTTGGAAAGGCCGACATATCCATTTCTATCAGAATATGTTGTCCAATAAGATGAAATTGGAATTTCTCGATATCTCTCTTCACGACTAAGATTTCTTTGTTTGTGGAGTGGCAGTGAAGTTCTCCACTCTTGAAGGCTCCGCTTTTGTAACCACATAACTTTCGTTTTCTGTCTATTTCTTCAAGTAATATAGCTCCCCAAAAACGATCGCTAGCGTTAGTGTGAAGGAACCGCCTGCCTGATGATGGGATTTGGAGCGGTGGCAAATTCTTTGTTAGAGACTTCAATTTCCTGACAGCATCAGTGCATGCCATATTCCAGGGCGGCGCCTCTTTTTTGAGCTGATTTGTGAGAGGTGTCCTGAATTTGACCAAATCATGAATGAACTCTGCCATATAATTTACAATACCAAAGAATTGTTGAACCTGCTTGATTGTTAAGTCCTTATCTGGAAAATGATCTAATTGAGTTGCAATATGTGGCTGGAGCTGATACTGGCTATTCGATATATGCATTCCCAAGAAGTCAATGTTAGTTTCTCCAATAATCATTTTCTTCTCGGATAACATAATGTCATATCTCTTAACCAAATCATGAAATTGTGAGAGCAAGGTATGATGAGAGTCAACATCTGGAGAGAACAGTAGGATATCGTCGATGTAGACTAATGCATGATCCATGATGGGCTGGAAGATCCTTGACATAGCTTTCTGGAATAGTGAAGGAGCCGGTTTTAGTCCAAAGGCTACAACGGTCCAATGACAGTGTCTTTCAGGGATGCAAAAACCAGTCTTTTTCCTATCATTAGGATGAATACCCAGCTACCAGAATCCTATTTTAAAATCGAACTTGGAGAATATCTTTGCCAGAGGAAGTTTCTGGAAAAGGACCTCTCTCTTTGGTAGAGGAAATTTATCATCTTCAAGAAAATGGTTGAGAGGTTGGTAGTTAATTACTAGTCTCATCTTTCCTCGAGCTTGCTCGGACCTCCTGTTCACGTAGAAGGCTTCACAAGCCCATTATGATTTTGTGGGCTCGATTAACCCTTCTTGATGCAACTGTTCAACTTCTTTTATAGTATGTGCATAATGATCTGGATTCATACTTTTGTGGCTTGCATTTGTGGGGTTGATATCTTCATTCTTCTTGAACGGTAAAGAGATGAAGAATTCAGGTTTCTTCCATAGAGGATGATCACACTTCTGCAGAAATTTTGTGTGTGATTCTGCACAAGAGGTGTGGGTAATATCGTTCCTGACGGGGCTTAAAACTTCAATTGGAAAAAGATGCAGGGTCTTTGTCCATGGCAGTAGATGATTTTTATACTTTAGTCCCTCCTTGTTCCACGAGATTCTTTTTAGAGAGTGTAATACGTCAAACCCAATGAGTAGGTCTTCTGTAGGGAGTTCTTATCCATAAACTTGATGTTTGATCATGTATCCTGGAAAGATTTGAATGTTGATAGGTTTACTAATCAGAGTGATTGTGAAGAAGTCACCGTTGGCTGCTCGGAATGATCTGTAGCAGGAGTTCCAGCATTCGTTTGGTAGAATGTTTGGCTTCATGATGGAAGATGCGTCTCCTGTGTCGAAGAATGCTATTACAGGGATAGGTCTATCCCATTTTCCTGGGAAAATGTGGATCCTTGCAGAAGGAGTCGGCTGGCAAAGAAGATTGTCGCCAGTCGTGAGAGTGTACATATTATCATCAAAGAGAACCATATCATCATCAGATTCAATAGATGAGTCTGATAGATCTGCTCTTAGGGCAAGGACTGTGTCAGGTCCTGCTTCATCATCAATAAAAAAGAGGGACTCTATGTCATCGCCGTCTATGTCTTCTACTTGAGAGAGCTTTGCCTTGAGTCGCGAGCTTTTCTCTTTGTCTGGACATTCTTTGGCAAAATGTCCTTTTTTTCCTGCATATATAACACCTTGAGGATTTTATATTCCCCTTCTTTTTTTCTGAGGAAGTTCCACTTCTTCTTCTTGGAGAAATAATCTTTTCCCCTATTCCTTTTATACTTGAAAGATCTATCTTCCTTCTTCTTATCGCACGCACATGATTTGTCCTTTCCACATTTGATCTGAAGATCATGGCGGTCACAAGCCGATCCAAGGTCCTTACTTTGTGCTTCAACTTGTTTGAGGAACCTCTTCTGGTTGCATAATTTTTCAAGTGAAAGTAACATGTACTATATAGCTCACTTATGGATGTATGACTGATCGGAATATTTTTCACTTGGAGGAGTCGAGATGTTTCGTTCCCAAGAGGTTCTGGAAGTGAATTTAGAAAAGTCTGCTTTAGGTTGACGTCGTCGATTCCATTGATGACATAGAATTGTTTGGACATCTTCTCATAATGATCTTCCAGATCTTTTCTTTTATACGAGCAACATCTCATGCTCAAGTATTCCTCTCTGGCATGATCAGTATAATGATTCCATGCTCCCAAGAATTCGTTGTGGACATGCATAACTAGGCATCCACATTTGGACTTTGTTTGATCATCTGTTGTCTGTATGGTTCTAGAGCGACCCACCATTGTCGTAGTCTACCATTAAACTTTGACACAAATCTGTCTGAGACGACAGGCATTGTCTTTACTGTCTGTAACAGCTCTGCAGTGCACCAAGCATGCATTTCATAGATTCTGTGACGCCATTTTGATGGTGGAATATTGTCAAACGAGAAGCCACTCGATGGATCATTCTGGAACTGGCTTGGTTGCTCAGCCCCTTTATGGGGTGTTTGACCAAACTCGTATGTTTCGTCATCTTCAACAGTTGGATCTTCCGTAGGTTGGTCAGCCATTAGAATGTCGAGGGACATGCTTTCTTCATCTGAATCTTCAGGGCACTTCACTTATAGGGATGGTGGTTGCACTGAAGGTTGTGGTTGTGTTGCTATCTGCTTCAGTAATGAGGATATAAAATTTTCAACAATAAGTTGGGAAGACGGTTGTACTGTAGGCAACTCTTGAGGGGAAGATTCTTTGGGAGATGATTTTTCTGGTTTTCTTTTTGAAGATTGGGGTGCTTCATAGCGCGTCCTTGGGAGGAATGTCGTACCATTGAAAGGATTGTGGTCAAACAGGGAGAAAGTTGATAGTGGTTGAGAATACGTTGGGAGAGGAGGTAAATAAGAAGAGTAAGATGGGGTTTCATAATATCCTGGGGAATGATATGACTTTTGGGTTTGAATAGATTGAACTTGGGCTCTTAAACTCTTTAAATTCGCCTCTTTTTGAGCCAGAATTGGTGAATTGAAAGAGACAGTACTAACCAACTGGAGTAATTCATGATGCACGACTATTATCTCCTCTTGCAGTTGCATCGTGACTCTGGTGATTGTTGAAAGCCCGTGGTCGAGCATTTTCTCTATCGTTTGCTGGCTTGCCACTATTTGCTTCAAGACTTTGTTTTGTGCCATTGCATTTTCAGATTGCCAATTTAGGGTGTCCTCAACATGACTTACATGCTTCGTTGTTCCATCATGATTTTTTGTGCTCAGATTTTTTATCTTCCAAGCATGGGAAGTTCTATCTTCATCAAACTCGGTTGGAGGGAATTCTTCATGATAGGATGTTGCTGGAACATGTTGATTTCTGGTTCTTTAGAATAAAGAACATAATAGTCAAATTTGCCAGACGACTCGCCAAGCAATCCGACTCTTGGATTCCTCTTTTCATAGCGCTCTTTAAGCAGTCGATGTGTCAACTTCCGTTTGTTTCTTTTCTTTCTAAGTGAGTCATCATTATCGGAATCATCATCGTTACATTGATCTGCTCCACATTTGGCACAAGAGCAGATGTCAAAGAACTAATGATCATCTTCATCTTTGATTTGATAGACAGGTAGTCCATCGGATCTGAAAGAAGGGATGGGCGCATCGAGACCGAATCCTTTATCTTCAATCATGTTTATCTCCGAGGTGAAGATGGGGGACGTTGTTGGAACCTTAGGTTTGATTTGAGTTAGGATCCACCTTTAATATCTAAGCTTATATATCATAACTCAGATTGTATAACTTAGATTAAATATCTAATTAAGAAAGAAGGCTGAAAAAGAAATATATTAATAGACAGAAAAGAATAAAAATATATATAAATAATATACTAAGAAATATATATAAGAATAGGCTAATTAATATAAGAGAAAATAATATAAAAGAAAATAATAGAAGGAAAAATAATATAAGAGAAATTAATAAAGAAAATATAAGTGAAATAAAATATTTCATATAGTTCGACATTTCGTCGAACGGCGCTCGGCAAACGTCGAACGGCGATCGGCGAACAGGTTTATATAAGCAGTGCTCGACAAATTACAGCATTACAGCACCGCTCGACGAATGACGAACACCGCTCAACGAATGGCGAACGCCGCTCGGCGAATTCCAGCAGACTTTCAGAAACAGTAATTTTAATTATCTGGTCGACGAATGGAATGATGAGCTCGACGAAAGGAGAGCTCAGGTCGACGAAATTTAGGCAGAATTATCCTTCTTATTTAATATGCTCAAATTTTATTTAAAGCAATATTTCTTTATTATATTTTATATATTGCTATATATATTGTTGTTCTGACATTACAGCTAGCAAGCATTTAATAATATAGCCGTTGGAAGAAGCATTAATTGTTATAGCCGTTGCAGCAAGCAAAAGAAGGAAAGAGGACAACAACTTTTATACAACAGGAGACTTTATACAACAGAAGAAATGCAGCAGATTATTATATATAGCAGAATATATTCTGCTCCCTCTTACAACAGATTATATATATAATATATATATTGTTGTACAGATTAAATAGAGAGACAAAATACATTTTACATCTTCGGTACAGGAAAAAGAGAAGAAGAAGAGAAAAAGAAGAACAAGGGCAAAAACAGAGAACAAATTTATTACTTTATCTTGTTCTGTTTTTGCTAAACTCTTCTCTTGCAGATCACATACAACCTGAGACATCAAACACTATCATTTGCTCAGGGATCAAAAACTGCAAGAAGAAGAAGAACAAAGGATTTGGAATCAAAAGAAGGATCCTCCACAAGCTGTCATCAAACTACATCAGACAGGGGGAGCTCTCTTCAACATATTCATCAAGTGTCTTCTTAGAAAAAGAAGAACAATATCTGTTTTATGTTTTCTTTATTTATTTATTTCCATCTTGTACAGGGTTATAACTCCCTTCAAAAGTTAGCTCCCGGTGACATGGCACCTTAGCAAAAACCTGCATCTTGGTTAGAGCACCTTATCAACAGCTCACCTGGTGTGTGGACACCTTATCAAAATCACCTTGGTGTGAGGGCACCTTATCAAAAACTCCTAGTGGATGTCCTACCAGTGGGTAGAAGAGTAGATGTACCCAGTTGAGGGGAATTACTATACATCTTGTGTTATCTGGATTACTTGATTCTTGTTTGTTTTTGTTTTATTTCCTGTGCTGTGTTTATTTCTATGCACCTCTAGTGTTTGTGTTTATTACTCAGCAAACTCACTTATATATAAATAGATATATCACTTACTTTGAAATTAAACATATATATATATATACATCAGTAATTTAATTTCGCTTTAAAAACTAATATAAATTTTTAATACTCTATTCACCCCCCCCCCCCCCCCCCCCCCCCCCTCTAGAGTAAGTTAAGATCTAACCTCCACTTTCAGTTGGTATCAGAGGGTGTTGATTTTTCACACAGGCTAACACCTGAAATCACAAAGATCACCTTAGTTCTTATTTTGTCTTTAAAAAGAATTTTTCCAAATGGCACTAGCAGATTCCTCTTCCTCTTTCACTAACACTATTTTTGATGCAGAACCATCTTCAACTCTAAGTGAAGAAGAAAACAAGGAAGAACAAAAAGCTAAAGCTTTTTGTATGTTGGCTATATATGGTTCAGATTACACATCAGAATCTGAATATAAAACAGAAAAGGTAGAAGAGGTAGAGGTATCTTCAAACTTTAATTTTACCTCTGATCCCTTTAAATCTGATGATAAATTTGTTTTCAATTCATTATGTACAGATTTCATAATTGCTGAAAATTACAATTCTGAAAATAAAGTCAGAAAAGAATTAAAAATAATTGCTTTGACTTCTGATTATGATAATAAAACAGAAAACTTTAAAACAACAACAAAACAAATTATTTGCTTAAAAAATAAGTTATTTAAGCCTGATAAGTTTAAACAGACTTTTAAAGAAAAAGAAATTATGTCTGTTCAGCAACATAAATTTTTTTTCAAATTTATATTTTGATGAAATAAAAAGACCAACATATCTAAATATAAAACATTTGCTTTTACCTATTTTAAAGCATTTATAATTAAATTAAACAACAATTATATGATTCTGTTGAATTTTTTTTATTTTAAAAGCAATGTCAGATAGACTTCATTTTCTTACAGATTTTTCTCTTAAAATCATGTTGAGCATTCTACTGTAGTTGCATTGATCAGAAATGATCTTTGCACTGAGTGTGAGTCTCTTCTGATTAAAGGGAATTCTATAGAAAGAAGTTATCCAACTTTGTCTTTCTGATTATAAAAATTCTTAGAATCTGTTAAACAGCTAGTAATTCACATATTTAAAATCCTATTTAAATAGAAATTTAGGAAATCAAAATTGCTTAGCTATAAAAGAAAAATAAACAATCTCTAACCCTTAAGCAGATCAAAACTTTTTATGCTTAGGAATCCCAAACCACATAGGGGGAGATTGTTAGAACCTAATTAATTTGGATTAGGATCTCAACTCAAATAGGGGGAGATTGTTGGAACCTTAGGTTTGATTTGAGTTAGGATCCACCTTTAGTATCTAAGTTTATATATAATAACTCAGATTGTATAACTTAGATTAAATATCTAATTAAGAAAGAAGGCTGAAAAAGAAATATATTAATAGGCAGAAAAGAATAAAATATATATATAAATAATATACTAAGAAATATATATATAAGAATAGGCTAATTAATATAAGAGAAAATAATATAAAAGAAAATAATATAAGGAAAAATAATATAAGAGAAATTAATAAAGAAAATATAAGTGAAATAAAATTGTACAACCCCGATGTTCGCCAGGAAGGAATGGCTCGAGGAGGCGAGCCCAGAGGGGGGGATCATGAACTTCGGCGAGGCTATCCAAGGAAGAGCACTTCTCTCCGCAGGCGAGCGAGCCCAGCGGAGAGAAGGTAACCAGCTCCTTTGACGCTCGGCAAGGGTAGCGTAGGCGAGCCCACCCAGAGTAAGTGCGGATAGCCATTTTGGGATTCGCCGAGGTAGTGCAGGCTCGCGAGCTCCACTCGCGAGGAAGGCCATCTTGGGTACAGTTAGCCATTTTGGGGTGCGGATAGCCATTTTGGGATTCGCCGAGGTAGTGCAGGCTCGCGAGCTCCACTCGCGAGGAAGGCCATCTTGGGTACAGTTAGCCATTTTGGGGTGCGGATAGCCATTTTGGGATTCGCCGAGGTAGTGCAGGCTCGCGAGCTCCACTCGCGAGGAAGGCCATCTTGGGTACAGTTAGCCATTTTGGGGTGCGGATAGCCATTTTGGGATTCGCCGAAGTAGTGCAGGCTCGCGAGCTCCACTCGCGAGGAAGGCCATCTTGGGGTACAGTTAGCCATTTTGGGGTGCGAATAGCCATTTTGGGGTTCGCCGAGGTAGTGCAGGCTCGCGAGCTCCACTCGCGAGGAAGGCCATCTCGGGGTGCGGATAGCCATTTTGGGATTCGCCGAGGTAGTGCAGGCGAGCGAGCCATGTAATGTGATAATAGTAATTCAAGAGCTCGCCGACCCAGAGGCTCGCGAGCTCCACTCGCGAGGAAGACCTCGAAGCAGGCCGGCTCGCCCGGCTAAAGTCCAGGAAGGGATTTTTACCAAAAGGCCCCCGGTGGTCTGCGGTTAGTCTCTCCAAACAGTGGAGTTTGGCTGTTAGCAGACCAATCTGGTGTGTGGATAGTGGTAATGGACAGCGGGATTCGGCTATTGACAGACCACAAAACTAAAATCTATAAATAGACCTCAAAGGGCACCTTGGAAGAGGGAGGTTCATGATCTTTGAGCTTTCTTCTCTCCCTAGGTCACTTTGGTTTGGGTTCTCTAGCTCTCCAAGGTGCCCGAGTCTTAGCTTTGGCTTGGGAGGGGAAGCGCTCAACGATCTTCCGGGTTAGTGGAGGGACATCCTCGCTGAGACTAGGGTCTTTGTTCCTTGCTCAAGTTGTCGGCCTTACCTCTCCCGAGGGACCGGTAAGGGCTAGCTGCCCCTCATTTCGGTGAGGGCCCCGAGCTCCATAAGAGACCGAGAAATCAGTTTCAACATTTTGGTGCGGTGAGCGTGGAGCGCGGCTGGTTCAAGAAAGTCCCAGAGAAGAGTTATGGCTGGAGATGAAGAGCAGGGCGAGGAGTTCGGCGAGACCCCTCAGGCGGCAATGGCGAGGATGCTCGCAGACTTCAGAAAGGAGGTGCTCGATACCTTGGGGTTCACGGTGTCGGCTCTGAGAAGCGAGTTCGCGACCCCGGCACCTCAGGCGACCACTCCCCCAACAGCAGTTGGCGAGGGGGCACCAGGAGGAAGGGCTGGAAAAGAAGTTGCCGGTGAACCAGGGCATGACAGGGAAGGGCGAGTGCTGTTCGCCAGTCCGGCGAGCCCGGTGTTGGCGAGCTCCGTGCCGGCGAGTTCGGTGCCGACAAGCTCTGCCCCAGCGAACGCGGCGCAGGCGAGCACACGCCAGGAGGATGCGGCGGCGGTCGGGGTGGCTCAGGCGAGCGTCGCCCTCGCGAGTGCGATCCCAAGCTTGGCGAGCGAGCTAGGTCCGCGAGCCGAGCGAGAGAAGATGGCTGGAGGGGGGAGTCCCTTCTGCGAGTTGGTGTTGTCGGCGCCCGTTCCTGCAGGATTCGGAGAATGGGATAGGGTGTACTACAATGGCAGAGATGACCCGGTCCAGCATCTGCAGTCTTTCGAGGACTCGGTCTCCATCAGGACGATCTCCGATGCCTTCAAATGTCGGCTCTTCACCGTCACTCTCAAGGAGAAGGCCAGGGACTGGTTTCATTCACTTCCGGCAGGCTCTATCTACGCGTTCGAGGACCTGCGCCGAAGTTTTCTGTTGAGATTTTCAACTTCAAAAAGGAGGAAGAAGGACGCTGATGCCCTCTTCGCGGTGAAGCAGGAGTCCAGGGAGACGTTGGCTCAGTATGCGGATCGGTTCCAGGAGGAAGTGCAGCTCACTCAGGAGGTGCATGGGTTTGCACTTCAACTCGCCTTCACGGTCGGGTTGAAGGAAAGTTTCTTCAAGATGGCGTTGAAGAGGAAGGCCCCCGTCTCTTATGAGGAGCTGATGGAGAGGGTGGCAGAGGAGGTAGCAAGCGAAGAAGCCAACCCAGAGCTCACCAAGAGGCTTGCAAAGCTCAGTGAGCCGGAGATGAGGCAGCAAAAGGTCAGAAGAAGGGAAGAGCCCCAGGCCCCGGAGGGGGGATGGAGGCCGCAAGGCGGAGGAATGCAGGGGCAGGGAAGGGGTTACGGCCCAGGAAGGGGTAACCGTTTCGAGGGTCAATGGAGACCCCCCCCAGTTGGGGTGGAGGCAGGGCCCGATGCAGCTACCTCCCCCACCTCAACAGGCCATGGCAATTGGCCGGGGGAGAGAAAGAGGAAGGGGCGGAGAAGCGGAAACGGCGGCCGCTAGGAGAAGAAGAAATAGGGTGGCAGAGGCCGAGGCAAGAGAAGTGGCAGTGCCTTATTGCATCTTCCATGATGTGGAAGGCCACTCAACGTACACCTGTCCGGAGTTCCTAGAGGTGAAAAGGGGCAGAGTACCCCCACCACCACCGCAGCAGCCGCTAAGGATCGTGGAGGTCGAACCTCGAGAGGAGGAAGAGGAGAGGTGCGAGGATAGATCGGATCAAGGGAATAGAGGAGGGATCGGGGTGATCCATCGGGGGGTCGGGGTGGAGGCAACCCGCAAGGCCAGTCTTCATACCATCTACCGCCGGAGCGTGGCGTCAACATCCACCGCTCCACCCCCGGCCGAAAAAATTATTTTCACCCAGAAGGATATGCCGAGCTACGAGGACCCGTTCTGCGATGCGCTGGTCATCCAGACAGCGATCGAGAACTTCACCGTCTCCCGAATCCTAGTGGACAACGGGAGTTCGGTCAATGTTGTCTTCAAGAAGGCGTTCGACAAGATGAAGGTGGAACCCAGAAGGGTGTTGGCCTCGGATGGCCCTCTGTTCGGATTCTCGGGAGAGAGAAAAGAAGTAGAGGGAGGAGTGGGGCTCCATGTGACCCTGGGTGGGCAGTCCCGGAACTGTCGTTTTGTCATAGTGGACGCCCCGAGCAGTTATAGCGCCATCTTCGGACGGCCACTCATCAGCGCGTTCCGCTGCGTCCCTTCCACTTTTCATCAGTGCCTCAAGTTTAACGACGGAGGGGTCCAGGTGCGGATCAGAGGGGACCCCAAAGTGGCAAGACAGTGCTACGTAACGGCTGTCAACACCATCTCCTGGATGGGAGAAGCTGAGGAGTGGGATAAGGTGATGGAGGAGGCGGCCGAAGCCGGAGGTTTGGAGGTAGCCGAAGAGAAGGGGGGAGATGAAGTTCATGCCCAGGAAGGGGTGGCTGAGGTACCCCGTGCGGGAAGAAAGGAAGAAGAGGAGAAGGCCCAGGAGGGAAGGGCGGAAGAGCTGATGGTGGTAGGGAAGGAAGTCGAGGAAGAGACCCAAGCTCCCGCTTGTGTCGAAGAGGAGAGGGCTTGGGGAGAACAGTCCCGGTTGGAGGCTGTAGACGAGGTCGTGGAGCTCAAGGTCACCACCCGGCTAGGGGTGGTGGAAAAAGTCCGGGTCAGCGGAGAGCTCAGCCCAGAAGGCCAAGCGGAGATCCTGGCTTGCGTGCAGGAGAACGTGGACGTCTTCGCTTGGAGCGCCGCGGAAATGCCCGGGATCGATGCGGATGTGGCTTGCCACCGCCTCAACCTCGACCCCGGTGCCCGCCCCATCCGGCAAAAGAGGAGGGTCGTCGCGGACGAGCTAGAAGGACACATCCGAGAGGAAGTGGGCAAGCTCCTGCAGGCCGGGTTTGTATCGGAGATCCAGTATCCAGGCCGGGTCTCCAACGTCGTTATGGTAAAGAAGGGAGGAGGTAAGTGGCGTATGTGTATCGACTTTTCGCTTCTTAATACATCATGCCCGAAAGATTGCCACCCCCTGCCCAGAATCGACGCGCTGGTTGACTCAGCCGTTGGTTTTTCTGTAATGTCTTTCTTAGATGCTTTTTCAGGTTACCATCAAATCCGCATGCATCCCCCGGACATCAAGGACGTTTCCTTCATCACGGGGGATGGATGTTATTGCTACAAGATGATGCCCTTCGGGCTCAAGAACGCAGGGGCTACGTACCAAAGGATGATGGATAGGGTCTTCCGCGAGCAGAAAGGAAGAAATTTAGAAGTCTATGTCGACGACCTCATGGTTAAGAGCCGAGACCCCGAGACTCACCTCCGCGACCTCGAAGAAACATTTGGGACCCTGCGGCGGTACAAGATGAAGCTCAATCCCTTGAAGTGTGTCTTCGGGGCGAGCCGAGGGAAGTTCCTGGGCCATTTGCTCACCCCCACCGGGGTGGAGCCCAACCCGGACAAAGTTAAAGCGGTGATGGGGTTAGAGTCGCCGAGAAATCCGAAGGAGGTTCAGAGCCTCACAGGGAAATTGGCTGGGCTCAGCAGATTCCTCTCCAAGGCGGGAGAAAAATGTGCACCTTTTTTCAAAGTACTGCGGGGAAACAAGAAGTTTGAATGGACCCCGGAATGCGAGAAGGCCTTCCAGGCTCTGAAAGAACAGCTCACCCAAACCCCTCTGCTCCAGGGACCGAGGCCAGGGGAAGACCTATCTATATACCTAGGGGTAGGATCCGAAGCGGTGAGTTCCGTGCTGATCCGAGAGGAGGGGAAGAAACAGTTCCCAATCTACTACGTCAGCCGAGTGCTGAAGAAGGCAGAGCTCCGGTATCCAATTTTGGAAAAGTTGGCCTTCGCATTGGTGGTGTCAGCGCGGAGGCTCCGGCCTTACTTTCAAGACCATTCAATTAAAGTAGTGACGGACCACCCGCTCCGCAAAATCATGGAAGGGGTGGAGCACTCAGGAAGGTTGGCGAAGTGGTCCGTGGAGCTGAGCGAATTCAATATCACATTCGTGCCCAGGACGTCCATCAGGGCTCAAGCGGTGGCAGACTTCATGGCCGACTATGCAGCTGAAGTGGGGGAGCACGAGCCACCTCCTCCAGAAGCATGGAAAATGTTGGTGGATGGAGCGTCGGGAAGGTGCTCCTATGGAGGGGGAATAATCCTAGTGAGTCCTCAAGGGACTCGGATTGAACAAGCCTTAAACATCCATTTCCCAATTACCAACAACCAGGCCGAGTACGAGGCAGTGATAGCAGGCCTTCGACTGGCCCGGGAACTGGGAGTGCAGGACGTGGAGGTCTCCACGGACTCCATGGTGGTAGCATGCCAGATCAAAGGAGAGTTTGAGGCAAAGGACCCAACCCTCTTGCTATACCTGGAAAAGGTTAAGGGGGTCATCGGGCAGTTCCGCACCTTCTCAATTAAGCATGTACCGAGGGAGGAGAGCTCTCAGGCGGATCTTCTAGCCAAGTTCGGTCCCCGAGCGGGGGGCACGACTTCGGAACTCTTCCGGCCCTCCATCGAGGAAGGAGAATTGATGGAAGTGGATCAACAAGCCTCATGGATGGATCCGTTCATCACCTTCCTATCCTCCGGGCAGTTCCCTGAAGAGGAGGTGGACAAGAGACGCTTCAGGTACAAGTCCGCCTATTACTCTTTGCATGCAGGGGGCTATATAGAAAGACCCTCTCGGGACTCCTGGCCCGTTGTGTCTCCGAGAAGGAGGTCCCGAGAGTGCTGGAAGAAATCCACTCCGGGGAATGCGGCAGTCACTCCGGGAGTCGGACCCTGGAAGGGAGAGTGTTGAGGCAAGGCTACTTCTGGCCCACTCTCAGCAAAGACGCAGCTGAATTCGCAAGGAAATGTCCAAAATGCCAGCTCTATGCTCCGCTCCAGCTCCTCCCAGCCCAAAGACTCCGGACCATCACGGCTCCCTGGCCTTTCGACATATGGGGGTTGGACCTGGTCGGTCCCTTCCCCCAAGCCAGCGGCCAGAGGAAATTCCTGTTGGTCATGATCGACTACTTCTCCAAGTGGGTAGAGGTGAAAGCACTTGCCAAGGTAACCTCTCAGGTTGTAAGGAACTTTGTGTGGGGGGGAATAATTTGCAGGCACGGACTCCCTCTAGCTATAGTGACGGACAATGGGCCACAGTTTGCGAGTGAAAAATTTGTCGGCTTTTGCACTCAGCTCGGCATCGACCTCAGGTTCGCTTCGGTCCATCACCCGAGGAGCAATGGGCAGGTGGAGGCGGCAAACAAAATAATCGTCAACCTCCTAAAAAAGAAAGTGGAGAACCTTCGAGGGAACTGGGTGGAACAGCTACCCTCCGTTCTCTGGGCAATGATGACTACTCTGAATACCGCCACCGGGGAGACTCCATTCAAGCTCTCTCACGGGTCCGAAGTCGTCCTCCCCATAGAGTTTGAGGTAAAGACCCCCCGGGTGACCGCTGCGAGCGAGGGGGATGAAGAGTGGCTAGAAGGTAACAATGCAGAACAGAGGCTGTCCTTGGACCTGGTGGAAGAACTCCGGGACTTGGCCATCATCAGGCAGGAAGAGGTCAAGCGGCGGATGGCTCGATATTTTGACAAACATATCCGGATCAGACACTTTCAGAAAGGGGACTTAGTCCTGAAGAAGGTTGATGCGGCCGGCAGAGGGGCCACAGTGGGTAAGCTTAACCCCAACTGGGAAGGCCCATATATTGTAAGCGAGGTGCTCAAGTCGGGGGGGTATCACCTCCAGGATGTGGAAGGGATACCCCTTGACCGGGCTCGGAGTGGGGATGATTTGAAACGATTCTACCCTTGAAAACTTTATTATGTCATTCGACCAATATCTTACTTTCGTTTGTTGTGCTTTTGACTGCTGCGGTGCCAAGGTTGGATGTGTTGGTGCTGGAGTGCCCCAGATCGATTCCGCTCCCGGGCTTTCACCTAGACGGGGGGTTCTGGTTGATCTCTGGAGAGGCTGGCAAGGTTGGATATGTTGGTGCTGGAATGCCCCAGATCGATTCCGCTCCCGGGCTTTCACCTAGACGGGGGGTTCTGGTTGATCTCTGGAGAGGCTGGCAAGGTTGGATATGTTGGTGCTGGAATGCCCCAGATCGATTCCGCTCCCGGGCTCTCACCTAGACGGGGGGTTCTGGTTGATCTCTGGAGAGGCTGGCAAGGTTGGATATGTTGGTGCTGGAGTGCCCCAGATCGATTCCGCTCCCGGGCTTTCACCTAGACGGGGGGTTCTGGTTGATCTCTGGAGAGGCTGGCAAGGTTGGATATGTTGGTGCTGAAATGCCCCAGATCGATTCCGCTCCCGGGCTTTCACCTAGACGGGGGGTTCTGGTTGATCTCTGGAGAGGCTGGCAAGGTTGGATATGTTGGTGCTGGAATGCCCCAGATCGATTCCGCTCCGGGGCTTTCACCTAGACGGGGGGTTCTGGTTGATCTCTGGAGAGGCTGGCAAGGTTGGATATGTTGGTGCTGGAATGCCCCAGATCGATTCCGCTCCCGGGCTTTCACCTAGACGGGGGGTTCTAGTTGATCTCTGGAGAGGCTGGCAAGGTTAGATATGTTGGTGCTGGAATGCCCCAGATCGATTCCGCTCCCGGGATTTCACCTAGACGGGGGGTTCTGGTTGATCTCTGGAGAGGCTGGCAAGGTTAGATATGTTGGTGCTGGAATGCCCCAGATCGATTCCGCTCCCGGGCTTTCACCTAGACGGGGGGTTCTGGTTGATCTCTGGAGAGGCTGGCAAGGTTGGATATGTTGGTGCTGGAATGCCCCAGATCGATTCCGCTCCCGGGCTTTCACCTAGACGGGGGGTTCTGGTTGATCTCTGGAGAGGCTGGCAAGGTTAGATATGTTGGTGCTGGAATGCCCCAGATCGATTCCGCTCCCGGGCTTTCACCTAGACGGGGGGTTCTGGTTGATCTCTGGAGAGGCTGGCAAGGTTGGATATGTTGGTACTGGAATGCCCCAGATCGATTCCGCTCCCGGGCTTTCACCTAGACGGGGGTTCTGGTTGATCTCTAGAGAGGCTGGCAAGGTTGGATATGTTGGTGCTGGAGTGCCCCAGATCGATTCCGCTCCCGGGCTTTCACCTAGACGGGGGTTCTGGTTGATCTCTGGAGAGGCTGGCAAGTTTACATATGTCGGTGCTGGAGTGCCCCAGATCGACTCCGCTCCCGGGCTCTCATCTAAACGGGGGGTTCTGGTTGACCTCTGGAGAGGCTGGCAAGGCTAGCAATAAGGGTCAAGGGCTAAGATAACAGGTTGAAGTATTAGAGCCAGAAGGATTTGGATCGAGGCTGGTAAGGCCTAAGGTGACAGGTTGAAATACTAAAGTCAGGGAATCTCAGCTCACGGGATACCTGTCCATGCTCGCCAAAGTCAGGCTCGCCGGGCAGTACTCGCGGGCGGCGATAACCCGGGCTCGCGAGACCCATAAAAAGAAAACCTCGGCGAGGCGAGCCCAGACATGCGCGCTCGCGAGCCCTCCGAGAGCACTACCACGTAACGATTAGTTATGAGAGGTTGAAAAAGAAATCCACAAGAGAAGAAATAAACACAAGCATGATCAAAAATGTTAACAAAAAGTTGTAACTATCACACCCAAGGCCCTCCTATGTTCGGCAGCAATCTCGCCAGCCCAAAAAGAATGATATACATTCGCGAGAAGGGGAAAAGAAGAAGGGAGTTCATTTTGGGGGGCCCTCGCCATCTTTGCGAGTCCCCAACCATGGCGCCAAGGCGAAGAGGTCCGGACAGACGTCTTCCGCTGTGAACTCCATCGCGTCCTCGGCTAGCAGGCTCGCATCCTTAAGGGTCGTGAAAACAAGGTTGGCGACCTCCTGTGCATCTCGCCGCCTCTGCTCCTCACATTCAGCAGCCCTCTGTTGGGATCCGACTCGCCCAGGAGAGGGAGGTAGTGTTGGATCGGTAGGCGTCCTTAGAGGGGGGGGGGGTGAATAAGGGTTTTTAAAGATTTTAAGACTATTTTGATTATTTTAGAAAAAGGTTTGAATATGATAATCAAGACAATCAAGTAAAGAGAAAATAGAGATAAGATTGTATTAATTTGAGAGACATGGTTACAAAAAACTTGATCTCTTATGAAAGCTAGAAATCAAAGCTAAACAGAAAAGAGCCCTTTTGGTTTTCTATCCCGACTCGCTTCCCCACGAACCGGTGGCCCTAGCCTTATCCTCCCCGGATTCGGCCTCAAGCCGCTCTAGCCAATCCCTCCCCGGATGTGGCCTCGAGCCCCCCTAGACCTAGCCTAGATCTAGTCGCCAACACGAGGCGATTTTCCCCCTAAGTCCTACCCAGACCTAGTCGCCAACACGAGGCGATTTCACTACCGTTTACAAGATAAAAAGAAATAACAATAATTAAAACTCCCTGATGATGAACTTCTGAAGTGGTGACGAAGATCCGCTGGAGAATCAGCGTTTGTCGAAGCGGACTTCGCTCGGGTTCGGCTTGATGGAATCCTCCTTCAGAAATCGGCAGAGCTTCGCTAGCACATCAACTTTCGGCCAAGATAGCCTCTGGAATTCTGGCACTCAATATCTCTCTCTGATGTATATGCAATTCTTGTCAAGAACACGAGGAGATGGGGTCCTTTTATAGCCCAAGCGCTACCGCCGGCGGTAGCGCTACCGCCGGCGCTAGCCCGGATTAAGAAACAATTTGTGCGCCAGAATCTCCAATCCGCGGCAACCCGTTGTTCTATTCCTTCTGTGTGCTCCGCTACCGCCGTCGCTATCCACTACCGCCAGCGCTATCCCTGGTTAGGAAACTCTTTGCGCGGCAAGATCTTCAATCCGAGGCAACACATCCAGCATGCCTTCAGTGCATCGAGCTAGCGCCGGCGCTATCCACTATCGCCTGCGCTAGTGTTCAATTTGGAGTTGATGGCTCAAATTCGGGGGCAACAACCATATGTAAACCTTGAGTCATTTTGACCTGTTATCCTGCACACTTAGATCACACAAGATTAAATACACACATGGGATTTGTTATTCTCAAACCTTAGGAGATGCGGAAGACCGTGTTCCAACAAACTCCCCCTTTTGATAATAACAAATCCATTAATGATAAATCAGAGCATTAATCAAAAATAAGCATGAAGAAACAAATTTGTGTGTGTGTGACGAGGATGACTTATGATAAATAATGATTATAGCATTTTAGATTTTAGTATTGCTCCCCCTAAATACATGCTCCCCCTAAGTGAATGCTCTCCTAATATGTTCTTAACTGAATTAAGCATGTTAGATATGTTATCATGTTATTCCTCCCCCTTTGTTATTAGCAAAAGTGGGTAAGGAGATATCACTGCAAACTGTAATAATACGGTTAATAGGCATGATCGAGCTTTGAGAGAAGGAACTGATAAGGAGTAGTAGAAATCTTGTTATGGAATTAGATTAGAGTTTGAGCATCTATATTGTCATAAATCAGAGTTTTGTAGCATACACACAAGATAATAGCACAGGTGCGGAAGACTTAAAAGAAAGACATCTTGTGTAAGAAATGATAATTCAAAAAAAATAGTGGAGTTATTATTTCAGAAGGAAAACGTGTTGTACATCAAAGGTTAGACAATAGGTAAATTTTACCAAAGAAGAAACCAAGCATGAATAAATATTATCACAAGAGAGATTACGACAATGTTATGGTAATTCATAATTTCAAAAACAAACTAAACATTGAAGAAATCATGCTAGGTTATCTAGTGCATTTTATAAAGAAAGAGTAAGTATAGAATTAGCATTAGTATCCAATACTCATGAGAAGAAGTGTTATGGAAGATAATGATGTGCACAAGTGTATTTTGAATAAAGTGAGCAAGTGTGTTAACCAAAAATACAAGACAAATATAGAGTAAAGTGCACAATAAAAACACAAATAATTTTACTTCCACAACACTTGTAAGCACAAAGTAAAACATGTACAACAACCAAGGTGCTTTGCACACACAATGCTTATGAAGACTTATCAGGGTGCAAAGTAGTGCTTGGGGGATCACACAAGTTAATTTATCAAGATTGATTCTTTTTGTTGTGATCCAGTGTACTTAAGAAGAAGTGGTTTTTATTATTTATTTGTTTTTTTTTAAAAGAAGAGTTTGCACAAGTCACTTTACTAATCTATCCAAGGTGCTCAACCTCACAATGCTTATGAAGACTTATCAGGAGGTTCAAGTAGTGCTTGGTGGAGGTGACTTTGATAAGTTTTGATTTGAACAAAGTTCTCCGATTACACTTGTTTTGCAAACACTTGAAGGAAGTAATTTCAACCACTCTTCTTAAAATTTAATGGTGCAAATAAATGTTGTGTAGGTAAGATACTTGTGCAATTTTAATTTTATGTACAATTACAATATATTAGCAAGCATTCTTAGATTAAGAAACACAAGCAGACTAAGCCAAAAGGTGAGTGAAATAATATCATTATCAAACATAAAACATTTACTCATACTTAGAGGCATGCTAAGCTTAGTCCTACACAAACTTTTCTAATTATTATTGATGCACATATAGATAGATAGATCAAAGCATGATAAAAGCAATGTTAAAGAAGTTTGAAAGAATCAATAGTAACATTATAGAGACTCTGCAGAATAAATTTACATCATGCTTGATTGTCAAAGGAAAAAAAAGTTTTTGGATTGTTTTTAAGTTTTATGTTTTTGTATTTTGATTTTTCTTTTTAAAAAAAACTTTAAATAAAAGCAAAACGTATTTTTGGTTTTTGTCTTTTGTAATTTTATATTTGATTTTGGTAAATGATAAAAGCTTTAAACAAAAAACATATTTTTTGGAATTTTGTCTTTTATAGTTTTGTTTTATTTTTCTAAAATAGAAAAAACGGATGTGCAAAACTAAATAGTACAAATAGATTTACATATTTTTAAGATTTTTTAGAAAATTTAAAACCACAGAAATTTGAAACTTGACGCTAGCGCCGGCGCTAGCGCTAGCGCGGGAAACAGTAAGTGATTTTTGAGGGATATGAAATTTTTGATTGTTGGTTGTGATTAGGTGTCCCAATATTAGTTTCATGCTGAAATTGCAGAATTTTTGAAAAAGTTTTTGATGGTGATAAATGAAGAAAATTATATTTGTAAATATGTTTTAGCAAGAAAGATCTAGAACACCTAATACATGATAGACTAAATGGAATCTTGCATCCCTAAGTAGTACATAAAGTAGAGAATAATTTTTGGTATAGAATAGGATTTTATTTTTATGAAAAAATCGAATGAGCCCGATACCGCCGGCGCTAGCGCTAGCGCTGGCGCTATCGAGGCTTTTATTAACTTCCCCCAATCTTTTCAGATCTGCTTTGTTCTGCCATTTTCTTCCGAAACCCAGCGAAGAACAACCTTTCTAAAACCCAGATCTAAGGTATTTCTTCATCTTTTCTTAAGATTTTTGCTTTAAAGCTTAATTGTGATGTTAGAGATGAAGATTGTTGACGTTTTTAGGTCGTTTTTAGAGATGAGATCTACACTGTTAGGTTTTCTTCAAGATTTGTGGTTTTGATGAGGTTTGTGATTTTCTTGATTTTCATGTTAGGAAATGAGTGTATTTTGATTATTTACGGAGATTTTCAAGAGAACTTTTCATGAAAACGGTTCTTGGATTTCTTAGATCTAGCAAAATAGAATAAAATTTTGTTTTTAGAAGTAGAATTTTATTATCATATTTATTTTAATAGTTTTTGGAATATTGCAGATGGCACAAGGAAATAGGGGTAAGAAGGCGGCAAGTTTGGCCGTGGAGGCGGCAGTGGTGGGAGTCCCGTATGCGGTGGAGTTTGCCCTTCCACGACACCACCACATTATGCAGTTGTTTGTTGCCTCCGAGGTTTTTAGCTTGTTTACTTCGGATGGGTTCTGCTCGGAGATGGTTAGAAATTTTTATACGCACCTAGAGGATCCATTGGAGTCGGATCTTGATGGAGGAGTACGATCAATGGTACAAGGTCACGAGGTGACGATTACCCATGACCTTCTCAGGAACGTGTTTGGGCTATCACAGTATCCACACCGTTTAGAGATTGTTGAGAAATTTAGAGCGGATAGAGACTGGACACGAGTGAATGTGGTCCTGCATAATAGGGAATGTAGGAGTCTCATTTCCACGGTGTCGACACTTACCGCAGATGCTTTGGTAGTCCAGGAAGTACTACGCCACACAATCTTATTGAAGTTGGGTGATACGGCGAAAATTACCGCTCAACTGAGTTATGTTACTTATATGATTCTGGAGGGGGAGAAATTTGATGTGGCTGATTTGATACTTTCTCTGATTCGATATTCGTTCAAGTTGCGGCATCCGTCCCGTCAGAGATACAATAACTTGCCCCTGGGTGGCATTATTCAGCGTGTTATTCAGGTTATGTATCCTTCAGTAGAGCTTGGTTTTTACTTGATGGATTGTTTTCCTATGGTTTATAGTACTTCACACTTGCGAGCATCCTTTGTCTCGGATGAGCCATCGTCATCAGTTCAACCACCACTTCGCCGAGGAACGTCATCTCGAGGAGCTCGAGATGCTCCATATGGGTCTTTTCGAGAGGAGATGGGTGATCGGATGGCACGGGTAGAGAAGAATGTCTCTGGGATAAAGAAAATGATGAAGTTTATGATGAAGGCTCTAAATTTGAATCCATCAACACCGGAGCGAAGGGAGTGGGAGAGTCCGGTGCAAGATCTGCCAAGGCATTCAATCCGACGGACACGAAGACGACAATCACCTAGTCCAAGTGTGGAGGAGATGGATGATGATGATGAGTAGAGATAGAATTTTATGTGTGTAATAATACAGGGATGTGATCCTAAGACATCTGCTACAGTCAGCTAGCGCTGGCGCTACCAGTTAGCGCTGGCGCTATCTATGATTTTGATTATGAGTTTTCTGGATGTTTGGCAGTTTCTATCTGGTTCTTGTGATTCATTTTTGCTAATTCTTATAAGTTTGAAATAGCATCAAGGATTTTGCTTATGTGGATGATATAAGTAGATAGAAGTTTTAAACTATCATTTGTTTAATTTTATAAAACTTCATAGGTTTTAGGATTATATTTTCATCACTACATCTAGAATTATTAGCCAAAAATAAATAACACAAGGTTAAATTATATCATGAAGTAGAATTATTGAAAACCAATTTTTTTGATGATTTCTACTTCATGAGTTTGGTGACACTCAATGCTTAGAAGATTTAGGGATCCAAAGGGGACCATGAGTGGTGGTTCCTTTGGGTACCCAAATGCTACGTGTTCGCTTTTGAGGGGATGAAAGTGAATGACCCATTTTGAGTGGAGTTAATGTTTCATTTCTAATTTTGGGTCTCCATTCAAATTGAGGTTTAGTATTATTTTTATAAGTCAAATTTCCATAGTGATTGTTGAAGTTGTTTTCCATAGGAAATTTATTAGCTTTTATGTTGGGTAAATGATGATGATGACAGTGTTTTGGAATTTGATTTACAATTTGTTGATGTCTTTTATTTCCATTGTTTGATTTGTTAATATTTTGAGGAATTATATTCAACTTGCTTTTAGATACATCTTGATATTGTGAATGACTGTTTTGATTGTTTTTCTTTATGATTTCCCTAAGCAAGATAATTTTGGCATTTAATTCATCATTCTTTGTTTTTAAACTATGTCTAGCTTTGTTATAATTGATTGTGCTATTTTTAAGAGTTGTTACAATTGATTCAATATGTTTTTCATATTTATCCCTATATTCATCAAATGTTTCATCCATCTCTTTAATTTCTATTTCGTAGTCCTTACACTTAGCACAATTATTTATCAAAGATGAATTTTCTAAACATAATTTTTCATTTTGTTCTTTTATATAACTAATTTCTTTTTCAAGTTCCTTAAGTCTTTTCTTAATAATATCGCAATCTAAACCGGGTTTTGTGTTTTCAAGTAACGAATAGGATGGTGGAATCATATCACAACATGATCCTAAATTAACATTAGCTTTTAATCTCTTATTTTCTAACTGTAGATCTTTAATAGTGATTTTCAATTTCTTGGTCTTACGTTTAGCAGTTTTAAGTATGTTGAAACTAGAAATGGAAGTTATCACACAAGAAGAAGATTTTGACTTTCTTACAGCGCTTTTGGTTGAGGGAGGATTTGAACATATTGTTCCTTTGTCTTCTTCTAGGCACTCCTCTTCCAAAAGTAAGATTTCTTCTTCTTTTTCTCTTGGTGTATTGTTCTCCTTTTCTATTTCAATATTCTCCTTGGGTTCGCTCCGAGAGAGATCTTTTTGAATGATAATGGATACTTGTACGTTCCTTTCCTCCAGTGTTTGTTCCATACCTGCGAGAGGAAGATCATACATTTCTTCAAGAAATTTCCATACTTTATAAGCACTAGAAAAGCAATACACAAATTTGAAAACATCATTAGATAGTGCACAAAATAAATAGTGTTTGGCTTTGGCATTTAGCCGACGTTCCTTTTTATTTGATTCATCCGCACGTCTAATAATTGCTAAGTTCCATACTTCGATGTCTAAAGTTTTAATAAATTTTTCCATCAATAATTTCCACCCTTTATAATTTTTCCCTTCGAATAAAGGTGGTTTAGGAGATTTTTCTTCTTCATAGAAATTTACCCCACTAGTAGAAGCGAGATCATGAGACGCCATTATTCCCGGTTGTTAAGCCGATTGGAATAACCTGGCTCTGATACCACTTGTTGGATCGGTAGGCGTCCTTAGAGGGGGGGGGGGGGGGGGGGGTGAATAAGGGTTTTTAAAGATTTTAAGACTATTTTGATTATTTTAGAAAAAGGTTTGAATATGATAATCAAGACAATCAAGTAAAGAGAAAATAGAGATAAGATTGTATTAATTTGAGAGACATGATTACAAAAAACTTGATCTCTTATGAAAGCTAGAAATCAAAGCTAAACAGAAAAGAGCCCTTTTGGTTTTCTATCCCGACTCGCTTCCCCACGAACCGGTGGCCCTAGCCTTATCCTCCCCGGATTCGGCCTCAAGCCGCTCTAGCCAATCCCTCCCCGGATGTGGCCTCGAGCCCCCCTAGACCTAGCCTAGATCTAGTCGCCAACACGAGGCGATTTTCCCCCTAAGTCCTACCCAGACCTAGTCGCCAACACGAGGCGATTTCACTACCGTTTACAAGATAAAAAGAAATAACAATAATTAAAACTCCCTGATGATGAACTTCTGAAGTGGTGACGAAGATCCGCTGGAGAATCAGCGTTTGTCGAAGCGGACTTCGCTCGGGTTCGGCTTGATGGAATCCTCCTTCAGAAATCGGCAGAGCTTCGCTAGCACATCAACTTTCGGCCAAGATAGCCTCTGGAATTCTGGCACTCAATATCTCTCTCTGATGTGTATGCAATTCTTGTCAAGAACACGAGGAGATGGGGTCCTTTTATAGCCCAAGCGCTACCGCCGGCGCTAGCCCGGATTAAGAAACAATTTGTGCGCCAGAATCTCCAATCCGCGGCAACCCGTTGTTCTATTCCTTCTGTGTGCTCCGCTACCGCCGGCGCTATCCACTACCGCCAGCGCTATCCCTGGTTAGGAAACTCTTTGCGCGGCAAGATCTTCAATCCGAGGCAACACATCCAGCATGCCTTCAGTGCATCGAGCTAGCGCCGGCGCTATCCACTATCGCCTGCGCTAGTGTTCAATTTGGAGTTGCTGGCTCAAATTCGGGGGCAACAACCATATGTAAACCTTGAGTCATTTTGACCTGTTATCCTGCACACTTAGATCACACAAGATTAAATACACACATGGGATTTGTTATTCTCAAACCTTAGGAGATGCGGAAGACCGTGTTCCAACAGGTAGCACGCTGCGAACCAGCTCATCCACTCGAGCCTTCAACATGGTATTCTCCAACTCCAGCTCAACGTTGCGAGCGAGAAGCTTGGTGGCTACGTCGGCATCCTGAGCATCAAACGAGTTAGGAGAAGGCTAGAGATCGTAAACGGCAAAGAAAAGAGACCCGATGGTCACTTACCATCTTGCCCTGCATCCCGGCGAGAAGGCTTTCCGTCACTTCCTCTCTCTCCTTGAGGCCCTTAATCTCCTCGCGAGCCCTCTTCAGCTCTTCCCTGTACGCACGGATGTCCCTGTCCGCCTGCAGGTATCGGCGCCCCGCCATATGTGCGAGCTCCGTCGAGCGGAATTGGGCTCGCATTTCTTCATAGACCAGCTGTCTGGGCCCCATCTCTTTGTAGGCGGCGGCGTCCTCGCGGCCATATAAGCCGAAGGAGATGGAGAACGCCTCCTCCCCGGCCTTACCAAGCTCCACCCAGGAAGGGTGAAGGGTGGAGCAGGAAATCCGGTTGGCATTGGGGTCCCAGGCGAGCAGGGGTTCGCCGAGGATGTCAGAAACTTTCTCGCCTAGACCGAAGTTCCTGTGGCCTTTGGGTTGGGGGGTCACGGAAGAACTCCCAGCACCCTGGTCCACCGGGGGGTCAAGCTTTTCCGCAGGGGAAGGAGGCGAGCCGTCGGTCTCGCTTAGATAGACGACCGCGCTCCTATCCTTAGTAGCAGGGGTCTTTCCCTTCAGCTTCTTGGAGGACCGCGAACCCGGCTGACTCGCAGAAGGGAGCCGCTTCTTGCCGGACCCGACGGCGGGAAGGTCGCGGCAAGCCTCTGCCGCTGCGGTCGCGAGAGTGTCCACCGTAAGAGTGGTGCTTTGCGCGTGCGGGGGATTGACGGGGACCTCGCGCTCACCTGTAAAGTAAGCGTTATGCGACGAAGAAAGGAAAGGAAAGTGAGGCGCGAGCGAGCCCTACCTTCCCCTTGAGGAACGGCGAGTAACGAAGCGACGTTGCGCCGCAGATAGGCGACTTCAAAGCTTTTACCGGAGAGATATTGGAGGAGTTTGGCGTCGGCACCGCCCAGCGAGCTCGGAGGGCGGTAAGTGGCGTCATCCCGCTGGATGGGGGTGAAGTGGAGGTTGCCGAAGGGTCCTTTCACTAGGAGGAACTTCTGGGTCCAATAGTGACTCTTGTTCACCGCCTCGCAGACGGTGACGTGCTGACTCGCGAAATAGGTAGTCCCGTCTCGGAAGGCGCGGAAGGAAAATACCTTGCGGAAGACGAGGAGGCTGAACTCGATCCTCTCTTCCCGCAGGTAACAGGCGAACGCGACAATGTCTGCGATCGCATTTGGGGTCAACTGGCTCGGCAACACCCCATAATACCGCAACACCTACAGAGAACGATGAGAGTTGCGATAACAGACACGAGGCGGCAAGAAGATTAAGCGAAATACCTGACGGATTTCAGGCCATAATGGGAGTCGCAACCCATTCTCGAAGTGAGCGATTGGGATCGCGAGCTCGTCAGCCTCGGTTTCGTTCAAGGTAGATCTCTCGCTTGGACAGCGAGCCGAGTAACCCTCCGGGAGGTAACGATCGACGGCATGTTCGTACTCCTCTGCCGTGATGTTCGCGCAGTAGAACTCGTGGGCTTGAAACGCTGAGGCGCATTTTGACCGCCCCTCGCTCTCGCCATCCATTCCCACTTGCTGATTCGTCCGCATCGAGTCAGGAAAAGGAAACTTACGAGCAGCGAACGCGAACACGATCGGGCGAGAACGGAGATGAGCGTAGGCGCGAGAAGACGGGAGGAATAAATGCGACAGGTGGGAGAGTGAATCCGAACTATTTATATGAAATTCGGGTGGGCACGGGAACCGAAGCGTCGGGAGTGCGGATAGCTAAAATAAAATAAATTTCTACTCAAAGGGGCTGCAGTCTTATGAGCCAGGGCTCGCCGTCGCGCGATAACTAAATCCGGTCCAAGGCCGGCCCGCGAGGAAAGGGGACCCGGGCATGGCGTTATACAGAAGCTCGCAAGCGCTCCGCGAGGGCGATCATGTCAAACACAGCGGACGAACCGAATAAGCTCCATGCACACCATAGAAGTAAAGGGAAAAAGTTAAAAAGGAAAAAACGATAAAAGGCGAGTCGCGACGGACTCGCGAATATTACCACACCGAATATTGTTCAAACAGACGTCATAAAAGAAATAAAAACAAGGGGATAGTAGCATTCAACCCGCGGCAGTCTCAGGGGTAAGGAAGCCACTTCCAGCGACCCCGGCCTCGCTTCCCCGCACGCGGCGGCACTCTCGGATAATGATATTCGCGAAGCGCTTTAAACTCGCGCAGGATCAGGTGCGCTTGATCCTCGCCCCGCGAGATGTGCACGCCGGGCGAGGTAACATCTGCGCGAGGCACCGGCTCCGCCTCGGCGATCAAGCGCGCATTCGCGTCTTCCAACACGGCGAATCTCTCGTCAAAGGCGACCCGGTCCGCGTCATACCGCTCTTCCAACTCGCGTAACATCATGTCGTGCTTCTGAAATACCTCGGACACCCGACTCTTCATCCGCACGGGGTCGCCGGGGTCACCCAAGAAATCTTCAATCTGGCTAGGCGAAGGCGGTGGTGACATCTCCATCCTCCCGTGCTCTGACTCAGGGGTGGCTCCTGGGATTTCAACGAAGAGTTAGTAAGATCTGCGGGCAAGCGAGAGATGGGAGCTCGCGAAAACAGGCTAACCTGGCGTGGAGGGGGACTCGCGACGGGGGGTGCGCGAAGACTCCGGCCGACCCTGGAAGTTTCCGCAGAATCCCGAGACATGGGGTTTCCCCAGACCAGGAGGGTATGCCACTCTCTCCGCGACTTGGGCACCGTCGAGAAGTGAGCCGCCTGGACTTCGCCTGCCCATCAGACCGAAGCCAGGGGTCGCCACATTAACCTTAAGCGGGACCGGCGAGTTCACCGGTGTGGAGCCTTTCTCCTTGGGGCTCGGCGGTGGGGTACCTACATGGACCAAAAACGCGTAGATATCGCCTGGGCTTAAGCAGAGATAAAGGAGGATGCGAGTGACTTACGAGGTTGCGAGAGAGGTGCTTGTTGGGACGAGGTCCCGGCCCCAACATCTAGAGATCCCAGCTTCGCGGGGGACGAAGCATGGGAAGTCGTCAGCACAAGGCTCGCCATGCGGTCCTCAGGTGGAAGATTCTGCGAGAAGAAAGGAAATGAGCAAGGAGTCGATGTAAAGGCTTTAGACAAAGGGTACCTGTTGGGCGAGCTCGGTATTCGGCGGAGGGGATGAGTCAGGTGGCGATGCCGCGTCCTCCCCCGGCGACCTCCTAACCGACTTAGCTTTCTTAGTCTGGGGGGAAGGTGAGGTGGCGGGGTTGAACATCCAGGCGTTGCGCTCGGCAGCCCGAGCTTTCGCCATCTCCCTGGAAGCCTTCAGCCGTTCCAACGCGCTCTGCTTGGTAGACATTCTGAAGGAGGAGTGATTTCGGCGAGAAAGAAGGAGAAGAGAAGGCTTGACCACAAGCCACGGTGGACAGTATTTATAGTTTCAGGCATGGGACCCACCAAAAAGATTCCCGCCACGTCAGCAGAATCAGCGAACACCAGGGGTTGGATGTATCTTCGCGAGCTTAGAGCAACCTCGCGAAGAGCGGGGATTGTGTACAACCCCGATGTTCGCCAGGAAGGAATGGCTCGAGGAGGCGAGCCCAGAGGGGGGGATCATGAACTTCGGCGAGGCTATCCAAGGAAGAGCACTTCTCTCCGCAGGCGAGCGAGCCCAGCGGAGAGAAGGTAACCAGCTCCTTTGACGCTCGACAAGGGTAGCGTAGGCGAGCCCACCCAGAGTAAGTGCGGATAGCCATTTTGGGATTCGCCGAGGTAGTGCAGGCTCGCGAGCTCCACTCGCGAGGAAGGCCATCTTGGGTACAGTTAGCCATTTTGGGGTGCGGATAGCCATTTTGGGATTCGCCGAGGTAGTGCAGGCTCGCGAGCTCCACTCGCGAGGAAGGCCATCTTGGGTACAGTTAGCCATTTTGGGGTGCGGATAGCCATTTTGGGATTCGCCGAGGTAGTGCAGGCTCGCGAGCTCCACTCGCGAGGAAGGCCATCTTGGGTACAGTTAGCCATTTTGGGGTGCGGATAGCCATTTTGGGATTCGCCGAGGTAGTGCAGGCTCGCGAGCTCCACTCGCGAGGAAGGCCATCTTGGGGTACAGTTAGCCATTTTGGGGTGCGAATAGCCATTTTGGGGTTCGCCGAGGTAGTGCAGGCTCGCGAGCTCCACTCGCGAGGAAGGCCATCTCGGGGTGCGGATAGCCATTTTGGGATTCGCCGAGGTAGTGCAGGCGAGCGAGCCATGTAATGTGATAATAGTAATTCAAGAGCTCGCCGACCCAGAGGCTCGCAAGCTCCACTCGCGAGGAAGACCTCGAAGCAGGCCGGCTCGCCCGGCTAAAGTCCAGGAAGGGATTTTTACCAAAAGGCCCCCGGTGGTCTGCGGTTAGTCTCTCCAAACAGCGGAGTTTGGCTGTTAGCAGACCAATCTGGTGTGCGGATAGTGGTAATGGACAGCGGGATTCGGCTATTGACAGACCACAAAACTAAAATCTATAAATAGACCTCAAAGGGCACCTTGGAAGAGGGAGGTTCATGATCTTTGAGCTTTCTTCTCTCCCTAGGTCACTTTGGTTTGGGTTCTCTAGCTCTCCAAGGTGCCCGAGTCTTAGCTTTGGCTTGGGAGGGGAAGCGCTCAACGATCTTCCGGGTTAGTGGAGGGACCTCCTCGCTGAGACTAGGGTCTTTGTTCCTTGCTCAAGTTGTCGGCCTTACCTCTCCCGAGGGACCGGTAAGGGCTAGCTGCCCCTCATTTCGGTGAGGGCCCCGAGCTCCATAAGAGACCGAGAAATCGGTTTTAACAAAAATATTTCATATAGTTCGACATTTCGTCGAACGGCGCTCGGCAAACGTCGAACGGCGATCGGCGAACAGGTTTATATAAGCAGCGCTCGATAAATTACAGCATTACAGCACCGCTCGACGAATGGCGAACACCGCTCGACGAATGGCGAACGCCGCTCGACGAATTCCAGCAGACTTTCAGAAACAGTAATTTTAATTATCTGGTCGACAAATGGAATGATGAGCTCGACGAAAGGAGAGCTCAGGTCGACGAAATTTAGGCAGAATTATCCTTCTTATTTAATATGCTGTCAGATTTTATTTAAAGCAATATTTCTTTATTATATTTTATATATTGCTACATATATTGTTGTTCTGACATTACAGCTTGCAAGCATTTAATAATATAGCCGTTGGCAGAAGCATTAATTGTTATAGCCGTTGCAACAAGCAAAAGAAGGAAAGATGACAACAGCTTTTATACAACAGCAGACTTTATACAGCAGAAGAAATGCAACAGATTATTATATATATCAGAATATATTCTGCTCCCTCTTACAACAGATTATATATATAATATATTGTTGTACAGATTAAATAGAGAGACAAAATACATTTTACATCTTCGGTACAGGAAAAAGAGAAGAAGAAGAGAAAAAGAAGAACATGGGCAAAAACAGAGAACAAATTTATTACTTTATCTTGTTCTGTTTTTGCTAAACTCTTCTCTTGTAGATCACATACAACCTGAGACACCAAACACTATCATTTGCTCAAGGATCAAAAAGCTGCAAGAAGAAGAAGAACAGAGGATTTGGAATCAAAAGAAGGAGCCTCCACAAGCTGTCATCAAACTACATCAGACAGGGGGAGCTCTCTTCAACATATTCATCAAGTGTCTTCTTAGAAAAAGAAGAACAATATTTGTTTTCTGTTTTCTTTAATTATTTCTTTCCATCTTGTACATGGTTATAACTCCCTTCAAAAGTTAGCTCCCGGTGACAGGGCACCTTAGAAAAAACCTGCATCTTGGTTAGGGCACCTTATCAACAGTTCACCTGGTGTGTGGACACCTTATCAAAATCACCTTGGTGTGAGGGCACCTTATCAAAAACTCCTAGTGGTTGTCCTATGTAAGACCCCCCCCCCCTCCCCGGACTGAACCCGGGTTCTGGGAGGGGGGGATCTTACTGCCCAAAGAGGACCACCCAGCGCTTTCCGGGTGGCGACGTCCCACCCACTCAAGCACTGAGCGGTCTCTTTGTCAGGCACAAGAATCATTACATCAGATCGCACAGCGGAAGCAGATAATATAAAGAAAACAAGCACACTGCTTATATTATACATTTAAATATGGCCGGAGCCTATCGTTTACGAAATATTGCCCGAAGGCTACATAGTCCAAAACAACAAGGAGCCCTAGGCTAGTCTTTATTCTCTCGCACTCACGTCTCTGAAGATAGGAGGAGAGGCTGGGGTGTCCGATCGGGCCATCTCTAAGGCACGTATCTCATCCTGCGGAGTGGGGGCTTCGCGCTGTCCCGTTTCGTGTGATTGGTTATAAGAAGTAACCGTTAGTCACAGAGCTAAGTAGAACAATACATCCCCTCCCCGGATCCTTATCCGGGGGGACGGCTAAAGGACAGAAATGAAATAGTCGAAGCAAGGAAGAGGGTTAGCAGCAGGTGAATAGGTATATATATATATGTTTATATATATAGATAGGGCCGCTTGCCCTAAAGCTCGTATTTGCGCCGTATAACAACCACACAACACTATATCGCGCAGACACACACCCAGGTATTCAAACCCGTACGCACCCAAAAGACCCCGTGTCGACACAGTTTAGACTGCTTTCGTTCAAGCAGGGGAGCTAACCCCGCGGGCCTCACCGATGTGGCCGTCGGTGACAGTGGCCAGTCTTGCAACTTCTGAATGTAGTCGTACCGTATCATTCAGGCCCTCCTGTACAACTTGGTGTACCAACTGGATGTGAGCGACATCCGGCGAGCCGATTTGTAGGCCGACCAGCGGAGGCACAAAACTGCATGTTCTGAGGATGATAACCCGCTGCACACATCTCCCTGTCGCCATGAGTCGTCAACCCACCCGCACCGGTACGAACGGTCTGCGAGCGTGACCAACCCGCCACTTCCAATCAATCTTCACCCGCTATATATAAAACAAACCCTTGGGCTATGTGGCAATTCTACTCGACCGGTCGCACGATCTTGGACCGGGAGCCTTAGCGGTATGAGGGCTCCTTGCTTGGGGCTAACCTGGGAGGAGAGACTCAACTCTGGGTTTTTCCCAACTAAGCCTCGCAGAAGGGAGGATAAGCGCCGCATTTGTTGCCACGGCAGCTCTGCACTAGCAAGTAAAATAGGCCGAAGCAAGGGCCGTAATGTTTAACAGAAATGTAGGCCGAAAGCAGAGGCCATAACGATAAGCAGAAAGTAGGCCGAAAGCAAAGGCCATGTAATAAACAGAATAGTAGGCCGAAAGCAGAGGCCATAATGATAGAACCAGTGCAAGACTGGATTTAATTGAAAGTACAGAAAATAAGTGCGGGGGACCAGTGCGAGACTGGATTTAATTGAAAGTACAGGAAGTAAGTGCGGGGGACCAGTGCGAGACTGGATTTAATTGAAAGTACAGGAAGTAAGTGCGGGGGACCAGTGCGAGACTGGATTTAATTGAAAGTACAGAAAATAAGTACGGGGGGGACCAGTGCGAGACTGGATTTAATTGAAAGTACAGGAAGTAAGTGCGGGGGACCAGTGCGAGACTGGATTTAATTGAAAGTACAGAAAATAAGTACGGGGGGGGGGGACCAGTGCGAGATTGGATTTAAAGAAAAGTACAGAAGTAAATACGGGGGACCAGTGCGAGACTGGATTTAATGGAAAGTACGGAAAGCAGTAAAAGCATAAGAGGAAATGGTTAGTAGTCCAATCACTCCATAAGAGGAGGCTTCGATCGACGACTCCGTTCTTTTATTATCGCCGCGGCGGGGTTAAATTTCGGCGTCGCGCCGCGATGTCGTTCCGATTTTTGTATTGCTTTTCCGAGCTTAGTCGATTCTTTAGATTGATACGCATAATTTTGATAAGCATTTTAAAATATGCGTCGAGGGGGCGCCGATTCACTCCGATGAATTTCGCTCTTTTCCGGGCGTCTATTTTTGCTCGTAAAAGCATTTAGGGGATCAAATCAAAAGGTCACACCTCCCAACTTTGATAGTATTTGCAAAATACCTATACTTAGAGCCCCTAATTTTTGGGCATTTTAGAAACTCATTTGGGCATTTTATTTCATATAATAAACTTTATAATGGGTTTTAAAAATAGTAAAAATCTTCCAAAAATCCCAAAAAATTACAGGAGATGCCCCTAAGAGTGGGGCACAATTTTCATTTAGGAAATTTCTTTTGAAGAGGCCCCATTTTTCCTCAGAAAAATGGGGAAGGAAAAAGAGGGGTGGGGTGCGGTTAGAGGCAGGGAAGAGGCGCAGGGGTTTTGCACCCTGCGCCCTCCCGCGGCCCCCACAGCGGATCTGTGGCAGATCCGCTGCGGGGGGCGCACAAACGGAGGCGGGGGGCGGGAAAATAGGAAATGGGGGCCGCTCGATCTCCTGGGGGAGATCGTGCGGCCCCCGCTCACGCACGGTTGGCAGCCGCTGCCGCCGCCGGGCAGCGGCCGGCTGGGGCCGGCGCCGCCCCCGGTCGGTGCGCCGGGGGCCGGCGACCACTCCGGTGGTGGTCCGGCGGGCTGGCGCCGCCGGCCACCGCCGGGGTTATTGCCGAGAGCGGCACGGGGGCGGTGGCGGCCTGCATGCAGTGTGCATGCTAGCCGCCGCCGCCTCTACCAGCGGGGGTGCGGGGAGTGCCCCCGGTCGGTGCGCCGGGGGCCGGAGACTCTTCCGGGGGTGGTCCGGCAGCCTGGCGCCGCCGGCCACCGCCGGGGGGAGGTGATACAGAGGGCGGGAGGCGGGGGCGTGGCCTGCATGGGCCATGCAGGCCCGCTGCGCCGCCGCCCCTCCGCCGAGGGGCCACTGGTGCCGCCCCCGGTCGGAGCGCCGGGGGTCGGCGCTTACTCCGGCGGTGGCCCGGCAGCCTGGAGCCGCCGGCCGCCGCCGGGGGAGGGGCTATCCTCCTACAGGAAGTGCGAGGAGGAGGGGGAGGCCACGGGCACCGCCGGCTGTGCCCGCCGGCGGCCCGGCCGCCTCCCCTGTGCCGGCGCCGAGGTCCTCGAGGGGGACACCCTCCACCCCAGCGCCACCGCCGGCGCTGGGGGAGGGCTTCCTCGGCCGCCTCCTCCCTGAACCTTGCAAGGCTCGGGGCGGCGGCCGGCGGCGGCCGGCGGCGCTCCGGCGACAGGGGGATGGGGGGGTCTTCCTCCGGGAGGTGGGAAGGAGGAGGGGAGGTGGTTCTACCTGGTGAGGGGTTCGGGTGGAGGGGCGGTCGGCCATGAGGGAGGAGGTGGTGGCGGCGGCTTGCTCCGGCAAGGAGGAGGAGGGGGGTGGCTGGCTGGGGGGGGGGCTGCCGGCAGAGGAGAGCTGAGGGAGAGAGAGGGAGGTGGTGTGGGTGGGATTGGAGAGGGGCTGCCCCTCCTTTTATAGGAAGGAGGGGAGCTCTCCCTCCCTTCCATGTGTATGAAGGGAGGGTTAGTGGGGGGAGATATTTTCTCCCCCCCCCCCCCCCCCCCCCACCTTCCTTTCTCTCTCTTATCCCTTGCCCTAATAGGGGCAGCCTCCCCCCCCCCCCCCCCCTGGGGGGTTTTTCTCTCTCCCCCCCTTTTTCTTTAGCAATTTCGAGTTGGGGGGGGGGGGTTGACTAAGTCAACTTGGCGGGGTCCTCCTTGGCTCCCGGGGCACGATAAGAGTTGTCGGGGCCGATGCCGGGTTCGTGTGCTTTATATCTCGTGCGTTGCACTGAGGCGATCTGCATAGGACTAAAATGACATACTCTCCATACGACCTCGTATCGAGACGCAACGAGTTCCGTTGTGCTTGTATTGGTCATACGATCCTAACGGAACTGACAGAAGTCAATTCGGGGTTCGTACGGCCATTATTCACAATAATGGGGTGGTGGCGCGCTACGATACCTAAAATGGTCATTTTCTCCAAATGACCTCGGATCGAAGTGCAACGAATTCCGTTGCGCTCGTATTGTCCATACGAGTTCAACGGAACTGACGGAAGTCAATTCGGGGTCCGTACGGTCACTATTCATAATAATGAGGTAGTGGCGCGTTACGATACCCGAAATGGTCGTTTTCTCCAAACGACCTCGGATCGAAGTGCAATGAATTCCGTTGCGCTCGTATCGTCCATACGAGTTCAACGGAACTGACGGAAGTCAATTCGGGGTTCGTACGATCACTATTCATAATAATGAGGTAGTGGCGCGCTACGATACCCGAAATGGTCGTTTTCTCCAAACGACCTCGGATCGAAGTGCAACGAATTCCGTTGCGCTCGTATTGTCCATACGAGTTCAACGGAACTGACGGAAGTCAATTCGGGGTTCGTACGGTCACTATTCATAATGATGAGGTAGTGGCGCGCTACGATACCCGAAATGGTCGTTTTCTCCAAACGACCTCGGATCGAAGTGCAACGAATTCCGTTGCGCTCGTATTGTCCATACGAGTTCAACGGAACTGACGGAAGTCAATTCGGGGTTCGTACGGTCACTATTCATAATAATGAGGTAGTGGCGCACTACGATACCCGAAATTGTCGTTTTCTACTGCTCGGGCCTACTTTTATTAGGCTCACTAGGGTCTAGTGGCCCAATAAAAGTCGGGATGTTACAATCCAATAAAAATAAAGAGATTTTCGTCACCGAAAATTGGCTAAAGTAGGGGTTTAAAGGATGACATACCTGGGGAAACAGTATCGGGTATCTCTCCCGGACGAGGGCTTCTGGTTCCCAGGTGAACTCTTCGCGTCCTCCGTTTGACCATAAGATTTTGACCATTGTGACGGTTTTGTTCCGCAGCTCTTTGATCTTGGAGTCCACTATCTTCACAGGTTCGAGTCGGACAGATCGGTCGGATTGTACTCATGTCGGTGGTGTGGGAAGGTGTTGCTCGGGTTGGCGAAGTACGCGTCTCAGCGAAGAGACGTGAAACACGTCGTGGAGGTTTCCTAGTTCAGCTGGCAGGGCTAATCTATAGGCCACCGGGCCAACTCTTTCGATGACTGGATACGGGCCTAGATAGCGGGGGTCCAGCTTTTTCTGCCTCTTGATTCGTGATATCCCATGCATAGGCTTAATCTTCAAGAAAACCATATATCCCACTTGGAATTCCACTTGCCGATGACGTGCGTCGTAATACTTGGCCTGCCAGCTCTGCGCTTCCAGCATGCGTTCCCGGATTAATCTTATCGCGGCGGTGGTATCGTCGATGTAGGTGACTCCCAAGGCTTCGGGGTCCTCATCCTGTGCCCAAGATAGCGGGGTTCGACAGCGTCTTCCGTAGAGGGCTTCGTAAGGTGCCATCTTGATGCTTGCCTGGAAGCTTTTGTTATATGAAAACTCTACCAGAGGTAGTAACTGCTCCCATGGCTCATTGTGTTCCACTATGCATAATCGGAGAAGATCTTCCATCGTCCGATTCGTTCTTTCCGTCTGCCCATCGGTCTGGGGTGGAAGGCGGTGCTAAAAGCTAATCTGGTTCCTAGATAAGCTTGCATTCTTCTCCATTCCTTCGATGTAAAGCGCCCGTCGCGGTCCGAGACGATTGATTTGGGTATTCCATGAAATCGGACTACCTGCTCGATAAATAGTCGGGCTAGAATGTCGACACCGTCACCTTGCCGGTTCGGGATGAATCGGGCTACCTTGGTAAGGCGGTCTACTACGACCCATATGGAGTCGTTACCCGCACGAGATCGGGGTAAGCCATGGACAAAATCCATGGAAATATCCTCGAACTTCCATTCCGGGATGGGCAGGGGTTGTAGTATGTAACATCCCCCAAGCTGCTAGACCCCTAAGTTGGTTTTGTCATGACTAGGTCATGACAAAACCATAGGAAGAACCTTTTGACCTTGAGAGCTTAAGAAAGGAAGAGTAACCACCTTGGTCTGCAATTAGCAATTTGGCAATTTTGGGGTTAAAGGTCGAACTGGTGGTCTTGGGTCTGGAGTGTTGAATGTGGGGTGGTAACCTTGTATTATGTAAGGATCCCTAGAGAAGTTAGTGTTTGGTGAGTCTTAGGGTGGTGGGGTGCTACCCTCGGAATAGGTCGTCCGGAGATTGACGAAAGATCGTCTTTTCCTGTTAGCGTCTTTTAGCACCTAAGTTTATTATAACAGGAAAACCATTATGAGATTTTGCTTATAGAAGTCTAGCCGGTTTAGTCCGGCGATCTTATGTTTCTGAGAGGTTTATTGGTGACGGGCGGGTTAAGCCCGGGGAGCTGGTAGCTCGGTGTTGTTGAAAGATATACGGCTTGTGCATAAGGTGGTGGGTCCTTCGTGTTGGCGATCGTTGCACCGACGTTAACACTTGGGCTCGGCAAGTGTGGTATTTACACTTGGCCATAAAAGTCTGGCGGTCCAGTCAGTAAGAGTACGCAGGCGCTCCGCGGGTTTTGTGGAGGCGTACGATAGGTCTAGGTGAGGTAGCGCAAATACCAACCTAGAGGTGGGCGAGGCCCAACCCACCGCTTCCGTTTGCCACTACGGGAGTATCCTGGGAGTCTAGCTCGCTCCAAAAAGTGGGAACTAAAGGTCTATGCGCATAGAGTCGTGGTGGGTGAGTTGCACATGTTTGATCACCGCATAAAAGCATACTCTGCATGTCATGGCATAATCATAACATTTAACCCCGACACCTATCGTATAAATTGGTATGGGACTTTTTATACGATAGGCTCTGCTAAACGACCCCTTGGTCTATAGGTTTGTATGGGCATTCCTATAAATCAATGGTTTACTTTATCTTACTTACTTGCCTCTACTTTTGTTTCTTACTGTATTTCATGTACTTTACCATGCTGCTTATATATCTCATGTTTTATTTATATACATACACCTGTGTAGCGTAGATCTTACCTTGTCATCTGCTTTTGTATTACCCCTTGTTGTCCTCCGCTTCCTCCTCCCCATGCGGTGCCTAGGAGCCTTGGGGGGAGGGGTGGGGAATTGGCTGAGTCTTTATGACTGACGGTCGGTGGACCTTATCATTTTAGGAGACCGCGGCGACGGGGCAGCACCAGAGGCCGGTGCAAATGGAGGCGGGGCAGTCTAGTTCAGGAGCTCAGATGACAGGATCCGTGAGTGTTTGATTTAGTTGTTTTGCTTCCGCGAGTGATCTATGTAGTGAGGCTTCTGATGTATCGGGCAGTAGCCCTCGTTATCTGGTTCCTTTTCTTTCAGTTGTATTTGTGGACATCTTTCTTTCAGTTTAAATATATGTGATGTGGACTTGGTTGTTTATTCTGTTAAGCTTACTTTTCTTGTGATCGATTTGGCCGGCAGGATCGGCGTTTTGTGGTGGCGACCTTCCCGAGCGAAGGTGTCACCGCAAAACGGCGGTTCTGGGCCTAAGACCCGGTGGTTTTTGCAAAAAAAAGGGGGTCTTACAAGTGGTATCAGAGGAAACATCGATCCAAGGAAAAGAAGTCCACAAACCCTGGGCCACCCCGCGCGAGCTTAGTTTGCGGACAAACTAGCAGCGGAAGCAATGGTATGCCCATAGGGAAAATCACATGTAAAAGTCCACTTATAACCGAATTCTTCTTCCCTTTAGCTAAGTCCCTTATAAGTGCAATCTTTCTTATGTAGCCGGCAACGGAACCTTCACCTCAGCATGGAGTCCCGCCGGCTCCGAACGTCGTTCCACCACCACCGGCTCCTACCCCGTTCCAGCAGACGGAGTTGGGGCAGACTCTGACTGCCATTTTGGAGACATTCAGGGCACAGCAAGCACCGGCTCCTCAGCAGAACCCCGGAGCCAACTGGCTGAGCATCTTTCGGGGTCTCTCCCCACCTGCATTCATTGGGACGGAGACTGTTGTGAGGACCGAATAATGGGTAGACATCATGGAGGAGATGTTGTCAGGAATCCAGTGCCCGGCAGACATGGAGGTGCCACTGGTGGTTTCTTGCTTGGAGTCTCATGCCAAGAAGTGGTGGAAGAGGTTCCTGGCTACAGCTTACCCGGGACTTGAGGCAGCAGACGTTTTGTGGGAAGATTTCAAGACGGCACTGCTGGAACATTTTGTGCCGCAGTCGGCAAGAGATGATCTGGAGGACAGATTTTTGCAGTTAAGGCAGGGGAATAGATCAGTATTGGAGTACCACCAGGAGTTCACCCACCTATCCCGGTTTGCGGTATCTTACCAACTGGACGATGCGGGATATGCTAAGAGGTTCTATAAGGGCCTCCGTGATGAGTTGAGGCAGGCCCTCCTTTTTGTCTCCGGCGGTAGTATGTCAAGAATTCTGGAGATGGCGAAGAAGCTGGAAGGAGACCAGCAAGTTGTTCGTGGGAGGAAGAGACCCATGGAGGACCAGGGAAGAAATGGCAGGAGAGATCAGCCGAGAGGCAGAGACGCGGGAGAAGGAAGGACGGAGGTCCGACCCCGTCAGGGGGAGAGGCAGGAGCAAAGGGAGCCGGTAGTGTTGGCTCCTCAACCTCTGCAGATGAGGGAGATGCCAAGGATTGGAGGGGGTGGGCAACCTCCGGAATGCTTTCACTGCCATCAGGTCGGCCACTTCAAGAGAAACTGCCCCCAGAGGAATGCTCCTCCAACACCTCAGGCAGCACCACGGGGCCAACATCTCGGGGGCCGAGGACGTGGTCGAGGACGTGGATTTCAGGGTGACGATCGGAGGCAGTACAGGGAACAGGCTTATGCCCTAGACTTGGTCAGGCCCCGGGACCCAGCAAGGGTCATCGCAGGTACTTTGTTGTACTTTCTTTTAATTTGATAATGTCTTATAAAGTTTTAGCTTTACCTTAGCATTGAACCAAACATCAAACCTTCAAGTTTAGTATCCATTTTTGGCAAACCTGCCTTTACCTTGTTCGATACGGGTGCTTCGCACTCGTTCGTCTCGGCTAAGTTTATCGAAGACCTAGACCAAGTCAAGCACACCAAAAGCGACTATAGGAGGGTGCGATTTCCAGACGGATCGGAGGTTCTAACAAATTTAACGTGCATAATGAGTCTGGAGATTGGAGGGAGGCTGTTCGAAGTTCCGGCAACTGTTCTGAAGATGAGGGATTACGACCTGATCCTGGGCATGAGTTGGTTGTATGAGAACCAGGCAAGGATTGATTGCCCGGCAAGGCGGATCGTGCTAGAGCATAAAGACGGTGTTGTGACATTCGAAGGTACTCAACCTGCCTCTCGTCTCTTTTTATCGTCCATTCAGGCCGTCAAGGCCCACCTGCAGGGAGACGAGGTTTATCAGGTGCTCTTTGAGGCAACTGAAGTCAAGGACGCGGTGCCAAATATCCCGGTAGTGCGAGATTTTGCTGATGTTTTTCCGGAGAAGCTTCCTGGGCTACCACCGCACCGCGAGAAGGATTTTCAGATTCAGCTGGTGCCAGGGGCCAAGCCGGTGTCCAAAGCTCCTTACCGGATGGCCCCGAAGGAGTTGGTAGAGTTTCGAAGCCAGCTGCAGGAGCTGGTGGAAGCAGGGTTCGTTAGGCCGAGTTCCTCACCTTGGGGAGCTCCGGTGTTATTCGTAAAGAAGAAGGATGGGACGCTCAGACTGTGCATCGATTACAGAGCTCTGAATAGGCTGACGGTGCGGAACACGTATCCTCTGCCAAGGATAGATGAGCTCTTTGACCAGCTAGAGGGAGCCCACTGCTTCTCGAAGCTGGATTTGAGGTCAGGTTATTATCAGCTGAGGATCCAAGAGGAGGACATTCCGAAGACGGCTTTCAGCAGCCGGTATGGATTGTATGAGTTCACGGTGATGCCGTTCGGGCTCACAAATGCACCTTCAGCATTTATGAGCTTGATGAACCGGGTGTTTGAACCTTACCTTGACATCTTTGTCATAGTGTTCATCGACGATATCCTCATCTACTCAAGGACGGAGGAGGAGCATGCACGACATTTGGCACTGACTTTGGGGAAGCTTCGGGAGCATCGGTTGTATGCAAAGTTCAGCAAATGTCAGTTCTGGTTGAAGGAGGTGGCCTTCCTGGGCCACATCATCAGTGGAGCAGGTTTAATAGTAAATCCCTTGAGTCATAGAGTTGATTATTTAGTGTGCCTCCCTTCATGAGCAACAAAGCGTTAAGGGTGGTCTGCGTTTAGCAATTTGGCAATTTTGGGGTTAAAGGTCGAACTGGTGGTCTTGGGTCTGGAGTGTTGAATGTGGGGTGGTAACCTTGTATTATGTAAGGATCCCTAGAGAAGTTAGTGTTTGGTGAGTCTTAGGGTGGTGGGGTGCTACCCTCGGAATAGGTCGTCCGGAGATTGACGAAAGATCGTCTTTTCCTGTTAGCGTCTTTTAGCACCTAAGTTTATTATAACATGAAAACCATTATGAGATTTTGCTTATAGAAGTCTAGCCGGTTTAGTCCGGCGATCTTATGTTTCTGAGAGGTTTATTGGTGACGGGCGGGTTAAGCCCGGGGAGCTGGTAGCTCGGTGTTGTTGAAAGATATACGGCTTGTGCATAAGGTGGTGGGTCCTTCGTGTTGGCGATCGTTGCACCGACGTTAACACTTGGGCTCGGCAAGTGTGGTATTTACACTTGGCCATAAAAGTCTGGCGGTCCAGTCAGTAAGAGTACGCAGGCGCTCTGCGGGTTTTGTGGAGGCGTACGATAGGTCTAGGTGAGGTAGTGCAAATACCAACCTAGAGGTGGGCGAGGCCCAACCCACCGCTTCCGTTTGCCACTACGGGAGTATCCTGGGAGTCTAGCTCGCTCCAAAAAGTGGGAACTAAAGGTCTATGCGCATAGAGTCGTGGTGGGTGAGTTGCACATGTTTGATCACCGCATAAAAGCATACTCTGCATGTCATGGCATAATCATAACATTTAACCCCGACACCTATCGTATAAATTGGTATGGGACTTTTTATACGATAGGCTCTGCTAAATGACCCCTTGGTCTATAGGTTTGTATGGGCATTCCTATAAATCAATGGTTTACTTTATCTTACTTACTTGCCTCTACTTTTGTTTCTTACTGTATTTCATGTACTTTACCATGCTGCTTATATATCTCATGTTTTATTTATATACATACACCTGTGTAGCGTAGATCTTACCTTGTCATCTGCTTTTGTATTACCCCTTGTTGTCCTCCGCTTCCTCCTCCCCATGCGGTGCCTAGGAGCCTTGGGGGGAGGGGTGGGGAATTGGCTGAATCTTTATGACTGACGGTCGGTGGACCTTATCATTTTAGGAGACCGCGGCGACAGGGCAGCACCAGAGGCCGGTGCAAATGGAGGCGGGGCAGTCTAGTTCAGGAGCTCAGATGACAGGATCCGTGAGTGTTTGATTTAGTTGTTTTGCTTCCGCGAGTGATCTATGTAGTGAGGCTTCTGATGTATCGGGCAGTAGCCCTCGTTATCTGGTTCCTTTTCTTTCAGTTGTATTTGTGGACATCTTTCTTTCAGTTTAAATATATGTGATGTGGACTTGGTTGTTTATTCTGTTAAGCTTACTTTTCTTGTGATCGATTTGGCCAGCAGGATCGGCGTTTTGTGGTGGCGACCTTCCCGAGCGAAGGTGTCACCGCAAAACGGCGGTTCTGGGCCTAAGACCCGGTGGTTTTTGCAAAAAAAAAAAGGGGGTCTTACATAGTAGGCCTCCTGGGCTTCGACATTCTGCCTTGACCATTTGACAGGTCTGGCAGTGCGCAACATAGTTGGTGACATCCCTCTTTATTCCTGGCCAGTACAAGGTCCTTCGCAGGTCCGTATACATTTTTACTACTCCCGGGTGTATAGAGTACCTGGTCTGGTGCGCTTCGCGGAGGATTTCTTCCCGAATTCCTTCTGTTGCGGGGATGAATATGCGGTGTCTGAACTGCAGGATGCCATCGTACAAATTGTAATCCTCCTGCGCACCATGTTGCAGGACTTGAATGATCGGGGCTGCTTCTACGTCAATCTTCTGAGCTTCTCTTATCCTATTCCGGATGTCGCACTGTATTTCCATCCAGTAGAGCTGGGCCTGGTATTCCATCGGATTTCTGCGGGCGATGAGGATAATATCCATTTCCGCCATTGATTTGACTAACTCCTCTGGCACCATTTCTAACCAACTCCCGGTCCTCGGAGGCTACCGACTCAGGGCGTCTGCAACCTTATTAGCCTTGCCGGGGTGGTACTGGAGGGCGAAGTCATAATCACAGAGAAATTCTAACCACCGGCGTTGCCGGAGGTTCAGCTCTTTCTGGGTGAAGACGTATTTGAGGCTTTTATGATCGGAGAAGATTTCGCATCGTACCCCGTAGAGGTAGTGTCTCCAGACTTTTAATGCGAAAACTACCGCCCCCATATCCAGATCGTGGGTGGCGTAGTTTAGTTCATGTGGCTTGAGCTGACGTGAGGCGTAGGCAATCACCTTGCCGTGTTGCATAAGCACGGCCCCCAATCCTTTCAAAGAGGCATCAGCATAGATTTGGAATCCCTCGGTACCGGAGGGGAGGGTTAGGATTGGGGCTGATATCAGCCGGTTCTTCAGTTCGATGAACGCCGCCTCGCATTCGGGAGACCATTGGAAAGTCACATCCTTCTTGGTGAGAGAGGTAAGTGGTAACGCGATTTTGGAGAAACCTTCGACGAACTTACGGTAGTAGCCGGCGAGACCAAGGAAACTTCGGATGTCTGCTGCTGTCTTAAGTGGCGGCCAATCTCGTACCGCTTGCACCTTGGCTTGATCCACCGCTACTCCGTTCTTGTTGATGGTGTGTCCCAGAAAGCCGACTTCTTCCATCCAGAACTCGCATTTGCTAAACTTGGCGAAGAGCGAGTGCTCTCTTAGCTTAAGTAGTACCATTTGGAGGTGCCTGGAGTGATCGGTTTTGTTCTTTGAGTAGATGAGAATATCATCTATGAAGACTATTACGAAATGGTCCAGGAAGGGTTTGAATACCGTATTCATCAAAGCCATGAAGGCGGACGGGGCATTGGTTAACCCAAATGGCATCACCATGAACTCGTATAGTCCGTAGCGAGAGCTGAAGGCGGTCTTGGGGATGTCCTCTTCTCGCACTCTAAGTTGATAGTAGCCGGACCTTAAGTCCATCTTGGAAAAGATGGACGCGCCTTGCAGCTGATCGAACAGTTCATCTATCCGGGGTAGGGGATAGGTATTCCGGACAGTGAGTTTATTCAAACCTCTGTAGTCGATGCAGAGACGCAGCGATCCATCCTTCTTTTTAACGAACAGTACTGGGGCTCCCCAGGGAGAGGTACTAGGACGTACGAATCCTGCGTCGACTAACTCTTGTAGCTGAATCTTGAGCTCGGCCAGTTCCCTCGGGGCCATCCGGTACGGTGCTCGGGACACTGGTCGGGCTCCTTGAGTAAGTTCGATTTGGAAGTCCACTTCCCGTTGCGGGGGCAACCCGGGGAGTGACTCTGGGAAGATATCTGGGAAGTCCCTGATCACAGGTACTTTAGCGAGTACTTGCGTCGTGTTCTCCATCTCAAAGTAGATTAGGTATATCTCGTCCTTCCGTCGAACTGCCTTGACGGTTTGTGCAGATGTTAAGATAATGCGGGTGACGGAGGGTATACCTGCTAGCGTGATAAATTGCCCATTTGGATTCTTGAGGCAGATTTCTCGAGTCGAACAATTGATTTGGGCGCTGTTCTCGGCCAACCAATCCATCCCCAGAATGATGTCGAATCCGGTTATTGCTAAGATGGTGGCGTTGACTTCGAACTCTATGCCTCCCAGCATTGCTTGGAAGGAACATTTCTCGGTGGAAGTCATGTCTGACCCATCCGGGAGTCGTATTCGGATCGACATCCCTTATGATCTCACCGTGTTCCCTTTGTCAGCTATGAAGTTTTGTGCAACGAAAGAGTGTGTGGCGCCGGTATCGAACAGTGTTTTAGCGGGATGACCTTCTACCAAAAGTAGACCTGATAATATATATACTATGATCATAAGCTTTTCACAAATATACAGGAGTAGGGATGACATATACAAAAGTCCCAATACATAAAGCTACAACATCTCCTAGGATATCATACTATCGAAAGTAGATACCTATCACTACGTCAGGAGCAGGACCGTGCTGGAGATCCAACGCGTATGCCTCGAGCGGTGCTGCTCTGCCCTGCCTAGCCGGCTCCCTCCTGCCTGCGGGACGTCCTCTGCGTCCACCTCGTCCTCTCTCTACCGCTCTCTGTACTGCTCCTAAACCGGGTCTCCCGGTAGCCTATGGGCAGAAGGCTCGTATATGCCCAGGCTGCTGGCATAGGTAGCAGTTCCCTGCGAAGGGAACATCTCGTCGTGCGGCTGGGACGACCTGAGGTACTGGGGCTGGGGGTGTTGGTCGGGGCTGGGGTGCCTGTCTATATGGCTGGTGATGCTGACGTTGTCTCTCGTCTCGGCCCTGCCTGCGCGGACCTACCCTTCTCTCTCGGCCCTGAGTCTGGGGAACATCTATGTGTCCCCTCCGCTGCTGGGCTACCATCCGCTGGTCCATCTCTAGAGCGGTGGCATGTGAGGCGATCGTGTGGAAGGATGCCTGGGAGATCATGATCAGGGCCTGACGGAGGTCGTCTCGTAATCCCCGGTAAAATCTGGCCGCCCTGTCCCTATCCGTACCTGCTAAGTCCCGGCGAAGCGGGCCAGGTGGATAAACTCTCTCTGGTAGTCTGGAACCGTCCTATCTCCCTGCCTGATCTGTAGGAATCGCTCCTGGAGTGCCATCCGATCTGCATCCGAAATGAAATGCTCTAAGAAGGCCTCTGAGAACTCCCCCCAGAGAATGGTGCTGAGGGGTCGCCCTCTAAAAGTGGAGCGGCTAGCTGCCCTCCACCAGTCCCGGGCATAGCCCTCCAACATGGTCACCACTAGGTACACTGCGGCTACTGCTGGGCACATCATCCCTACAAGAAGCTCCTCTACCCTCTCCACCCACTCCTCGGCCTGGATGGTTGACTCTGTACCCCGAAAGGTGGGGGGCCTTAGCCCTCGGAATGTCGTCAGCAGATCGGTGGGTACGGTGGCCTGCTGGGGTGGCCGTAAGGTGGCTGTCTGGAAGGCGGCCAATAGGGCTACCATGGTCTGCCCGAGCTCTGTCTCTCCGAACGGAACTGTGGCTGGAGCGGTCTGAGCTGGTGGTGGAGTGGTAGGGTGGTACTGGTCTCGAGAGGAGGACCTTCCGTTACTTGACTCCGGTATCTGGAGAAGTAACAAACGGGTGTCAGAACTTGCAAAAATAAGGGAATTTTGCAGGACTGAAAGAAAAGGAAGCGGAAAGCGTGTGGGTGTACTATCGTGCAGTCTCGAGTCCTTAACCTTAAACCTAAAGGGTCTACCAGGCTTCCGCTGCGTGGTTCGTCCCGAACCAAGAAACGGAACCGGGGAAGGGAGGATCGAAAGACTGCCCCATGTGGTCGGATCGTGGTAGCTCTGATCCATTTGTAAGACCCCCCCCCCCCCCCCCCCCTCCCCGGACTGAACCCGGGTTCAGGGAGGGGGGGATCTTACTGCCCAAAGAGGACCACCCAGCACTTTCCGGGTGGCGACGTCCCACCCACTCAAGCACTGAGCGGTCTCTTTGTCAGGCACAAGAATCATTACATCACATCAGATCGCACAGCGGAAGCAGATAATATAAAGAAAACAAGCACACTACTTATATTATACATTTAAATATGGCCGGAGCCTATCGTTTACGAAATATTGCCCGAAGGCTACATAGTCCAAAACAACAAGGAGCCCTAGGCTAGTCTTTATTCTCTCGCACTCACGTCTCTGAAGATAAGAGGAGAGGCTAGGGTGTCCGATCGGGCCATCTCTAAGGCACGTATCTCATCCTGCGGAGTGGGGGCTTCGCGCTGTCCCGTTTCCTGTGATTGGTTATAAGAAGTAACCGTTAGTCACAGAGCTAAGTAGAACAATACATCCCCTCCCCGGATCCTTATCCGGGGGGGACGGCTAAAGGACAGAAATGAAATAGCCGAAGCAAGGAAGAGGGTTAGCAGCAGGTGAATAGGTATATATATATATATGTTTATATATATAGATAGGGCCGCTTGCCCTAAAGCTCGTATTTGCGCCGCGGCGGGGTTAACCCCGCGGGCCTCACCGATGTGGCCGTCGGTGACAGTGGCCAGTCTTGCCACTTCTGAATGTAGTCGTACCGTATCATTCAGGCCCTCCTGTACAACTTGGTGTACCAACTGGATGTGAGCGACATCCGGCGAGCCGATTTGTAGGCCGACCAGCGGAGGCAAAACTGCATGTTCTGAGGATGATAACCCGCTGCACACATCTCCCTGTCGCCATGAGTCGTCAACCCACCCGCACCGGTACGAACGGTCTGCGAGCGTGACCAACCCGCCACTTCCAATCAATCTTCACCCGCTATATATAAAACAAACCCTTGGGCTATGTGGCAATTCTACTCGACCGGTCGCACGATCTTGGACCGGGAGGCTTAGCGGTATGAGGGCTCCTTGCTTGGGGCTAACCTGGGAGGAGAGACTCAACTCCGGGTTTTTCCCAACTAAGCCTCGCCGAAGGGAGGATAAGCGCCGCATTTGTTGCCACGGCAGCTCTGGACTAGCAAGTAAAATAGGCCGAAGCAAGGGCCGTAATGTTTAACAGAAATGTAGGCCGAAAGCAGAGGCCATAACGATAAGCAGAAAGTAGGCCGAAAGAAAAGGCCATGTAATAAACAGAATAGTAGGCCGAAAGCAGAGGCCATAATGATAGAACCAGTGCAAGAATGGATTTAATTGAAAGTACAGAAAATAAGTGCGGGGGACCAGTGCGAGACTGGATTTAATTGAAAGTACAGGAAGTGCGGGGGACCAGTGCGAGACTGGATTTAATTGAAAGTACAGGAAGTAAGTGCGGGGGACCAGTGCGAGACTGGATTTAATTGAAAGTACAGAAAATAAGTACGGGGGGGGACCAGTGCGAGACTGGATTTAATTGAAAGTACAGGAAGTAAGTGCGGGGGACCAGTGCGAGACTGGATTTAATTGAAAGTACAGAAAATAAGTACGGGGGGACCAGTGCGAGACTGGATTTAAAGAAAAGTACAGAAGTAAATACGGGGGACCAGTGCGAGACTGGATTTAATGGAAAGTACGGAAAGCAGTAAAAGCATAAGAGGAAATGGTTAGTAGTCCAATCACTCCATAAGAGGAGGCTTCGATCGACGACTCCGTTCTTTTATTATCGCCGCGGCGGGGTTAAATTTCGGCGCCGCGCCGCGATGTCGTTCCGATTTTTGTATTGCTTTTCCGAGCTTAGTCGATTTTTTAGATTGATACGCATAATTTTGATAAGCATTTTAAAATATGCGTCGAGGGGGCGCCGATTCACTCCGATGAATTTCGCTCTTTTCCGGGCGTCTATTTTTGCTCGTAAAAGCATTTAGGGGATCAAAACAAAAGGTCACACCTCCCAACTTTGATAGTATTTGCAAAATACCTATACTTAGAGCCCCTAATTTTTGGGGAATTTTAGAAACTCATTTGGGCATTTTATTTCATATAATAAACTTTATAATGGGTTTTAAAAATAGTAAAACTCTTCCAAAAAATCCCAAAAAATTACAGGAGATGCCCCTAAGAGTGGGGCACAATTTTCATTTAGGAAATTTCTTTTGAAGAGGCCCCATTTTTCCTCAGAAAAATGGGGAAGGAAAAAGAGGGGTGGGGTGCGGTTAGAGGCAGGGAAGAGGCGCAGGGGTTTTGCACCCTGCGCCCTCCCGCGGCCCCCACAGCGGATCTGTGGCAGATCTACTGCGGGGGGCGCACAAACGGAGGCGGGGGGCGGGAAAATAGGAAATGGGGGCCGCTCGATCTCCTGGGGGAGATCGTGCGGCCCCCGCTCGCGCACGGTTGGCAGCCGCTGCCGCCGCCGGGCAGCGGCCGGCTGGGGCCGGCGCCGCCCCCGGTCGGTGCGCCGGGGGCCGGCGACCACTCCGGTGGTGGTCCGGCTGGCTGGCGCCGCCGGCCACCGCCGGGGTTAGTGCCGAGAGCGGCACGGGGGCTGTGGCGGCCTGCATGCAGTGTGCATGCTAGCCGCCGCCGCCTCTGCCAGGGGGGGGGGGGTGCGGGGAGTGCCCCCGGTCGGTGCGCCGGGGGCCGGCGACTCTTCCGGGGGTGGTCCGGCGGCCTGGCGCCGCCGGCCACCGCCGGGGGGAGGTGATACAGAGGGCGGGAGGCGGGGGCGTGGCCTGCATGGGCCATGCAGGCCCGCTGCGCCGCCGCCCCTCCGCCGAGGGGACACTGGTGTCGCCCCCGGTCGGAGCGCCGGGGGTCGGCGCTTACTCCGGCGGTGGCCCGGCAGCCTGGAGTCGCTGGCCGCCGCCGGGGGAGGGGCTATCCTCCTACAGGAAGTGCGGGGAGGAGGGGGAGGCCACGGGCACCGCCGGCTGTGCCCGCTGGCGGCCCGGCCGCCTCCCCTGTGCCGGCGCCGAGGTCCTCGAGGGGGACCCCCTCCCCCCCAGCGCCACCGCCGGCGCTGGGGGAGAGGGCTTCCTCGGCCGCCTCCTCCCCGAACCTTGCAAGGCTCGGGGCGGCGGCCGGCGGCGCTCCGGCGACAGGGGGAGGGGGGGGGGGTCTTCCTCCGGGAGGTGGGAAGGAGGAGGGGAGGTGGTTCTACCTGGTGAGGGGTTCGGGTGGAGGGGCGGTCGGCCATGAGGGAGGAGGTGGTGGCGGCGGCTTGCTCCGGCAAGGAGGAGGAGGGGGGTGGCTGGCTGGGGGGGCTGCCGGCAGAGGAGAGCTGAGGGAGAGAGAGGGAGGTGGTGTGGGGGGGATTGGAGAGGGGCTGCCCCTCCTTTTATAGGAAGGAGGGGAGCTCTCCCCCCCTCTCCCTCCCTTCCACGTGTATGAAGGGAGGGTGAGTGGGGGGAGATATTTTCTCCCCCCCCCCCCTTCCTTTCTCTCTCTTACCCCTTGCCCTAATAGGGGCAGCCTCCCCCCCCCCCCCCCCCCCCCCCCCCCCCCCCTTGGGGGGTTTTTCTCCCCCCCCTGTTTTCTTTAGCAATTTCGAGTTCGGGAGGGGGGGGGGGGGGGTTGACTAAGTCAACTTAGGGCGGGGTCCTCCTTGGCTCCCGGGGCACGATAAGAGTTGTCGGGGCCGATGCCGGGTTCGTGTGCTTTATATCTCGTGCGTTGCACTGAGGCGATCTGCATAGGACTAAAATGGCATACTCTCCATACGACCTCGTATCGAGACGCAACGAGTTCCGTTGTGCTTGTATTGGTCATACGATCCTAACGGAACTGACAGAAGTCAATTCGGGGTTCGTACGGCCATTATTCACAATAATGGGGTGGTGGCGCGCTACGATACCTAAAATGGTCATTTTCTCCAAATGACCTCGGATCGAAGTGCAACGAATTCCGTTACGCTCGTATTGTCCATACGAGTTCAACGGAACTGACGGAAGTCAATTCGGGGTCCGTACGGTCACTATTCATAATAATGAGGTAGTGGCGCGCTACGATACCCGAAATGGTCGTTTTCTCCAAACGACCTCGGATCGAAGTGCAACGAATTCCGTTGCGCTCGTATTGTCCATACGAGTTCAACGGAACTGACGGAAGTCAATTCGGGGTTCGTACGGTCACTATTCATAATAATGAGGTAGTGGCGCGCTACGATACCCAAAATGGTCGTTTTCTCCAAACAACCTCGGATCGAAGTGCAACGAATTCCGTTGCGCTCGTATTGTCCATACGAGTTCAACGGAACTGACGGAAGTCAATTCGGGGTTCGTACGGTCACTATTCATAATAATGAGGTAGTGGCGCGCTACGATACCCGAAATGGTCGTTTTCTCCAAACGACCTCGGATCGAAGTGCAATGAATTCCGTTGCGCTCGTATTGTCCATACGAGTTCAACGGAACTGACAGAAGTCAATTCGGGGTTCGTACGGTCACTATTCATAATAATGAGGTAGTGGCGCGCTACGATACCCGAAATGGTCGTTTTCTACTGCTCGGGCCTACTTTTATTGGGCTCACTAGGGTCTAGTGGCCCAATAAAAGTCGGGATGTTACATCCTACCAGTGGGTAGAAGAGTAGATGTACCCAGTTGAGGGGAACTACTATACATCTTGTGTCATCTGGATTACTTGATTCTTGTTTGTTTTTGTTTTATTTCCTGTGCTGTGTTTATTTCTATGCACCTCTAGTGTTTGTGTTTATTACTCAGCAAACTCACTTATATATAAATAGATATATCACTTACTTTGAAATTAATCATATATATATATATATACATCAGTAATTTAATTCCGCTTTAAAAACGAATATAAATTTTTAATACTCTATTCACCCCCCTCTAGAGTAAGTTAAGATCTAACCTCCACTTTCAGACGTCCTGAAGAGGAGTCTTCTCTGTTGAACATGATTTCTGCTGCGCCGTCCTTTTTTCTTATAAAGGAAGATTTTACAGAGTGAATCAGCTGATTGTCGCTCTGCATCTTCTCATAGTGTGTGACCCATGATTCAGGAAGAAGTTTAATAAGCTCATCTTTTGGAAGTTTCTTTGGGACATGAACACACGAGGAGCCTGCACGGGCATCTATCTCCAGGTAGAGGGCTTCATCCGTGTCTTGAGGAAGAGATAAGTCGAAAGAATGATTTTGAACCCAATAAGTCATTTGATAGTGGAGCGTAGTAGCATATGTTCCTGCAACTTGGGGTGCCCGACAATCTGAAGCTGAACTTTAAGGTTGTTGTATATGAGCGGATCATCAAGCCTCAAGTTGAAGTTTGGAAACAACGTTACAAATACAATGCCATCATTCAGGGTAGTCTGAATAGTTGCAATACATGCATGGCCGTATTGCTGAAACCTTGTGTCCAGTAGAGCTAATCTAGCAACTACCGGGAGGCCTTTCCTAGCGTGCAAAGTGAGAGCCATTCTAACTGCTCCAAAATGGATATGAGAATAACCATGGGCTCTCCATTGCCCTGACAGTGCCTCATCCAGTCGTATAGGGAAGATCTGTTCTGCTTCCGTAGCATGGATGGGTACTTGTTCTAGCCTTGAGGCTAAGACAAGTTCCTTTGCAGTGAGTAACTTGCTGTAAGTGAGAGCTTGCCTGAAAACTCGAGAAACAGGATGATGCTTCTTAGTGAAGGTCTTGTATGGATTTAACAAGGGAAGGTCAGTTACCGGGATTCAACTATCTTCAGAGAGGTAATCGACCTTATAATGCAGATCAGAATTCTTTGATGTAGAGGGTGAACTAAAGGAATTACGAGGATAAGAAAAAGAAGAGGAACGAGTAACAAGATTTGGATTTGCCATAAATGTAAGAGTCCTTACTTCTCAAGAACCCCCTTTGGTGTTAAGGTGACTTGCTATCATACCGAATGATACAACTGTCGCTAATTCTTGTGATAATCTGAGCATATACCCACATCCGCACTCCTTAGCAGCCTCTAGGGCCACAACTCTCAATCACAACAAGAATTCGCCTGATGTTCTGGCTTAAGATTTATGATGTGGAGGTTCCCTTGGAAAGGGCAGCCATAGATAAGGGTGTGCACAGAAAACCGAAACCGACCAAATCGACCCGAACCGACCCAAAACGAACCGAATTTGGACCGAACCAATCAGTTCGGTTCGGTTTCGGTTTGGGGGGCTGAAAATCGAGCCTATTCGGTTCGGTTTCGGTTTATAGGGTCGATAAACCGAAAAAACCGAACCGATTATAAGTTTGGACTTGGAGTTTGTCCCGTCGTATTAAAACATGAGGTTGTGAGTATTGAGTTTGAAGTTGAACCCGAAATAACGAGACCATGTAATATCACTTATCTTATCATAAGTTTGTAACAATTACCCGAGCGTGAACGAGTAAATTAAATATGTTGTACTTATTGATTTTTATTTTAAACTAATACTTGAACTTATTGTATTAATTTTACAAGTTAATCTAAATGTTATTGTGTTTTTTCAATTTCCCTTCAATGTTGATGAACTGCTTTCTAGATTTACTATTAGAAAATCACTTGGACAAACATTACAATTTATTTTGGGGGATAATATGTTTTAGGTTTACCGAAAAATCGAACTGATGTTAAAAAACGAACCAAACTGAACCGAACCGATCCATTTCGGTTCGGGTTTGGTTTCGATTTTGGGTGTGTAAAAACCGAGCCTATTCGGTTCGGTTTCAGTTTTATCTAAAACCGAACCGAACGCTTGCAGGCCTAGCCATAGATCATACTTTCTATCATCAACCAAATGCAAGACAGCATGAACAAATCATGCCAATACCATTATGAACATATCATAAACACCTTTAGATCATCGGGAGAAATAAGTGGAAGTTTTTTAAGCTTCCATGACAACCGCCTCTGATATCAAGATTGCAACTCACAGAGAGAGGTACAACCACACATGAGGGCTACGAGATTGCGGAAGAACATGAGAATAAGAACACAAGAACACATGAAGATATTAGAACACAAACAGAACACTCAAACTTTATTACTTAGAAATATTGACCAAGACTGAGATGCCTCAAACCATTACAACTGACCCTTATTTATAGTAGTCCTGGAGGGGACAACTTACATCACATGCAACCTTATCATCAGTGATAAGATTCATTTCTTCCGCCACAAGTTTTTCCTTTCTTGACTTCTACAACATGCCAGAATAACATTATGTCTTATCGTACAGGATAAGATTCCTTACTTGACTTCTACGACACTCAACATATAATATATATCTTATCGTATGGGATAAGATTCCTTCTACTTTACACGTCACACTTTAAGACAAACATATTACACACCACACATATTCTTAATGTAAGTAACAAATATGCTTTCATCTTTTGAGAGTACGCTCTTCTTAGAGCACAGAACTCACCGGAGTTTGATGCGTTCATAATAGCCCAAAACACAGTTATAAATTTTAAGTTCAATCTAACGGCGGGGAAGTGTGTGGGTTTATTGCCGAAAGTTATACCAAATGGCAGGAAATAAGGTAGTTTGAATTTGAAGGGCTGTTTTGTAATACCACGGTTATAATAACTTTGATTTTCCTGAGTTTGCTTCATGGCTTTACTTGATCCTGTTCGAAGGGGTCGTATCTGATTTTCCCGTCACCGGCTCACCGCCGTCCATGTCCACGCCGAGCATCGAAGAAACGACGAGTTCTCGCTTTACCGTAAGTTAGATACAAATCGAAGTATAGATTTAGGTGTGGGCCGGCCTGGCCAGCTGGGACCTGCTAGGCCCATTTTGTGTATGGATTGGGCTCAATCTTAAATATACGGGCCCAAATCAAGCTCGGCCTCATTCACAAGCCAATGGTATTTATTCCGCCAGAGATATAATTTGGGAGAGCGATGAGTGATGTCATGGAAGCGCCTTTTTATTTGTTCAAGTCGCAATGCCTTCTTGAATCAATGGGAGTGCAAGCCCGCGCTCTGCGCAACATTGTTCTGCATAGAGTGATTTTTAGGTGCGCGTAACGCATAGTGATCATAATAGATCACAGTGCGGGAGCAATTGCAGTTGTATGATCCGTGATTTTAACGGTGCAGGTTGTTTGCGAAAATATACAGTCGTATTGAAAACTGGTTGTTTTTTAGATCAATCATGCGTGGAAATTCGTGTTGGTGGGAATATACGGTGTGATAGGGGGTCGCGCACGGTGTTCTAAGGTGTGTTGCAAGCACCAACAATTTTTTCATCCTACGGGGCCAGCACAAAGCACTGGCATTGTCAGCTGGACTTTGGACCCGTAGCGAATAAATCATCAACGGATGGAAGGGTAATGCATTAGTCATGTTTTCTAAAAACTTTTGTGGTAACAGGCGGCAGGAAACGCTTGATGTCTACTTGCCTTGTCCTCAACAATGACATTTTCGAATAAAATATCGCCGCATGAAGACCGACCTGTCCAATGGTTCATCACTTGGGGTTTAGCAGATTAAATTTTGATGCCAAATTTTCGACCATTCGTGTACAACTCATTAATGTTTTCTGCCCAATCCTTGCATGCTTGTCAAGTATGTGTTACCCTAAACCAAATGAGTTGCATGCTTGTCAACTCATTAATGCTTGTCAAGTATAACTCCGTTCGTTTGATAGGTTTTGAGAGACATGAATTGGTTTTGGCCGAAAACCTATGACGCAGAGGTTTTGGAAATGGGCAAAAATCAAATTCTTGTTTTCGTTTGGAGAAGGTTTTGAGAGAAAAGAATTCTAAGTTGAAACGAAACTCCGGCCAAAATGATGATGAACAGTGTCAAATCTGTCCCAAAATCCATCTAAATAGGTAAGTTTTGGGTATAGAAATTTTTTTCAAAAAGCAAAACTCATGAATTTTGGGTCAAAACAAATCCCCTCTTTTAAAATAAGCAAACGAACACTAGAATTTGTTTTGGTCAAACACCTTCCTCCAAAACCCAAAGATTTTCTATGAATGTCAATTCCTTCCTAAAAAACGTTAAACGAACAAAAAATTTGAAATTGTGATACTCAATTTCAATTCCTTCTCTCCAATCACTGCGAAACGAACGCAGGCTAACTTTAGTATAGTATTTGACTTAAGTTGATTCAAAACATTAAAAAAAAATATTTACTTTATTTACTTTCAAAACTTTCATATTATAAATAAATAACTAAATTATCTATTAACAGATTGCCGAGAATGAAAATTTGTAGCTAGATTATGCTAATTTGATAGTATTATTGTAAATGAAAATAATTGAGTCATTACGTTTTTTGCATCATGCAATATTTGCTTGTTAAACATATAATTTCACCTATTTTGATTTATATTAAACTATATATTCAAGCTTAGATTAACCTCAAAATCTATTTAATAGATAATTATAAAATAGATATACACAAACATCCCTCATTAAATTTTTTTTAATGCCATGCATTAAAAAATAAATTAAAAATAAAAATCAGTCTTGAAATTATTTACAAATTCATATGGTAGTCAAAGTCAACCCATAAAAGCGCCATATGAAGAACAGCTCCTCCAAGGAGTATAGTATTTTAACACTTTTTTGTTAAAAGCATCGCAGTGCACACATAATTGTTAAAGACATTGCATTATTGTTAACAACAAACGAACAAGAATAACTTGACATATCAATGAACCACACCATGATTTCATCAAAAAATAAAAGTAATAGTACACACACCACAGATTACATCAAAATTGACAAAACTAACGACAAAAACTAACATATCAATTAACAACAACATGATTGTATCAAAATAGAAAAAAATCAAATAGTAAATAAATATTCGCTTTTATTGTCAAAATTTTCTCCTCCTTATGTTTATGATGTCTATGTTCCTACAAAATTAATAAGTCAAAATAATTACACAGAAGATGCAATATCACAAAGTGCGAAAATGATGAAAAATAAACTAAGTCCACAGAACCTCGATGGGAGCGTTCCGGTTGGGAGAAATGGCTTAAGTCCACGAAACTTTGTTGGAAGCGTTCTGGCTGGGAGAAATCGATCTCTAAGTCCACGGAGCCTCGATGGAAGAGCTCCTGCTGAAGAGGAGCCTTGGTGGGAGCGCTCTCGCGGAGAAGAACAGCGTGCCTTGAAGCTTGTTGGGTCCTTAGCGCTAGAAGGGGCGCGGAGTGAATTCCTGAGCGGAGGATCGGTCTAAGTCCACGACCTCGCCGGAAAACCTCAGAGCTCTTTCTAGTCTCTGGAGTTGTTTGGGGCCTATTTATTGTTTTCTGAGGGATACGTCGGTAATTGCGTCGGGCGGAATTTGTGCTGGCGAATGACGTCGCTCCGTTTCGGTCACTTGGATCACCAACTTTAGTGGAATGACGAAAGTGCCCCCGGGTGATTCGGGCGAGCGCGGCTCGTTTTGGTCGGGTCTGCTTACTTCCGTGCCCTTGGTCGACATTTTCCTGGTTTGACGCGGGAATTTCAGGAGGGACCCCATCAAAAATAAAATAAAAAGTGTTAATCTATAATATAGTAAAAAAAAACTTGGGATAATTATGTTTTTGAAATAAGGACATCAAATAAATATGAATCATTCAACTTTACTTTATTTAATATAAGGTAATGGTAAAACCAAATGAATAATAATTTTCTTAATATATAAGACAATAGTAAAATCCAAAAATAATGTCAGTATGGTATGCTATGTTGATGACATACTATGGAGTATGGATGACAAAAGTTACACCCGGGCACTTGCCCGGGTGTGCCTGCATTTGGGTCCTCCAATAATGGACGAGGAAGTTGAGTGATAATAAAGTACTATCTAGATGCATATTATTCCCCGAGATAAAGAGTAGTGGGAGTACTATCACGACTATAGTACTATTCGGCCACACGGGAACCATCGTGCACACGCACACACGTACTGTTATATTAATATTTATTAGGCTAAATAATTAATTGGCTAAATATTCATTTCAGTCCCAAACGTTTCAGCACTTTAAGATTTCAGTCCCAAAGATTTTAATTTCATGATTTTGGTCCCTAAATTTTTTTATTTTGAAGCTTTTAGTCCCTAATGTAACTTTCCTTCCATTTATAACGGAAAATGAGGATGCAGCGATGGAATACAGAGCATAAACTTGTGTGTATCAGGTTTTAATACTTTGCTGACGTTTGTTCTAAGATCATTCATATTGCTCTCCGCCTCCGTACATTTCATTTCTTTCATCCCTTCCCCGCTACTATTCCAGAGAAGAAGACGGCTCGGTGAACAACCACCTCCTCATTATCCAGCACATAGTTTCCCGGCAAGCTGGGGATAGAAAGTTGGAGGCGGCGGGGATAGGTTATAAATAATATTTGCGGGAGCGGGCCGAACGTTTTGAAGATTTCGTTGTTCTTCATTGAAAATTCAACATCGATACATGAGATGTTCACGAGGGTGAGCGACTAGTTCACGACGATGTACAGGAGGAATGCGTTCTTGCATTGGTAAACAAGGGAAGGGATGGATGAAATGTTGTTTACGTGACGACTGTACTGGAGAAGAAGTTCGGGAAAATGACAGAGTGCTCGGCGATATGCGGTGGAAATGGCAGAGAACGTTAACATGAAAATGGTAAGATGTGGAGCAACGACATCGTGGTGGTGGTGGTGCTAGAGATTGACAAAAATTGAAATGTTAACAGAAACTCAACGGATGTGATTTTTTGGGACTTCAAATTAAAACTAGGAGAAAGTTGGGGACTAAAATCTTCAAAATAAAATGTTTGGGACTGAAATCAAAAAGTTAGTAAAAGTTTAGGACTGAAATAAGTATTCAGCCTAATTAATTTGACCCTGAAGTTTGAAGCTTTTTTTGTAAAAGATCCCTAAACTTTTTTTATTTATGTTGTGAGACGGATTTCGGCGATCATGAAGTAGCAGTTAAGTTTGGTGTTGTTGACCTAGCAGTCTGACGATTGGACGTCGAGCTTTTTCCGTTAAAGCATTTGGCGGAAAGATAATATGAGACTGATTTCAAGAAACTTAGAGAACAGCTTCAAAAAAAAATTTAGAAATCTTTTTCAAAAAAAGCTTCCACCTTCAAAAACCAAATTATTAATTTTACATATATATTATAATTCGGACGCACGGGATTAGGTCTGATGTCGAGTTCGATCGATTCTGGCCTGGCTCAAAATCAAAATTTTCGTCTCGAAATCGAAATTAATTTCGAGCAGGCTCGACTCGAAATGAACACGATTCCGAGCCGACTCGAATCAATTTCGAGTCGGCTCGAAATTAATTATTAATAAAAATTAAATTATTTTAAATTTTATAGTTAAAATTTAAAGTGTTTTAAATACTGTGACTATTCAATATTTCCCATCTCAATGAGAAATCATCACTACTACCAAAAAAAGCCCTGAGGGTCCGTTCGGCGCGCAGGTAATGACTTTCTGGAATTGGCTTTTGCCAGAAAACCAATATCTGCATGAATTGGTTTTGTGCATAAAACCAATTCTGCTGTTCGGTTCCAGGATGGGATTCAGTGAACGGAATTGGAATTGATATATGTAAGTTGTTCGGCTGCACGATGGAATTAGCTTTCTGGAATTGAAATTTTTAAATTTCAAATTTCTAAAAGCGCGTGCACGAGCGAAAAGCGCGCGCCCGGGCGAAAAGCGTGCGCCCGTGTGAAAAGTGCGCGCCCGGGCAAAAAAAGCGCGCTCGGGCTAAAATATCGCGCCAGGGCGAAAAAATCGCGTCCGGGCGAAAAAATCGCGCCCTAGGCTAAAAAATCGCGCCGGGCAAAAAAATCGTGCCTACGCCAAAAAATTGCGCCCGACCGAAATAAATGTGCCCGGGAGAAATAAAACGCGCCCGGGCGAAAAAATCACGTCAGGGCGAAAATATGCGCCCGGGCGAAATAAACGCGCCCGGACGAAAAAATCGAGCCCGGGCAAAAAAATCACGCCCCGAAGGCCCGAACGAAAAAATCGCGCCCGGGCGAAAAAATCGAGCCATAAGCGAAAAAATCGCGCCCGGGCAAAAAAATCACGCCCGACCGAAATAAACGTGCCCAGGAGAAATAAAACGCGCCCGGGCGAAATAAACGCGCCCGGGCGAAAAAATCGCGCCCAGGCGAAAATATGCGCTCTGGTGAAATAAAAGCGCCCGGACAAAAAAATCGCGCCAGGGCGAAAAAATTGCGCCCGGGCGAAAAAATCGCGAAAATCGCGCCCGGGCGAAAAAATCGCCCCCGGGCGAAAAAATCACGCCCGGGCGAAAAAAATCGCGCCCTGGCGAAAAATTTGCGCCCGGGCGAAAAAATCGCGCCACAGGCGAAAAAATCGCGCCCGGGCGAAAAAATCGCGCCCGGCCGAAAAAATCGCGCCCGGCCGAAAAAATTGAGCCCGGCCGAAAAAAACGCAGTCGGGAGAAAAAAACGCGACCGGGTGAAAAAAATCGCGCCCAGGCGAAAATATGCGCCCGGGCGAAATAAACGCGCCCGGGCGAAAAAATCACGCCCGGGCGAAAAAATCGCGCCCCGGACGAAAAAATCCCTCCCGTGCGAAAAAAATCGCGCCCGGGCGAAAAAATCGCGACCGTGCGAAAAAATCTCGACCGGGCGAAAAAATCGCGCCCAGGCGAAAAAAATCGCGCCCGGGCAAAAAAATCGCGTCCGGGCGAAAAAATCGCGTCGGGACGAAATAAACGTGTCCAGCCGAAATAAAACGCGCCCGGGCGAAATAAACGTGCCCGGGCGAAAAAATCGCGCCCGGGCGAAAAAATGCGCCCGGGCGAAAAAATGCGTTCGGGTGAAATAAACGCGCCCGGACGAAAAATACCCTGCAGGAAAATGCACGCTCGGGCGAAAAACTCGCGCGTAGGTTGAAAAACTCTAGTGTAAACATTTGATTATGCAGAAAACCTATGAGCGGAGGTAAGAATTACTATTTGACTTTTTAGTTCATAGTAAAAGTCATTGGTTTTCACGTGAAAGTTAATATCCGCTTAAATTTTGTTGCGCCAAACACTAGAATTGAATTTCTAATCTCCCATGCCAATTCCAGAAAGCCAATTCCGTCCAAACGTTCATTAAAATAATGTATTTCCCATCTCATGTTAAAATTTAAAGTTCGATCAAATTCTGTGAAAAACTCATTGCTTTAAAGAAATGAAAATTATTTGATAATATCGACTCAAATTCTCAGAAAGCAAAAAGCCTCATCATAAAGCTGAAATGGAAAGTTGGAAACATGTTCAGAAAAGAAATGAAAATATCGCATTAAAAATAAAATCCATAAGGCCTCGTTCGTTTGGATGGAATTGAAGACTTAGAATTGAAATTCGACGTCGAATTCCAATTACGTCGTTCGCTTGTTAGGTAGTTTTAATAATTGAAATTTGAGTTTAATATCATGGAATTGATTTTAGCCTAAGCACAAAATCTACCTAGACATATCGGAATTGGGTGAGTCTAGCACGCTCGATTTATCGCATTTTTTTCCCCGGGCGCACGTTTATGCGCCCGGGCACACAATTTTTCGCCAGGGCGGGAGTTTTTCGCACGGACGCGAGTTTTTCGCCCGAACGCGCGTTTTTAGCCCGGACGCCCAAATTTTGCCCGGGCGGAAATTTAACGCCCTAGCGCGCGTTTTTCGCCCTGACGCGCTTTTTCGCCCGGGCTCGCGTTTTTCGCGCGGTCGCGCAATTTTTCGCCTGTGCGCGAGTTTTTGCCCGGGCGCGCGTTTTTCGTCGAGGCGCGCGTTTTTCGCCGAGGCGCGCGTTTTTCTCCCGGGGGAGATTTTTTCGCCCGGGCGCGATTTTTTCACCCGAGCGCGTTTTTTCCCCCGAGAGCGTTTTTTTCGCCCGGACGCGGTTTTTCCGTCCGTGCACGAATTTTTCGCCCGGGCATGAATTTTTCTCCCAGGGGAGAGTTTTTCGCCCCGACGCGATTTTTTCGCTCAAACGCGATTTTTCGTCAGTGAGTGATTTTTTTGCCAGCGCGCAATTTTTTCGCCCGGGCAAGATTTTTTTGGCCGGGAGCGATTTTTTTGCCCGGGCGAGTTTTTTTCGCCCTACGAGATTTTTTTGCTCGGGGGCTATTTTTCAGGCGCGATTTTTTCACCGGGGAGCGGTTTTTTGCTGGGACGCGCTTTTATCGCCTATGCGAGCTTTTTTCGGCTGGGCGGGTGGAAAAATCGCACCCGGGTAAAAAATTGTGCCCGGGAAAAAAATTCGTGCCCGGGACACAAAATCGCGCCCGGTCGAAAAAATGAGCCCGGGCAAAAAATGCGCGTCCGGGCGAAAAAATCTTGGTTGTGCGAAAAAATTGCTCACGGGTCGAAAAAAATCGCGCCCGGGCGGAAAAATCATTCGCGGGCGAAAAAATCGCCCCGGGCGAAAAAATCATCGCCATGACATACATTTGTTTAAGATATATTTGATAAATATTCGCTTTTTTCGTAATATTTTTCAATTCTTAAATTGAATTTTATTTAACAAAGGAACAAAAGTATCGATTAATTCCACAATATTCAACAATATTGTTTATTAGGCGAACGTTGGAATTGGAATTAGTCACCAATATTTAATTTCACAATATTCATCAATATTCAATTCCAATATCGAATTCCAATTCCGTCCAAACGAACGGGCCCTAAGGCTCCGTTTCATTGGTAGATTTTGTAGGAAGGAATTGATTTTGGGCAAAACAATTCCATTCACAAGCGTTCGCTTGATTTTTTATTGGAGAGAATTGGTTTTCCTGATTGAATCCATTGAGAAAATAGCCTATGGTAAAAACCTTCTCATTTTGGTCGATTTTGAGAGAAAATCATATTCTTCTCTCTTAAAGTAATGATTACTATTTTATCAGCATTATTTGATAATAACTACTATTTTAGCCAATTTAAATATTTTCCCGATTTAAAGACGTTAATTATCCATGATTAAAAATATCGTAAAAACCTATGCCTGAAAACCATCTTACAGCTGAACAGAAAAATTGACAATTTTCAATTCCTGTGGCTTGAAAATCATCTTTCAAACGAACTCAAGAATTGAGTTTGGCTAAAAACCAAAACCTCTGAGTTTTTGGCTTTGGACCAAAACCAATTCTTTTCAATCAAAACCTACGAAACGAACGAAGCCTAATAGTTGGACCAAACGAACTCAAGAATTGAGTTTGGCTAAAAACCAAAACCTATGAGTTTTTGGTTTTGGACCAAAACCAATTCTTTTCAATCAAAACCTACGAAACGAACGAAGCCTAATAGATAAACACTTAGGCTGCGTTCGTTTCGCGGGTTTTACACGGAGGGTTTTGGTTTTGGTCAAAAACAAAAATTTTGTAGGTTTTGGTTTTGGTCAAAAACAAAATTTTTTGTTCGTTTGCACCCATGGTTTTGTATGAAGATTTTGAAAAATAATTTTGAAAAATAAATTTGCGAATAATCATTACTAGGGTCTAAAACATAATCATTACTCGAGTCCAAAATAAATTTGTCTTTACATGAAGGAAAACCCATCAAATTTGGTAGGTTTTGGGCGTAGGCAGATTTCTAAAGCTTCAAAACCTATGGGTTTTGGGCAAAAGCCAATCCCGTCCATAAAAAGGTCCAAACGAACAGCATAATTGGTTTTGCTTCAAAACCTTTCTCCCAAAACCGATAGGATCAATTCCAACCTCTAAACACACGAAACGAACACAAATATTGGTTTTGATATACCCAAAACCAATTCCTTCCTCTCAAAACCCGCGAAACGAACGGAGCCTTATGATAGCTGAGAAGTGTAGATTGATATTAGATAATATTGTGCAGGGTTGGAGAATAGTTGTTAACTACTTCACCACCAAAACGAGATAATTTCGCACCCGAGTCAGCCTGATATAAACTATCAAGTCGATCTCACCTCCCATAGCGGTCGACCACCTTTATCCATGGCCAAATTATAATATTACAAATCTAACTCACATAAATAGCATAGTAGAACCGTTTGCGAATGATTTGGGTTCCGGTTTGAATTTTGGAACCGTGAACAACATTGGTCTGGGTGTGGTTCTTTCATTTTATTATTCGGACCAGAACCGGAACCGCAATATACAAGTCTTAAGCGGTTTCAAAATTTTTAAAACCGATCTGAATCGGACCGAAGCAGAACCGAACCGCAACCCGTTTATTATTATTATTATTATTATATTGTTATTTTTTTATACTATATCTATAATATCTATACATACTATTATGGGTGAAACCGGTGCGGTTTGAACCCAAACCGCAATCACAACAAAGGGGGTCGGTTTTGGACTGAACAAAATCGCACCGCACCTAAATCGTGTTGTGTGGTTTGACATTGGTGCGATTTGGAGTCAGTTTTTGCGGTGTACTTTCGATTTTGTATAGTCATATAATGTATTTTCAATTTTACTCACATATTTTTCTGAAATATTTTATTTTAAAAATATAGGATATACAACAACTATTTAATAGTAATCATGAAATACAAATCTAATTGTAGCTGATAAATTAGTCAAATTGAATTAACTAATATATTCTTCAAACAAAATTTTAATTGTAAAATAAGATTTCAAGAGCAACAATTCAAAGTTCTTTACCTTATATTAAGTTGTGATTTTCAGCAACATAAATATTGCATCAGCATTACACGATCGTGATCTTTGAATTTTTAAAATCGGTGCGGTCTGGTGCAATTTTGTGGTTTTATGGTTTCAATACTTTCAGTCCGACTTACTATATATTATATAAAAAGTACTCCCCTTGGTGTAACGTGAAATTCCTGCGCCCGGGCCTCAGACTCCGAAGTCTCTCTTGCAAAAAAAAACCGAACGGGTATACTTTCCCCTCTGGTTTTTTATTTTAACCTCCCTCATTCATTCCGCCAAGTTTGGTTTTGGTTCTAGTTGGAACCGATTTGAACCGGACCGAACCGCATAGAACCGGACCGAACCGTTAGTGGCCGGTTTGGTTTTGGTTCTTGTTGAATCGTAACCGGAACCGTTAACACGACGGTTCCAAAAATAATGCTGGAACCGGAACCAGAACCAGTCAAACCAAACACGGTTTTGGTTCTAATTTGAAGAACCGTTACCTTAGTGGTTTGTCCCACGGTTTTAGTAGAACCGGAACCGAACCAGAACCGTGACAGCTCTAGTCATAGGCACCCAGCTTGGACAGGAATTGATAAAATATGGTACTTGGTAGGGCCTTGGTGAGAATATTGGCAACTTGGGCAGTACCCGGAACATGCTTTAATTCTATCTTCTTCATTTGAACTTTCTCCCGGATGAAGTGACAGTCCACTTCAATGTGTTTCGTTCTTTCGTGGAAGACCGGGTTCTTAGCTATGTGTATACCAACTTGACTGTCACATATTAAGATAGCTGTTGAGGAAAGTTGTACTCCTAGATCAGCAAGGAGACTTTCAAGTCATGTGAGTTCAGAAACAATTGATGTCATCGAACGATATTCTGCCTCAGCTGAAGATCGAGCAACCACAACTTGTTTCTTACTACGTCAGGTAACAAGGTGACCTCCAAAGTAGGTACAAAATCCACTAGTAGACCGCCGATCATCCAGGGAACCCGCATAATCTGCATCAGAGTACATAACCAGTGTTGGAGTAAAAGACGAGATTTTATACAGCCCTTGACCAGGGGCTGTTTTTAGATATCTCAGGATGCGCTCGACAGCTTATAGATGAGATATCCGAGGAGAATGCATAAACCGGCCGACCACCCCAACTGCAAAGGATATGTCTGGTCTCGTGACTGTTAAGTAAATAAAAAGTACTCCCCTTGGTGTAACGTTAAATTCCTGCGCCCGGGCCTCAGACTCCGAAGTCTCTCTTGCAAAAAAAACCGAACGGGTATACTTTCCCCTCTGGTTTTTTATTTTAACCTCCCTCATTCATTCCGCCAAGTTTGGTTTTGGTTCTAGTTGGAACCGATTTGAACCGGACCGAACCGCATAGAACCGGACCGAACCGTTAGTGGCCGGTTTGGTTCTTGTTGAATCGTAACCGGAACCGTTAACACGACGGTTCCAAAAATAATGCTGGAACCGGAACCAGAACCAGTCAAACCAAACACGGTTTTGGTTCTAATTTGAAGAACCGTTACCTTAGTGGTTTGTCCCACGGTTTTAGTAGAACCGGAACCGAACCAGAACCGTGACAGCTCTAGTCATAGGCACCCAGCTTGGACAGGAATTGATAAAATATGGTACTTGGTAGGGCCTTGGTGAGAATATTGGCAACTTGGGCAGTACCCGGAACATGCTTTAATTCTATCTTCTTCATTTGAACTTTCTCCCGGATGAAGTGACAGTCCACTTCAATGTGTTTCGTTCTTTCGTGGAAGACCGGGTTCTTAGCTATGTGTATACCAACTTGACTGTCACATATTAAGATAGCTGTTGAGGAAAGTTGTACTCCTAGATCAGCAAGGAGACTTTCAAGTCATGTGAGTTCAGAAACAATTGATGTCATCGAACGATATTCTGCCTCAGCTGAAGATCGAGCAACCACAACTTGTTTCTTACTACGTCAGGTAACAAGGTGACCTCCAAAGTAGGTACAAAATCCACTAGTAGACCGCCGATCATCCAGGGAACCCGCATAATCTGCATCAGAGTACATAACCAGTGTTGGAGTAGAAGACGAGATTTTATACAGCCCTTGACCAGGGGCTGTTTTTAGATATCTCAGGATGCGCTCGACAGCTTATAGATGAGATATCCGAGGAGAATGCATAAACCGGCCGACCACCCCAACTGCAAAGGATATGTCTGGTCTCGTGACTGTTAAGTAAATAAGCTTTCCAACAAGTTGTCGATAGTATTCTGGATTAGGAAGAGGAAGATTTTCATCAGAAGCATGTGCACACAGTTTGTGATTCACATCAATTCGGGTGTTAATCGGCTTGCATCCAGAATAGCCAGCATCTTGAAGAAAGTCGAGACAGTACTTTCGTTGAGAGAGGACAAGTCCATCAGGACGTCTTGCGATCTCCAGGCCAAGGAAGTATCAAAGGTTTCCCAGATCTTTTGTTTGAAAAACAGACCTAAGATGATGTTTGACCGCTTGTATTCCCTTTGAATCATCTCCGGTGATTAGGATGTCATCGACATATACCAATAGAAGAACCGTGCCTGTAGTTCGATGTTGAGTGAACAGAGAGAAGTCTGTCGAGCTCCGAGTGAAGCCAACCTCCCGAACAGCCTTACTGAACTTATCAAACCATGCCCGGGGGGATTGTTTGAGACCATAAATGGATTTCTTCAGGTGACATACTCGGGACTCCCCCGTGGTCTCAAACCCGGGAGGTTGTTGCATATATACTGTTTCTTGTAGATCACCATTTAAAATGCATTCTTGATATCCAGCTGATGGAGAGGCCATTGACGATGCACCGCCACGGAGAGGACCCGAACTGTGTTGAGCTTGGCCACCAGAGAGAATGTTTCCTCATAATCAAGATCGTGTGTTGAGTGAAGCCACGAGCTACTAGTCGGGCTTTAAGACGGTCAATTGTCCCATCAGGAGCATGCTTGATGACAAAGACCCATTTGCAACCTACAGTAGTCTGGCCTGGAGGGAGAGGAACCATATCCCATGTCTAGTTAGACCAGAGAGCTGTCATTTCTTCGTCCATGGCTGCCCGCCACCTTGGATGTTGGAGAGCCTCCTGTACAGAGTTAGGGACGGAAATAGAGGATAAAGAAGTAGCAAAGGTGTGTAGCGGCGGGGACAGGCGATGTAAAGACACATAGTTCGCCATGGGATGAGTGGTGGAGACCGGTGCCAGATCAGCAGGTTGCATTGGGGCGGCGAAGCGAGGAAGACGACGAGTGTAGACACGAAGAAGAGGAGGCTTGTTGGGAGCGGGAGCCGGGTGAGGAAGGAGAGATGGTGGAGAGGTAACTGGGATGATAGGTCTTGGTGGAAGAGGGGGTTTTGGGCGGAGAAGAAAGGTTGATCTTCCCGGAAGGTAACATCAACCGAGACCGTCACCTTGCGGGTAGTAGGAGAGTAGCAGACATATCCTTTCTGAGTACGGGAGTAACCGACGAACATGTGTTTGGCTGCCCGTGGTTCTAACTTGTCTATGGACGGACCAAGTAAGTGAACGTAGCAGATACATCCAAAGATGCGAGGGGTTAGAGAGAATGACGGAGTAGAGGGGAAGAGGAGACTGAACGGAGTAGCATTTTGAAGGACGGAGGAAGGGAGACGGTTGATGAGGTAGCAGGCCGTTGACAGCGCAAAATTCCAATAAGCCTTGGGTACCTGCATTTGAATCATGAGGGAGCGCGCAACATCGAGAAGATGTCTATTTTTACGTTCATCAACACCGTTTTGTTGGGGGATATATGCACACGATGTTTGATGACTAATTCCAAATTCAGAGCAGAGGTTAGCAAATACATGGCTAGTGTATTCGCGAGCATATCCGTTCGAAGAGTTTTTATCGGTTCAGAAAACTGTGTGCGAGTCTCAAGAATAAACGCGTGGAACACACGGGGAAGCTCAGAGCGATCACGAAGTAAGTATAGCCATGTTGTTCTAGAATAATCATCAATAAAAGTGATAAAGTAGCGATAACCAGAGACACTCGTAATTTTGTATGGGCCCCAAACATCAGAATGCACTAAAACAAAAGGAGCAGAGCTCCGATTACAATGTGAAGGAAAAGATGAATGGTGTTGTTTTCCCAAAATACATGAATCACAACTAAAATGAGGAAGAGAAATCTCAGGAAGAGCCTTCTGGAGGACTGGAAGAGGAGCATGTCCAAGACGCCGGTGCCAATCAACGGAGGAGACTGAAGAGATGATGGTAGCGGGAACATCAAGAAGGTAGAGCCCATTTTGCAGTCGTTCTTTACAAATGATACTCTGCGTCCGTCGATCTTGTATCAGAAAGGAAGAGGAGGTGAATGTGACAGAGCAATTCAAATCTGTAGTGAGGCGACTGATAGAAAGTAAATTGAATGAGGAGCCCGAGATATGGAGAGCCGAGCGGAGAGAGAGAGGAATTGAGAAGAATAGCAGCAGAGCCAGAGACAGGAAAGGTGTAACACCTCCCCTGTAATGACCATATAATATGGGTCCGGCCGGGACCCCACAGCATATAACCGCCACAGCTTTAGTATTAAAAGATGATATTAACTACCCAATCCCATAACTCAGACAACACAGCGGAGACAACTAAGCCACAAAGATTGTCCATACTACAAAGGAGTCCAACTGGCCTTAAGGCCTTACAAAACAATGTCCAAAACATCAAACATTCCATAATAAAAGACATCCCAACAAAAGGGGAAAGATAGTTTTTCCCTAAACTACCTCGGCATGCAAGCCGGATATAACAAAGTACGAAGAAAGTAATGCAGGAAATCAGCTAAGCACTTCGTGAGGCTTTAGGCCTTTTTGGCCGGCGCGCTGGGTCCAGCCTGCGATCCTTGCCCTGCAACCAAATCACAAAGAGCGGTAAACGAGGGTCAGCTATGGCTGACCACAAGCGGTGTAACAACATCCCTCCTCCCGGTCGTCCTAGCGGACCCCGGGGAACTACTTCACCCTGCAAGTCAGCACTTCATATGCAAATGTACATAAAGGAAAGCAACATAAATACTGGCATGAGTGTCACAAGCATCATCCACGTTTCTATGTTGAGCAGGTAATAAAAGGGGCCTAACAATGCAAAATGAGTGCAAGCCCGGGGTTTCACCCAAGGCGCCCTAAAGCGTATGAATCTAACACATCATCATACATTACCAACACAAGGGTACTCATTACTTCCCCACAAGGGGAATCAAAACCCAAGGCCAAGCGCTCTCGCTGAGACTCACCTCGCCTGGCCTTCCATGCCATCGGGCTTGTCTGACAGCTCACATGCTCGGGCCGCCAACAACGCACCAAAACCGATTCTAAGAATTCTGGCCAACCAAAACGTCCCAAGGCCTTGGGCTTACTTTCGGGACAACGTCCACCGATTGCCTCGCCTGGCGACCGTCAACGGACTCAACCGTAGCACAGACATTCTCGTCAGTCAACAATCGAAGGGACTAATCTTGCCGGGACACTCTCCACACGTGAATCTCAATCTTCACGGGATAGCCAGCCGACCACAAAGACCAATCGCGCCTTCGCACAACACTAGGCATCACAAGCCCCATAATCCGCACATTATTTCTCCGCCCTAAACCCAACATTCGTTACCACACGAAGTTACAAGGGCATCACAACGACGAGTTCGCCGTAATCGGATTTCTAACAAAACCCCTAAAATGCGCGTAAATCAACATCACCGGATCGGACCAACGGCCACAAATCCGGCTTCACCCACAATGCCTAATCCGCTAACGGAGCGGATCTCTAGTGCAAAACATGCCGGGGACGGACACAATCAACCCGGTGGTTTCTCTTGAACCAAGGCGACCCGGATCCCTCTCACTCGACGGATCCGGTGCCAAAATGCAGGAAAAGAAGAGATGCCAAACACGCATCCTAAAGACCGGGAGGAGAAACGTCGTTACCTTTTGAGATCTCCTCCTAGCCATGAGAAGCTTGCAAACAAACGGTGGAGAAGAAGCGCCTTGACGCCCTCTACGCGTTGCCGGTCTCGGATCGGCGAACGGAGCTCCGAAGCTCCGGCAATGGCGGATTCCCCTTCTTCTTCCTCCTTGCCTCCTCCTCCTTTCTCCAACCTAAGAGAGAGAAAGCCTTGGAAAATATGAGGGCTTAACTCCTCTACCAAGCCCTAAAACCCCCCCAGCCATCCATCGCAACCGTTGGATCAAATTCCAATAGATTTGGACGGACCGATCTCCTTCTCCGCTCAAAATCGCGGAGCAGAATAAACAGGGCGCACGATCACATGTGCACGATCACTGGTCGTGCGCGAGGAAGACACTGGTCGTGCGCACTGTTCGAGACAGAACTCCGAATCCTTGCGAATAACGCACGATCACAGGCGCACGATCACTGGTCGTGCGCGAAGAGGAAATGGTCGTGCGCACTACCCGAGACAGAGCTCCGATTCCTTGCGACTAACGCACGATCACAGGCGCACGATCACTGGTCGTGCGCGAAGAGGAAAAGGTCGTGCTCAGAGAACTGCTAAGGAATTCCTAGCCTATCCCGAGCGCAGCACTACCACTCCGCCTACCTCGCTGAACTACGATTTTTGGGGTGTTACAACTCCACCCCCCTTAAAAGAATTTCGTCCTCGAAATTTCAGAATTTGAACAGGAAATTCATAACGCATACCTGGAGCGAAAAGTTCCGGGAAATCCTCCCGCATCGCTTGCTCACGCTCCCAAGAGAATTCGTCTCGCCCGCAGTTGTCCCATCGCACCTTTACAAGTTTGACTTGCTTGTTACGCAACTGCCGGACTTCTGAATCCTCCACGCACACCGGGCGAACCCTCGCCCCCAAGTTCTCCATCACCGGCACCGCCGCCGCTTCGACCACGACACTTGGCTCTACCAAAGCTTTCCTCAGCACGGAGACATGGAAAACGTCATGTAATCCACTCAGCTCTGCGGACAACGCCAAACGATAGGCTGCTTCGCCTATACGCTCCGTAACCTCGAACGGACCCAAATATCTCGGACTCAACTTCTTGAGTCGCCGCACCCGCGAAACACCCTTGAACGGCTTGATCTTCAAGTAGACCATGTCGCCCACTGCAAACTCCATATTTCTGTGGCGCGCATTAAAATACTTCGCTTGACGATCCTGAGCAACCTTCATGCGCTCCTGAATCGTCCGCACAATCTCGCAAGCATCTTCCACCACTTGCTTTCCCAAAATCTTAGTGTCTCCCACCTCTGCCCAAGACATCGGCGTTCGACACTTCCTTCCATACAAAGCTTCGTATGGCGCTATCTTGATACTCGCCTGGAAGCTATTATTATAGGCGAACTCCACCATGAAAAGGTGGTCCTCCCAACCTTTGCCAAAGTCGAGAGCACACATCCTCAACATGTCTTCCAACGTACGGTTCGTTCGCTCCGTCTGACCATCGGTCTGCGGATGGAACGCGGTGCTAAACTTGAGCTTCGTGCCTAGACTTTTCTGCACTAATCTCCAGTCCTTCGAGGTGAATCGCCCATCGCGATCACTAACTATGCTCTTCGGAATCCCGTGCAACCGCACAACGTTTCAAACATAAAGCTCCACGAGCTTTTCCACGCCATCGCTCTTCTGATTCGGAATGAAGTGGGCCACCTTCGTCAGGCGATCCACTATCACCCAAATCGCATCGTTATCCTGTTGCGATCGAGGCAAACCATGCACAAAATCCATAGAGATGTCATCAAATTTCCATTCGGGGGATGGGAAGAGGCTTCAAGAACCCACCGGGCCTTTGGCACTCAGCCTTCACCAAGGCACAAGTCTGACATCGGCTCACGTACTCGGCTACATCCCGCTTCATCCCAGGCCACCAAAAAGATTTCTTCAAATCCGCGTACATCTTTGTACTTCCTGGATGAACGGAGTACTTCGTAAAGTGAGCCTCAAACATCAACTCCTCGTGGAGCTTGCCAAAGCGCGGAACACAAACCTTTCCGTCCCTTTTTAAGATCCCACCAACCATCTCCAAAGCAGTGCCCTCGCTTTGTTGAGCCTTCAACACCAACTGTTGGCACTCCTCGTCCGCACTGGTCGCCTCTCGGATTCGATCAGTTATATCACACTGCATTTCAATCCAGTTCAAACGAGCTATGCTAGACTCACCTCTAGCCACACAAGAAATGTCAAGAGACTCCAAGTCTCGAATCAAACGCTCGTTATGCGCCTCCATCCAATTACCTTACCCGGAGTACTTCCTACTCAAAGCATCCGCCACCACGTTGGCTTTACCCGGCGTATATTGAATCTCCACGTCGTAGTCCCCAAGGAACTCGACCCACCTATGCTGCCGCATATTCAGATCCTTTTGGTCTAGGAGATACCTCAGGCTTTTGTGATCCGTGAAAATCTCCACCTTCGCACCATAAACATAGTGTCTCCACAGTTTTAGCGCAAAGATTACCGCCGCCAACTCCAAATCGTGGACGGAGTAATTCTTCTCATGAGTCTTTAACTGCCTTGACCCATAAGCGATCACCTTGCCGTGCTGCACCAGCACGCAACCAACCCGCAACCTGACGCGTCGGTGAAAATCTGAAATCCTTCCGTCCCACTAGGAAGACTAAGGATTGGAGCGGACATCAACCTTTCCTTCAGATTCTCAAATGCCCGGGCACACTCCGGTGTCCAAACAAACCTCTGGTCCTTGCGAGTGAGTGTGGTGAGGGGCAACGCTATCCGCGAAAAGTTCTCCACGAACCTTCTATAATAACCGGCTAGTCCAAGGAAACTCCGGACTTCCGCCACGGTCCTCAAGACAGGCCAATCTCTAATGGCTTCAATCTTCGCTGGATCTACCGCTACCCCATCTCCACTAATTACGTGACCTAAGAAAGCCACCTTCTCGATCCAAAACTCGCATTTTGAGAACTTAGCATAAAGTTGATTCTCCCTTAGAGTCTGTAATACTTGCCTCAAGTGAGACTCGTGCTCTGCCTCCGATTTCGAATATACCAAGATATCATCTATAAACACTACCACGAACGAATCTAAGAACGGGCGAAAGACCCTGTTCATCAAATCCATGAACACAGATGGCGCGTTCGTTAGTCCGAACGGCATCACCGAAAACTCGTAGTGTCCATAACGAGTCCCAAACGCTGTCTTGGCAACGTCCTCTTCTCGAATCTTCAACTGGTAGTACCCCGCTTTCAAATCCAACTTGGAGTACACCACCGACCCCACTAACTGGTCGAACAAATCATCGATTCGGGGAATCGGATATTTATTCTTAACGGTCAACTTATTTACCTCACGGTAGTCGATACTAGCTCGCTTCTCCGCACGCCAGTCCAACCCTAAGATAACGTCAAATTCGGATAGTGGCAGAATCGCTGCTACCAACACGAAATCACTATCGCCAAAATGCATCACAATGCGCCCCTTCCTCATGGTATTCATGAAAGACCCATTCAGCATACGCACACTCAGCTCCACTTCTGCCTCTACGGGCTCAGCACCAATCTTCCGGATAAAACTTTCCGCAAGAAAAGAGTGTGACGCCCCCGTGTCGAACAACACTCGAGAGGGGTAGCCCGAAACTAGCACGAAACCTATCCACGTGCAAAACAAAATATGAAAGGCCGCAACCTACACTATTGTAACAAACGAAAACTTAAACTTTTCGTACCTGTTACCACGTCGGGTAGACGTACCGCTTCTTGCTGCCCAAGATTATACGCTCTCGGCTGCACTGGAGGAAACCGCGAAGCACTTGACTCCGCTGCTTTCCCCTTCTCTACAACACTAGGATCGGAACGCACCGATTGTTCCCTCCTCGGCTCCTGCTCAGCTCCGCCCTCGGTACAATACCGACTTATGTGACCCACCTTACCGCACTTGTAACAAGTAACCAGACCTTTGGAACGGAAATCTTCCGAAGGTGCGCCACTTCTCTCCCCAGTTCTAATAGGACGAGGTTTCTTCTTGTATCGGTTGCCCTCAGACTTCCACTGAGATTGAGACTGAGAAGGCTTTCCTTCTCCCTGCTTGGCCGCAAAACCCTTTCGTCGTTGGGTTCGCTCCATGTCGCTCTCCAAAGTGCGAGCGGCTTCGACCAATTCATTGAATCCCGCATTCTTCAAGGCTATGAGTGGTTGCCTTAAATTTTTCCTCAACCCCTGATAGAAGAGATTATCTCTCTCTTCATCATCTGCTACAGTCGTTCCCGCATAACGGCCCAACCGAGTAAACTCTTGTAGATACTCGTCCACTGTCTTCTCACGCTGCACCAAAGGAAAGAGTGAAGCACACAGCCCCACTGATTTTCCCTTTTCTGCATAACTAAGACTGGAACGCACCGACTGTTCCAGCCCCTGCTCCGACTCAGCTCTACCCTCGGAACAGAAACGAACGATGTGGCCCACCTTGCCACACTTAAAACACGACATGGGTCCCTTGGAGTGTGTCTCCCCAGAAGCTGCACCGCTTCTCTTACTAGGCTTATAGGAACGAACTCTTTTCCTTCCTCGGCTTCCCTCCGATTTCCACTGTGAAATGGGAGGTTTCCCTTTACCTCGCCCTTCTCCAACGTCCTTTTGACTCTGGACTTGGTCAGAATATCTCTCCAATGCTCTAGGAACTGCCAACTCTTGAGCCCCATCTAGAGTGACAGGTGTCGCACCCGACGACACCCTCACCGCTAGAGCTGACACCAAAGCCTCTGTTAGCATACGACAGAAATCAGCCGGGGACATGCCCACAATCATGAAGCCTGGAGCAGTAACACTGCTCCCCGAAGGCTCCTCCTGCCTCCGTGACGTCCCCGCATCGTCGCCAACATCCTAGCATAAGCAAGGAAAAATACTTATCAAGCTCTATTCGCAATTCTCGAACACAGGGATACTCATGATCCCGCGCAATACTCCTATGTGGACAATCTCTAATGCGATCCAAATACACTAGACCTCGCAAGAATACTGAACCTGGCTCTGATACCAAATTGTAACACCTCCCCTGTAATGACCATATAATATGGGTCCGGCCGGGACCCCACAGCATATAACCGCCACAGCTTTAGTATTAAAAGATGATATTAACTACCCAATCCCATAACTCAGACAACACAGCGGAGACAACTAAGCCACAGAGATTGTCCATACTACAAAGGAGTCCAACTGGCCTTAAGGCCTTACAAAACAATGTCCAAAACATCAAACATTCCATAATAAAAGACATCCCAACAAAAGGGGAAAGATAGTTTTTCCCTAAACTACCTCGGCATGCAAGCCGGATATAACAAAGTACGAAGAAAGTAATGCAGGAAATCAGCTAAGCACTTCGTGAGGCTTTAGGCCTTTTTGGCCGGCGCGCTGGGTCCAGCCTGCGATCCTTGCCCTGCAACCAAATCACAAAGAGCGGTAAATGAGGGTCAGCTATGGCTGACCACAAGCGGTGTAACAACATCCCTCCTCCCGGTCGTCCTAGCGGACCCCGGGGAACTACTTCACCCTGCAAGTCAGCACTTCGTATGCAAATGTACATAAAGGAAAGCAACATAAATACTGGCATGAGTGTCACAAGCATCATCCACGTTTCTATGTTGAGCAGGTAATAAAAGGGGCCTAACAATGCAAAATGAGTGCAAGCCCGGGGTTTCACCCAAGGCGCCCTAAAGCGTATGAATCTAACACATCATCATACATTACCAACACAAGGGTACTCATTACTTCCCCACAAGGAGAATCAAAACCCAAGGCCAAGCGCTCTCGCTGAGACTCACCTCGCCTGGCCTTCCATGCCATCGGGCTTGTCTGACAGCTCACATGCTCGGGCCGCCAACAACGCACCAAAACCGATTCTAAGAATTCTGGCCAACCAAAACGTCCCAAGGCCCTGGGCTTACTTTCGGGACAACGTCCACCGATTGCCTCGCCTAGCGACCGTCAACGGACTCAACCGTAGCACAGACATTCTCGTCAGTCAACAATCGAAGGGACTAATCTTGCCGGGACACTCTCCACACGTGAATCTCAATCTTCACGGGATAGCCAGCCGACCACAAAGACCAATCGCGCCTTCGCACAACACTAGGCATCACAAGCCCCATAATCCGCACATTATTTCTCCGCCCTAAACCCAACATTCATTACCACACGAAGTTACAAGGGCATCACAACGACGAGTTCGCCGTAATCGGATTTCTAACAAAACCCCTAAAATGCGCGTAAATCAACATCACCGGATCGGACCAACGACCACAAATCCGGCTTCACCCACAATGCCTAATCCGCTAACGGAGCGGATCTCTAGTGCAAAACATGCCGGGGACGGACACAATCAACCCGGTGGTTTCTCTTGAACCAAGGCGACCCGGATCCCTCTCACTCGACGGATCCGGTGCCAAAATGCAGGAAAAGAAGAGATGCCAAACACGCATCCTAAAGACCGGGAGGAGAAACGTCGTTACCTTTTGAGATCTCCTCCTAGCCATGAGAAGCTTGCAAACAAACGGTGGAGAAGAAGCGCCTTGACGCCCTCTACGCGTTGCCGGTCTCGGATCGGCGAACGGAGCTCCGAAGCTCCGGCAATGGCGGATTCCCCTTCTTCTTCCTCCTTGCCTCCTCCTCCTTTCTCCAACCTAAGAGAGAGAAAGCCTTGGAAAATATGAGGGCTTAACTCCTCTACCAAGCCCTAAAACCCCCCAGCCATCCATCGCAGTCGTTGGATCAAATTCCAATAGATTTGGACGGACCGATCTCCTTCTCCGCTCAAAATCGCGGAGCAGAATAAACAGGGCGCACGATCACATGCGCACGATCACTGGTCGTGCGCGAGGAAGACACTGGTCGTGCGCACTGTTCGAGACAGAACTCCGAATCCTTGCGAATAACGCACGATCACAGGCGCACGATCACTGGTCGTGCGCGAAGAGGAAATGGTCGTGCGCACTACCCGAGACAGAACTCCGATTCCTTGCGACTAACGCACGATCACAGGCGCACGATCACTGGTCGTGCGCGAAGAGGAAAAGGTCGTGCGCAGAGAACTGCTAAGGAATTCCTAGCCTATCCCGAGCGCAGCACTACCACTCCGCCTACCTCGCTGAACTACAATTTTTGGGGTGTTACAAAAGGTGTCGTCGTTGGCCACTATGATACATTTAGGATGCGGAGAGTTTGAGTATTGAGGTGGCTTCAGCGAGGTGATGTGGTGAGTAGCATCTGAATCCACTATCCAGCGTGGACTAGTGGAGAGACAAGTGATACCTTGATTGGAGATGGAGGCAGCAGAGGCAACAGAGGCAACAGAGGCAGGCGGGCAGCTGAGCATGTCGTGGAGTTGCTGGAGCTGGATGCGGACTTCTTCAAGATCAGCACGAGTGGCAGAAGGACTGTCGGCAGCAACAGTCGCAGTAGGACGAGGAGAAAGACCATGTTTGCGGTAGCAGGTCGCCTCGAGGTGTCCATCCCTACCACAGAAGGAACACTTAGGACGTGTTCGGCCACCACGACCCCTTCCCTGAGAACCTGAACGTCCCCCACGAGCAGGAGGAGGGAGAGGTAGTAATGGTGCAGAAGTTTTCTGAAGGAGGGTTGGTGAGTGAGGTCCCATAGTATCAGGAGGAGGTGATACCTTTAGGAGCATGGAGCACACATCAGAGAGAGGAGTAGCAGCGGATGAGAGGATTTGGGCTCGAATGCTCTGAAGATGAGGCGGGACCCGAGCCATCATCATGACAATACAATCTGCTTCCTTCTGAGAACGTTGAACAACGAGATCCGTAATAGCGGGCTGATGTCGGATCCAGGCTTCGGCCAGTATCTTAGCCTGAGCAACAAAATAGGTCAAATCGGCTGCACCGCCAATGTCAAGAGTCTGAAGATCCGTGATAATGTCATAGAGGTGCTGGAGACTGTCCTTCCCGGAGAAGAGAGAATGGAGCTCATCCCACATTGCCTTGGCCGTCTCGTGATACATGGCCATTCGATAGGGTTCGCCATCAAGAGAGTTGAGGAGCCAAGTCTGAACACGACCATCGTCCTGTAGCCAATCATCTGGTAGGTGCAGAAGGAGGATCCTTATGTAGATGATGCAAAAGTCCCTTAGATTGGAGGACCCGTTTGACAGAATGCACCCATTCGACAAAGTTCTTCTTCCCGGCAAGGGAGATGGTGGTGATCCGCAACTCATCACGCACCTCCGGAGCAGTAGACATGCGACCTGCAGGAGAGGATGCAGGAAGCTCTGAGGATACCGTTGAAGATCCCATGGAATCACAACAGAGAGGTGACTAGAGTCAAGACCGCCCGAGTAGGGAGCAGGGAGATCGCAGCTGGCAAGAGCGTGCATGATCAACTGTTCGGCAAGGTGCTGGGATACCACTGGGATGAGACCGCATGATCTGGATGCTTGGGGCAGACCGCTGGAGGAGGCCGCAAGTTGCTGGGAAGAGGCCGCACGATCTGGCTGCTAGGGGCAGACCGCTGGAGGAGGCTGCATGCTTGAGGAGGCCGCAAGTTGCTGGGAAGAGGCAGGCCGCATGATCTGCGTGTAGAAGGAGCAGTCCACTGGGATAAGACCGCCAGAGGGAGAGGCGAGCAGGAGAGAGCTCGACAGGAGACTATTGCAGAGGGAGCGGCGAGCAGGACTGCTGAAGGCGCAGACCGCTGAAGGTAGAGACCGCACGGGAGAGCTCGCTGAAGGCAGAGATCGCACGAGAGAGCTCGCTGGAGGCAGAGACCGCACGGGCAGACCGATGAAGGCAGAGCTCGCTGAAGGCAGACCGCTGAAGGCAGAGGCCGCACGACAGAGCTCACTGAAAGTAGAGGCCGCACGCTTGGAGAGAGATCGCACGGGATCCGGACGATCAGAGAGAGAGAGAGGGGCCCACTTGACAGAAGGGAGGAGGCTATAAAAGAGAGCCGAGGAGCAGGCCAAGTAGGATGGAGATAGCAGCAGCAGGGAGAGATCGCAAAGGGGGGTGCGGTCAAAGAACGGGGAGACCGCTGGCTGAGAGAGAGCTCGCAGGGAGAAAGCTGGCAGTCAGAAAAAAACAGGAAGGCCGCAGGTCCGAACCGCAGCTCTGATACCATGTAGAGAAATATGAAACCTTGTATATATTGCTTCAATGATCAAATACAGAGTATGAATACACATATATATAGGAGGGAGAAAGAGAAAAGAATAACTATACAGGATGTGGGACTAAACAATAAGATACTAAATGAGCTCCAATATGGGTTTTACATGGGCTTTTATAAGAGCTTGAATTTGACTTTTTGGGCATTTGGCATCCACACTCCAAAATCTAGATCTTGCACATCGGGAATAAAAGAACAAGGGTTAATATATAATCAAGATGGGGATTAAATCACATATCATCGTAGGTCACATAAAATATAAAAATATTGTAATGCAAGTTTAATCTCATTAGTCATTAGTAGAAGTTCCAATGATCTCATCCGGTAGATGGCTTGTTAAGTCATGCACATCAAACTATGATTGTAAAATAAAACGTCAAATAATATAAATATAATTTAGTACTGTTGAAACAATATTTGTGAATAAATAAATCTGAATAGTTACATTTCCACCGTTCTAAGACATCAAATCTATCTCCACTCTCAAGAGGAGGTTGAACAAGTGCTTCCTCTAGATATAATTCGAGTTCATTTTTAAGAGGTTGTGCAGAAGAACTTGAACTCAAAAATCATCAAACCCAAGCAGAACTTGAACTCAAAAAATATGGGACTGATAAGTTGTGGTTGTGTTGTTACACTTGAATGTCCCATAACTCTCACTTGAGCTAATGAAGATGATTCAGAGCTGATAATTGAATTATTATGCCCCGTGCAGCTGCTATCACAATAAGTTTAAAAAAGTTCAAAGATGCTATCTTTTACCAAATTCACTTTTTGGGCTGCTTCGTAATTATTGTACAGTTTATTGAAGGCATAAGTGATGAACAACAATTTTCGCCGAGGATCAAGAATAATGGCAAGAGACATGAGTAAGTGTCAGAGTAAGTGTCAATCACTCCAATATTTGTCAAATTTGGTTTTCATCGGTTTGACCAATCCACGTATGAACTCATCATCGGATGTCGAGAATTTGTCCAATACTTCCTTAATAGCAATCAATGCAGGTAAAAATAAAATAAATGTTGGATAAGAAGTTCCTGAAATTAATTTTGTTGCGGATTCAAAGACTTCAAAAATGTTCTTAATCTTATAAAACTGCTGCCAAGTTTCTTCACAAAAGTCTCATACCAAACCTTTATCTTTTCTAAAGAAGTCATGGATAACATATCTAAAATGAAATGCACTATCAAGCTTGTAATAAGTACTATTCCACCTTGTTTTCACATCTGAAGAAAGCCCCCCGAGTTGTAGAAATTCCCAATAATTTGGTTGATTCAATAAAAGATTTAAGACGTGATGGTGACTTCCTAATGTATCCCACAGCTTCTCTAACAATGTTAACTAATGAAGAAATCTCTTTCAAACCATCTTGCACAAGAATATTGAGTATGTGAGCACATCTAACATGGACCACTTTACCGCATAAATATAAATGATTGGAATTTGCTAAACTTTGTTGTAAGTGTCTTGCAGTTAGATCATTTGTAGAAGCATTGTTGATCTAATGAAGCTTCAATGGGAGTGGGAGTGAGGCCAGTTGAGATGGGTGCTAGTTCAACGTCTTTAACATTTAGATCAGTTATGATGGCATTTGCATCAGGAATAATGAATTCATCGTCCTCAAATGATGAGGATGACGAGCCACAACAATTCTTGTTTGCATTGATAATATTCAATCTGAATAAATAAGGGTAGGTTAGATACTACAAGAACTCACGTGCTCGACATATAAGAAAATGTGATTTTTACAGTAAGAAAACAATGAAGAATTTTCTTCTTTTTTAAGAAAAATTAACCAAAAATGCTGTTTACAACAAAATCAAATTAGGTGAGATTCTAGATAATCTCAACTAAAAAGGTATGCACATATAAATTAGAAGAATACTCTGAAAAGTACATGACATGATTGCAAATAATTGAATTTTCTAAAGAGAGGAATCTTTTCAACCATCAAATTACTATTTATAAAGAAAAACCTACTCGGGAGTCCGGATAATACAAACATGAACTTAAAGAACTGTATTTTCTCATGTATCATAGAAATGAATTGCATGATCAAGTACATGATCTAAACAAGGTAACTTTAGTATGGACAAGCAATATTTACCTAGAGATTATTTGCTTCTAACTTCCAAATCTCTCTAACAACCTATCATACAAGTGCCAGAATACCACAAAATCAAAATCTGTGAAATTCCTAATGTTGATTCGGCTTGACAAGAAGATTATAAATATAGAAACACTTAACACCTAACATAGACCTTGAACCTAAACTTATAATGCACTAAAATCAAAAGAACAAATCTTAGATTATGCAGCACAAGTGTAAACTAAACAAGATTCAGAACCTAATGTTGAAACTAAATTTGAAGAAGAATGACCAATTCGGACTAGTATATTCTTCTGACAAAAGGAGATAGAAATACTTTACTGTCCAACTCAAGAACTAAGAGGAAGTCTTCGAGATTGAGTGCAGCTCTGGGGATGAGTTAATTTCTGAGTGTGAGATTTGTTGAACACTTGAGCAGTTTACAGTTATTCCTGATAATGTAAGTTGAAAAGTGTTGTCAAGAACTAAGAGGAAGCCTTCGAAATTTTGAGAAACGGAAAATGAAATCGAAAAGGGAAACTTACTATAAGCATCGGCGACCTGGGAGGAGTTCCTCTAAGCGTCGGGTGAGAACTGTGGGTCGTTTAGGAGAAGTAGCAAATGTAATCCAAAGCTAAAACCTACAAACGTTCCTGTATGCACATGCGACTGGGGAAATTTTTTTGAGAAAAGGAAAACATAATTAAAAAATGAAGCTTACCGGCGATCCTCTAAGCGCCGAAAACTAGGGAGGGTTTCGTCTTAGCAGCGGCTGAGAACTATGAGTCGCTTGAGAGCGGCGAGGATAAGCGGCACTCAGGCGTAGCTTGGGGGAGAAGATAGCAGCTGTTCGTCGTCCAGCCGTCGCTGCAATGTGCAAACCTCTCCGCCCGTGAGGAATGATTTAGGGTTTCGCTGCTCTCAATTCTCACTTTTCCCTTCCTTGACTGTGGGTTTTTTGGCACTTTGCACCCCCCATTTGCGTCAGATTGGCACTTTGCATCCCGAATTTTTAAATATGCATTTTGCCCCCCCCCCCCCTTGCCAAATTTTGGTACTTTGCACCCTAGGGAAATTTTATGAGGGGTATTTTTGTCTAACGTAAATCGAAATAGAGATTTAAGTTAGGTTTTTTCTGATCAGCGCCTCCCATCCAGCCCCATTTCCATCTTTCGAGATTTTGTCGTGCGACGCCCCGCATCTTGGTGTTTTCCGGCATGGATTCTCTTTTCTATCGAAGGAACGGTGCATTCCCGGCCTACATTCCCTCCGTCGAAGGAAAAGAGCAAACAAAATTTTTGTTGAGGTCAAGAATCTCGGTGGTGACAACTATGTCTCGACAAGCAGCGAAGCTTATCGGACCTCTGGCCATCAAAATATACCGGCAAAAGAACTCGTCGCCGTCCTCTTCATTTTTGCAGTCTCGCCACTTCGTGGCGGCGCCTCAACCCGCAATTTTTGTCGACAAGAACACCCGTGTCGACGTTCCACACCGAGCAAGCTATTGAGTACGGAACCAAAATAGTGAGATCTCTTAATTTTTGATGCCAGCTTCTCTAATTGCTCACGAAGAAGGTAGTAGGAAATCATCGATCATAATTTTTTGGGTCAACGGAGTTGGGCTGTTTGCATCCATGTTTTTCTTCCTTTTTCGGTTTCTTCTCTATTCTAAGCGATCGGGTCAAGTATAAAGGGGAACACATATCTTTGCACTTAAATTTCGTTAGAAACTATTCTAAGCGACTCTTTTAGTTGTTGAATCTTTTGGAGTGCATATCTCATCATGTGTTTATCCCAATTAACAGTTGTTTAAACATTTGTCTGATCTATTATGGAAAAATTATTCTACTTTGAGTTGTAGCAGAAGAAAATCTTCATTTTGGTGTTTTTCGGCGTGGATTCTTTTTTCCGTCGGGGAGCAAAATGCCAATTTAAGAGATTTGGGGCTGCTCCGAACCGAAATACCCCTTGAATTTCAGGCTGGGGTGCAAAACGCCAAATTAAAGGCATTTGAGGAGTGCAAAGTGCCATATTTAAAAATTCGTGGTGCAAAATGCAAATCTGGGGCAATTCGGGAGTGCAAAGTGCCAAAAGCCGTGATTGTGAGGACCATAATGAAAAATGAAAATTTGACATCTCCTACTTCCGTGACCTTCTCCATTTCTCCCTACTCTCAAGTGGATTTGGTAGGTCACAACCATTAAATGCTTTTCAGCTTTTGTTTGATTTAGAGTCGATTTTGATTCGATTATTTTATTTTGAGTTCAATTTTTGAGCGACTATCAATTTTCGATTATTATGCTCACCCATATGCGATATGGCTCAGTAAATCTTAAATAATTTTCAAACTTGATTTTCCAAGCCTTAAAAAACGGCTTTATGTACAGTGTGCACTATGCTCTCTATTTTATTTCTAGTGTTAAAGGAAATAAATAAAATCAGCTGGAGGAAGAGAGAGAGAGGGAGACTGAAGACAGAGTTTAGGTCTACCTACTGGTAGTTGACACTTGACAGATAGAGCATCTCAACTACGCCAGCACCAAACTTTCTCTCTCTAAAAGCGATTTGTAGCCCAGAAGTGCTCTCACGTGCAGAGTAAGATGCTGCTGTGATGCTGATGATCGTTTAATTAGAGAGAGAGAGAGAGAGAGAGAGAGAGAGAGAGAGAGAGAGAGAGAGAGAGAGAGGTTGATAGTGTCATGAGAGTTTATTCCAAAAAGAAAGGGGAATAGAATACAGCTGAAAATGGTATGATGAAAGGACAGAAAAAGATAAAATAGTGGATTCGGGTTGTTACAATTCATGGTTTTGATCTTTTATAATTTATAAAAAAAGGGTTTTTATGCTCAGATTGGCCGAGAATTTTTTCTCTCCTGCTCCGAATAAGGTCCAAGTCATCCCCTTCCTCGTTACCGTCTTCTCACTTTCTGCCTTTTTCGTGTTCTTCTTCTCCTCATTTTCATGTAGTATTTTGGAGATTTGGCGCTGAGTTTATTGCTGGTGGGGGTTATTTAAAGCTTGTGCATGATTTGATATGATGTCTCCTCTCTATTTATCCATCACAAGGAAATTCCTTGTAAAGTTTTTTTAATCGACAACAGGTATCTTCTGAAGCTAGCTTTTGTTAAAGTCTTTAATCTTTTAATCCCTTCTGAAAATTGGAAAATTTAGGTGTTTGTTTCTTTTGATTTTGTTTTAATTTTTGATATATATCATGTGTATTAGAGCTTCCCTTGCATTTCCATGCCTTTATGGCTTTTTTGTCCTAAAAGGGCTGAGATTTATGAAAGATAACAAGTAAATTTAAATTTTTTCTATCTCTCTCTCTTCAAATTATCATACTGCTCTATTAATCTGTCATTCTGATTTGAAGAGGATAAACTTTGGCTGATGTTTTAAGGAATATGTTAGAAATCTTTTGGAAAAAAATGTGTTGGTTGGAGTCTGTGTAACTGCAGATTCTTAGAGAGTTAAAAGGAGATAGATATAGAACAGTAGCAATTCGTTTGTTCCCTCTGTATATTTCTCCTACTTTTTGTAGAATATTTAATTATGATTTCCTGATGTTGTGGTAGATTTAAGTTAATCAGAATCCTTGAATGTCCCCTGCCCATCTGTATATGGAATGATGTTTTTCTTCTTCTTTTTCTAGTGCATTTATGCTGTTTATTTATAATTATACTATGGCTCCACCATTTCCATTGTACTGAAGAAGGATATTATATTCTTTCCTTCAATCAATTTAATGAAATGAAAGTTTTAATCTTTTTTTCCCTTCTTCAGGTGCACTTTTGTATTGCCAATCTCTAAGCTTATAGCCTTTTCTCTCTCTTGATAACTGTTCTACTTTGAGTGTTAAATGGTTGAATCTCAGTTTATGAAGTGAGTCTTATTGAAGTGAGTTGTGGTGATGTCTGTTAATTTTGTAGGAACCACATCTTGTGAGCTCAGCTTGTGCTGGTTTGGGCTACAAAGAGTGTCAACTTCATCGGCCCTCATAAATTCTTCATTATTTTGGTATTAGTTTATAAGGTAATGTTCTTACTTTAGTTAATTCATGTATTGCACCTGTATAGTGATGTACATTGAATTATTGAAAGGCACTTCCATTTTTGTATATCTCAAAAGTTATTGAAAAGTGTATAAATTTTAACATTTAAAAGTGTCATACATGTATTTTGCTTATTATACTCCCATGTTTTTTTCATTAGAAAATGGATATAATATGCATACACTGCAATGCATGTTTAATACCATCCCATGTCAAATTCTAATCCATCATGGTATTAATTTTTGTAGTATTACTATCAAAACATAGTTCAATTGCGGGTGACTTTTGAGTAGGCGTGTAACTAAGTCAAGCTGACTCGTGAGTCAGCTTCTCAATAATTAGCTCCTGATTTAAGATTGATGGGCTAACGTGCTAAGCTTCTCGATTTGACGAGCCAATTATTTTAAGCACATCAATATAAAAAGATTACTTCAGTAGCATTTTCGGGGCTCGCCTCGGGGTGGAGCGGAGCTAAATTTCTTCTAGGCAATCAAGAGAAATATTTGACCTTTGGGCATGCACACCACAAACCAAGGCCTTGTAGGTAGAAGCATTTTCCCTAGATGGATGGAGTGCCTCTCTTACTCCTGTTAGCGTGGAAATAAGTGTATATAAATTTATTTGAAGTTATATTAAATTAATAAGTTACTATATTAACTTATTATAGATAGATTTTCTGTTTGTCTAATTAGGAATATGAATGGGATGAAAGTAGCTTTTAGTCTTGACTCTTATCATATCATTTTTTTTCCAATAAGCCCATAAAAACATCAAAAACCCTAAGCACTACCATTTGTTCTTCCTCCCTTTCAACTCTTTTGTCTTAGGCTCTTTTACTCGCTTTGTCACATCTCAACATGCTCGTACATTTGGTTTAGAGGTTTCAATTAGAGAAGAAGATTTGCATGATGATCTTGAGGAATGAGGATCTGGGTCCATAATTTGATTTGTTTTATTGCGGTGTCTCATGTCGTTTGAGTTTATAAGACCGATTTAATTGTACTTTTGAGCTAGAGTATGAAATCATATGGTTATAGACTTGGAATTTGGGATTTTTTTGATATGTTTTCCTAATATTTGATTTTTATCATATTTCCCTAAAACCTTAAAAGTATAAATTTTATGGGGCTTACTCTCATACCTCTGAGCTTACTCCCTGCCTCGTAACATGTAAAATGCCTCGCCTTACCTTAAATGTTTTGAAAAAAATTAAAGTCTTAAGTATGAAGTTAATTATTTTATTCCTTATGTCAAATAATTTCCAATTACTTCTTCTCCATTCTCATAGTAGAGCAACTTGAAGTTGTAAAGTTGAGCTCGAGATTGAACTAAAAAATTTAAGCTTAAGTTCAAGCTCAATATGGGTGTGGCTTGAGTCTTGAAGAAATAATAATTTCATTACCTTTATTCAAGAGGATACATGTACATATATAGATACAAGGAGAGAACAATAACTATTCTAGGCAATGTAAGATTTATATATATATATATACAAGGTAAAATGAAAGTGGGCCTTCATGATGGGCCGTCATCATGTGCTTTAATATTCTTCAAGACTCCCCCGCAAGATAGAGCATAGATATTGATCATGCCAAGCTTGGATGTAAATAATAAGCATCGTGCCACTTCAAGAAGATGACGATTCTTACGTCCAATAATACTATTTTGTGCAGGAGAATGTACACGCATGGCTTAATGAACGATGCCAAGATCACTCAAATAACTTTCAAATTTGGAATTCATATATTCACGACCATTATCACTGCGATGAGTTTTAATGATTGCCCCAAATTGAGTAGGAATCATGTTACGAAATTTTGAAAAAAAGGAACTCTTCATTTTTGCTACGCATCAAATAAGTCCACGTAGTGCGAGAAAAACAAGCAATGAATGTAACAAATCAATGATAACCGAAGATGGAAGCAACCGAGCAAGGATCCCATATATCACTATGAATAGTATGAAAATGTACAATACAAGGCTTAAACATGTGATTAAAAGGGACACGCTTATGCTTAACAAGTTCGTAAACATCACACATAAATATTTTAAACACAGAGTATGAAAAACTAGGAAATAAAGACTGTATAATAGTAGTAGAGGGATGACTCAAGCGACATTTTCTGGTAGCCAACAGAGGAAGCTTGCGAGCATGAAGCGCCTGAGGAACAACATTATCAAACACATACAATCTACCCCGCATTCTACTAGAGCCAATCACATTCTTCGTCTGCAGGTCCTGAAAGACACAGTAAGAAGGAAAGACAGTGACAAAGCAGTTCATAGAGTTTTAATATGACTAACAGATGAGAGGTTGCGAGTAAAAGAAGGGACGCGAAAAGCAGAAGTCAATGTAAGAGTAGAGCAATTGATGGATCCCTTTCCTACAATCGAGGAAAGAGTTCTTCAACAATGCTTTTCTTGTTTCCGCTAGACAATGATGAATAAGAAATAAAACCTGACAAGTCATATTAGTGGCTTCAGAGTCAATGATCCAATGAGTGGTAGGCGGAACAACAACAGAGTGAGCACTTTGAGTACTTAAATGGGTAAATAATGAGGATGGACCATGAGTGCACTCAAACGATAACCCATGCATCATGCGGCGGAGAGTCATCATCTCATTAGTAGAAAAGGACCCAGGTAGAGAAGGGGGCACAAAGATTGGGCCACCAGAGGTACTGTCATCAATGAATTCAGTCAGGTGAGTCAAGCGAGGTGAGATAAAACTGGAGCAGCCACGATCATGCCCTCCACGGCTTCCACGAGGTACCATTCCACCTCTTGGTGGGGGGGAGCCAATGCAATTTGAAGCAAGTGTAACGAGTATGTCGACTCTGGCCACAGTATTCACACATCAGGTGGTCTCTGTCCGTGGGCTTGGGCTTAACGTCCTGAGTATTGGTGCCTTTAGAATGAGAAGCAGCAAGTGCAGAACCACTAGTGAGAACCTCAGAACTCCAAGATTGACAACAGTCATATTTCTGCTAGACAATGCTATAGGTCTCTAACAACGAAGGGACCAGAGTGCGGCCAAGGATTAGAACATCAATCAGATCAAAGTCCCGGTGTAAACCATGTAGAAACTCAAACACCCTATTCCAATCTTCATGAGCACGAACAAGGATCACATCAATAGAGCTGACTAGGACGGGGGAGGTAAAATGGTCATACTCTTGATATAGCTGAGTGATCTCCAAATAATAGGGGGCGGTGAGCGATCACCCTGCCGAAGGAGAAATATCTTCGCAGCAAAAATATCTGAGCGGTGTTTTCTTTTTGGGAATATGTAGATTCGACACGACTCCAAATGTACGCATCGTTAATCAAGAATAAATAATTCCGTGCAATAGATTTTTGCATGAAATTAATCAATCATGACATAACCAAAGAGTTCTCTGATTCCTATTGTCCTCAAGTGGACACAGTCTTCTTTGGCTCCTTAATAGTACCATTAATATAGCCAAACAACCGACGACTCTTAAGGGCCAAGGCAATATATCCATATCAAGACAAGCAATTTGTTATATCAAGACGAATCGTGGTAATTTGAGACGTTGTATGATCGTGCCCAACTCGGGTAGATCCAGTGGTTTGTAAGCCATCATGAGAATCAACCACATCAGACATTATGAAATCAGAGAAGAAATAAATGCCGAAGAACAACAACCGGAAGATCGCCGGAAAGGTGTTGTTGCCGAAAAAATTGTCGGACACCACCAATAGGACCACTCAGGATCCTAGAACATTAAATCCTTGAGGGTCGAAGTCAAATAAGGCTCGAAGAAGAAGGTATAACCTTTTTCATGTGGGAAAGCAAATGGAAGGGAAGAACACTAGATCAATGATATAGGAAGATCTAGTAGAGCGTTCAATCGATCCTTCTAGTATGTGGTAAAAGAGGGAAAAGCGAATCATGTTTGAAAAAAAATCAGGCAATCAAACAGTTGCCGGAGGTGGTGGTATTTGACCTAGCCGATCGACCCATGTGCAGATTGACACGCTACAGGAGGATCAGATGCTGGCGGTAAGGGAGAAAGAAGAGGGGAAAAAGATCTGCGGTGGAGTGGAGAGTGGAGGGGGAAGAGGCATTGACATGGATTGAGAAATCAATGCAGCCCCGACCACGTGCAGCAAGAGCAGAGTTAGGGAGGTCAGCCGAAGGACCTGATGGGGTAAAGCCGATAAATGGTGGACAAAGGGCTCGTCAATGAGGGTGAGCTTTGCTGGGAGAGGATTAGGGAACGAGCGACATCAATGAAGCTGGGCAGGTGTGCGAGGAGTAGAGTACCAACGAGATCTTTTCGCTGGAGTTGAAAGAAAGCTGGATACGTGGAGATGGGTTGAAAGACATTACACTGTTCAAGGAGGCCACTAAAGAGGGCACCAAAGTCATGAACATCCGTATTTGGGGTGCCGGAGGTCATTTGTTGAAAGGTATCATATAATTTCTGTAAGTTGTCCTCGGATAAGTATAAGGACCAGAGATGTAATCACACGTCTTTGGTAGTTGGGAGAGACATGGCTGATGTGAAACAACTGGTATATATTGAGTTTGAGAGTTACACGATCACCTTATTGTCGTTCCAAAACCATGTTTCGTAGGTAGCGTCCTTATCCCCAGGGGGCATATCTGTCAAGTGATGGTAAAGACCTTTACTGTTGAGAACTTTCTCAACAGAGTTAGACCAGGGCAAGTAGTTGGCAACCCCAGTGAGAGAGATATTGGTGAGATGTAAGTCGGTTTTAAAGTCCTCATGAGGAGTTGATGTAGAGCTATTCGCCATGAAAGTAGAGTTGCGAGTTGCAGGAGCGGGAGCTCGCAAAAAATCAATGAGTTTGGCAAGAATCAAAAACTCAAGGAAATAGGAAATAGTGGCTCGCAGGAAGTGCTGGAAGTACAACGACAAGCTCGGCGGAGGAACAATAGTCACAAGAGCTAGAGGTTCCACCGTGGGAACAAGGAGATCGCTAGCAGTCCTCCTAAAATAGTACTCGCGTGAGTTGCAGGGATCGGCGAGGAGGAGCTGTTGCGAGAGCAGGAGCTTTTGCGAGAGCAGCGAGAGGTCCGCAGTCGCGGTTTAGGAGAGGTTTCGCACGAGAGATTGGGGAGTGTTCACTGGCGGTGAGTGTGCGCGAGTTCGAGCGTCAGCGAAGGGGCTGTGGCATGGCTAAGTGTCAACGAACACGAGCATGAGGCAGCGAGTGAAGGTCCAGGCGAGATTGCTGTGAGAAGCGACGAGTTGTTAGCGGCTTCAAGAAGAAGTTCTGCACGAGTTCGGGCAGCAACGGCAAGTCGTAGGTTGGTCCAGAATTGCGGAGGCAGGCTGCCCAAAAGGCTATAAAGCAGGGGAAGATTGGTGTTATTCTGGATGATGAAGAAGAATGAAAAATGACGAGCTCTCAACTCGCAAGTGCGAGTACCATTGGCGAGCCCTGGGTTCAAGCTTCAACTCGCTCTGATACCATGAAGAAATAATATTTTCATCACCTTTATTCAAGAGGATACATGTACATATATAGATACAAGGAGAGAACAATAACTATTCTAGGCAATGCGAGACTAATATATATATATACAAGAGTAAAATGAAAGTGGGCCTTCAGGATGGGCCTTCATCTTGGGCCTTATTATACTTCAACAAGTCTAATTGACTTGTCTAGACCTCTATTTTCAGGCGCTCAAGATCGAAATCAACTTCACACCTTTCTGAAGGTAATTTTGAAGAATGAGAACTCAGTTCAGCCCAATGTTAATAATAAGAGGTACTTGAACTCACTTCCGAAAGTGAGAATCAATCACTCCTAAGTCACATTGAAGCAAATTTTTATTTTATTTTATTTTATAGAAAGATGATTTGTTTTAATTTCGTCTTTCGTACAGCAAGGCATTGACTTATTTCTCAGATTAATTTGTTGCAGCTCATTAGTTTCTGAATTATGCACCTCCTCGGATATTGGAAGTCAACAGCGCTCTAAACTGGTCAACCTCTTAAACAGTTGGGTATGGTGATTAGTTATTCAAGTCCAATCCTTTTTGCCTTTTAAGCTCCCAAATAGCCAGTCAATAAGTAAGAAGAGAACATGACTACTTTCTACCATAGTTCCACTAACGCAAGGGATGCTATGGCAAATCCTTATTTGAGTGATCCAGCAGGGCATGTACCATATCCTGAATTAGCAGTTTCTGGCAACACAGTCTACCTTAACTACTCAGCATCCAGCCCATATTCCGAGACATTGGCAGGAAGCACGCAGCCACAATCTAATTGCATTGGTTTTTCTGAATTGTCTTCTCATCTTGGTGTGAGTTCTTATAATTCTTGGAGGGATGGGAGAAATGAGACACTTTTCATGCAATCACATGGTGAATCTATTAATGGTGGTGATGGACTTTTCCAAAATTCAGTCACGGATGGACTCGAGACGGAGTTGGGCATTTTGAATGGCCATGATTTGTCTTTGCACCAGTCTAACATGTCTAGTGGACGAGGTCAAGGATTGTCTCTTAGTTTAAGAATTCCACTTCCTTCTTTTAGGGATGTCTCTGCCCTGAGTTCTCATCAGTCAAATCCCGGAAACAATGAGAATTACAGAGATGCTAACTCCAGAAACAGAATTCTAAATGCTACTGCGCCTTACGAAATTACAAACATCACGAGCACCATTTCTGATTCCAAGTACCTTAAAGCTGCACAGCAGTTACTTGATGAAATTGTTACTGTACAGAGCGCTTTAAAACAGAAAGCTGACTACAACGGGGCGTCAAAAACTGATGGGAACCATTCGAACCATCAAGAATTTAGTGCAAATTCTCCTTTTGAGCTGTCCCCATCCGAGAAGCAGGAGCTTCACAACAAAATTACAAAACTTTTGTCTATGTTTGATGAGGTGAATGCCGGTGCCTTTGTTTATTGTGTTTCATTCTTGTTACCATAAACCTACTAATTTTTGTACAACTTCAATCCATGTTACCATAAACCTACTAATTATTTTCATGATCTTTTCACATTAATTTTATCAACGCATGTTGTTAGTGCATCTATTGCCTTTCGTTGCACTTGCTAAACCACCTGACACTATTTTTCACAACCTTGTCTTAAATAGGCGCTACTCCAAAAAATCCGTATAATATTACTACTTGTAACGCCCCGATCTACTGTGGCTGCGTTACAGGTCTGCAGACTAGTGACCCCAACCCATCTCCACGGATCTGATCGGACACAACCGCTAATTCCAGTGGCAGGTTGTTGAGGCCGGGGCTTGAACCCCAGACCTCCTGGATGAGGTCCAGTTTAGAACTCCCTTATCTAGGAGGTCTGAGGTTCAATCCCCAGCCTCAACAACCCACTACTGGAATTAGCGGTTGCGGCCGATCAGATCCGTGGAGATGGGTTGGGGTCACTGGTCTGCAGACCTGTAGCGCACCCACAGTAGATCGGGGCGTTACACTACTTCTATCCAATACTAAGTTCTATTACACATTCTTCTCAGCATTCTCATTTTTGCCGCGCACAATCTGGATGTGAGTGGCTTCATTTTTGGCTGACACTCGCATCATTACAACATAAATGAATGTAGATTTAACATATTACATTTAGCTACAATTTAATACTTATTAGTCCCAAGAACTGCTCCATTTAAATCACTAAGTTTACTCCAGAATGTACATCTTCATACAATCCCTATTCTTTTGTATAAAATTCAATCACAAATCTGTATTCTTCTGTACAAAATTCAACCATACACCCCATTTCTTTTGTATAATCCACCGAAGTTTTCATATTTAGGCCCAGTTTGCTATTAAATAATAATAATTGCATTTCTGTTGCTAAAGTTCCATACCGTATATTCAGTCAAAATTTCTTCGTCCAAACTGTAAGCTTTAAGAATCAATAGTTGGTAGAAGAATTGCAGCCTTGTAGAAAGCATTTAACTTTATGGGTTAGGCTTATGTGACATATTTGTCACAACGACAAGAGCATACTGTGTCAGAAAATATCAAAATGATACAAATTTATTGAATGCTCACATAACCTGAACATTAATGTCAAGTTATTACTCAAGCATATATTACCAAGCCGTGGAAAGAATGACTGAATTTTTACAAATAAAATGCAAAAAGATAACAGTTATCATAAGAAATATTATTATGAAAATCACTTTAACTACTATTTTAAAATTCACTTTAACTAATAAGTGGTTGATACTCAGGAGTTCTTTCTTGCTTGAGAGTTTGTTAAGAAGTGGGTAGATCGGTGATTGCGGTAGAGCGTGAGAGTACTCAAAGCGATCTTACAGAGACGAGAAAGACCACTCAAGTTGTTAACTTTGCATTAAAACATAATAAATATACAGTTCGAAGACATGCTTCGAGATGCGATCGACGGTGAACATGGAGGTTTCTAAGGGCGGTGTATGGCTTGGCGTGGTGTCGGGATACGACAAAGAGTAGTGTGGACTTTCGAGTGTCGGTGTTGTTGGATGAGTAATGACGAAAGGGAGATTTGTGCGGCGGTGTGGTTGCTCTTCAAAGTGAAGGAGTCTCACACATTTGCTGATGGTTTTAGTTATTGTCAAGTGGGCGTCGATTAGAGGTGAGGGATATTTGAGACTGGAGGAGCCAAGGACTAGAGTTGGTTGAGGGGATGTGTGGTCGACTTCCAAGAGGATCGCATGGGGAAGTATTCGACTGGCGTTGAGCTTGTCAGAGTTGTTGAGCAGCAAGGAGAAGGGGCCGAGGTGGCGACAGCTAATGCTTGGTGTTGGAATAGAGGGGTGGAGGGTGGCCGTTCACCATTGGGGAAGGAGGGTTCACAACTACAAAAGTTGCGAGCGAGGTAGTGCTACTTGGAGTTAAATGCAGTAGGTGATGTGCCCGCGTATAACGTTCCTTTATGCACACGTTTGCGGAAAGGAAATTAGCGATGATGGCGTGGACTTCTTGGATGAGGTCAGGGTCGAGTGTTGTGCTGGTTCCCTACGGCTGCATGGGCATCGGGTGGAGAGCAGATGGTTGGACTATTGTTAAGAAGTGAGGAGATTAGCGGGCGAATGTAAAGAAACTCAAAGTGATCGTAGGGAGGAAAGAAAGACCACTAAAAGTACTAGCATTGCATTAAAACATAATAAATATACAGTTCGAAGACATGCTCAGAGAGAGTGAACACTTAAAGCGAGTGAGGGAGAGTTCGAGAGAGAGAGAGACAATGAGATAGAGAGAGACCATATTCAAATGATCCCAATGATGCCCAAACACTTCCTGCCCTCTTATATTGATGAGGGAGGGCATACCTAATAAGAAAATACATAATACTTTAATTAGTATAGTTAACCTAATCAATATTAATTAATAATAATTACTTAAATAATTGCAATAATATATATGTTCATATAAACTTCAAGGCAGCTTCCACGTGTGTTCCCATGGATTATGTGAGGTGGTCCGCTCTGGTGAATCTGTAGAATGAGGGAGTCCGCGCGGGTGAATCTGTAACAAAGCTTCTCATATATTGAGATGATGCAAGTGCCATCTCATTAGTCGCATGTCGTCTTCAACTTTGCATCACCAAGTGCCATTTTCCATCCTATTTCCTCAGGATTCTCCATTTCCTATTGTTCCTCAGGTGTTTGGTTGGACTTGTTTCGTTCAGAACCTTTCAATGGGTCAACATAAGCTATCCTCAAGGAAGTTAAGCATGTGCATTGTTTTAAATGTCCTCCAAAATATCCTACATGTCGTTTTTGAGAGCAAAACGATATTTTTTTCAAAAAAAAAAACTAGATTATGTCCTTTTGTATAATATACGCCGACATATCCGATTTTTTCCGATATATTGACCGACATAACTTTTGAACATATCGTACGATTTTTTATTTTATATTATGTTAGCAGTATATGTTTCACCTCTATTTATTATATTATATATGCTTAAATCGATAGTCCTTATTATTTCGTTTTCTGTAATATGTGTTATTCTTATAATCAAATTTTTTAAAATTATTTCTCACCATATCTTTCTTATTTCATATTACAAAAACTATTACAACTTTCAACACATTTATTATTATTTTTATATTTTTAACATAAATTTGTTAAGCATGAAAACACTTATAATCAATATAAAATATATAACTTTTAAATCTTTTTATTTTCTATAAAACTTAATGTTTTCTAAACAAAATTATTATAAAATATTAACTACAATTTACAATATATCTAACAGTACTTGTTAATAATAGTCTTAATGTATTACTAATATTTTCATTGGATACTCTTTGAATTTATTTTGAGATATAAATGACGTAGTATTTGTAAATTTGTTATACTAATTTTTAATTTTAGAACATATAAGTATATTTAATATAAAAAAATATTTTATTATTTAGAGGATATGAAAATCCAATATTTTAAAATATCTCCGACATGTCTCCCGCTTTCGATATCCGACATTTAAAAATTCAATCCGACACGTCGTCGACATCCGATATTTACAACCTTGAGTGTGTGTTATTTGGATATTCCTGGACATAGAAAGGATATCGATGTTATTCACCTTGCCTTCACAGAGCCTGTGTCCATCAATGTCACATTTCTTAGACCACCCTTTATAGCCGTGAGTTATGTCTTTGGTCCATACATCAACATTGTGAACTTGTAACAACGCCTCTTAGTCTCAAGACTATACAAATAACATCCCTGGTCCATTAGTCCTTTATGCTCACCGATCCATTACCACTTGTTAATGAATGTCCCATTTCCATTCGTAAGCCTACTTGTACTTGTGCAACTTATCACTCCATATCATACTTTATTTTCTATGATCATTTGTCTCTTGGTTATCAAACATTTGTCACTTATTTTTAATTACTATACCAACAACATTATTCGTTTCCCTATCTTACGTTAGGTGGAGAGAAGCCATGACCGAGGAAATGAATGCTTTGGATTCGAATGGAACGTGGGATCTGATCTGCTTTTGGAGAGGAAATCTATAGTTGGGTGTCAGTGGATTCATATAATAAAATGCTCACCTAATGGCACTGTGGATAGAAAAGGCTCAATTGGTTTCAAAATGGTACACTCAAGTGTTTGAGATTGACTATATGATACTTTTTCGCCGATTGCTTAGATTGTCTCAGTCGGTATCTTCTTGAGTATCGCTATGATTCATGACCGACCTCTTTATCAGCTGGATATCAAGACTGCTTTCCTCCAAGGTGATTTAGATGAAGAGGTACAACCACCTAGTTTTGTTGATTAAGGGGAGTCTTGTCTGGTTTGTCGCCTAAAAAAGTCTATGTACTTTGAAACAATCACAACGAGCCTAGCTTAGTAGGGATCTTCTACAATTTGGTATGTTGAGGAGTAGTTTAGATCTCCCTGCCTTTCACCTCACTTCTGGATCACGAAAAATGATTCTACTTATTGTATATTTGGATGATATCATCGTTACTGGAGATGACGATGAAGGTCTCTTCTCCATTAGTAATTTTAGACCAAAGATTTAGGAATCTTGAGATACTTCCTTGTGATTGAGATTGTTAGGACATAAATGAATATCTTCATATCTTAGGGAAAATATGTTCGGACACCCTATAAGAAGCTGTCATGTTTTGGTCAAAGCAACCAGTGCACCTATGGATTCAACCCATAAACTTGTACATGATTAGGGGGAGCCTTATGGAGATCCAAGACGATATCAATGACTAGATGGGAAACTGAACTACTTAACTATCAGACGACCAAATATCTCATTGGTAGTTAGCGTGGTCAGTCAATTTCTCAATGCACCTTGTGTGGAGCATTGAGAAACAGTGATCTGGATTCTTCGGTAGTTGAGAGAAGCACCAAATTGAGTGTGCTCTTTCAGAATAGAGTTCATCACAGGTTGTCAGATACACTGATGCAAATTCGGCGGGATCTTCTTTAGACAGATGTTCCACATAAGAATATATTGCATCTTTCTTGGAGGGACTTGGTCTCTTGGAAGAGCAAGAAATAGCTAGTAGTGGCAAGGCTAAATGGATATGCCAAATACCGTGTCATGACCGTAGCCACATGTGAGCTAATATGGTTAAATTATGTGCTTGCTGAGTTGGAGTTCCCACATAATGAGCCCATGAAACTTTTGTGTAACAATTAGGCTGCGATGCACATCACATCAAATCACGTGTTCCATTTGATGGAAAATAAGCTTCCCTAACTCTAAATTATTTGTGCAGGAAACAGGGAAATGAGAACATAATGCACGGGAGGAAGGAAAAAGGTTAGAGAAGAAAAGTGATTCATTCCATAATTGAAAAGCTAATACATGGCAGGTTTTATAGTGCTGACAATGGAGAATGAACAGACACAAGCAGGAGCATTAACAGATACATTTAAAATCGTGGAAGTCTAACAGCAGCCATGCGCCCCTTAGTATTCAACACATTTATTTTAATTAACTGCTTGGACAGTTGGACCGGTCTGCTCAATTTCCAACATTCCCCCTTGAGCCGGCGGTCCAATAACCTTTAGGTTTGATTTGAGGCTGGTGAAGCGGCCCCGATGTAAGGGTTTGGTGAGGATGTCGGCGAGTTGTAGCTCCGATGGGCAGTGCTCCAGCTTGGCTTCATCGTTTTCGATTTTCTCACGGATGAAGTGATATTTGATGGCTATATGCTTGCTTCGGTTGTGAAATACTGGATTTTTCGACAGGGCTATTGCCGATGTGTTATCACACTTAAGTTGGATTGCATTTTGTTTTTCTCCAGTGATTTCCTCGATCATCCTCTGCATCCATATTCCTTCACAGATTGCTGAGGTTATCCCCATGTACTCTGCCTCAGTCGTTGAAAGCGCCACCGTCTGTTGTTTTCTCGAGCTCCAGGAGATGGGATTTGAGCCATAGAAGAATATGTAGCCTTCCGTGCTTCTACGATCATCATTTGAGCCTCCCCAGTCTGAGTCGCAGAAGCCTGTGAGCTTTGGGTCGAGATCTTTGGTGTAGAGAATGCCGTGGGCTGCTGTTCCTTTTATGTACCTTAAAACCCGTTTTGCTGCTTCCATATGTGTCTTGGTTGGAGAGCTTACATAGCGAGAAAGTAAATTAACAGAGTGCTCCAGGTCTGGTCTGGAGTTGGTAAGGTAGATGAGTGACCCAAGCAGGCTTCTGTATACGTCTTCTTTTACTTTCTCATCTCCTTCTTCAAATTTTGTTAATTTAGCATCGGTACACATGGGGGTTTGACTGGGATTACAATCCCACATGTTGAATTTCCTTAAGATCTCATGGGCATATTGCTCTTGTGATAAGAAGAAAGAAGTACCATGCCGCCTTATTTGCATCCCAAGGAAGAACTTGATATTTCCAAGATCGGACATCTCATACCTCTCCTTCATTTTGTTTTTGAACTGCTGTATAGTTTCTTCCGTTCCCCCAGTGATAAGGAGGTCATCAACGTAGAGACAAACAATGAGTTTGTTTCCACTGGGATCAGTTTTGATGAAGAGGGATGGTTCGAATTTGCTAGCCACTAGTCCTTCTTGATTGAAGTAGCTAGTGATATTGGAATGCCAGGCCCTGGGAGCCTGCTTCAGTCCATATAAAGCTTTATGGAGCTTATAGACATGAGTTTCCTTCACCCTTTTTGTGTATCCTTCAGGTTGGTCGACATACACTTCTTCACTTAGCTTCCCATTCAGAAAAGCCGATTTTACGTCCATTTGATATATGGGAAAGTTGTTATTGGCAGCAATGGCGAGTAGCAATCTTACCGTGTCCATACGAGCCACAGGGGCATATGTTGTTGGGTTTTTCTAGAACCATACATTATATGTAGGCGCAGCGGAAATTAAACAGAAACAACCCAAAAAATGCTTGGATCGACCATGAATGTTGAATCAAGAAGTTAATAAAATAGCTAGGCAAAAATTACCTCAAAGGGGTTGGATCAAATCCAACCTAGACGCTCCAAGAAGAAGATCCTGTTGGCGGCAAGGAGAGTTCTCACGTAGAATTGTGTCTACGTCTCTACAGAAGTCCACACGAGCCGGGAGAACACCAAGTCACGTCGCACGCAACTCGGAAGGAAGAACGGCTGCACCTTGCACCTCCACGGATTGCTAGATCCGCTTCAGGAAGAACAATACCGACGACAATCGACGGAGAGGAGGTCGGCGGAGGCGATTCAGACGGAACTCTTCCGTCGGCTAGGGCTCGAGACGAGATCGGAACTTCTTCCGTCGGCTCTTCTTTCGTCAGTGCGAGCGGAACGGCTTCCGTCGGTTTCACTGATCGGGTGTGTGTAAAGAACCCTAAAAACGAAGTCCTATTTATACCCAAAGCATAAACAGGCTTCTAGAAGAATCGCAATCCGCAGACCATTCAGCAGAATTAGGGGATCTGTTACAATTCGTCGGGATTCCACGGAACAGCATTCGTCGAGATCACACGGGACAATCCGACGAATCCCGACGAATTCCGACGAATCACAACAGACGGCAACAATTGCCTAGTCAAAACTCTCTGTGATAATTCGTCGAGATTCCACGGAACAATCCGACGAATCCCGACGAATTCCGACGAATCCAGATAGACGACAACACTTTGTCGAGTGAAGGATCTCTGTCACAGTTCGTCGAGTTTCCACGGAATGACCCGACGAATTCCGACGAATCCGACGAATTCCATTCGTGTAAACCCGACGAATTCAGATAGCAACATTTGCTGGACTTCCCCATTCTATGTGGTGATTGGTAACCTTTACCAACACAGTCAAACTTCCAACTTCTCCACATGCTCTTATGTGCGACCCTGCAGGCTCATATCGCGTTGGCAGTGAGATTACATGTTTGACCACTTCTAGATCACAATGGTAACTCCAACAGTCTCCCACTTGATCTTGAAAGTATCAAACCAAAAACCTCACAAACAATGAGCGGCATCTAGCAATGCATCATTGCTCCCCAAGCAATAAGAGTTCATAACTCATAAGCCTTTATGACCAATGTTCCAGCGTTGTCTTTGTCCCTTTGTCCCTTACATCCGGAAAGAACTAGAGGCATGGACCGTGTCACCCTCTTAATAGCTCAATCCAAGTTTCTTGATCTAGAACGGACTTCCAGAGAATGGTGAGCTCAATATCACATATTGACTCAACCAAGCATGGCCATGCATTTCCCAGTCCAATTCCATCAAGGGGCCCATGGATGCAACTCCTGTTATATAGGAGGACAAATCCCATATCTGCTCACACCCAAACACCCAAATGATTCGTAACGTACCCAACGACCACCCTTATCATCAACCTTCTTCAAGGAAGACTTTAGATGACATCAAAGCACGCTCTTCCTCACTCGATGAATGTTGTGACTTCAGGTCAAAGGACCACAACACCATTGTCAAATGAGACCTACTTGTGACACTTTTAAGTAACAATCCACAAAGTAGTCTCAGGTTGGGTCTGTCCAGTACAACTTGTTCACTAACAAGTACCCACGTGATGACTTGATACCACAATATCATGACCTGTGAGAACCGGTCATCAGTCAACACACATGCTAGTCTTTACGTATCATCATCACCCTTAGCTTCTACGATGATACCTCGACCAGAGACCTTTTAAGAATGAAGCTTCGAAATCATAGGCTCTCACATTCAAGTCACGTACTTGATGTCCTATGGAAGCGAACATTCTAAGGGTATTTATCACGAATTTTATTCTATCATATAGAAACAGTATATCGTAATAAAAGAATTTGCCATTAATTGTAAAAGAAAATCATTGGTACACAATTCATCATATGAATAAATAACAAACAGCCAACAGAATATTTATTTTACATGCAAACCACAAGACTCCCACTAGAGTTGATCACTCAGGTATCGTATACCCATTGATCTAGTATGACCATCATGCTTTCTCTGCGCGAGAGGCTTTGTCAGTGGATCTGCAATATTCTCCTCAGTCGGCACTCTGCAAATGTTCACATCTCCTCGTTCGACAATCTCACGAATAAGATGGAACCGCCGAAGTATGTGCTTGGAGCGCTGATGGGATCTAGGTTCCTTAGATTGTGCAATTGCACCATTGTTATCACAGTAGAGAACTACGGGACCAACAATGCTAGGAACTACATCTAGCTCGCCGATGAATTTCCTAATCCATACAGCCTCCTTCGCCGCATTAGCTGCAGCGATATACTCGGCCTCAGTTGTAGAATCAGCAACTGTCTCTTGCTTGGAACTCTTCCAGCTCACAGCTCCTCCATTCAGGCAAAACACAAACCCTGACTGAGACTTTGAATCATCCCTATCAGTTTGGAAGTTGGCATCCGTGTAACCACTTACAACGAGCTCTTCCTCTCCACCATATACCAAGAATACATCCTTAGTCCTTCTCAAGTACTTCAGGATATTCTTTACGGCTATCCAGTGACATTCACCGGGATCAGACTGATACCTGCTAGTCATGCTCAAAGCAAAAGAGACATCGGGCCGAGTACATAACATTGCATACATGATTGACCCAATTGCCGAAGCATATGGAATCAACTTCATGCGGTCCTTATCTTCACAAGATTTTGGACACTGGTCCTTAGAGAGATTCACACCATGAGACATGGGCAAAAATCCTTTCTTGGACTCAAGCATGTTGAACCGCTTCAACACCTTGTCAATGTACGTACTCTGGGTCAAACCCAGCAACTTCTTCGATCTATCTCTATAGATCTTAATACCGAGTATGTAAGTTGCTTCACCCAAGTCCTTCATAGAAAAGCAGTTCCCTAGGTTGTTCTTAACAACTTTCAGGGTAGGTATGTCATTCCCGATCAGCAGTATGTCATCTACATACAATATCAGGAAGACAACAATGCTCCCACTGATTCGCTTGTAAACACACGGTTCATCCTCGTTCTTGACAAAACCAAACTGTTTGATCTTCTCATCAAAACGAAGATTCCAACTTCTAGAGGCCTGTTTTAATCCATAAATGGACCTATTCAGCTTGCATATTTTAGTGGCTTCATTTGGGGATACAAAACCCTCGGGTTGTGTCATGTACACTTCCTCAAGGAGGTTTCCATTTAGGAAAGCCGTTTTGACATCCATCTGCCAGATCTCGTAGTCATAATACGCAGCAATAGCAAGCAATATCCTAATGGACTTTACCATGGCAACAGGGGAAAAGGTCTCATCATAGTCAATACCATGAATTTGCTTGAAACCCTTAGCCACCAGTCGCCCTTTGAATGTCTGTACATTCCCATCCATGTCGGTCTTCTTCTTGAAGACCCACTTGCACCCTATGGGTCGTACCCCTTCAGGTGGTTCCACCAAGTTCCAAACTTGGTTTGTGTACATGGAGTCCATTTCGGATTTCATAGCCTCAAGCCATTTGTCGGAGTCCGGTCCATTCATAGCCTCTTGGTAGGTCGCTGGTTCATCATCATGATCCATAAGCAACACATTACCTATTTGAGACACGAGAAATCCATATCTCTCAGGCTCAAATCTTGGTCTACCAGATCTACGTAGGACTTGTGTTTCGTGAGCAGGTTCTCTAGCTACAACATCTTGTAGTCCTGGCTCAGAATCCAACTCTGGTTCATTCACTACTTGTGGTTCTTGAACTTCTTCAAGTTCTACCTTTTGCGTCTTTCTTGATAAGAACTCTTTCTCCAAGAAGACACCCGTCCTTGCGACAAACACTTTGCCCTCAGACGGTAGGTAAAAGTAATATCCTTTCGTTTCCTTAGGATATCCCACCAGATAACACTTATCTGATTTGGGTTCCAGCTTGTCAGGCATTTGACGTCGTACGTATGCCTCACAGCCCCAAATTTTAATGAACGACATACTAGGACGCTTCCCAGTCCATATCTCATATGGTGTCTTTAGAACCGTTTTCGTCGGAGCGCGATTCAGTGTCAAAGCAGCAGTCTCTAAAGCAAAACCCCAAAAGGAAACAGGCAAGTCTGCATGACTCATCATCGACCGTACCATGTCTAACAGAGTACGATTTCTCCTCTCAGACACACCATTATGTTGCGGTGTCCTGGGCGGAGTGAGCTGTGATACAATACCACACTCTTTCAGATGATCACGGAACTCATGACTCAGGTATTCGCCACCTCGATCAGATCGGAGTGCTTTAACCTTTTTACCCAATTGGTTCTCCACTTCATTTTTAAACTCTTTGAACTTTTCAAAAGTTTCGGATTTGCACTTCATAAGATACACATATCCGTATCTACTGAAATCATCAGTAAATGTAACGAAGTAGAAATACCCACCTCTAGCCATAGAACTCATGGGTCCGCATACATCACTATGTACAACACCCAAGAGATCCTCAGCCCTCTCAGTATAACCAGTGAAAGAGGCTTTAGTCATCTTGCCTAATAAACAAGACTCGCATCGCTCAAATGATTCATAATCAAATGAGTCCAATAGTCCATCTTTATGGAGCTTGGATATGCGCTTCTCGTTTATATGGCCCAAACGACAATGCCAGAGATATGTAGGATTTGAGTCATTTGTTCTTAGTCTTTTATTATTATCTACATTATAGATCGGATGGTCCAGGTTCAAAACATAAAGACCATTAAACAATTGAGCTACAACATAACAAACATCATTCTTAAATATAGAACAACAATTGTTCTTAATTATAAAAGAAAATCCAATCATGTCCAAGCATGAAATGGATATAATGTTTCTAGTTATGGCCGGAACAAAATAACAATTATTAAGTTCTATTACAAGCCCACTGGGCAAAGAAAGACGGTAAACCCCTACGGCTACAGCAGCAACTCTTGCTCCATTGCCGACGCGTAGGTCCACCTCTCCTTTACTCAGCAATCTCCTCCTTCCTAGTTCCTGCACATTTGTACAAATGTGAGAACCACATCCGGTATCCAATACCCAAGATGAAGGAGCAGAAAGGTTTATCACTATAACATAAATATCCGAAGCGGAAGTCATACCTCCCTTCAGTTTCTGCAGACCCTCAATGTATGAAGGACAATTCCTCCTCCAATGACCAGCCTTGCCACAGTGGTGGCATTTCCCTTCCTTCACGGTGCTCTTCTTTTTCAGTGCAGAAGATTTGGGCTCAAGATGTGACTTAGGTCCCACCTTCGTCTTCTTGAAGCCCTTGGCCTTGCCCTTGCCTTTATGTACCATCAATATGGGACTAGCAGGCTTGGCCTTCTTCATGTTTATTTCGGCAGTTCGCAACATGCCTAGGAGCTCGGGCAGTGTCTTGTCTATTTCATTCATGTTGTAGTTCAAGACAAACTGCTCATAACTATCCGACAACGATTGCAGGATAAGATCTGTGACCAACTCTTGACCCAGAGGAAAACCCAGTCTCTCCAGGTTCTCTATATACCCAATCATCTTGAGTACGTGAGTACCAACTGAGTCTCGAGCTCCCATTTTGCACTGAAATAAGGCCTTCGTGACATCGAACCTCTCTTGACGAGCTTGCCCTTGAAACATTTTCTTTAGGTGCTCGTCAATCTCCTTGCACCCCATGTTCTCATGTTGCTTCTGAAGCTCAGAGTTCATGGTGGCAAGCATAAGGCACTCGACGTCTAAGGCGTCATCGGTATACTTCTTATAAGCATCCTTATCAACACGGGACGAGTTCCCGGTCGGCACCTCGGGGGCTTCTTCTTCCAAGACGTAGAGCTTTCGCTCTTGCCTGAGAACAATTCTCAGGTTCCTATACCAGTCCATATAGTTCGTCCCACTAAGCTTGTCCTTCTCAAGGATAGCTCTTAGGGACAAGGTGGAATGTGAACCACTTGCCATGGAATTCTACAAGAATTCATGCAGAATTTAATCAGTACCTTAATTTTCAAAATACAATTTATTTTTAATTTGGACTTCAATTAAATACTCCCACTATTTTATTCAAATTGATAACCCTCAATATCAATTCGGAGAGTCCATGCGAGCTACTCTCTTAGTGGACAAGATCCGTATTTCACCAACACCACGAGTCCGCTTTGGCGTTCCTCTCATAATGTGGTTATTTAGGTAGACAACGCTTGCCAATTGCATCCTTATGCAATTCTTGTATGGCTGGTGAATAACTCCTTATTCGCATCCATCATATGGTGCATGCCAACCCTATGCCTCTAGGCACTCAACCTTTGAGGTCACCTAGTTAAGTTAGACCCGATGTCGACAGTGGGATATCACAATTATCCGCTCGCACCCTTACCAAGATAGATTAATGCACCTTGCTTTGGCAAGCCCACACTTCATCGATCGAGGCAGGAAGAGTGTCATCCATCGGAAGGCATCCGAACACTTAATATTTGATGAAGGGAATTTTAAAAATAGGTTAACATTTAACCATGATCAACATTTGATCAATGTGCACATCCACAGAAAAAAAAAAAAAATTTTCTAAAATCCACATGCATCCCTTATGTGCACAACAAAAGACTATCAACCTTTGACAGACGAAAGGGCTAAATCTGGACATTTAAAACTCTTCCAAATATTCAGATTTACATGCATTGGACAAAGGCAAAGACAACTCAACTTAAAGCAGTAGACAAGCTCGTCTCTCATCGTTGGATTCAAAATCCAAAACAATACAAGGGTTCATTAACCACTTGAGGGACGGTTACTGCTAAGGAGACAATAATTTCTAACAATTAGAAATTACCACGAAATTCCAAACGTTCCTGGCGGGGTACCAAGAACCCCTTTTAAAATCATCAACATTTGATGTTCCAGGAAGAAATCTTGACATTTAGAACGCTTCTAAATACCTAGATTTGCACGTACTGGAATAACCAAACTTCTGAAACAACATTCATGATCACAACCTCGCTCTGATACCACTGTTGGGTTTTTCTAGAACCATACATCATATGTAGGCGCAGCGGAAATTAAACAGAAACAACCCAAAAAATGCTTGGATCGACCATGAATGTTGAATCAAGAAGTTAATAAAATAGCTAGGCAAAAATTACCTCAAAGGGGTTGGATCAAATCCAACCTAGACGCTCCAAGAAGAAGATCCTGTTGGCGGCAAGGAGAGTTCTCACGTAGAATTGTGTCTACGTCTCTACAGAAGTCCACACGAGCCGGGAGAACACCAAGTCACGTCGCACGCAACTCGGAAGGAAGAACGGCTGCACCTTGCACCTCCACGGATTGCTAGATCCGCTTCAGGAAGAACAATACCGGCGACAATCGACGGAGAGGAGGTCGGCGGAGGCGATTCAGACGGAACTCTTCCGTCGGCTAGGGCTCGAGACGAGATCGGAACTTCTTCCGTCGGCTCTTCTTTCGTCAGTGCGAGCGGAACGGCTTCCGTCGGTTTCACTGATCGGGTGTGTGTAAAGAACCCTAAAAACGAAGTCCTATTTATACCCAAAGCATAAACAGGCTTCTAGAAGAATCGCAATCCGCAGACCATTCAGCAGAATTAGGGGATCTGTTACAATTCGTCGGGATTCCACGGAACAGCATTCGTCGAGATCACACGGGACAATCCGACGAATCCCGACGAATTCCGACGAATCACAACAGACGGCAACAATTGCCTAGTCAAAACTCTCTGTGATAATTCGTCGAGATTCCACGGAACAATCCGACGAATCCCGACGAATTCCGACGAATCCAGATAGACGACAACACTTTGCCGAGTGAAGGATCTCTGTCACAGTTCGTCGAGTTTCCACGGAATGACCCGACGAATTCCGACGAATCCGACGAATTCCATTCGTGTAAACCCGACGAATTCAGATAGCAACATTTGCTGGACTTCCCCATTCTATGTGGTGATTGGTAACCTTTACCAACACAGTCAAACTTCCAACTTCTCCACATGCTCTTATGTGCGACCCTGCAGGCTCATATCGCGTTGGCAGTGAGATTACATGTTTGACCACTTCTAGATCACAATGGTAACTCCAACATATGTCTCCTCATAGTCTCTTCCAAATCTTTGAGTATATCCCTTAGCAACAATCCGAGCTTTATGCTTGATTATATCCCCATTTTCATTGCTTTTGAGTTTGTAAATCCACTTCAGCCCGATGACAGGTTTGTCTTCTGGTCTAGGAACTAATGACCAGGTGCCATTTTTCTCAATTGTTTTCATCTCTTCATTCATTGCCTGCTTCCATTCTTCTTGCCCGGCCGCCTCTTCAAAGTTGTTTGGAGTATGATGCAGGAGCACAATGTTGGTACTGTCATAGATATCTTGGAGTGATCGGGTCCGTGAAGGCAATGATGACTCAGGTGAATCAGGGGCTTGAAGTTCAAGCTCTTCTTCAAGATTTGGAACATCCTGCAGCACTTGGAGGGGGTTCAGGTTGAGCTCAACCGTGCTGTAGGGGTATGGATTCACTTCTTTGTCTGATGCCCAAGACCAGCCCTGTTCTTCATCAAAAGCTACATCTCTGGAAATGATTAGAAGCTGGGAAATTGGATCAAACAGCCTATATGCCTTCCTGTTTTCACAGTAGCCAGGAAAACACATTTTGTTGCTGTTTGGTCTAATTTGTCCCTTTTTTCTTTAAGTATGTGAGCAAATGCTACACAACCGAAGGTTCTTAGATGCCCCATCTTGGGTTTTTTATTGAACAACATTTCATAAGGAGTAGTTTTGTTGTTTACCTTGGTTGGAACACGGTTCAGCACATGAACGGCTGAGCTTGCCGCCTCTCCCCAGAATTTCTTTGGCATACTTTTGTGGTGGAGCATTGATCGAACCATCTCCATGATTGTTCTGTTTCTGCGCTCTACAACACCATTTTGCTGAGGTGTTCCGGGGGCTGTGAGCTCATGTTTTATGCCCTCCAATGAGCAGAAATGCTGGAAAGCATGGGAGACAAATTCCCCACCATTATCACTTCTTAGGGCTTTAATATTTCTTTCCAATTTCTTCTCAATGTGTCTTTTAAATTCGGTGAAACAGGATAAAGTTTCTGATTTCTGTTCAAGTAGGAACATCCACATATATCTCGAAAAATCATCAACAATGAGGAAAAAATACTTTTTACCTCCAGCCGTAGGGGAGGAAGAAGGTCCCCAGAGGTCACAGTGCAGCAGTTCAAGTGGCTTGGAACATCTATTAGCTTGTTGTGGAAAGGTTGGCGGTGTGACTTTGCCATTGCACATGTATCACAAGGGCAATGATGAATCTTGAGCTCAGGCAGCCCAGTTCCAAGTCTGTTTTCGAATACATTCTGCATGGAGTTGAAGTTGAGATGTCCAAAACGGCTGTGCCATTTCAAGACTATGTCATTGTGGGTTTTTGTTGCTGTAAGGGCTGTGGGATGAGATGCCTCCAGAGAGAGAGAGAGAAAAGACTTTGTTTTTTGACATTGTTGAGGCAGCAACAACATTGCCACTTGCGTCAGCAATGTTACAAGTTGTGGACTGGAATGTTACAGTGTACCCATTGGTCATTAGTTGGCCAACACTGAGCAAGTTCTGAGCCAAAGATGGTACATATTGAACATCATGGATTATTTTGTTTCTCCCATCTGAACCCTTCACTATTATGTGCCCATTTCCCTCAATAGGCTTGGAATTTCCATCACCCAGATAAACAGAGGATTTTTCTGTTTCATTTAGTTGGGTGAAGAGCATTTTGTCATTTGCCATATGGTTCGAGCATCCAGAATCAATATACCATTTGGTAGAAGAATCTGGCGTAATGCACTCCTCAACACAGGCTAAGAACAGCTTCTCTTCTTTCTCATTCTTTTCATTTTCAATGAACTTTGCTTCTTCCTTATTTTTAAACCAGCAATCCTTGTCAAAGTGATTGGGAGTCTTGCACCTTTTGCACTTGAAATAACACTTTGAATTGTCATGATTTGATTTTTTGCATAAGGTGCAATAGACTCCATTTCCTCTGCTTTGTTCATTCTGCAGAGGGAGGTTCTGGTTTTGACGGTCAGTGGGCATTTGCTTCCAGTGTGGTCCACGAGACCCACGATTTTTATTTGAGTTTACCTCCTTCTTTCCATTGTAGTGCTGCTTGCCAAGGTTCATCTTGGTTTGCAAAGCTTGGGGAAGAGATGGTTGTTGACGTTTTAATCGTTCCTCATGGGATTGGATTTTCCCTATGAGTGTGGCAACAGGGATTGTTTCGATATCATTACTTTCCTCAATGGAAGATGCTATGTGATTGTAGGTGCTTGGTAAGCTTGTTAATATTTTGAGAACAACCTCATTCTCAGGTATGGGTGCCCCAAGAGTGCTCAGTTGATTTGTGAGGTTTGTGATTTTAGGCATAAACTCAAAAATTGTTTCATCTTCTCTCATTGAAAGAGCATCAAATTGCTTCTTAATGCTTATTTTCCGGATAGAAATTACCTTCTTGTCTCCTTGGTAGATTTCTTTGAGTGTGTCCCAAGCGAGTTTTGCTGTTTTGGCTCCCATGATCCTTGGAAAGACATTGGCTGTTACTGCCTGTTGGATTAGTAGAAGTGCCAAGGAGTTCTTTTGTTTTTCTCCTTTGGGTATTACAGCTACCTCTCCATCTTTCACCTTTTCCTTTGGATCTGGCTTTGGCCCCTCTTGGACGATCTCCCAGAGATCTTGTGACTCAAGGAGTGTCTCCATTTTGACAGCCCAATGGTCATACAAGTCCCCATTGAATAGAGGAACATGTTGTGGAGGATATGTTGTAGAGTTGGTAGATGATGAGCCCATGGATTCCAAGAGCACGAGATGCAGGAACTACTATGCTCTGATACCACTGATGGAAAATAAGCTTTCCTAACTCTAAATTATTTGTGCAGGAAACAGGGAAATGAGAACATAATGCACGGGAGGAAGGAAAAAGGTTAGAGAAGAAAAGTGATTCATTCCATAATTGAAAAGCTAATACATGGCAGGTTTTATAGTGCTGACAATGGAGAATGAACAGACACAAGCAGGAGCATTAACAGATACATTTAAAATCGTGGAAGTCTAACAGCAGCCATGCGCCCCTTAGTATTCAGCACACATTTATTTTAATTATCTGCTTGGACAGTTGGACCGGTCTGCTCAATTTCCAATACCATTATGGAACCAAACACATTGAGATTTACTGCTCCTTTGTTATACAGAAAGTTGAGTTTAAGGAGATCAACTTCTCCTTTGTGAACTCAAACAATCAGCAGACATATATCATGATCAAAGCACTGAAGGACCCCTGAATCGACTACATGTGCTAGGCTTTGATGACATATACTCACCGGTTCTAGGGGGAGTGTTAAATGTAACAATATAAAATTATATTATATTATCTCATGTATATATAAAGGGCTATTGCTCTAGGAATGAAAAAAGAAGGGAAGATAATTTCTACAAATTCCATTGCAGTCTTACTTCAATCTTTCTCATACATAACTCTTACTTCCTTCCCATCAAAAATGTTTTAGTTGCACAACCTGCATCCATATCCTTGATCCTCATTATGGAAGATTGGAGCCTAGGTTAGTTAAATATATATTGATGGAGGTGAAGAGTCTTGAATCATTCTCTCGTACACGGCTCTTTATCTCGCTTCCACCAAAAATGTCTAGTTCTACATCCTTTATCCATAGCCATGGTCCTCATCATGGAAAATTGGATCTTCGGCCAATTATATATATATATATATTTCTTGGTTATTCTCATGCAATTAAGGGTATAAGTGTTATCAGACAATGGCGAGAAAGGAAGTATGTTTATTTTTTCTATTTTCTATGTACTCCTGATTTCCTTAAAAATTTGTTTGAAACATCCTCTTAAAAAGGTTAAAGAGTCGACTAGAAATTCCCATTGAAGAGATAATGAACTCACTGCCTCGCCATTGTCTGTCGATGAAGAAGATGAACAAGAAGTTGAGTCATGTAGTGACTTGGATGTTCAGATCGCCATATACATAACATCTTATTTCTATATGTATCACATTTGGGGATTTTATGTGCGTTTAATCCATTTATGGAAATACTAACAAGGAAGACATATCTGTAATATCCATGCAGCTCTTGATAGACTATAATAGAAAACAATATAGATAAGAACGGTTAATCTTGAAAAAGTGTTACAAAGGAGGTAATGGAATTACCTAGGAAGGGTTATATTGGCTGCAAATAGATTTTATGATGAAATACAAATTTGGTAGTATCATAGAAAGATATAGAGCTCATCTCGTGGCTTGTTTACCAATATTTATTACTTCACATATATCAAATATACAAGAGCATGTATTTATAGTGAGGAGGAGTGATACCACAACTTCTATCCACAATGTGAGACTAATCTATACAAGATAAAAAAGACTTTTAATGGGCCATGGTAAGCAAATTTTTTGTATTTCGTCTTCTATACATTTCTTTTATACTCACTCACAAGTTGGAGTGTACATATCATATGATCCAAACTTAGAAACAAATAGATGATAAAGTGGCCGATGCAAGGCCTTTGTGATGATATCAGAGAGTTGATCTACAGAGGGAACATGCCAGAGATCAATTTGCAGAGCTGGACTTTTTCTCTTCTCTGTTGAAGTGATAGTTTGCTTCAATGCGTTTGGTTCGCTCATGAAATACTAATTTTTTTTCTATATGGATATAAACTTACTATCGCAGTAGAGGATTGCAGGAGATGTAAGAGATATACCAAGATCAATAAGACGACTTGTCAGCTAAGTAAGCTCGAAAATGACATAGGTCATCGAATGATACTCAGCTTCGGCAGATGACCGTGCCACAACCATTTTTTCTTTCTCTACCAAGCGATTAAATGTCCTCCAAAATACATGTAGTAGCCACATATAGATCAAAAATCATCAATGGATCTTGCATAGTTCGCATCAGAGTAAGCAATCATCGAGAGGGAAGATGAAGGCTTATACACAAGCCCTTGCCCAGAGCGTTCTTTAGATACCAAAGGATCCGCTCAATTGCTTAAAGGTGGGATGCATGATATGCATGCATGTACCGACTAACTACACCAACAAATGAAATATTTTGCCGAGTTACGGTCAGATAGATAAGCATGTCGACTAGGTGATATTACTCCGAATTAGTTAGGAGATGATTAGAAGCAAACTTGAGCATAGAGCTTGTGATTTGCATCCATGAGTGTTTCAACTGGCTTACAACCCAAGTAGCCGACATCCTTTAGTTTATCTGTGCAATACTTTCATTTAGATAATATTAGCCCATCATACCGTCGAGCTACCTCAATACCTAAGAAACATATGAGACGCCCCAAATCTTTGGTATGGAAGTGAGATGCCAAGTGTTTCTTGATCATAAAGATACCATTCGGATCATCGTCCGTGATTATGATAACATCAACATATACAAGGAGGATCACAATACCCTCTTTACGACGATGTGTAAATAAGGAGAAGTCCGCTGAATTCCTAGTGGAGCCAAATTCTTGAACCACCCAAACCATGCTCGAGCAGACTGGCCAATGGTTTTATATTCAGGAGGTTGCTGCATGTAGACAGTCTTAGTCAGATCACCATTAAGAATGCGTTTTTATATCAAGTTGATGCAATTGCCAATGAGATCAATACCCGCAGAGTATTAAGCTTGGCTACTTGAGAGAATGTCTCTTCATAGTCAATGTCATATTGTTGAGTATATCCATGAGCCACAAGATGTGCTTTTAAGCGCTCAAACAACACATTTGGACGTTTTTTAACTGTGAACACCCATTTATATTCAACTTAGGATTGTCCAAGAGGAAGGTACACTAAGTCCCATTGGCCCATATGGCCTTCATTTCGTCATCCATTGTTGTCCGCCACTTGGAAGCAGGAGGGCCTCCTCTCCAGAAGAAGGGGTGGGGATAGAAGCGAAGGAGTAGGCAAACCTATGAAATTCATGAGATAACCAGTGAAAGGATACAATGAGAAAGTGGGTGAGCAGTAGATGAGCATGTGCTCATGGAGAGTTGTGGGCGGATTAGTTGGACCAGGGGTTGTCATCAGTAGAGGGCGACTCGACATGTACGTTGACAAGTATACATGTTTAATGGAGGAGGAGGAGGAGATGCCAATATCATAATGGTCGGTGGACAGTCAATAGGTACGTTGGGACGAAATGGGGCATATGGTCTGTCGTCGGGAGGAAGAATAGAAAAGTTGATTCTCAAGGAAGGTAACATCAGCGAATGTCATATTTTTTTGATTTGTTGGAGAATAACATATGTATCCCTTCTAAGTTTGAGAGTACCCAATGAAGATATATTTAGTGACTTGTGTTGTCAGTTTATCTAAAAGAGGATCAAGATGATGAACAAAACATGCACACCTAAAATCTCGAGGAATTATGGAGAGGGGAGATGTGGATGGAAATATGATGGAGAAAGGAGACACAAAGTTCAGTATAGTCTATGACATGCAATTAATTAAATAAAGTGCATTTGTGAAGTCCCAATATATATTTGGAACATGCATTTGAAAAATAAGAGATCTGATCAAACCATTTTGTTGTGGTGTATATATGCATGATGTTTGATGAATAATACTTAAGGTATTGCGGGTTTCCTGAAATTCGTGGTTAATATACTCATGAGCATTATTATTCCAAATGATTTTGATATTAGTAGAAAATTGATTGCGAGTTTATGTGATGAATGAACGAAAGAAATGTATTATTTCGGATCATTCATGAAGTAAATACACTCATGTTATACGAGAATGATCATCGATAAAGATACTAAAATAATGATATCCAGATAAACTAGCAGTTTATATGGACATCAATTATCTGATTGAACTAAAGAGAATGGAGCATCGTTCCTAGTACAATATGTGAAGAAAGTTGAATGATGTTGGTTCGCATGGGCTCTCGAGGGGGTGGTGTCCGCAATGTCCGCAATCATCCTAAGGGACAAAGCAGGCGCATGCGTACCTACTGTGGTCGGGCTAATTGCACAGATAACTTGCTATAGAAAACATGGTTTCCCACGACAACAATAAAATTTTCCTCACCAAGCTTCTTCTGCGTTCGACAATCCCAACACGTCCCAATATGAAATTGACACTTTGTGGGAGGAACTCTAGAATCCATTGCCTTTGCGTCAAATGAAGGTATATCATGTCTTTCTCGTAGCCTATCTTGGATAGTTGACTCCATGGACACAAATCACATTACTCTGCGAAAACCCTTGAGGTACATGGACATTGTTTGTCCCAAGTTTATCACTGTTACCAACAGAGAATCCATCCCGGTTTGCGAATTTGGAGACGTGCCTCTTACCTCCTCTATTTCTCTACGCTCTGATACCATGTGAGAAAATGCAAAGCAACATAACAATATTTATTACTTCACATATATCAAGCATACGAGAGCATGTACACATATTTATAGTGTGGATGAGTGATGCCACAACTCCTATCCACAATGTGGGAATAATCTATATAAGATAAATAAGACTAAAATGAGCCATGGTAAGCTGATTTTTTGTATTTGGGGCTTCTACACATTTCTTCTATAGAATTCATTACATAGGGAATTTCTCCCATTGCAAAGCTTAGTTTAGTATGACAGTGCTATGGGTCCACCGTCAGTTATCATATTAAATTAGTATGATTGTATCAAGTCTTTATTTTATTGTATTGAGTTTGTATTAGGATTCAAGTCTTTATTAAATCGTATCGAGTCGTGTCTTATTATATTAGTATTTATGTATTTTTAATATTTTATGCGTCTTGATGTAATTATGGGTTTGCCACCTAGGGGTCTTATAAATAGGCCCTTAGTGCATGTAGCAAGGCATCAATCAATGAATGAGAACTTTTTTCAAGTCTCCCTTCTTGGGCTTCCTCTCTTCCTCTCCTTCCTCCACCCTTTAGGGTTTCATCTTCTCTCATCTCCTCCGCCATTTCTAGGGTTAAGTCCCCTTGTATCCTTCACCCCACTGCTCTCCGACAATCCAGGAAAGGAGGCCCATAACAGGCAGTTGCTTACCCCTACTACTAACCTTGACTGACATCTTTGGCTCTTTGTTGGACTTAAAAAGCACATCCCTAAGCGCTGGTCAGCTAATACTCCGAACGCTTGTCGAGGAACACTTTTTCTTTAATACTCGCACTTCTGTTCAATGCAAACTTTGGTCAAAGAACAATTTGCTGGTCAACAAATATTGTTCATTGGTCGATGGATATAGCACTTGCTTTACTAAAAATTAATCTTCTCTTCAAACATGATTTCTCTATATGACCAAGTCATAGCTCAATTAACAGACTCAAAAAGTGGATTCTTTGACTAATGAGAATCTAAAATACATCGATTAAACCTAGCTTATAGAAGATTTTGTGATTAAATACAATATATAATTAGGGCTATTCTACTATTTTATGATCGACAGAAAAAAATTTGTTAATGTTTCAATCAAATCAAATGTGGTTTCCTCAACATAATAATTGTTCGGCATAATCTAGATTTTGTGATTAAAACGGTTGGAGGTTCTTTGGGATGAGGGGCTACTTATTTCTTGGGAGATGCTGCTGGAATAGAAAAAGTGTACCGCACATCCCTCTTCCTCTTTCTACCATACGATGCATCAAGACTAACTACAACTTAATTTAGTCTTCTTTGGGTTCCTACACAAACCCTTATTTCTCTTTCTCTTCTTCTTCTCCTACTTCTTTCAGGCCTTCAGTCCTATAGCAGCAGATGCTCAACACCTACAGTAAGTGTTGAAATAGCCCATATAGAGGGCCCATATTTGGGCCCGTGTATTCTTCCTCTCTCTTTAGTCCCACATCTTGTATAGGAATATTTCTCTCCTCCTCTCTCCTATATATATGTGTATTCCTCTTTGTATTAAAGATAATAAGAAATACAAACAAGCTTTTGCTGTTTTCTACATGGTATCAGAGCCAGGTTCCTGATACTTGCGGTCTTCCTCTTTCTGACCGCCTGCCTCTCGCGCGATCTCTCTGGTCGTTGCGATCTGCCGTTATCTCTACTCACTCTACTCACTCTTCTCGCGCGATCTCTCTGATCGCTGCGATCTGTCGTTATCTCTACTCACTCTTCTCGCGCGATCTCTGTGATCGCTGCGCTCTTCTCCTTCTTCTGACCGCTCGGCTCTGCGACCTCCGATTTTGTAACCGCTGCCTCTATCTTCCTGCTCCGTGAACTCCACAGAATCTCTCCCGCGTCCCCTCCTTTATAGCCCGTCCCGAAGAAGTGTGGGGTCCACACCTCGCAAGCTCGCCGCGGTCTCTTCGCGCTTCCCTCGCGATCTCTCGCGCTCGCCGCGGTCTCTTCGCTGTCCCTCGCGATCTCGCAAGCTCGTTTCACCGCCGCGATCTCTCGCGCTCGCCGTCGGTCTTCTCCAGCAGGCTCGCTCGCGATCCTGCAGACGTGCGACCTCGCAAGCTCGCCGCGATCCTGCAGACGTGCGACCTCGCAAGCTCGCCGCGATCTCCCTGCCGTCCGCCAACTGCAAAGCATCGTGTCGCCGTCGATCTTCTCCAGCAGGCCGTGCGAGCTCGCCTCTCGTACGCCTTCCAGCAGATCGTGCGATCTCAAGACGATCGGTCACAGTGCTCTCTTAACCACAGTCCGCCAAGCGAGCTCTGCCCCCCTCTCCTTCAGCGAACTTATCTCAAAACCGCTGCGGTCTCTTCAAACCGCAGCCTGCTTCTAGCTGCTCGGCTCCCTCCATACAGCGGTCTCTTGCCATCTCAAACCGCAGCGGCCTTCTCTGCTATAATGGGCTCGTCTGAGAACTCCTCTACCTTGCCTCCTGCGACCGCCCCCCAACATTCTCCTAGTGTTCAGCACTCGTCTGGTGAACTCCGTGATGAGCTGCGGATTACTACTCTCTCCCTCTCCGGAAAGAAAAACTTCATTCCTTGGGGTCACTCAATCCGCCGGGTCCTCCAGGCCAAGGGTCTTCTAGCTCATCTGACCGATGATCCCCCGGCTCCGACTACTCCTGAGTGGCTCAAGAATGATGGTCGGGTCCAGACCTGGATCCTTAACTCTTTGGAGGGTGAACCATATGAGATGGTCATGTACCTACCCACGGCCAAAGGGATGTGGGACGAGCTCCACTCCTTATATTCCGGCAAGGATAGCCTTCAAAGTCTCTTCGACATTATCTCTGACCTTCAGGCCCTGGACACCAGTGGACCAAACATTACCTCCGTTGTCGCTCGGGTTAAGTCTCTCTCTGAGGCATGGCTTCAACATCAGCCGCCCACCGCTGATCATGCCACTCAACGCGCGCAAAGGGAGGCCGTCTGCATTGCTATGCTAATGGCCCGTGTTCCTCCACATCTTCTGAGTATTAGGGCACAAGTCTTGGCCTCGACTCCCACTCCCTCCTTATCGGCTGTCTGTTCCATGCTACTCAAAGTATCCCAACCTCCGGAGGCTCTTGCTCCTCCCTCACCGGCTCTTCTCCAAACTATCCCTGCTCCTTCATTTCCTCCTTCGTCTAGCCGAGGAGGTCGGTCGGCCTCTCGTGCCGATCTTGAGGCTCTACGCATGCAATTCCAGCAACTCCAAGGGATGATGACTCCACCTGCCTCGGTCGCCTCCGTCTCCAGCCCAGGTATCGTCGGTCTCTCCACTAGCCCAGGTTGGATAATGGACTCCGGTGCTACTCATCATATTACCTCACGGCAACCAATTCAATATTTGGATACTCCTCATCCAAAATGTATCACTGTGGCCAATGGAGATACCGTTCCCGTTTCCGGTTCTGCGGACATCTCGCTCACCTCCTCTCTTTCTCTTCGCTCGGTTCTTCACGTTCCGGGCTCCTCCTTCAATTTACTTTCCATTGGTCGTCTTACTAATGACTTGGATTGTTCTGTAATATTTAACCCCTCGTCTTTTTTGATACAGGATCGACGGACGCGGACTACCATTGGTAAAGGACGATTGCGGAACGGACTCTACCTCCTTGACGATTCTCCCACCATCCTCTCCTCTGTCTCCTCCATAGACTGGCACCGACGTCTCGGGCATCCTCCTCTACCCGTCCTCCAGAAGGCTCTCCCTGATGTACCTCTTTCTTCGTTTAAATGTGAAACATGTATTTTCGGCAAACAGCCGCGTTCTTCCTTTCCCGCACATTGTACTCGGAGCCCGGCTCCTTTTGATTTAGTGCACTCTGATATTTGGGGGCCCTATAAAACTACTAGTATCTCTGGATATCGATATTTTCTTATTTTTGTTGATGATTACTCTCGGTTAACGTGGCTATACCTGCTTCATGATCGCTCTGAGCTTCCTCGTGTCTTTAGAGCGTTTGTCCTCGAGACCCGTACACAATTCTCCACTACCATCAAAACCTTACGCTCCGACAATGCTCGCGAATACACAAGTCACGATATCGCCACTCTATGCTCTGACTTCGGAATCATCCACCAAACATCCTGCGCTTACACCCCTCAACAAAACGGTGTGGCCGAGCGAAAGAACCGTCACCTTCTCGAGGTTGCCCGCTCACTTATGCTTCACATGAACGTTCCCAAAACATATTGGAACTTCGCGATCTCCACTGCCTGCTTCCTTATCAACCGTCTCCCTTCCTCCGTTCTCCAGAATAATACTCCGTTCAGCCTTCTTTTCCCTTCTACTCCAGCCTTCTCTCTCACACCCCGCACCTTTGGGTGCACCTGCTATGTCCACATCTTGGGACCCTCCACGGATAAGCTGGATCCTCGTGCTACCAAGTCCATCTTCGTCGGCTACTCTCGAACTCAGAAAGGTTACGTCTGCTACCTCCCTACGACCCGTAAAATAACGGTCTCTGCCGATGTTACCTTCTGGGAGGATCAACCGTTTTTTTCTGACCCTGGATCCCCCCTTGCACCACCACCCGCTCCGCGACCTGTCATCCCGGTCAACGACACTTCCGTTCCCATTCCTCTGTCTCCGGTTTCTGATATTGCTCCCCCTCCCACCTCCATTATCTCTAAACCACCGATTATCCGAGTCTACACTCGTCAACATCCTCGTTCCGATCCGACTCCGCAGTCCGACTCGACCTCCGGTGCTCCGTGTTCTGCTAATCAGGTAACAAAATCGACTGCCCATCCTTTGGCGAATTATATGTCCTTCCATCGCCTCTCACCCCACCTTCATACTCTGGCCACTTCGTTATCGTCGGTTGCAGTCCCTAACTCTGTGCAGGAGGCTCTTCAACATCCTGGCTGGCGTGCCGCCATGGAAGAAGAAATGGCTGCGTTGTGGGCAAACCAGACCTGGCAACTGGTGGATCTTCCCCCTGGCCAGAAGACTGTTGGTTGCAAATGGGTCTTTGTCATCAAGCATGCTGCGAATGGGACCATTGACCGATTAAAAGCTCGACTGGTGGCTCGCGGCTACACCCAGCAACAAGGTTTGGACTACGATGAAACCTTCTCTCCAGTCGCCAAACTGAACACCGTACGAGTTCTTCTCTCCGTCGCTGTGCACCGCCAATGGCCCTTACATCAACTGGATATTAAGAACGCCTTCTTAAACGGCGATCTTACTGAAACAGTGTACATGCAGCAGCCGCCCGGGTTTGAGACCACGGGGGAGTCTCGGACCCCGAAAGTCTGTCATCTTTTGCGGTCTCTCTATGGTCTCAAACAGTCTCCTCGAGCATGGTTCGACAAGCTCAGCAAGGTCCTTCGTGAAGCAGGATTTACTCGGAGCTCGGCTGACTTCTCCCTGTTTACTCGCCACCTGGCAACAGGCACTGTTCTCCTTCTAGTCTATGTTGATGATATCATATCACAGGCAACGACTCAAAAGGAATTCAGGCAATCAAGCAACAACTCAGCTCCGTGTTCCAAACAAAAGATCTGGGGAATCTTCATTACTTCCTGGGCCTGGAGGTAGCCAGGCGACCAGATGGTCTTGTTCTATCTCAGAGAAAGTATTGCCTCGATCTTCTTCATGATGCAGGCTACTCCGGCTGCAAACCCATCAACACTCCAATGGACGCAAATCACAAGATTTGTGCTCAGTCCTCTGACTCTGATCTCTTGCTCCAGAACCCGGAGTACTATCGCCGTCTGGTAGGAAAATTGATCTACCTGACTGTTACAAGACCAGATATCTCATTCGCTGTCGGTATTGTCAGCCGTTACATGCACGCCCCTCGTTCTTCTCATCTTCAGGCTGTGGAATGGATTCTCCGATATCTGAAAGCTGCTCCTGGTCAAGGCTTGGTATACAAGACCTCATCCTCAACTCCAACACTGGTGGCATACTCTGATGCTGACTATGCCGGATCTCTGGATGATCGTCGGTCAACCAGTGGCTTCTGTACGTACTTCGGAGGACATTTGATCACCTGGCGTAGCAAGAAACAAGCAGTGGTTGCGCGCTCCTCAGCAGAAGCAGAATACAGGGCAATGGCATCTGTGGTCTCTGAACTTACCTGGCTTGAAAGTCTTCTCACGGATCTTGGGGTAAAACTTCCTGCTCCTGCTCTTCTACTCTGCGACAGTCAGGCTGCTATACATATTGCCAAGAACCCGGTCTTCCACGAAAGAACCAAGCATATCGAGGTCGATTGCCACTTTATCCGGGAGAAAGTACAAATGAAGAAGATCGAGCTAAAACATGTCCCTGGTACTGAACAAGTTGCGGATGTCTTCACAAAGGCACTGTCTAGTACCCTCTTCTATCAATGCTTATCCAAGCTTGGTGCATACGATTTGTACGCTCCAGCTTGCGGGGGAGTGTTGAAATAGCCCATATAGAGGGCCCATATTTGGGCCCGTGTATTCTTCCTCTCTCTTTAGTCCCACATCTTGTATAGGAATATTTCTCTCCTCCTCTCTCCTATATATGTGTATTCCTCTTTGTATTAAAGATAATAAGAAATACAAACAAGCTTTTGCTGTTTTCTACAGTAAGAAAGCAAGAAAAATATTTTTATCCCCCAACGAATATACCCTTAATCTACTAAAATAAGTTCAAATATTGGGCTGCAAATCTGCAGATATTCCTATAGAACTAAAAAATGTGAAAGCTAGGGAGGATGAGAGTGGGAAGTCCGTAGATGGTGGGAAATATCGGATACTTCTAGGGAAAATCATTTATCTATCTCACACAGGGCTTGACTTCTCCCATACACTCAATATAATGAGCTAATGTATGCATGGTTTTCGTGATGCTCATGTAAGTAGTGTGTATCAACTTAAATATTTGAAGTCTACTTCAGGAGAGGGCCGTATCTTTTACTAAGAGTGAATATCAAAGTATGGAGATATTTGGTGATGCTGGTTGGGGGTGAATCAGTTAACGATAGATGGTTTAATATTGGATATTATAATCAAATATGGGACTATATTGTGACATGGAGGAGCAATTATTTTAGTAGTGGTTAACCTGAAGCCAGCGATTTTTCCTTAAAACCTATGAGCTGATGCATGTAGAAAATTATTGGAAGAGTTAAACTTTTTCCCTCGCCTCCAGCTTTATGTTGATTACAAAGTTGCTCTACGAATTTTCATTTGTCCCCCACAACAAACTATGGAATCAGAGTGAAATTTTATCCAAGAAAAAAATGAAGAGTAATTTGGTATGCAAGCACAACAGATAATATCTAGCAGATTCTATGACAAATGGAGTGTTACAGTCTCGCCGTAGAATGTCTGTAGAGTTGCCCGAGGATGGCCAGAGGAGGGGATGACGGAGGGATACTATGGAGCCGGAACCTCATTTTCCTAGGCGGGGTGTGCTTGGGAGGAGAGAGCTACCATAATCTCTTCAAGGGGAAAGGGAATAGACTTCATTAATTCATTCCTTCCTTTACATGGCTCCAAGGGTCCTTATATATAGGAGTTACAATCGCATGAGCATTAATAAACCAAATATAAAAGAGATGCGTGAAACACAAACGTTAAGACTCTAATAACTTGTAACTCAGAATCGATTTGATATGACTCGACTTATAAAACTCGAAATCAAATACATAAAGACTCGTAATGAAATATGTACAACATAACCGACGACGGATAGTGGGGACCCATAACATCCCACCCCTCCTTGAAATCGAGCTTGCCCTCAAGCTCGAGCTTGGCCCGGTCTGTGCGATCCTTGGGTTCCTTAACTTTCCTTGTAGCAGATGGTCAGAGCGGATGTGTCATCAGGATGAGTGCTCATAGATGTCACAACAAATGGCATTCCTCTCAGAGGGGCTCCGAGGAGTGGGGCGGCTTGGTAGACACAAGATGATGACCGACTGGCGACGATCGAGGCGGACCACTAGAACAGGGACTGCGATGGTTGTACGTGGTGGAGCCAGTAGGGTGGCACTCACCAATGGAGTGGCGCTCCGAGCCGACAGAGATCGCGGCTGAAGTAGAGGGTGTTGGAGGGAGGTGGTTGGTAAAACGAATGACACGGTGCTTAAATCCAATGAGATCCATGGTGGGAAAGCAACAACTATGTCTGGAGGAGGCTCACAAGAGCCAACGACGACATTGGTTGCGGCGGAACAATCATCTGGCTCGATGGCTGCGCATAGATCGGATGATGAGGGAGCAAATTCACATACGTTGATGAGTTGGCGATTGCGGTAAAGGCGCTCTGGTGTTGGATTTGCGCTTCTTGGTGTCGGGCTTCAACGACGGCATGGCACGCCATTAGAATGCGCATATGATCCTAAAGTTTAATCAGTTTGACAGAGAAATCACCCATACCGAAATTATTAATAATTAAAAAGCAATTAATTGAGTAATTGAGTTTGAATGTAAGAAGCTAAAAGGAAGACACGTGACTCCAACATAATAAAATTGCGGGGTGAGGCAGGCTCGAGGAAAAGACGTGGGGCTCGATACAGTAATAGGTAGAGGAAATCATTCGCTGGGTACGATGCCTTTCATTAGCGGGGCTTGATGCTTTCAGAAGACCGAAGACACGTGAACGTTCCTGTGGGTGTCGACAGGTAGGTGTTGTCGTTGGGAAGAAGTCGGTGCATGGAACGAGGATTCGAGAGCAGTGCGGAAAACGTGTGACACAGTAGGTCTTGATGTTGTGTGATGTCGTTGGCTCGGGGCGTCGACGCTGAAGTTGGTCAACAAGGAGGTCGACGAGTGTTACACCCCTTCTCCCGCTCTGGAAGCCGACGAGGGTAGCTCCATGTGAGTTGGAGGCCATCAATGTCGTCAAAAGAGGTGGACAATGGACTGTAAGCTGGAACAGGGGATCTATGAAAAACCCTCGTAAGTCCAGACCTAGAGGGAGGTCGGAAATGAGAATGCTTCGTCGCCTTCATCATTGTGTACAACACAGAGAAGAGGTGTTGAAGGAAGGGTGGGTCGTCGAGGAAGACGTTGATGAGGTTGACAGCGTCGATAGAAAGTTAATACTTTAACAATGATCTTTGTGGAAGCGGGGAGGAGGAATGCGGTGTCAGAGGAAGGATGACTCTAATACCAAGTTGTTACGGTCTCGCTATAAAACATCGGTAGAGTTGCCGAAGGATGGTCGGAAGCAGGGACGGCAGAGGGATACTATGAAGCCGGAACCTCGTCTGCCTAGATAGGGTGTATTCGAGAGGAGAGAGCTACCATAATCTTTCAAGGGGAAAGGGAATAGACTTCATTAATTCATTCCTTCCTTTACATGGTTCAGGGGTACATATATATAGAACTTACAATGACATGTGCGTAAATAAACTCCATATAAAAGAGATGGTTGAAACATCAAAACATTAAGACTCTAATAACTCGTAACTACAACCTGTTTCGATACTACTCGGCTCATAAAACTCGAAATCAAATACATAAAGACTCGTAATGCAATATGCGCAACATAGCCGACAACAGACAATGGGGACCTATAACATGGTGTTCCTAAACGCCATAGTGAGTGGAGATAACTTTAGCGTGAATTTTCTCTCTGATAAAATGACAATCAATTTAAATGTATTTAGTCTGCTCATGAAAGATATGATTGGTTGCTATTTGAATGACGTCCTAATTGCCACAGTGCAAGGGCATGGATCCATGAATAAGAAAATTTAATTATCTCAAAATAGCTTTCAACTATATGAGCTCATAAGTAGCCAAGGTCATAACTCTATATTCGGCTTCAGTGGAGGATTTAGCAATTACATTCTGTTTCTTACTTTTCCAAACACAAGATTGCCTCCCACTCCCACAAACACAATATAACTACTAGTAAACTTTCTGTCAACAATAGATCTAACCCACAAAATACCTGCTTTCTTAATATACTTAAGTATTCTCAAATCAACTTCATAACGATGAATTTTAATGGACTCACAAGACTAATAGTAAAGTAGATATCAGGTTGAGTAATGGTTAAGTAAATCAGCATTCCCACCAACTACTGTAACTTCAACTTCCTATCCAGGTCAAGAGAATCATCAATTTGAATTTTGTAGTTGGGAACAATGTGACTATCCACATGTTTGGCCCCAAAATTACTTCAAGGAGATCAAACACATACTTCCCTGAGAGATGAAGATCTCTCAAGGAAATATTTTAGCCCAAGGCCTTTAATTTCAATGAGAAAGCCATAACTCTCTTAACATCAGCAATATGTTATTCATCACTTCCTGCGATGATAATGTCATCGACATAAACGGTAAGGACAGTGATATGATTTGCAGCTTGATGGATGAACATAAACTGGCCACAAATAATCCTGGAAAATTGCATATCAAGAAGTTTAGAGCTCAAATTTTCAAATTAGGCTCGAGGAGACTGTTTTAGATCGTCAATGACCTTCTTCAATTGATAGGCATGCCCTTAGTGAGCATCTAATCCAGGAGGAAGTGCCATATAAATTTCTTTATAAAGATCTATATGAAGAAACACATTAGTTACATCAAGTTGATGAAGGGACCAAGACTTGAACATTTGATGGGAATAACATTTATAATTCTTTTGATCAATGTTCCCAAGAAATTTATCTTTCCCCATGGAGAGTAAATTTTTTACCTTGTTTGGAGTAATAAAAATATCTTCAAAAAAATGTAATATCTTTGGATACAAACCTCACGTCCATCTAAAGAAAACAACATTTATAACCATTTTGATCAGCGACATATCCCAAGTAAATACATTTGACCGCTTGTGCTCGAAATTCATCCTTGTTTGATCCCGCAATATGAACAAAGGCAACACAACCAAATATTTTATGTGGAAGTTTAAAATAATGAGGAGTTCTCTAAAATGATTTGTAGTGGGTACCTTCCTCACAAGGTATCCGATGAAATGCGATTAATTATGGGGATAACTATGAGAACCCTTCATCCCACATCCTTTTAAGGGCCTTAATTCTTGTAATAGATGCCTAGTAGTGTCAAATATATGATTGTTCTTCCTTTTAACAATCCCTTTTTGTTGAAGAGTTGCAGGACACAATATTTGAAAAATAATCCCCTTCTATTCTAAAAATTTATGAAGTTCTCCACATATGAATTCTCTTCCATTATCACTCTTGAACACTTTTTTGATGACATCAAATTGAATTTCTACATAATTGCAAAAAACTTAAATGTTTGACATACTTTTTTATTTTTCATTAGATATATCCAAATAAAACGAGAGAAATCATCGATGAAAGAGATAATGTTGCGGAACCCATTGACAGAATTAATAAGCACAGTCCAGACATCTGAATGTATCATATCAAAGCATGTAGTTTTCTTACTAGTACTAGAAGGATAAGTAGTACGACAATATTTTCCAAGTTCTCAGGCTTAACACTGAATACGTCTATTACAATCAAAAAATAAATGTGGAAAAACAAATTCCAAGGTCTTCAAACTGGCATGACCAAATTGACGATGTCAAAGAGTCAACCAATCATCCTTACAAACTTTCCCCGCTTCATAGGTCTGCTCAGTGTCCATAATGTAGACCCCACCAGATTCATGCCACCCATAATCGTCTTCTTGTTCACCATTCCTAAGCGACCTATGAGAAAAATAAGGTGATAGAGCAGTTAAGTTGTCTATTAAGAGAGCTCACATATAATAAATTGATTGAAAAAATGTGTCAAGCAACATTGAGTTAATGGAGAGCTCAGGGCAAATGTGAAGAATTCCTTTACCAGGTACAACGGCTAATGACACATTAACAAGTTTGGTGCTATCGGAAGATGTTACAAGAGAGGTAACCTGATTTGAAGAGCCTGTAATATGGTCAGATGCTCCAGAAGCAGTAATCCATGGAGCTCTAGACCTTTTTAAAGAGGAAGCTTGGGGGATAGTACTTGTGAATTCCTGCAAGGGCAATCTTCAAACAATAGTAGCTTTCAAGGCGGCGAGTTCTCTAACAAGACTTTCCTTTTCAGCTATGACACTCTCCTTATCATCAAGGATGCTATACAAGGCAGTCTGAAGTCAAACATATCTCCCATCTGTACCTATGAGCCAACCCTTAGGAACTAGATTGGGATGAAGTCCAACATTTATCCTTGTTTCTGCAATGAAGGCATTTTAACTTGCCCTTATCTTCCTAATTTTTTATTTCAATAATATTGTTTGGAGTTTTCCATCTTCTGCGATTAGCAACATTGGTAGATTTTCTATTTCGCACTTCTACTGGAGTAGAAAGTTGATTATACTGGTCTCACATCTAATATAATGAGCGATAGAGTCCAAAGTGAGAATAATGTCTCTTCCTAATAACTGAACTCTCTGGAATTCAACGTCAGAAGGAAGATTTGAAAGCATTTCAAACACTCGTCTTTGCGTAAGGCCCTTCCTATAATCATCCATTGATTCGATATAAGAATACTGATCGGTCTCTACCTATTTATGGGTTAATTTACTCAAGTAGCTTTGAAAGTCCTGCATATTGTCCATAGAAATTTGTTCGGAGTGCAATTGATATACTCTGGCAAGATCATTCTTCTTGGAGAAAATTTTCTCAATGAATCCCAGTGTCTTTAGTAGTCCGACAAAATGTGAAATGGTTTGAAATATTTGATGGAAAGATATGTTATTATTAGAGGTCAGTGCTAACACATGAGTTTATAACCCCTTCCAAAAATCAAATTTACAATCAGCCGCAAGGGAAAGAGTTTTTCAGTACCAGGGAAACGCTATCATTGACCTATACGTATAGTTTTTATGAGCTATGTTGAAATAGCCCATGTATTTGGCCCATTTGGTGGCCCATTAACTCCTCCTCTTTTTCTCTTTAGTCCCACATTGTGTATAGGATTTCTCTCTCTCATCTCTCTCCTATAAATATGTACTCTCTTTTGTATACAATACAAGAAATATACACACGCATTGCGGTTTTCTACATGGTATCAGAGCTAGAGATTTTTTCCTCTATTCAAACCGCCCGCCTCCTTCTGACCGCAAGCCGTGCGGTCTCGGGTTTTGGCGATCGCTGCCCGCTCCCCTGCGTGACTCCCTCGCCTCCGCTTCTCCGCTCTCAGTCGCCTTTATAGGCTTCGCCACTTGTGGGACCTCCTCTGCTGCACAGCCCGCGCCGGCAAGACCGCAGCTCGCGTCGATCTCTCTAGCATCGATCTCGCATCAAGCTCGAATCGTTCTCTCAACAGCTCGCATCGATCTCGCAGCTCGCATCGATCTCTCAAGAATCGATCTCGCATCGATCTCGCATCGCTCTCGCATCGACCTCTCAGCAGCTCGCGACGATCTCGCATCGATCTCTCAGCATCGACGATCTCGCATCGACGATCTCGCATCGATCTCTCGCATCGATCTCTCGCAGCTCGCCGCTTCACCCTCTCAACGATCGCAGCTCCCGACTGATCGCAGTCGGCCTCTTCGTACAGCTCGCAGTCGGCCTCTATCGAGCTCTCGTGCGATCGAAAGCTGCTGATCCTCCTAGCCGCTGCGATCTCTTCCAAGTCGCTGCGATCTCTGCTCCTCTGAAGCCGCTGCTCTTCTCTCGCCGCACCAGCGCTCTCAAAATCGCTGCGTCTTCTGCTGACCGCTTCAACCCAGCGATCTCCTGCGGCCTTTATCAACAGTGGTCGCAGCCCGCTAGCCCTAGTCGCAGAACGCCGAGTCTCTTCTTCAGTAAGCTGTTCTCCAACCGCCACGATATCTTCAAACCGCAGCTGCATTCTCTGCTACTATGGGCTCGTCTGAACTAAACTCCTCAACTTTGCCTCCTGATGGGACCTCCTCAACTTTACCTCCTGAGATCGCCCACCAACAATCTCCGAATGAGCTCCGTGATGAATTGCGGATTACTACTCTCTCCCTCTCCGGGAAGAAAAATTTCATTCCTTGGGGTCACTCAATCCGCCGAGTCCTCCAGGCCAAGGGTCTTTTGGCTCATCTCACCAATGACCCCCCAGATCCTACTCCTCCTGAGTGGCTCAAGAATGATGGTCGAGTCCAGACGTGGATCCTTAACTCGTTGGAGGGCGAACCATATGAAATGGTCATGTACCTACCCACGGCCAAAGGGATGTGGGATGAGCTCCATTCTTTATACTCCGGCAAGGACAGCCTTCAGAGTCTCTTCGACATTATCTCTGACCTTCAGGCTCTGGACACCGGTGGACCAAACATTACCTCGGTGGTTGCTCGGGTCAAGTCACTCTCCGAAGCATGGCTTCAACACCAGCCGCCCACCTCTGATCTTGCCACTCAGCGCGCGCAAAGAGAGGCCGTCTGCATTGCTATGCTAATGGCCCGTGTTCCTCCACATCTTCTGAGTATTCGGGCACAAGTCTTGGCCTCGACTCCCACTCCCTCCTTATCGGCTGTCTGCTCCATGCTACTCAAAGTATCACAACCTCCAGAGGCCCCTGCTCCTCCTCCACCGGCTCTTCTACAAAATATCCCGGCTCCTTCATTTCCTCCTCCTTCTAGCCGAGGAGGTCGGTCGGCCTACCGTGGTAGGGGCCGTGGTGGACGAGGACGGCCGAAGTGCTCGTTCTGTGGTCGCGATGGACATTATGAGTCAACCTGCTTTCGGAAGACTGGCAACCCTCCTCCTCCTCCACGACCGACTGCTGCAGTCATTGAAGATAGCTCCTCGGCCTCTCGTGCCGACCTTGAGGCTCTCCGCCTACAGTTCCAGCAACTCCAAGGGATGTTGACTCCACCTGCCTCGGTCGCCTCTGTCTCCAGCCCAGGTATCGTTTGTCTCTCCACTAGTCCTCGATGGATAGTGGATTCGGGTGCCACTCATCATATCACCTCTCTTCAACCACCAATGTATTCGGGTGCTCCTCATCCGAAGTGTATCACTGTGGCCAATGGAGCGACTGTCCCTGTGTCCGGCTCTGCTGACCTCTCTCTAAGCCCATCCATTTCTCTCCGCTCGGCACTCCATGTTCCGGGCTCCCCATTTAACTTACTCTCAGTTGGCCGCCTCACTACTGATTTGGATTGCTCCGTCACCTTTTTACGCTCTTCTTTTCTGATACAGGATCGACGGACGGGGACTACCATTGGTAAAGGACAGCTGCGCAACGGGCTCTACCTTCTCGACGACTCTCCCACCATCCTCTCCTCTGTCTCTTCTGCTGACTGGCATCAGCGTCTCGGCCATGCTCCCCTCCCCATCCTCCAGAAGGCACTACCCGATGTATCTTTTCCTGCTTTTCAATGTGAATCGTGTATTTTCGGCAAGCAACCGCGTTCATCCTTTCCTGCAAATTGTACTCGGAGCTCCGCTCCTTTTGATCTTATCCATTCAGATATTTGGGGACCATATAAAATTTGTAGTATTTCTGGATTCCGTTATTTCATTACATTTATTGATGATTACTCCCGTACAACATGGCTATACTTACTTCGCGAACGCTCGGAATTACCTCGTGTGTTTAAAGCATTTATCCTTGAAACCCGCACTCAATTCTCCACCACCATCAAGACGCTACGCACCGATAATGCTCGCGAATACACAGGCAATGAGTTTTCGGGCCTCTGCTCTGAATTCGGGATTATTCATCAAACCTCATGTGCCTACACTCCTCAACAAAACGGTGTGGCAGAACGAAAGAACCGGCATCTACTTGATATGGCACGCTCGATCATGATTCACATGAACGTTCCAAAGATTTATTGGAATTTTGCAATCTCTACCGCCTGCTTCATTATTAACCGCCTTCCCTCATCCGTACTCAACAATGCCAGTCCGTTCAGCCTTCTCTTTCCCTCTACTCCTGCCTTCCCGCTCACACCTCGCATCTTCGGGTGTACTTGTTACGTTCACTCCATGGGACCAACTACGGATAAACTCGATCCCAGAGCGACTAAGCAAATATTTGTTGGCTACTCCCATACTCAGAAGGGATACGTCTGTTATTCCCCTCTCACTCGGAAAATATCGGTGTCTGCTGACGTTACCTTCCGGGAAGACCTGCCATTCTTTCCTGCTCCAACAACTCCTTCTACATCACCTACTCTCCCACAACCTGTCATGCGACCCATCCTCCCGGTTAACACACCTCCTCCAACACCTCTCCCTGAACCACTGCCTACTCCGCCTACCGACCGGCCACCCTTTATCCAAGTCTATTCCCGTCGCAACTCCCGCCCCGTTGCTCCTGCGCCGTCGTCCTCGTCCTCTGGTGCTCCAAGTCCGGCTGATCCGGTAACAGAATCCACCGCTCATCCAATGGCAAGCTACGTATCACTGCATCGTCTCTCCCCTCCTCTTCGTACTCTAGCCACTTCTTTATCGTCCGTTGCAGTTCCTAACTCTGTGCAGGAGGCTCTTCAACATCCTGGCTGGCGCGCCGCCATGGAAGAAGAAATGACCGCATTATGGGCAAATCAGACCTGGCAACTGGTGGATCTTCCCCCTGGCCAGAAAATTGTTGGTTGCAAATGGGTCTTTGTCATCAAGCATGCTGCGGATGGGACCATTGACCGCTTAAAAGCTCGCCTGGTGGCTCGCGGCTACACCCAGCAACAAGGTTTGGACTACGACGAAACATTCTCTCCCGTCGCCAAACTAAACACAGTACGGGTTCTTCTCTCCGTTGCTGTGCACCGCCAATGGACATTACATCAACTGGACATTAAAAACGCCTTCTTAAACGGTGATCTCACTGAAACAGTGTACATGCAGCAGCCGCCCGGGTTTGAGACCACGGGGGAGTCTCGAACCCAGAAAGTCTGTCACCTTTTGCGATCTCTCTATGGTCTCAAACAGTCTCCTCGAGCATGGTTCGACAAGCTCAGCAAGGTCCTTCGTGAAGCAGGATTTACTCGGAGCTCGGCGGACTTCTCCCTGTTTACTCGCCATCAGGCAACAGGCACTGTTCTCCTTCTAGTCTACGTTGATGATATCATTATCACAGGCAACGACTTAAAAGGAATTCAGGCGATCAAGCAACAACTCAGCTCCGTGTTCCAAACAAAAGATCTGGGGAATCTTCATTACTTCCTGGGCCTGGAGGTAGCCAGGCGACCAGATGGCCTCGTTCTATCTCAGAGAAAGTATTGCCTCGATCTTCTTCATGATGCAGGCTACTCCGGCTGCAAACCCATCAACACTCCAATGGACGCAAATCACAAGATTTGTGCTCAGTCCTCTGACTCTGATCTATTGCTCCAGAACCCGGAGTACTATCGCCGACTGGTAGGAAAATTGATCTATCTGACTGTTACAAGACCTGATATCTCCTTCGCTGTCGGTATTGTCAGCCGTTACATGCACGCTCCTCGATCATCTCATCTTCAGGCTGTGGAACGGATTCTCCGATATCTAAAAGCTGCTCCTGGTCAAGGCTTGGTATACAAGACCTCATCATCAACTCCAACACTGGTGGCATACTCTGATGCTGACTATGCCGGCTCTCTGGATGATCGTCGGTCAACCAGTGGCTTCTGTACGTACTTTGGAGGACATCTAATTACCTGGCGTAGCAAGAAACAAGCAGTGGTTGCGCGCTCCTCAGCAGAAGCAGAATATAGGGCAATGGCATCTGTGGTCTCTGAACTTACATGGCTTGAAAGTCTTCTCACAGATCTTGGGGTAAAACTTCCTGCTCCTGCTCTTCTTCTTTGCGACAGTCAGGCTGCTATACATATTGCCAAGAACCCAGTCTTCCACGAAAGAACCAAGCATATCGAAGTCGACTGTCACTTTATCCGTGAAAAAGTACAAATGAAGAAAATCGAGCTAAAGCATGTTCCTGGTACTGAACAAGTTGCGGATGTCCTCACAAAGGCACTGTCCAGTACCCCCTTCTATGAATGCTTATCCAAGCTTGGCGCATACGATTTGTACGCTCCAGCTTGCGGGGGAGTGTTGAAATAGCCCATGTATTTGGCCCATTTGGTGGCCCATTAACTCCTCCTCTTTTTCTCTTTAGTCCCACATTGTGTATAGGATTTCTCTCTCTCATCTCTCTCCTATAAATATGTACTCTCTTTTGTATACAATACAAGAAATATACACACGCATTGCGGTTTTCTACAAGCTATAATGACCGGGAAACTTGACAATAATGTTGTTAGTTACCCAACAACCTATGTGCTTATAACTTTTAACAATGATAAAAAAAATACATAAGGCAAATGACGCTTAAGTTCCATTTGGTTAGACGGAGTTGAGACTCCAGAATTGAAATTGGGGGGCAGTTCCAATGAAAATGAACCACTAATTCCCACTCTACAATTCCATCCAAACAGACTTTTATAGATCACGCTACATGACAAGAATTTTCGCCCATCCCTCTAGGATTAACCTCAGGAAGTCCGAGATCGAAGTTGGAGGGCTTCTGCATTGTATTTTAGGTGGCGAAATCGCCAACCTTATGGGGGTGATCTCGCTCATGCCCGTGGAAGGTTCTATGAGTTCTTTTGGTCTATTGGACTTGGCTCCGATGCTTTGGAACAAATTACTTTGACTTTGACTCTTGTTTACTTATCTCGGGCCACCGAGATCCTGGCATACAATCTCGATTAGGAGCATTATTTAGAGCATGCACATCAAGACTCGCTCAGGGTTGTTCTTGTTACAGATAATTATAGGATCATCATCTGAGTGAATTGAGTTCAAATTTTCCGCCCACGGTGCGATTATACATTTTCTCTAACTTTTCTATATTTTTCTATTTGTAATTCTCTAGTTGCATTCTTTTTTTTAGTTAAGTGTGACGTTCAGTCGATCCATCACTCTTAAACTAGGTTTAGGTTGTTTAAATGTGTGTATATATATGAAAGTTTTGAAGTGTTTGAACATCCCAAACTCATCTTAAATGTTGTTGAAGTCATGTGTTACTCTTCGGTGATGAATGCCGTGAGATCCTTGATGCACCGCCTCTTATTTTAGCAACCCACAACCCTTGTCACTGCCGCCAAGGTTTCCTCCAGCTACCAAGTCCTTCTCGAGCAATCTAGAACTGCATATTGTCCGAAGTCTCCCCATAATCATCGAGCCTTCTCCTCCAGCCAATGCAATCGCCCGCAACCCTTGCCGACCTACTTGCCACCACCATTTCTTCCTTTCCCAACCACAACCACTACCTACTATTCCCTTGCCGCCATCCGTCACTGCCCGTCCCCCTTTCCCACAGCAACCCACTGCCACCTCCACCTCTACAACCACACGCCTCCTCCGTCGTCTCCCTCCTTAGCCGTAAATCTTCTCAGTCGTCTCCCTCCTTAGCTGCAAACCTTCCTTAGCCGCAAACCTCTTACCGCAACCTCCTTGCTCTCCAACTGACACCCCTTCCCTTTCCGCCAAAATACAAACCTTTCAATCCATAAGGATCACATTGATTCCCTGACAAAATGCACGTACTATCCTACCGTTACACAAACTTTTCTATGACATTCCTTACACATAGAACCTGATTGATTTCTGGTGAGTTTCTATTTAGGTTCATACTTACATTGTACCTATATTATTTGTATTTCTTGCGCATATCAACTTTTAAGTTTTCTCATCTACATTTCAGTGCTTATAAGACTTATTCGTTTTGGTAGTATTGTATGAATTATTTGTAGTCGCATGTGATTAATTGCGAGTTTAAATTTTTTTCTTATTTAGTTAATTGTGTCAGATACTATTGAATGGTGAATCATACAGGTGCACTGCAGTCTAGTTAACTGTTAATTCTATTCATCGATTGCATGCATGCATTGTTACATAGAGTTAGGTCAGCGTCTTCCACCAATAGTCTAGTGTCGTCCTATGTCATAAGACACTAGCTTTTTAACTTAATTTGTATAGAGTTGTTTTATTGCTCTTCTAGCTGATTTTATGGCTTGGTAATGTTTAGACATTTTATGGCTTCCATTTTTGGGTTTAACGGTTTGGGATCATAATCTGAGGTTTAGGCCTCTTATTAGGAGAGCGTTGGTAGGGGGACGACGTTTGTAAATGTAGTGGTGGCATATGCACATAACCTTTGGGTAGCCGTGGCCATAAACTTCACTTTTCCAAAAAGGCATTGTGTCAAAATGCTACCATAATCATCCAAGTGTAGTCGGGCGCTAGTGGTCGCAAACGCCTCGACCCCCAATGTAGAGTTTTTATTACGATTCTCGGGAGTAATCCGGCAAGGGTGAAGGGTTGGCGGTGGTGAGGGAGAAGAGAGGGATTTTGGTTGAGAGGAAATTTAGGGAGCAACCCTAATTCTTAGAATTCATCCAAGATAACCTTAAATGAGAACATACAACTTCCCTCTCCCTTCTATCGCCGGCTCATAGCCCATCGCCAGCTCTCGGCTCCTTTTATAGGATTTCCTGTTGACCTTTGGGGCCCACCGCCTTCCTCTAACCGACGGTGCTGTGCAACCTTTCCTCCTGCTCGCGTCGTGGCCTCGTCCGTGCGCTCCCACGAGCTCCTCTCGTCTAATCTTCTGCTCGCAAAGCTCCCGTGCTGCTTGCCGAGCTCTCTTCTGCGCGCCCATCTTGACCGCGCGATCTTTCCTACAGTGGTCGTCGTTCCACTGCTGGCCGCACCTCCGATTTCTGCAACTACCTGCTCGCCAGTTTCCCGAGCTCGCACGTTCTTCTTCCCGCACTACTTGCGTGCTCACCTGCTCGCTGAGATCGCCTGCTCGCCAGATCGCCCTATTTTCTGCTCGCAGATTCGGCTTGCTAGCCGCACCCTGTGATCGCAGAGTCCACGTGTTCTCTTGATCGCTTGACTATGCTGTTGTTCTATCCGCTCCTCGTCCGACACTTCTTTCTGCTGCTTCCTTTGCTTGCCTGGCCTTCGCGGACTCTTCTCTTTCCTCTCCGTGGCTTATGGCTTTGAACGATGCTAACTCCCTTCCTGCCCGTGTTGTCCCTACTCTACCTGAAGTTAGAGATGAACTTCGCATCACTACTATATCCCTCAGCGGCAAGAAGAACTTTATTGAGTAAGTGTATTCTGTTCGATGGGTTCTCCAGACTAAAGACCTTCTTCATCACCTTACCAAGGTGACTCCTACTGAGCCCACCGAGGACTGGCTCCGTGATGATGTTCGTGTTCAATCTTGGATTCTGAATTTTATGGACAACTAGTCATATCGCATGGCCATGTATCATGAGACGGACAAGGCGATGTGGGATGAACTTTACTCCTACTCTGGCAAAGACAATCTACAACATCTCTTTGACATTGTCACAGACCTTCAATCTCTTGAACCAGGGGCAAATGGTGATCCGACTTCCTTTGTTGCTCGCTCCAAAACCCTTGTTGAGGCATGGCTTCAACATCAACCTCCCACAACGGATCTCGCTGCCCAATGTGCCCAGAAGGAAAGCTGTTGGCATCGCCATGATGACGGCCCGTGTGCCGCCTCATCTCTACAACATTCATGCTCAGATTCTTTCATCCTCCACCATTCCTTCCCTCTTAGATGTGTGCTCTATGCTCTTAAAGGTGACACCACCTCCCAATTCTCCAGGCCCTGTATCCCTGGCTCTTGTCCAACATTCCTCTCCAACTCACCCCCTTCTCCAGTGACCCGGTGGGACTCGCACTAGTTCTCGGGGTCGGGGCCGAAGCAGTTGCGCTCGCCCCAAATGTACCTATTGTGGCAAGGATAGTCATTTCGAGGCCACTTGTTATCGCAAGCACGGTGTGCCGCCGCCCCCGCATGCCTCTATTGCAGTCAATGCCCCTACCAACAATCACACCGACATTGATGCCTTGCGCACTCAGCTCCAGCACCTTCAGGGGATGATCAACCATTCTTCAGGCCCTGTTGCCTCCATATCCAATCAAGGTATCTCCTGTCTCTCCCATAGTCCAACTTGGATTATGGATTCCGGAGTAACCCACCATATTACTCCCAAGAAACCTCCTCAGTACTTGGACTTTGAGCATCCCAAGTTCATCATTGTAGCTAATGAAGACACCACCCTGGGTTACAGATCAGTCGACGTGCCTCTTACTTCCACCATCTCTCTTCGTTCGGTTTTTCATGTTCCGGGCTCCCCCTTCAATCTTCTCTCAATTAGCCGTCTAACTCAACCTTGATTGCTATGTAACTTTTTCTTCCACTTCTTTTGTTGTACAGGATCGATGGACGCAGACTATCATTGGTAAATGACAACTGTCGAACGGGCTCTACACTCTGGACACCCCCCTCAGTTCTCTCCTCATTTAGCTCTGTTGAGTGGCATCGACATCTAGGCCATGCCCCTCTCCCAATTCTCAAGAAAGCTCTTCCATATCTATCCCTCAAAGACTTCACCTGCGAGTTGTGTATCTTCGGCAAACAACATCACACTTATTTTTCTCCTCATTGTACCTGGGGCAATTCTCCTTTTGTTTTAGTTCATTCTGATATTTGAGGGCCTTATAAAACAACGAGTGTCTTTGGTTATCATTATTTTCATACTTTATTGATGAATACTCTCGCATGACTGGAGCTGCTAGGATATGAACGCATAAATAGGATACTTGGTGGTTATGCGCTTTGCTTTCCTCAAGTCGATAGGAAGGTCATCATGATTAAGTTCAAAAATAGAATTTGAATTAAGAGGATTAGTATTATAGGGATTACATGTCTGTTCCATATCTGCTAGAGGTTCAAAACCAGAATCTGAATTAAGAGGATTAGTATTTGAGGGATTACCTGTCTGTTATATATCTGCTATAAGTTGGGACGACTGGAGCTGCTGGGAGATATGCTTGGGTTGCATCCTTCTCTAGTAAACAACCACAGGACGCTCAACCAACACAACATCACTTCCATTTTTCTAGGGAGGTAAAGAAATGAAGGAATGGATCGAAATGCTAGGGATGCAGGATTCTACTTCTAATATATTGTCCCCCTGAAGTAGAGACGAACGAAAGAAGGGCTCGTTTTCATGGAAGGTAACATCCATGGAGGTTAACATACTACGAATCAAAGGATGATAACATTTGCAACCTTTTTTATCGAATGTATGGCCTAAGAACATGCATTTAATATCCATGGGGTTAAGTTTGGTGCGATGTTGAGGACGAACGTGAACATAAGTAATACACCAAAAAATACTAGCTTGCAGACTTTGCATAATAGGGACAAAATGAAAGAATGATGTTAAGATCCAGCACTGGCTCACCAATAATTCGTGATGGTAGGAGATTGATGAGGTAGGTGACAGTAAGAAGGGCTTTACCCTAGTAAAGTTTAGGGACAAACATCTGAAAGAGTAGAGCTCGAGCAACGAGTAGCGCTCGAGCAACTGTGAGGAGCTGACAGTTTTTTTCATTCAAAGATGCAATTTTGTTAAGGAGTATCAACACAAGTGAATTCATGGAGGATGCATTTGCAGTGGTGAACTTCAAAAAATTTAGATTTACATATTCTTTGACATGTTTTATGGATTTGTTGAATTGAGTATGGATCATACGATGAAATTAGGTAAACAATTTGGTAACTTCAGACTTGTCTTTCATTAAAAAGATCCAAGTTACTTGAGTACAATTATAAATAAAAGTAACAAACCACTTAACACCAAGAATAATAGTAATATAAACATGACCCCAAACATCAGAGTGAATGCGACAAATGGTTTGCTGCTTACAGAAAGACTAGGATGAAAAGAAGCACGACAATGTTTAGCCAGTTCACAAGTTTCACAATGAAATAACTCAACAGACTATTTAAGTGCAGACCGTTTCCACTTCAAACCTTCAAACCGATATAGTTCTTGGGTTTCCATTTGTTGCTTTTTATGAGCCCAAGGTATACTTCTCCTCTAATTAATGCCCGTATGGTGCGAGTTTAATTTTATGCATTCCTTTTATTTGAACTTTAATATTCAGAGCTTGCCTAAATTAACATTGTCTTTTTGTCGTCAATTTCAGATTTTCGCGTTCTTGTCTTGTGTTCTGGCATGTGGGGTGTTAGTTAATGATCCGTCTTCGATCTATTAATAGAATCTCGCACGCGCTTTATGAACCTAAATCAATTACCTTTATTTTACGTTTAAAAAATGTTGACCAAATATTGCTTAATTTTATTAAGATCGCAAAATTACTTTTAATTCAATTTTAGATTTCCGGTTTACATCAGTTTGGTATCAGAGCATCATTAATTCACTCCTAACGTGAATTAGTCGATCTTTGTTAATTTAAGAAATAATTTGTTATTAAGAGTTTTTCTTTATTTTAAAAAAAGAAATTTGTTTAATTCTCTTTGAGTTTGATTTAAAAAAACCAAATATTTTTTCTCTCATAAAAAAAAGAGTTTGCTTTTAAAATTGTCTTTTATAAAAAAAAGTCCTTTAAAAATAAGGGTCTTTTTAAATTATAAAAAAAATCAGTTTGCTCCTTCAAGTTTAAAAAATTAATTATTCCAAATATTTTAAATTGAATAAAATCTCTCGTTAAAATATTCAACTATTTTAAATATTTTAGTATCTATAAAAATTTAATTTTGAATTAAGATCTAAAAAAATCAAGATATTTCAAAATTAAATATTTTCTCCCTAAAAAAATTAAAGCTATTTTAAAACCTTTAAGTAAATTTTTTAGAAAAAAGAGAGAATTTTAAATGGAAAATCGTGTAGGTCATTTAAAAGATAGTGCTGCTGATCTGAGTGTAAAATGATAAATTTGGTTGAGACAATTGAAGCATTAACAACGAGTGTTAATATATGAGGGATATATGATAAGTAATGAACGGCTTACACACGGGTGTTAATGCGATAGAGGCCATCATGCACTTAAAGCGAGCACTTCATCGTACCGTCGAAGTAAACCCTAACCCTAGACGTCTAGAGCATGTACACCCCGATCCAGAACTTCATAACCAACCCCATTGGGATATTGGAGTCATGTTAGATATGGGCGACTTCGAAGGGAATTTAGAACCTGAGGGATGTTTAGACTGGTGCAATTGTATGAAGCGCTTCATGAATTGGAAGCAAATGCTACTGAATAGGCAGGTTGAGTATGTGACGCTTAGATTGAAGGGACACGCACTAGTTTGGTGGGGATGATTAGAACTTACGAGATTTAGCTTATGGATACCTCCAATCATTACATGGGTAGAGTTCAAAGCACAGCTTATGGATACCGCCAATAGCCCTTCAGAACAGCGGAGTTAGGCTGTTAGCAGACCAATTTGGGGTGCGATTAGTAAAACCAAAAGGCGAATTTACGTTATTTGCAGACCAGACTAGAAAATCTATAAATAGACCCTTAAGGGCCACCTTGGAGGAGACCAGATCTTTTTTGCTCTCTCCTCCTAGCTAGTTTTGGTTGGCTCGTATTGCCCTCCAAGGTGCCTGATTGAGCATTGGTTTGGGAGGGGAAGTTCTCACAGACTCTGCAACTCGCATTCACAACAAAGTGGGAGTGCACGACATCGGTGGTCCCGGTGGTCGCATCCAGGCTGATGGGCGAGAACGCACCAGGTCGGCGACCCGGGAAGGAAGCAGTGGCAGAAGGGAGTGGGCGAGATCTGCCCGGACGACATCCATTCCCCAACCCGGCGAATGATGATGCGCGAGTTGACTCCGCGAGATCATTCCACTCGACACAGGCCAGCGACCCAGGAAAGCAGTAAGGGCGGAGGTGAAAGTGCGAGATCTGCTCGGGCGGAAGCCATGCCCCAACCGGCAAATGCTGAGGAGAGCGAGATGTATCTGGGAGACCATACCACTCGCCGAATGGGGGAAGGGAGCCCCTTCTGTGAGCTGATCATCTATGTCCCAGTTCCGGAAAGGTTCGGGGGGCCGGACATGGTCTACTGCGCCAGAGACACGGGTATATGTTAAATTGGCATAAGTTTGTTGTTCTTTTCTATTATATGTCTATATGATGTGCTTAGGTGCTGGAGTGCCCCAGATCGATTCCGCTGTCGGGCTCTCATTAGCCGGTGGGTTTAGGTTGATCTCGGGAGAGGCTGACAAAGTAACAAGGTGCTGGAGTGCCCCAGATCGATTCCGCTGCCGGGCTCTCATTAGCCGGTGGGTTCAGGTTGATCTCTGGAGAGGCTGGCAAGGTAACAAGGTGCTGGAGTGCTCCAGATCGATTCCGCTGTCGGGCTCTCATTAGCCGGTGGGTTCAGGTTGATCTCTGGAGAGGCTGACAAGGTAACAAGGTGCTGGAGTGCCCCGGATCTATTCCGCTGTCGGGCTCTCATTAGCCGGTGGGTTCAGGTTGATCTCTGGAGAGGCTGACAAGGTAACAAGGTGCTGGAGTACCCTAGATCGATTTCGTTGCTGGGCAAGACGCTCCGGCAGACTTTGCGAGAGGGGTCTCGGGGAAGGCCTCATGGACGTCATCAATATGGCGAGAACTCAGAGGTGAAGAAGAGAAACAGTAATTGGAAAACAGACACCCTCAAAGCAGCGGCCTGAGATATATATAGAAGAGGGGTAAGGCCCGCCAAAGAAGATTCTCTCCAGGTCAGCAAAGCACTCATCGAATACCAGGGGTTGGACTCTTCTTTCCGAGCGTAGAACTCGCTCGAAAAGAGTGGGGATTGTGTACAATCCCGTATTCGTCGAGTGGGTCTCCAGGTCCCAAAGGTTCAAAAGTCATGCAAGGTAGGTCAAGAAGAGCACTCGCCCGGGTCAGGGGAGGCAGGGGAGCCTCAAGGCGAGTGCGACTGCGAGCCTCACCCGCAAGACACTCGCTCGCTTAAGAGTGCGAGTGCGCGGGAGGCCAGGCGAGTGTGGTCGGAACCCCACTCGCAAAGCAAGCCAGGTATCAGGCGAGCGGTGTCCCGTGGACCACTCGCCCATTAGAAATCTAGTGTGCGAGAGGTCCGGCAAGTGGATCTTCACGGACCACTCGCCCAGAGGGCTTTAGTGAGGAAATGACCTAAATGCCCTTCGTGGGCTGCCAATAGCCCTTCAGAACAGTGGAGTTAAGCTGTTAGCAGACCAATTTGGGGTGCGATTAGTAAAACCAAAAGACGGATTTACGCTATTTGCAGACCAGACTAGAAAATCTATAAATATACCCTTAAGGGCACCTTGGAGGAGACCAGATCTTTTTGGCTCTCTCCTCCTAGCTAGTTTTGGTTGGCTCTTATTGCCCTCCAAGGTGCCCGGTTGAGCATTGGTTTGGGATGAGAAGCTCTCTAAGATCTTCCGGGTGTGTGGCGGGACCTCCTCGCTACAGCTTTGGGTCTATTCGTTTTTCTTCATCCACAGTCAAGAGTGCAAGTGAGGGAGAAGTAGGTGTATGCTACACCCCCCTGTGGGTCCGAACTCAAGAGACCGGTTGTCGGTTTCAACATCTTGAGCTCCCCAAGATGAAGTGCTCTGTCGAATAAATTTTTTATCTAGAAGCTCTTGCAACTGCACCATTAATTCTACCAATTCTTTAGGCGCCATCCGATAAGGTGCCTTGACTACTGGTGCAGCTCCTTCAATCAACTTAATTTCAAACTCGACTTCTCGAGTTGGAGGCACACCAGACAATTCTTCTGGAAATACATCCAAGTATTCCTGCACTACATGCAAAACTGTAATTTCTTTCTTTTCATCTTTTGATTCCTTAATCATCACTAGAATGACATCACAACCTTTCCTCAATTTCCTCCATGCCTTCATGACAGAAATCATAATTTATGAGACTTCTCTCAGTCCCTTAAACACAAACAAACTTCCGTCTGGGTATTTGAACACGACCTCCCTGTGGGTCCGAACTCAAGAGACCGGTTGTCGGTTTCAACAACTGGAGCTCCCCAAGGTGAAGTGCTCGGTCCGATAAATTTTTTTTCTAGAAGCTCTTGCAACTGCACCTTTAATTCTACCAATTCTTTAGGCGTCATCCAATAAGGTGCCTTGACTACTGGAGCAGCTCCTTCAATCAACTTAATTTCAAGCTCGACTTCTCGAGTTGGAGGCACACCATGCAATTCTTCTGGAAATACATTCAAGTATTTCCGCACTACAATCAAAGCTGTAATTTCTTTCTTTTCATCTTTTGATTCCTTAATCATCACTAGAATGACATCGCAGCCTTTCCTCAATTTCTTCCATGTCTTCATGACAGAAATCATAATTTATGAGATTTCTCTCAGTCCCTTAAACACAAACAAACTTCCGTCTGGGTATTTGAACACGACATCTTTCGATTTGCAGTTGATTACTGCTTCTCGATTTGAAAGCCAATCCATACCAAGGATAACATCATTTTCAACCAACGGTAGCACTGCGACATCTGCTTCAATTCTTTTCTCGTTAAAAGATAACGGTACCATTACTCGCATTTGGGTAGTCAGCACTGTATTATTCGGTATAAGGACATTCAAAGGTTTTGCAACTTGATATTGGTGTATACAAACAGAATCAAGAATATATGATGAAATGAAGGAATGACTGACACCAATATCAAATAAAACCTTTAATAACTGATCGTGCACATTTAGCATACCTGTAACCACCGTATCATCAGCCTTCGCTTCTTGCTGCCCATGATTGAAAGCTCGGGGCTGGACCAGCCTTTCTTCTCTGTCTTCTTCGGCGGGAACAGATGCAGATGCAATAGACTCCCCTTCCTTGGAAGTCCCAATATGAAAGATCTTTTGAGTAGTCAGGGTTGGAGCGCCCTTCTGACTTTCATCCCTGTGCAGCTTCGGACAATTTTTCCGCTGATGTCCCGGTTGGCGACAGTAAAAGCAGACACCTGTCAGACATTCCCCTTTGTGCATCTTGCCACATTTTGCGCACTTGATCACCGTCGATTGAGAGACATGCGTACTAACAGTCGACGAAGATTGTTGCTGCTTCTTTTTCTTCCACGGGGATTCACCTGATTTTCCTGATTTTTCCTGACTGAAGCCTTCTTTGAATTTCTTCTTGAACATTTCTGCTTGGCGCTGCCTCTTCTCGCCATCAAGCTCAACCATTCGAGCTTTCTCCACTAAAACTACATAATCCGTAATATCAAACGGAACAACATATGAACGAATATCATCTCGCATGCCTTCCTGAAAACGCAGGCACCGAGCTTCTTCTGTGGCCATTGCAGACTTAGAATAATAGGCCAAACTAGAAAATTTCGCCTCATACTGAAGGACGGAGCGGTTTCCTTGCACCAGACGCAAGAATCTTTCTTGAAGCTGCCTCTTTTCAGTCTTCAGCACGAACCACTTCGTGAACTCACGGGTAAATTCAATCCACGCTACATTCGCCAAGCCTCTAGCAACAAATTTCCCTTTCATCATATTTATCCACCAACGCTTTGCTTCACCTTCCAACAGAAAGGCAGCCAGCTCCACTTTACGTTCTGTTGGACACCGCATCGCCTCAAATTAGTTTCGATTTGCAGAATCCAATCCTCGGTCTCTATTAGAGAAAGACCACCACGGGCGGTTGGCGGTTTCAAATCCAGAAATGACATCAATTCAGTATCAATCAGCCGAGTCTGTCGCGGTACAACCAGTGTTGGAGGAGGCATAACGGGCACAACTGGTGCTGGAGGAGGCATAACTGGCACAACCGGGGGAGCTACAGGAGGAGTGTCCCGAACCAGCCGAATAGCCTCCGCAATGGCTTGAGCTATATCTGATATTTGAAGTGGGGCTTTATGCCCATTATCACTTTCTTCTGATACAGCTTCCTTGACAGACTTAGGTTCATCTCGAGCCTCTCGGAGTCTACGACTCGAGTACACTTGAAGGGACTCCTGAGGAACAAGACATGATCAAGTTAATTATATGAACATCAAAGTAAAATTGTCCTTCATTTGGTACTCTCTGCATTACACGCATTGCAAAAAAACGGGCTCTGATACCACTTAATTGTAATGGCCCGGAGTCCGCCATAATTTAAATCTTTCTTTCTTCTGAGCAGGTTTTGTACAATTAAATAATGCAGCTAAGCGGATCACATTAGTGGTACCAGAAAAAGACATAAAAGCATTTTTTATTCATTTTGTTAATATACATCATGTCCAGAAATATAGGGAAAAACAAAATAACTGAAGTACATACTACGACATATCTGTATATAGACTAAGCTGAAATATACAACAAACTGAAATACACTAACCCGAGGTCGAGCTACGTCTTCTCTCTGTTTCTTTTCTGCCTCCGCAAGTATCCTCCTAGCGGGGCCTAACGCACTGACGGTCTGATCCTAAAAAAATAAGATTAACAACCAGTTAGTTTAGAAAATTAAGTGAGTACTTACCTCTTCGACTGCACTACAAACAAACATGAAGAGTCAGCAATAATAAGCAGTTATATATTGTTGTATGAACTGTATGAACATGTATAATAAAATAGGTAAACAGGTACAAAGAGCTAGTACAACAGAAACAAACCATTTCTGTTATTTATTTTCTTATATCTCATTCTTGTTCATTTTCATGTTCTATTATATTTCTTTTTGTTCTTTCGAAATACTGAGGGTCATTCTCAAATCAAACATCTTGGCCCATTAAATCAATGTCCGCTATAGGGCGCTCAAAAATGCCACAAGCTTCCACGCCTCTTAGATTGGACATTTCATTATCAATTTTCGTAGGAGATCTACCCCCCCCACCCCCCACCCCCACTAGGTGTAGGAGTCTGAAGCTTTACCCCCTACTAGGTTGACCCTTTCGATGCGTCGACGCACTCTCTATTTCTTATTCATTTCATTTCATATTCAATTCATAAAATATAAGAAATAATTATATTAATTTCCCCTCAGAAATTCTATCGCTTGCTAATCCATATTTAGCCTTTTAGTGATTTCATAATTTCAGCGATTCCAAATCTTTGAATTTTTTTAAATCAATGCAATTCATATTCCGTGTCCATGCAAAGAAATAACTCAGTAAAGTAAGTCTACATGTTCATAATTCAAAATATTCAAATGTATACGAAATCAAAGCAGTAAGGACTCACCGCAGCTTTTCCTTTGCCCTTGTCCTTCGTAGGATTCTCGTCGCGTCTATTGCCCGACGTCATCCTCTGCAGTATCAAGTAAATCATTTATTTTAGGGGTGCGTCGTTAAATAGTTACTAACAGACTCCCTAAGAAGGCTACAACTACGAACTATAGGAGTTGCCTAGGGAATGACAAGCTTGGTGACTCGAAAGGAACGCGTAAAAATCAGATTTTAAGCGCTACGAAACTCAGAATTCAGCCACGATACTCTTCAAAAATCAGTCACTTTAGTGGCCAATTAGAATCAAGGAAAGCATCCCGCAATAGCTAATAAAGGCAGCCCAAATAGCAGTCATACTAGGAGCTAAAACACCATTAGAACACAGCCACTACAAGCTAACGAGAGGGCACTTCAGGGCTGCTAATGGCAAAACCAAGGTCTGTCACTAGCAGTCCAAAACCTATCCAAAAACAGTCACCAATACAGCAATTTAGAGCCTCTAATGGCAGGAGCAATTAATAGGAATAGTGAAGAACAATCGGCCAGCATAAACAGCAGCCAGCAAAGGCATAAATCAGAGGAACGGCAGCAGGGAACATCCAACAATTCTCCCCATCATGGCACATCCAAACCACAATAAAATCAGCTCACAATTTCAGGAATTAAACAAGGAAAAAGAGGGGGAGTTGCTTATAAAGCTTAAATCAGAACAAGTCCCTTATTAGGAACCCTAGCCAGCCACAAAATCAATCCTCCATAACCTTAACAACAATTAAAGAGATGGAAAGGGGGGGGGGAGGGGGAAGAGGAAGTAAAAGAGCTTACGGAGCAAGGTCAAAGCCCAATAATCGGCCAAGCACAAGCACACGACTAGCCCAGCTAGTAAGGATGCAAGAAGGAAGTAGCATCAACCCTCTCCCAGCACCAACGACCAAGAAAAAGAGGAAATCGTGGCCAAGGAAGGAGGAGAGCAGCCTGCCCTAGAACTTCCCAGCCCGTCAAGCTCCAAGCGGCGAGAGGAATATCGGGATAAAGGGCCAGCGAAAATAAGATATTAGCCGCCTATTCCACCGCCTTTCCTAAATAGAAGCTTAAGCTTAAACTTAATTAGCAACTAGCCAGCCCAAAAACATAGGAGGAACTCAAATGAACCCCAAACTCAGCCAACCAGATAACCCAAATCAGCCAACCAGCTAGGAATTAAACCCAATCAGCCCTATAGCTCATGGACCCAACTCACTCAGTCCTCATCAACATGATTGAAAGCAAAAAATAAAATAAAACGAAAACGAACGTCGCAAAATCTTCGAATAAGCTCGAACTTCAAAATTAAACGTGCGACGTCGAATCTGCACTGAATCTCTTTCTTTTTCATCATAGGGGAATAATATTTCTTATATTTCAAAATATAACACAACATTTATTCACGATCGAGTTTGGGTCTTACAAAGGACATAAGATATTAGTGATTCAGATATTCAGGGAAGATTGCGTCGTTGACATAAAGTTCACTGGAGTCCGCGATGTCGGTTGTGTTAAAGTTCTGTTAGGTTTATGATTTTATTTTTATCTTTTATCTTATTTTACCCATGTACTCTCCCCTCTTATATAAAGGGGACCCCTCATTATTCTAAGCATAATGTTACGTTGCCCTAAGCCAACATGGTATCAAAGCCGTGAGAAAACCCTCGTCCCGCCGCTCCTTTGTGCGTCATCCCGTTCTCCTTCACCGGCCGCCCTCACTCTCTCTCTCTCTCTCTCTCTCTCTCTCTCTCCTCTCTCCTTTCCTTCCCGCCGATTTGACGCAGAGCCGCCGATCGGTCCGTCAGTGCCGATCGGGCTCGGTGGATGGCCGCCGCTCCGTTCACCGTTCGATCGGCCTAATTTCTTCCAATAAAGTTTCGCTTTTTCCTCCTCTATCTACTACTATGAGGATCGCTTCATCCCTTTGCTAGTTTTTCCTAGATCGTGGATCTTGTGTTTCTCCTCCTTTTTTTTGCTCTTCTCCCGGAAATGCATCTTCCTCCGGTTTTATGCATTTTCTGACCTCCATCAAGAAGACTTTATTGTTCTAGGGCAGTTGGCCGTCCTATTGGTGGTGTCCATTTTTTTCCCCTTCCGGCGACTTTCCGGCGTTTTTCCGGTGGCAGTTTTTTGGTCAGATTTTTCGCATCTGATTCGTGTTCTCAGTTTTGTTAACATGTCGGAGGTGGTAACTTCTAGTGATGGCTCGCAACCTGCTGGATCTACCCGGGTTGGTCATGATCATCTGACCTCACAAATTACCTCTACCCGGGTTGGTCATGATCATCTGACCTCACAAATTACCTCTATCCGCCTTGATGCTACCAATTATCTACCATGGTCTCGATCTATCGCCTTGGCTCTTAAGAGTCGCCGGTTGTATGGCTATGTCACTGGGGACATTACGGCACCAGAAGAGTCTGACTCCACCTGGGCAAAATGGGAATCAGAAAATTCCTTGGTTATGTCATGGTTGATCAACTCCATGCAAGAGTCTATTGCGCGGAATTATCTCTTTTTAGATTCTGCTGCTGACATTTGGAAGCGGGCTGAATCCACATATTCTCAGAAAGGGAACACAGCTCAGATATTTCAGCTTCGCCGGAAGATTTTTCTCCTTCGACAGGGTGATCGACCTCCATCAGCCTATTTTTTGGAGTTTACCCAATTATATCAGGAGTATGATCATTTTGTGTCCCTTGAACTTGTCTGTTCTGCTGATGCCCTCCTTGTGCGCGCTCATGAAGATCGGAACCGGGTGTTCGAGTTTCTCCATGGTTTACACCGAGAGTTTGATCAGATCATTGTTCAGATCCTTGTCCGCTCCCCGGTCCCGTCATTGGCTGAGACCTATAGCATTGTTCAGCAGGAATATGATCGTCGTCAGTCTTGGAGCTCAGAGGTCATTTCCAGTGGTTCAGCCCTTCTCACTTCTCATTCAGGCATCACCAATTCTCGGGATTTTAAGCCAAAGCCCACTGACAAAGACCATCTGATGTGTGACTACTGTGGTCGGAGTCGACATACTCGTGACACTTGCTTCAAATTGCACGGGTTTCCTCAATCACGAGGTGGTCCTACTCCTCGGGGTGGCCGTGGCGGTGGACGTGGTCGTGGCCGATCCAACTTCATTTCCCCCCGCTCTGCACACCTGACTGAGGTTCTTGATGACAGTACATCTGGTGTCCACTGCTCTGAGATCACTTCGTTACCCGGGTCCTTTTCTACAGATGAGATGGTGCTTCTCCGCCGCATGATGCAGGGCCTTTCTACTGAGCCTCATCCTACTCCATCATCATCCTTTGCTCATTCAGGGAGTCCAAGTGCCCACGCTGCCACTGTACCGCCTGCCACACATTGGATCATTGACTCTGGTGCTACTAACCATATGACCGGATCTTCGTCAGGTTTTGTTTCCTATTCCCCTTTGTCTGGCCGAGACAAGGTGAGCATTGCTGATGGGACCCTCTCTCCAATTGCTGGAATGGGATCCATCCATTGCTCTGCCCTTACCTTGACTTCAGCTCTGCACGTTCCTTCTTTCACTCGTAACCTTTTATCTGTTAGTCATATTACCAACTCTATGAATTCTTCCGTCACTTTTTTTCCCTCTTCCTGTGTCTTTCAGGACCTGAAGACGAAGGCGGTGATTGGCTCTGGTAGTATGCGAGATGGTCTGTACGTGTTTGACTCCGCTGTTCACCAGGCTCTTCATGCCCATCGGCTCCCGCTGCTGTCTACTTGGCATCGTCGCTTAGGCCACCCATCTACTACTACTATGCAATCCTTATTTCCTGTTTTTTCTCCTTCCGTGTTTAAGACATTTACATGTGATATTTGTGAACTTGCTAAACATAAGCGTGTTTCTTTTAATCATCTCTCTACGCCTTGCTCTGTACCTTTGCATACTATTCATAGTGATGTATGGGGCCCTTGCCCAGTAGCCTCTATCTCTGGTTGTTCTTGGTTTGTAACTTTTATTGATTGTTACTCTCGCACTACTTGGGTATATCTAATGCGGAATAAGAATGAAGTGTTTCCTCTTTTCCAACAATTTCATAAAATGATCTCTACTCAATTTGGTGCCACTATTAAAATTCTCCGCAGTGATAATGGTCGTGAATACATAGATTCCAATTTTGAACGTTATTTGAGTGATCTCGGGATTATTCATCAAACTAGTTGCGTCCATTCTCCTGCTCAAAATGGCGTTGCTGAACGTAAGAATCGTCATCTTCTTGAGGTGACACGATGCTTGTTATTTACCATGTCCCTTCCAAAATACTATTGGGGGGACGCTCTTCTCACTGCTGCATATCTCATTAATCGTATGCCTTCTCGTCTCCTGGACAATCGTACACCTCTACACAAACTGGGAATACCTCCTACTACCCTTCTACCACGTGTGTTTGGCTGCGTATGCTTTGTTCACATTCATCACATTGCTCGCACAAAACTTGATCCTCGTGCTCTCCGTTGCGTATTCATTGGCTATTCTCCAACACAAAAAGGGTATAAGTGTTATCATCCTCCTAGCAAGAAAGTTATTGTTTCTATGGATGTCACTTTTCATGAGACCACCTCATATTATGAGTCCTCACTTCAGGGGGAGCTCTCACACTTGGAAGTGAGCACTCCTCTCCTACCTTTACCTATTCCACCTTCGTACAATGTTCCTCCTTCACCACCTACTCATATTCCCAAAGAGCCAAATGTGGATATTCCAAAAGAGAAGGAGCAGGAGCTGCAAGTATATGTTAGAAGAAACAAAAGGCCAAACACTCAGCCTCTCTCCATAATATCAGAGCCAGTGCCGGATTCGTCCTCTGCGTCCCTGGAGTTACCTATTGCTCTACGTAAAGGTATTCGCTCATCCACTAAACACCCTCTATCCAATTATGTTTCATATGACTCTTTAACTTCTTCATATAAGGCTCTTGTTACTTCCCTATCCTCTGCGTCGATTCCGGGTACGTGGCAGGAGGCAGTTGAACACCCAAAATGGGCAAAGGCAATGATGGAGGAAATGCACGCCCTTGAGAAGAATCATACGTGGGACCTTGTGGATCTTCCTCCTGGAAAGAAGATCGTCGGTTGCCGATGGATCTTTACCGTGAAACAAAACTCCGATGGTATTGTTGAAAGGTTCAAGGCTCGGTTAGTGGCAAGAGGCTACACTCAAACTCAAGGTATTGATTACCAAGAGACATTTGCTCCGGTGGCAAAGATGAATACTATCCGTGTTTTGTTATCATGTGCTGCATGCAAGGGATGGGATTTTCAACAACTGGATGTGAAGAATGCCTTCCTACATGGAGACTTAGAAGAGGAAGTATATATGTCTATGCCCCCTGGACTTGCCCCAATTGGCTCAGAAGGGAAGGTCTGCAGACTGAAGAAAGCCCTTTATGGGTTAAAACAATCTCCAAGAGCTTGGTTTGGGAGACTTCACAAAGTCATGACCTCATTAGGCTATACTCAAAGCCATGCCGATCACACTTTATTTGTCAGAAGAAAAGAGATGAAGGTGACTCTTCTGATTGTATACGTTGATGATATGGTTGTCACAGGTGATGACAGTGATGAGATTCAATCTCTAAAGCAAAGACTGGCAAGTGAGTTCGAAGTAAAAGACCTAGGAAAATTGAGGTATTTCCTAGGAATTGAAGTAGCAAGGTCAAAGCATGGGATTCATATCTCCCAACGGAAGTATGCCCTTGACTTATTAAAACATACAGGAATGAGCGGGTGCAAACCCGCCGATACTCCTATTGAAGTGAACCACAAACTTGGACGAGATGATGGGGAGCTAGTAGAAGATATTTCAAGTTTCCAGAAGCTTGTTGGGAAGCTGATTTATCTATCACATACTCGTCCGGACATCTCTTATGCTGTAGGAGTGCTGAGCCAATACATGCACTCTCCCAGAATTCGACATCTCAATGCTGCGCACCGTGTTTTGAGGTATTTGAAGACCTCTCCTGGTAGAGGTATCTTATTCTCACCCAGTGATAACTTAAAAATTGAAGTCTATACTGATGCGGATTGGGCTGGATCAGTTGATGATAGGAGATCCACCACTGGTTATTGTTCCTTTGTTGGCTCTAACTTAGTCACTTGGAGAAGCAAAAAGCAACATGTGGTAGCTCGCTCAAGTGCTGAAGCTGAGTTTAGAGCTATGGCTCATGGTATATGTGAGGGGATGTGGTTGCGTACACTCATGAATGATCTGGGCTTACTTGAATCTGGCCCTTTCAACCTATATTGTGACAACAAGGCTGCAATCAGCATAGCTCATAATCCGGTTCAGCATGATCGCACCAAGCACGTGGAAGTTGACCGACATTTCATTAAAGAAAATATTATGAAGGGAATTGTTTGTACCCCTTTTGTTCCTTCAGAAGGACAACTTGCTGATGTTCTTACTAAAGCTCTGTGTGAAAGACTGTTTGTAACCCTCAGTGGCAAGTTAGGCATGAAAGATATTACATGCCCAACTTGAGGGGGAGTGTTAGGTTTATGATTTTATTTTTATCTTTTATCTTATTTTACCCATGTACTCTCCCCTCTTATATAAAGGGGACCCCTCATTATTCTAAGCATAATGTTACGTTGCCCTAAGCCAACAAGTTCATTGGAGTCAATGATATTCGTTGACAATGACATAACATCCAAAGTTTGGAGGATTTGAAATTGTCTTCGAAGTTCGAGCCTCCTCACTTAATCAGAGTGAAGGTCTATTTATTGTTTTCACCAGAATATTCCTGTTTTTTTGCAAAATTATTTTTATAGTTATTAACAAAAAAGATGGTGGAGATTATATTCTCCCAGAAATAACCTTGAGATACATATTTAACCTTAAAATTTGCACTCGATTGGATCAGAATTACGATCCCAATTTCCATGTCAGGTAAATGATCATATTTCAAAGCCCCTAACCTTTTCAATTTATGTGCTAATTCTGATGTTTGAGATTTATTCAATACCCCAACTTCAATGCAGAAACTTAGTCCAACAATAAATTTGATCTGATATCACAACTCTTTTTTACAGCTTGATAGGAGATACAAGCAATACTATGATGAAATGCAGATAATTGTTTCATCTTTTGGTGCAATAGCCGGCTCGGGTGCTGCAAAACCTTACACAGCTCTTGCCCTTCAAACAATCTCTCGCCACTTTCGCTGCCTAAGAGACGTAATTGGCAGTCAGATTCGATCTACTCAAAAAACTCTCGGGGAGCAAAACGGCTCGAGTGGAAAAGGAAATGGAATTTCTCGTCTTCGCTTCATCGATCAGCAGATAAGGAAGCAGAGGACCATACAACAACTCAGTGTGATGCCCCAACAAGCTTGGAGGCCACAGAGAGGGTTACCGGAGAACTCCGTTTCCGTTCTTCGTGGTTGGCTCTTCGAGCACTTTCTTAATCCGTATTTCTCGAAATCCACCTTCCACATTTCTCATCATTTCGAGAAATATTCTGTTATTCTGATTGCATGCTGTGTGATTTTTTGTGAACAGCTATCCAAGTGATTCTGAAAAGCTGATGCTAGCAAGACAAACTGGCTTGACCAGAAGTCAGGTGTGTTTCAGGTCATCCAACTCATTTGAAGAAAAATCCCAAACATCTATTTGGATTTTCCGATGTGCAGTTGTATCTATGTTTATATTTTCTTTTTCTAACAATTTTGTACAGGTCAATGCCATTAGTTAAGCATATATTGTAATAAAACTAGAAGAGAAATGCACTTAAGAAATACGAAGACGAAGATTACAACACAAATTCGGATTCGAGAGACATCTCCTGCTAAAACACAATGAAGCATCAATTCTCTCGCGCACCAAAGGCTGACTCCGAATACTTACTATGAGATCCCTCCACCATCGAACATCGGTTCTCTTACACCAAGATTTTTATATAGAGAAGGGAGACACGCCTTACAGAAAATAATAATTATAATATTAAAGATAAATAAAAGGTGACTCCTGTTCTTGAGGAGGAGAATCTGTGGAAGCATAACATCCGTGAAAGCGTATACGTAACAATATCCCTTCCTTCGGGGTGGAGGGGGGATGAGTACAAGATTTGGTGGGGAGGATCCAGGGGAAACTAGCGGCAGGCAGACAATAAACTGTGGCCGTGAAAAAGTTGCAGTGTGGTAGCTAGATGAGTGAGAGTATGCTCTACTGGGTTTGTCCGGAATAGGATAATTGGTGGAATTTTGGGTTTATTTGGGTGCTAGTGGGTATGTGTTTTAATGGGGTGTGGTTGTATCTAATATAGAAACAGTTGGGAAGTTCTACCAACTTGTTTGTTAAGTGTGTATTTGTTTTGGCTTGATGTATGGGAAAAGGAAGGTGATAGAGGTTGAGTACATTAGTGTGTTGGGCTGCACATTGGAAACATGGGGGCATTGATGGTTGGACGTTCATGGTAGAAATGATTAAGGATTGGTTTGACATTGCGGTGGCGATCACGAGCGTGGTAGTTATGAATCGCCATTCATGAACACCCGACCTCACCTAAGGAACTCCATCCACTTTTATGTTCAAAATTAGTTTTTTTTTCTTGGGGGCGGTCATAGTTGTTGTCATGTCAAACACATTTTATAATATTGATGTTTTTTATCCAAACTCATCCTAGCAAAAGCGCCACACCAAATTGACCCTAATTCTTTTGAAATAAGTGGCTGAAAGGTGGCGAACGATTGCAACATTCTTGGGGAATGACGAATGGATGGGTTTCGAAGATGAGCAATGTCAAGGGAAGGAGATGTTGTGGAATGAGGAGGGATGTTACTTTCAGAAAATAATGAAAGGCAGGAGTGGTTGGATATGACACTATAGGAGGCGATATTAGCGGGATGCGGCTTTCGGAAGGTTGCAAGCAGAGTCGGTGTTAGGGGTAAGGCCTAACCCGTACCGGTGGGCAATACCAGCTGCTCAAATACCGCACCACGCGAAGCAGTCCACGACAATGATCCATAGTGGCCCCCAATCCGGAGCCCCTAACAGGGCCGCGGCCCCCACACCCCAACCCGTCTCCTCAACCAGTTTAATTGAGGCGGGTTGTTGAGGCTGGGATTCGATCCCCAGACCTCCTTGATAAGGAGCCTTCAACACGGCTCTCATCACCAACTGATCCGCGGCTCAGTTGGTGATGAGGCCTGTGTTGAAAGGTTCTCATCAAGGAGGTCGGGGGTTCAAGCCCCGACCTCAACAACCCGCCAGTGATTAAACTGGTCCTGGAGACGGGTTGGGATGTGGGGGCCGCGGCCCTGTTAGGGGCTCCGGATTGGGGGCCACTATGGATCATTGTCGTGGACTGCTTCGCGTGGTGCGGTATTTGAGCAGCTGGTATTGCCCACCGGTACGGGTTAGGCCTTACCCCTAACATAAAAGTGCACTTTTATGTTAGGGATAAGGCTCTCCCGTACCGGTGGGCAATACCAGCTGCTCAAATACCGCACCACGCGAAGCGGTCCACGACAATGATCCATAGTGGCCCCCAATCCGGAGCCCCTAACAGGGCCGCGGCCCCCACACCCCAACCCGTCTCGACACCCAGTCTAAGTGCCGCGGGATGTTGAGGTCGGGGCTTGAACCCCCGACCTCCTTGATAAGAAGACTTTAACATGTCCCTCATCACCAACTGAGCCGCGGCTCAGTTGGTGATGAGGGACATGTTAAAGTCTTCTTATCAAGGAGGTCGGGGGTTCAAGCCCCGACCTCAACATCCCGCGGCACTTAGACTGGGTGTCGAGACGGGTTGGGGTGTGGGGGCCGCGGCCCTGTTAGGGGCTCCGGATTGGGGGCCACTATGGATCATTGTCGTGGACCGCTTCGCGTGGTGCGGTATTTGAGCAGCTGGTATTGCCCACCGGTACGGGAGAGCCTTACCCCTAACATAAAAGTGCAGCTCAGTTGGTGATGAGGGCGAGCGTTAAGCGCTTCTTATCAAGGAGGTCGGGGGTTCAAGCCCCGACCTCAACAACCTAGCAGCATGAGAACAGTGCTGAGGATGGGTTGGGGTTGCACTGGGCCGCGGCCCTGTTGAAGTCGGTGGGCCCCTCGCTGGTCCCCATGCCAGGATAATAGAGGGTTACCTGCTTGCGGCTTGCCGGGCCCCTTAGTGGGGTGGGCTCGTCCGTAACATAAAAGTGCACTTTTATGTTAGGGGTAAGGCCTAACCCGTACCGGTGGGCAATACCAGCTGCTCAAATACCGCACCACGCGAAGCAGTCCACGGCAATGATCCATAGTGGCCCCCAATCCGGAGCCCCTAACAGGGCCGCGGCCCCCACACCCCAACCCGTCTCCTCAACCAGTTTAATTGAGGCGGGTTGTTGAGGCTGGGATTCGATCCCCAGACCTCCTTGATAAGGAGCCTTCAACACGGCTCTCATCACCAACTGAGCCGCGGCTCAGTTGGTGATGAGGCCTGTGTTGAAAGGTTCTCATCAAGGAGGTCGGGGGTTCAAGCCCCGACCTCAACAACCCGCCAGTGATTAAACTGGTCCTGGAGACGGGTTGGGGTGTGGGGGCCGCGGCCCTGTTAGGGGCTCCGGATTGGGGGCCACTATGGATCATTGCCGTGGACCGCTTCGCGTGGTGCGGTATTTGAGCAGCTGGTATTGCCCACCGGTACGGGTTAGGCCTTACCCCTAACATAAAAGTGCACTTTTATGTTAGGGGTAAGGCTCTCCCGTACCGGTGGGCAATACCAGCTGCTCAAATACCGCACCACGCGAAGCGGTCCACGACAATGATCCATAGTGGCCCCCAATCCGGAGCCCCTAACAGGGCCGCGGCCCCCACACCCCAACCCGTCTCCTCAACCAGTTTAATTGAGGCGGGTTGTTGAGGCTGGGATTCGATCCCCAGACCTCCTTGATAAGGAGCCTTCAACACGGCTCTCATCACCAACTGAGCCGCGGCTCAGTTGGTGATGAGAGCCGTGTTGAAGGCTCCTTATCAAGGAGGTCTGGGGATCGAATCCCAGCCTCAACAACCCGCCTCAATTAAACTGGTTGAGGAGACGGGTTGGGGTGTGGGGGCCGCGACCCTGTTAGGGGCTCCGGATTGGGGGCCACTATGGATCATTGTCGTGGACCGCTTCGCGTGGTGCGGTATTTGAGCAGCTGGTATTGCCCACCGGTACGGGAGAGCCTTACCCCTAACAGTCGGATAGGGAAGTACCTGACTAGATGGAATAAGGATCAGTAAGGTGGTAGGGGTTGAGTTGGTTGCTGGAGTTGGGACTTGTGTTCTAGAGGAGTTGGGGGTCGAAGCAAGGTTATTTGGAGTAGAGGGGGGAGGATTGGCAGATGGAGTGTAGTTGGTGGTTCGGTCCTAGGAAGGGAGGTAAAGGTCAATTATGCTGCTCATTGCTACATGAGTGGGGCTGACCTTGGAGTGGGCGGGATTGGGTTGGCTTTGGAATGGTCGACAATGTGGGAAGGAGGTGTTGTTGCTGTGGCAAAGGGATGGGGAACAAATAGGTTGACGACATGGTTATGTTGACGATGGGAGAAGAGGCGACGTGGTCGTGCATATTTTATGTCTTCAAGGGAAACATCTATGCAATAAAAATTGGCGTGTATGAAGGCCACCATTGTGTGCATCTTGTGTTGGTTGGACGAGCGGTGTGCTAACAAATGCCGATGACCGATGGAGTTTGGCGGCATGGGGGATGGTCGGGAAAATTAATATGAGCTAAAGGAGAACTGTATTTGAGAAACACAAAGACAAAGGATTACACTATAAACTCTAGGGACATGCTCGCGCCAAAAGACAACCAATAGTCGGTTCCCTTGCCCAGTCCTAGAATGATTCCAAAAACTAAAACATGAGTTCTCTCTAACTACACCAAGACGTCTTCACGGGTTTTAAGACCACTGCCCCCCCCCCCCCCCCCCCCCCCCCTCCCCCCCTCCCCACCCAATTTGGAGTTTGTATATCAATCATGCCCAGCTTTGTACTTATATCTTAAAAGTACGATGGAAGAGATTTGGTTAATATTTTGGTCAGTTCTTTGTCTCATATAACAAATATAGTGAACATGCGCCCAATGATGACTTCTCTGATGAAATGACAGTTCACTTCTATATGTTTTGTTCTTTCAAGAAACATATTATTTTTGGATATATAGATGGTCACCTTATTGTCACAACACATAGTTAGCGGTTCATTGCAAGTTTCTGCCAAAGCATTCAGAAAGGTCTTAAGCCGCTTCAAATCACAAGTTATTTGTGTCATTCCATTGTACTCAAAAATCTTCAAAGATGCATTATGTTGACATTCTTTAGGAGTATGCCATGAATTGACTAGCTTTCCCTACTGCAAATGAAATTGTAGGTTTTTATAGTAAAGTATATTAGTTTCTCAGCTAGGCGTATTTACTGAGTGCAACAACTTGGAGTAATAGTGATGTTTTATCTCACAGACTATCATTCTTCATAGGCATGGAGAGCAAGCATGTTTTGCTCCAAGTAAATTTGTCTCATCACGGAGATCCATGACATATTTCCTTTGTAAAAACACAGTCCCTTGTTGTGTCAGGTAAATTCAATACCAAGAAAGTATCAAGGACCACCCCCACCCCCCATATCCTTTATCACATAGTGTTTTCGACTTTTCACATATATACTTTGGTGTCAACCATATCAAATATATCATTACCGGCTAGAGGAATATAACCTAGTAGACTGCGAGAGTGAAGTCCTATATCCTTCTTCCTTACAAACGTCGAGTGGTTGGCATGACTATGATGAATCCAACAATTGAAATAACTTTGCCGAACTTGTTAAACCAAACTTTGGAGCTTTATATGAGTTCATAGATTGCCTTCTTTAGTTTACATACCCGAGATTCCCACCAACCCAGGAGCAACGCGCCATGGAGGTTTCTCCCTTTACATTGTTTCCTTAACATTACCATATAGGAATACATTCTTGGCATCGAATTGGAATATAAGCCAATCCGTGTTGGCAGTTACAAAGAATAAGACTTCATATAGAACTAATGCGAGCCATAAGTGAAAAAGTGTCAAAAAAAACTCCATATGTCTATGTAAAGCTCTTGTCGACATTCCTAGCCTTGTATTTGTCAATTTGCTCATCTGGAACTGATCTAGTGAATAATGTTATAAGAAGTGCAAAAAGAAGAGAATAAGGACTCATATATTTGTTTGCAATATCAGTATGATTATTTTTCAAAGAGGAACCAAATTGAAATTTTCATCTCATAATAAAAGGTTTGAAAGACATTAAATAGGTCAGATATATCTTTTAGGAGGTAAACCTATATATAGGAAAATCATCAATTAAAGTGACAAAATATTACTTTCTTGTCCTGCGTACCTAATAGAATTGGGATTGTATATGTCGGAATGCACTAAATCGAGAAAATCAATACTCTTAATTTCAGTTTTAGTAAGAAAATATGTGCGACGATGCTTGCCAAATTAGCAAGCCTCATACTCTAAAACTGACTTGACAGAAAATGATGAGAGTGACTGATGAAGAAATCGAGTCGGTGGATAACTAAGACGTTGATGCTACTGAAGGAGTGATCCCAAACAACTTTTAATGTGTCATCATGTCAAATGATCGGGAGACATTCATATGATAAGTTGTTCACTAGGGAAGTGCAAACCAAAGCATCACCTGCGTCCCAATCAACATAGGTTGGAGGGGTAGTATTGGGTAGATGATCGATCAGATGATGCCGTTTTCGTTGAGAACATACCAAGAAGGAGAAAGAAACACTGCAATCAACATAATATGGACCGGTCAACTTGGAGGTGGTACCATGATCCTCTGAATGATGAGTATCAGATGAATGTATGGCGATGGTAAATGTGGGCTCGGGTGTTGACATGGAAACAGAAAACGAGTGATCCACTATGAAATCGTCATCGGAAGAAGGTACAATTTATAAAAGGTGTCCAATCATGAAGACAATATTCTGGCACATGGATCGGGACGCATTAATGCATCTCTGCTAGATTGAGGAGAAGTCTCACTAGAATTATGTGGACTAGCAAACGATGGAGAGAGTTGCGTACTTTAGTGAGATTAAAGGAATGATTTGGCGGAGTGCGGTGAGATGTCCTGGAGTGCGATATATCCAACGACTGTTGAATGGGGGGAAGGTGCGACGAACAATTACATGTGAAGTTATCAGAGAGGACTCGTGAAGCAGAGCGAACTTGCAGCTGGGTGCGGCATGAGTCTGGCTTGGGCGATCACTCCTGCGTTTTTTGTATCATTTGGCTGCAAGAAAACTCGTTGTTTGCTTATGAGACGAGAGAAGCCGTTTTCGATTTACGACAAGCTCGCTGGAGTGGGAGCTTAACCTAGATCTGCTACTATATTAAAGCTTTGAAAAGAAACTCTTTCATATATCTCAATACAATCCAACTCCCTTTTATATATACTATGGAAGGGTTCAACAAAGTTCCATAGGAGATGTGAGACAAAAGAGATGAAAGAAATACAAAAAAGAGAGGTTCTTTTTACAAGCTTTTCTAATGAGTTTTAACAAAAAAGAAAAAATGAAAGGCAAATCAGGTTCTTTTTACCATGTTTTAGGGAGAGTGCGTGCTGGCGTAACTGCGTTTGCATATGCATGACATATTGGTCAATTTTTTTCCTTTTCTGGTTTTGAATTTCAACCAATTTCCAAAATTAAAATCATTAGTAATTGTCATTTGTGAGTACATAAGTGAAGTTTATTTGTGTAGTTTTTCCACATAAATCTTTGTTGATAGTAAACATGCTTACACTAAATATTGCAACATATGAACTTATTAAGCGGCACAATTCCAATCGACTTATATGAATAACAATGAATGTGAGGTTCTTCAAAGCATTTGAAATAGTTTTATTTTTTAGCATTCATTATTCATTTGTTTTGGTTGCATTAGAAGAAATGTGCATAAAAACATGTTAAAGTTATTGAAAATATACTAGCTGTAGAGTGACAAGAATTTTCAATCACACGAGATTTACAAACAAGGTTCGTCATTGAGTCCTTGTTGTACTAATTATAGAGATGCTTACAAACAATATCCAAAATGAGATACCTTGATATGTATTTTCTTGCGTTTCTAGTCAGTGAGACATCTACTAAGTTAAGTGAAAATTAGAACAATGAATTATATGGAGCAGAGGCTAGAAAATTATATTTAATTTTAATTGATAGATTTGAATGCCTTTGATTATTTTATGGATCTAATTGTTGGACAGTAAAAAAGAATCTGTGTTGATTTCTAAGCTGAGTGACATAAATAAAATACTTAGATGAAGTGAATAATTATATTAGAAGAACAATGAAAGTGACACTTATTGAAGATAATAGAAAACAGACTTATAGTTTTGAATATGTACAATGAAGATTAAAAAATGCACCAATTAGATGTGTAGATTGAGTTAGCGTAAGATTAGATAATAGAAGGGGTAGAACTAAGGTGACATGGATGAAAGGTATTCAAAATGATTTGTATAGTTCATGTTTTAACACATCAAGGCTCAGTTTGGCACAAAAACGTCACCATCATAGAATGTATTTTTGCATGAGAACAGTTATGACCGCCACCAAGATTTTTTTTTAGTTTTGAACATAAAAGTTTGAATTTCCTTAGGTGAGGTCGGACGTTCACGAACAACGGTTTATAACCACTGCATTCATGTCCGCTACCCTGCGCCAAAGAGATCCCAAGTAACAGTCGATGGGAACCAATGATTAATGAGGATTCATAAAGCCTCTCCCAAATGGTTAGAACAGAGCTTCTGATGATGGCGATGATGATTCATTGTTCTTCGGCAAGCATCGAATGTGGGATGTATGTGCTTATGTTCTCTTCAACCTCAAAACATAGTTGTAGATACCATGTGGAGAGACTTTTATATATTCAAATTCATATATTACAACAAGTATTTGTACACTTATTTAGGAAAAGAGAGAGGAGAGAAAATCTCATTCTAAGATATGAGACTAAAAGAACTACAATGAGAGTGAGCCTAGCTGGGCCTTCATTATTGGGCTTTTTTACATGATTTCTTTAACAGAATGGTCCACTAATTTTCCGAGTAAACTAATGAAATGTTAGGAATTTATTTTAATTCAACAATACTACTTCAAAGGCATAGAGCAATGACAATATAACATGATCTGTGTTTTTTCTGTTACCAACAGTGTGCTGTGCACAACTGTGGGTTTAAGGCGCTTAATTTCTTATGTTCAGTTCAACCTCAAACCATTGTTTTAGATGAGGAAATAATAATAAGGGTTAATTATGGGGACCTCCCCTGAGATTTTTGTTGAGTTTGCGTTATCGTTATTTTTATGTTGCGTAGTATTATTATTGTTGTACGGGTTATCTATATATACCCGAATGTTGTATTGGAATAAATCGCTCTCTCATTTTTGTGACATTTCATCATGGTATCAGAGCCTTAGGGCTTCCCCGATACCGATCTCCTCGTTTCCGCACCTGCGCCGCTAGTTCCACCCCGCCTCGCCTCGCTCGATCCGCCGCCCAATCGGCGCGTATCGCTCGTCGGACATCCCGCTAGCCTCCGTCCGGCGTCCCTCTCCGGCGTCTCCTCCCGCAAGCCCGCATCCAGAGCGTCGGGGGTTCCGTCTCTTCTTCCGGGTTCTTCTTCCCGTTTTTTTCTCCAGTTTTCTTCTTCTCATCTTTTCTTCTTCCTCCGCCTAGGAGTCAGTCCGACTCCACCTCGATTTGTTCCGTTTTTTGGACACCGGAGATGCAATCGTCCGTTTGATGCCATTTCCGGTGTCTACTCCTTTTTTTCTCCTCCCTCTTTATATGAGGCAGCCCTAGTTTCTATCTAGGCATTTTTTTTTTGGTTCTCCTGGTCACCTCGTTTTGTATTCTTGGTTACCATGGCCGGAACTGATGGATCTCCCGCTATGTCTTCTACCACCGGTGCTCCCGCGGCCCCTGCTACACCCAGTGTTTTCTCCCGTCCTGGACATGATCACAATACTCCTCAGATCACGACGATTCGCCTGGATGGTACAAATTATCTCCCGTGGTCTCGGGCTGTTACCCTCGCTTTGAAGAGCAAGAGACTGTTTGGGTATGTCATGGGTACTACCCCTATCCCTACCTCAGATTCACCGGATTGGGCGCAATGGGAATCGGAGAATTCCCTCGTCATGTCTTGGTTGACGAACTCCATGATTGATTCCATTGCCCGCAACTACCTGTTCCTTGATACTGCTGCCGATATTTGGCGAAGAGCCGAGACTACTTATTCGGGCCGGGGCAATGCAGCCCAGATATTTCAGCTGCGCAGAAAGATTTTCCTCTTACGTCAAGGCAACCGTCCTCCGTCGGCCTACTATCTCGAGTTCACCCAGTTATATCAGGAATATGATCATTTCGACTCGCTCACTCTTGTGTCACCTGAGGATGAAGTTCTTGTTCGCGCGCGAGAAGATCGCAATAGAGTTTTTGAGTTCCTTCATGGTTTGCATCGGGATTTCGACCACATCAGTGTGCAGATCCTTGGCCGCTCCCCTTTGCCCTCTCTTCCTGAGGTATTCAGTCTGGTTCAGCAGGAATTTGATAAGCGACAAACTTGGACTCCAGATCCTCCTCCAGATGGTTTTGCTTTGGCGGCCCAAACTGGGCCTCGGGGACCTCGTGATTCTAGATCAAAGCCCAGTGACAAGGATCACCTGCTCTGTGACTATTGCGGGAAGGCCCGCCATACACGAGAGACTTGTTTTCGTCTTCGTGGGTTTCCTGAGAAAAAAGGGGACTCACTTCCGACGTAGGAGAGAGCCCCCCCCCCCCCCCCCCCCCCCCCCCCTGAAGTGAGGACCCGTAATAACTCTCGGATTCACGGAACGTGACATCCATGGTGACGAAAACCTTCTTTTTGACAGGGTCATAACATTTATACCCTTTCTGAGTAGGGGAATATCCGATGAACACACACTTGTGCGCACGGGGATCAAGTTTCGAGCGGTGGTAGATGTGGACAAAGCAAACACATCCAAAGACACGAGGTTGTAGAGTGGTAGGTGGCACGCCAAGCATGGTAAGGGGAGTTTCGAAACCGAGAACACGTGAAGGCATACGATTGATAAGATACACCGCGGTGAGAACCGCATCGCCCCAGTAGTACTTTGGAAGATGCATGTGAAGGAGAAGACATCGAGCAACTTCCAGGAGGTGGCGATTTTTCCGTTCTGCCACTCCATTTTGAGCAGGAGAGTAGACACATAATGTCTGATGAATGTGTTGAAATCGATATCTCGGCTTCTGTGGAGTTCGGGGCCCTCAGCAAGCTGAGGGGCGACCAACCCTTACTTCCCCCAAGGGAGAGCTCTAGGTTGAAGGTGTCGGAACTAAGAACTGGACCAAGGGCTTAGTGGGGAGGTCCCGCCACATACCCGGAAGTCCCCTTGGAACTTCCCCTCCCAAGCCACTACTAAGCTTGGGCACCACTGGAGCCTCTCCTCACCCCCTAGAGAGACTTGGGGAGGGAGAGAGAGAAGGAGAGAGCTAGCCTAGGATGAGAGATCCCTCTCAAATGGTGCCCCCTTGGTCCTATTTATAGGATTTCTGAAGTTGGGCTGCAAATAGCCGAAAACTGGTCTGCCAGATTACCAAGAAACCCTTGAACTGGGCTGCAGATAGCCAAATCCCGCTGCTCTTGGACTGTGAATAGCCGAAACTGGACTGCGAATAGCCAAATCCCGCCGTTCCACGACGCTAAACGCAGACCGAATGCTCTCCTGGGCTCGCCCCCCTACGGGATGGGAGCGGGGGCGAGCCCCCGGGCAGCAGCCCGGGCTCGCCCCCCTAGCTGGGAGCGGGGGCGAGCTCCCCGGGCGGCAGCCCGGGCTCGCCCCCCTAGCTGGGAGCGGGGGCGAGCTCCCCGGGCGGCAGCCCGGACTCGCCCCCCTAGCTGGGAGCGGGGGCGAGCTCCCCGGGCGGCAGCCCGGGCTCGCCCCCCTAGCTGGGAGCGGGGGCGAGCTCCCCGGGCGGCAGCCCGGGCTCGCCCCCCTAGCTGGGAGTGGGGGCGAGCTCCCCGGGCGGCAGCCCGGCCTCGCCCCCCTAGCTGGGAGCGGGGGCGAGCTCCCCGGGCGGCAGCCCGGACTCGCCCCCCTAGCTGGGAGCGGGGGACCTGTCCCTCCACCTCTCGCTCCTCTATATAGGCTGGGTAAGCGGGGGGCCTCCTCCCTCACCGCTCGTCCCCCTTGCCTCTACCTCTCTTCCTGCATGGGTCGATGCTACCATGATGCTCCAATGAGTCTTCGGGAGTATGCTCGGCGAATATCGGGGTTGTACACAATCCCCGCTCTTTTCGAGCGTGGCTCACGCTCGGAAAGAAATGTCCAACCCTGCATATTCGACGAGTGTCGCTGGGAATCCGGTTATTGGTGCTATCTTGGAAAAGCCACAGCACCTCCCCGAGAGGTCCCCCAACCTTGCCGGCTAGCGAGAGCCCGGCTAGCAGGGCCACCTCGGGGGAAAAAAACACTTAGAGAATTTTCGGCCACCGAGCGGTCCTCGGACCTGCCAGCTTGATGGGAGCCTGGTCAGCGGGCCAGCGTCGGGACTACCCACTTCTAGGAGTGAGCTCTACTAGTGGTGGACATGGGGTCGACACACTTCCAGGAGCGAGCTCTACCAGTGGTGGACATGGGGTCGACACACTTCTAGGAGCGAGCTCTACTAGTGGTGGACATGAGGTCAACACACTTCTAGGAGCGAGCTCTACTAGTGGTGGACATAGGGTCGACACACTTCTAGGAGCGAGCTCTACTAGTGGTGGACATGAGGTCGACACACTTCTAGGAGCGAGCTCTACTAGTGGTGGACTTTTTCCTCCCTGCCCCGAGCGGTTCCCGGCCCTGCCAGCTAGGTGGGAGCCTGGAGTGAGGAGGACATCTCGGTGTTGAACTTACTTCCGAGGATCATTCGACCCACCCAGCTAGTGAGAGCCTGGAGTGAGGAGGACATCTCGGTGTTGAACTTACCCATCCGAGGATCATTCGACCCACCCAGCTAGTGAGAGCCTGGAGTGAGGAGGACATCTCGATGGCAAGCTCTTCCTTCCGAGGATCATTCGACCCACCCAGCTAGTGTGAGCCTGGAGTGAGGAGGACATCTCGGCATTGACCTTACCCATCCGAGGATCATTCGACCCACCCAGCTAATGAGAGCCTGGAGTGAGGAGGACATCTCGGTGTTGAACTTACTTCCGAGGATCATTCGACCCACCCAGCTAGTGAGAGCCTAGAGTGAGGAGGACATCTCGGTGTTGAACTTACCCATCCGAGGATCATTCGACCCACCCAGCTAGTGAGAGCCTGGAGTGAGGAGGACATCTCGATGGCAAGCTCTTCCTTCCGAGGATCATTCGACCCACCCAGCTAGTGTGAGCCTGGAGTGAGGAGGACATCTCGGCATTGACCTTACCCATCCGAGGATCATTCGACCCACCCAGCTAATGAGAGCCTGGAGTGAGGAGGACATCTCGATGGCAAGATCTCTCCTTCCGAGGATCATTCGACCCACCCAGCTAGTGAGAGCCTGGAGTGAGGAGGACATCTCGGCCTTGACCTTACCCATCCGAGGATCATTCGACCCACCCAGCTAATGAGAGCCTGGAGTGAGGAGGACATCTCGATGGCAAGATCTCTCCTTCCGAGGATCATTCGACCCACCCAGCTAGTGAGAGCCTGGAGTGAGGAGGACATCTCGGCGTTGAACTTACCCATCCGAGGATCATTCGACCCACCCAGCTAGTGAGAGCCTGGAGTGAGGAGGACATCTCGATGGCAAGCTTTTCCTTCCGAGGATCATTCGACCCACCCAGCTAGTGAGAGCCTGGAGTGAGGAGGACATCTCGGCCTTGACCTTACCCATCCGAGGATCATTCGACCCACCCAGCTAATGAGAGCCTGGAGTGAGGAGGACATCTCGATGGCAAGCTCTCTCCTTCCGAGGATCATTCGACCCACCCAGCTAGTGGGAGCCTGGAGTGAGGAGGACATCTCGGCATTGACCTTACCCATCCGAGGATCATTCGACCCACCCAGCTAGTGAGAGCCTGGAGTGAGGAGGACATCTCGATGGCAAGCTCTTCCTTCCGAGGATCATTCGACCCACCCAGCTAGTGAGAGCCTGGAGTGAGGAGGACATCTCGGCCTTAGACTTACTAAACATTTAAACAAAATAACTTCATCCATCTAATGGGGGGATTTCCCTTGTCAAAACCTCCTGGCCCAACCAGCGAGGGGTAGAACTTACTACAAAGGAAAACAACATAAAATAGACACAACGTACCCCCCATGGCCCTCGCCTCTCGGGCTGCTTGGATGAGATGATCATTCCTCTGGTGGTTGATGTTGATGCCTTGGACCTCTTGCCTTTTTCAGTTCCAAGAACTCAAGGCAGGCGGATGTCGCGTGACCCTCCTTCTCGTGGAAGTCACAGTAGGGTAGCACCACCCTATCTTTTCCTCTTCCTCTTCTTTCTGCTTTCCTGACCCCCCTCCTTCTACTCGCGCCAACCATCATGGTTTGCAGAGGCGGTGGAGGGGGTGCCCTTAGTCCCTGCCTCCACTTCGGGCGGTTGGCTCTTCTCATTTGGAAGTCCTCCCTTCCATGCTCTTGCGGAGTCAACCTGCCAGTCTCTGCGCCCGTCGAGCTATCGAATGGCCACCACCCGGGGTGGTCTCGACTGCCACCATTTGCTCGGTTCCTTTTGGGGCGGGGTGAGTGGGGGTCGGATGCCTCCCCGCTCACCTCCCTTTGGGGCTGGACCGGAAGGGGCGGGGCGAGATGGGAGGGCGCCCCCCTCCAGATCTCGCCCCCTTGCAGGGGCGGGGCGAGATGGGAGGGCGCCCCCCTCCGGATCTCGCCCCCTTGAAGGAGCGGGGCGAGATGGGAGGGCGCCCCCCTCCGGATCTCGCCCCCTTGAAGGGGCGGGGCGAGATGGGAGGGCGCCCCCTCCGGATCTCGCTCCCTTGAAGGGGCGGGGCGAGATGGGAGGGCGCCCCCCTCCGGATCTCGCCCCCTTGAAGGGGCGGGGCGAGATGGGAGGGCGCCCCCCTCCGGATCTCGCCCCCTTGAAGGAGCGGGGCGAGATGGGAGGGCGCCCCCCTCCAGATCTCGCCCCCTTGAAGGAGCGGGGCGAGATGGGAGGGCGCCCCCCTCCAGATCTCGCCCCCCTGCTGGGTGAGTGGGGGTATGACACCTCCCCACTCTCCCCCCACTGGTACCTCCATCCTGGGCTGCTGGCTGAGAGCAACCTGCAAGACCTGCGCGACCTCCCGCCTGAAGTTGTCAAACATCTCCAACGTCACCTCAGCCACCGGGGGCTGCGAGTGACCTGGGTCGGAACATCCTCCACCTCCGCCCATGGAGCTCATCTTGAGAGTTTCTTGAATCGGTCACACTCCACGCTCACCGCACCATAATGTTGAAACCGATATCTCGGCTTCTGTGGAGTTCGGGGCCCTCAGCAAGCTGAGGGGCGACCAACCCTTACTTCCCCCAAGGGAGAGCTCTAGGTTGAAGGTGTCGGAACTAAGAACTGGACCAAGGGCTTAGTGGGGAGGTCCCGCCACATACCCGGAAGTCCCCTTGGAACTTCCCCTCCCAAGCCACTACTAAGCTTGGGCACCACTGGAGCCTCTCCTCACCCCCTAGAGAGACTTGGGGAGGGAGAGAGAGAAGGAGAGAGCTAGCCTAGGATGAGAGATCCCTCTCAAATGGTGCCCCCTTGGTCCTATTTATAGGATTTCTGAAGTTGGGCTGCAAATAGCCGAAAACTGGTCTGCCAGATTACCAAGAAACCCTTGAACTGGGCTGCAGATAGCCAAATCCCGCTGCTCTTGGACTGCGAATAGCCGAAACTGGACTGCGATAGCCAAATCCCGTCGTTCCACGACGCTAAACGCAGACCGAATGCTCTCCTGGGCTCGCCCCCTACGGGATGGGAGCGGGGGCGAGCCCCCGGGCAGCAGCCCGGGCTCGCCCCCCTAGCTGGGAGCGGGGGCGAGCTCCCCGGGCGGCAGCCCGGGCTCGCCCCCCTAGCTGGGAGCGGGGGCGAGCTCCCCGGGCGGCAGCCCGGACTCGCCCCCCTAGCTGGGAGCGGGGGCGAGCTCCCCGGGCGGCAGCCCGGGCTCGCCCCCCTAGCTGGGAGCGGGGGCGAGCTCCCCGGGCGGCAGCCCGGGCTCGCCCCCCTAGCTGGGAGCGGGGGCGAGCTCCCCGGGCGGCAGCCCGGGCTCGCCCCCCTAGCTGGAAGCGGGGGCGAGCTCCCCGGGCGGCAGCCCGGACTCGCCCCCCTAGCTGGGAGCGGGGGACCTGTCCCTCCACCTCTCGCTCCTCTATATAGGCTGGGTAAGCGGGGGGCCTCCTCCCTCACCGCTCGTCCCCCTTGCCTCTACCTCTCTTCCTGCATGGGTCGATGCTACCATGATGCTCCAATGAGTCTTCGGGAGTATGCTCGGCGAATATCGGGGTTGTACAGAATGATCCCGTGATCGGCCAAGTATTGCTCGAAAGCCGAATCCATGAATTCCCGACCATTATCAGTGCGGAGAATTTTTATGGGGGTCGCAAACTGGGTGGAGACCATATTATGAAAACGTCGAAACAAGGAGAACACTTCACTTTTTGCCTTAATCAAGTAAACCCACCTGACCCGTCGGAAGGTACTTCTACTCGGCACCCCATATCTCAATTCGTGTCTTATACTTCTCTAACAACCTCCCATAGAGTGTTTGTTTCCTCTCTGTCTTTTGTTTCTATCCCAACTTCGTGGCAGAATGCCATTTCCGATGACAGATGGAAGTTAGCCATGTTTGAAGAAATGAATGCCCTGGAGAAGAACAACACATGGGATTTGGTTCAATTACCTCCGGGAAAGAAAGTGGTGGGATGCAAATGGGTGTTCGCTGTCAAACAGAATCCCTCGGGAGTTGTGGAACGATACAAGGCAAGGCTGGTGGCGAGAGACTACTCTCAGACGGAGGGTATTGATTACCAGGAGACGTTTGCTCCTGTTGCAAAGATGAACTCAATCAGGATCCTCATTTCTTGCGCTGCTTGCAAGGGGTGGAAACTTTGCCAACTAGATGTCAAGAACGCCTACCTTCATGGCGATCTCGAAGAAGAGGTGTACATGGCTCTTCCTCCGGGGCTCACTCCACAGGGATCCACAGGGATCCACAGGGAAAGTGTGCAAGTTAAAGAGGCCGCTATACGGCCTAAAACAATCAGCCAGAGCTTGGTTTGGAAGGTTCCACAAAGCCATGCATAGTTTCGGATACAGCCAGAGCAATGCAGACCATACTATGTTTATAAGAATCAGCAAAGGGAAATTGGTTGTCCTAATAGTTTATGTGGACGATATTATAATAACTGGGGATGACGACGTGGAGATTCAGGCCCTTAAGGGAAAATTGGCTAAGGAATTCGATGTGAAAGACTTGGGGGACCTCAAGTACTTCTTAGGCATTGAGGTTGCGAGGTCAAAGCACGGTATTTTCTTATCTCAAAGGAAATATACGCTCGATCTTCTTGATGCTACCGGGATGAGTGGTTGTAGACCTGCCGATACCCCAATCGAGACCAACCACAAGCTAGGTAGGGATGATGGTGATGTGATTGAAGATATCCCTGGTTTCTAGAGGCTGGTTAGGAAATTAATCTACTTATCGCACACTCGACCTGACATTTCTTATGCAGTGGGAGTTCTCAGTCAGTTCATGCACACTCCCAAGACCCGACATGTTGACGCTGCGCATCGAGTCCTCAGATACCTCAAGTCCTCACCAGGGAAGGGCATCCTATTTTCCAAAAATGAAAAATTGACTATTGAAGTCTATACTAATGCAGACTGGGCTGGATCGCCATCTGACAGACGTTCCACCTCGGGATATTGTGCTATGGTCGGAGGAAATCTGGTTAGCTGGAGGAGCAAGAAGCAACATGTTGTTGCTAGATCGAGTGCTGAGGCCGAGTTTAGGGCGATGACCCATGGCATTTGTGAAGGACTATGGATCTCTACCATCCTGGGGGAACTGGGTTTGAAGAGGAATGAGCCGGTCAGGTTGTATTGCGATAATAAAGCGGCGATTTCTATAGCGCACAATCCAGTACAGCATGATCGCACGAAGCACATCGAGATCGACAGACATTTCATTAAGGAGAATATTGACAGGGGGACAGTGGTTACCCCATTCGTACCATCTGATCAACAGTTGGCTGATGTTCTCACAAAGGGTTTGAGCTTCAATATGTTCAATAATCTTATCGGCAAGTTTGGCATGGCTGACATTACACGCCCAACTTGAGGGGGGGTGTTGAGTTTGCGTTATCGTTATTTTTATGTTGCGTAGTATTATTATTGTTGTACGGGTTATCTATATATACCCGAATGTTGTATTGGAATAAATCGCTCTCTCATTTTTGTGACATTTCATCAACTTTGCATAATTATGAGGACCTTCCCTCTAACTTTTTGAGTTTGCTCCATTAACAAGACACCCAACTTTGTTAGAATTCTGGATGAAAAATGATAAAATCAGCCATAATTTTTATTGATTTTCCCAATTTAGCCTTTTAATATGGTTGAAAAACATTTTGAAAGTTTATCATATTTTTGGCTTTCCAATTTACCCTTGTAATTAGCCAGAAAATGGGTGGAATTCCCTTTGGTTTTTTATTTCAAGTTTTCAACCTTGGAACAAATTTAGAGGGGAGGCATTTGTAAAATGTAAAGGGGGCGTTGTAATTATGCGAAGTCTCGGTAATTAACCCTAATAATAGTAAGTTCTTTTTGAGCTGGCACACATTGCTCATCTCCTCCGGTTACTCGCAGAGATTTTGTTCCATTCTGCTAAGTGAACCATTTATCATTTCAACATCTCTTCTCCCAGATTTCAAATTGGTTCATCAATGCGCGGGTTCGTCTATGGAAGCCGATGGTTGAGGATATATACAAAGAAGAGTTCGGCGAGAACGAAATGGACTCGAACTCTTCTTCGGAAAATGCGATCAAAGGCGAGGAGGACGAACAATGCCCTTCAACGGAGAGATACCGGACCAACCAATGCGTCCAACCGAGCCTTGCACCAGAGACGAATACGACCGCTCGAGCTCCCGGCCTCCAGAATGAGCCGCCGAACCCGAGGGCCCACAAATCATCTCGCATCGATCTTCTTCAAGGCTCCATCCACCCCGCCGAAGGGAGCTCGAGGCTCGTGACTTGTCCTGCGACCGAGCTCGGCAGGCACGGAAATGGCGGCGTGTCTCTCACTCTTGGGCTGCAGCACTCTGATGGCATTCTACCTGCTTCAGATGAGCATGAGGGCTTCATCCCTTCTCACTGTCAACTGCTGCATGATTTTGGGGCTTGATTCTGTTGTATTATCAAATGATGATGATAGCTTATGCAATAATAATTTATACTGCTATCCTGGGTTGAAGGGAATATTAGATTGTAAGCATAGTAAAAAAAAAGGGAAATACAAAATTTATATAAGGGATAGCATGTTGGGAAAAGAAATTAGATAATAGAGATGCATATTTTTGTGTAATAACTGATTGGAATGGAGGAACTTTGTATACTAAAGTTTGAAAAGCAGCAATCTTGTTTGGTTTTGAAGCTTGAGTTCTTTCCTACAATCCTATGCATTTATGGTACATTACTAATGTCATTGGTTCAGAGGTGAGGGTCAAACACAAGTTTATATATGTGTCTCTCTCTGAGTTTGGCTGACAACGTGTTGTCGTGTAGTTGGTTTCTCGAACTTAAATTTTAGTATAAGATGTGCACTTAATAACAGCATAAGGTCACTTAGGCTTCGTTTGCAGCGATGGTGGCGGTCGTGAACGCCGTGGTCATGAATCGTCGTTCGTGAACGCCCGACCTCACCTAAAAATATTCATGAATTTTATGCTCAAAATTAATTTATTTTCTTTATAGCGGTTGTAACCTTTGTCTTGCCAAACATACATTGTATGATAATGACGAAGCCTTAATTAAGGCTTGAGCTTATTATCTGTTTGCATGGCTTATTTATATACCTTAAATAATAATTACCAAAACTTCTCTTATAAGTTAGCATAATTACAAGTTGCACCCCTCTTACTCTTGAAGTTACAACAATCTCCTATGTAAGTTTACATTTCAATGTAAGTTTACATTTCATAACATTCATGCATAAAAATATCCTCTTGGAGCAAATTTTTGGAGAGATCTTTTTGTGCATAGATGTTATGGAATACAAACTTACATGAGAGTTTTTGTAATGTCAAAAGTAAGAGGGGCGCAACTTGTAATTTAGCAAACTTAGAGGGGGGGTCCCAATAAATGACTCTTAACTCGATATAGGCCTCGTTTGGCGCAGAGGTGGGCGGAGTGGATCTTATCCACGCCGTGCAACCGCGACCGCGGTTCCCGCGGCGCGGATGAAATCCGCACGGTTCCGCAGAATTTTAGCAGCGGGGCGGATCCTCACCACCCGTCCGCGGCCCTGCCAAACGCGCGGTTTTCACAGCCGGGCGGTGTTGTCTGTGCGACCAACGCGGATCCGCCCCGCCAAACAGGGCCATAACCTCCAATCAACTAGGCCTAAGAGACTTGGAGTACTTGTATTAATCCTACTCTGGGAAATAATACGGAAGAGTTTAGAATTGAAAGGATGAAATTTAAAAAAAAGGTCAATGGAGATCAGGAATCGTTTGGAGAGAGAATATTTATGGTTTGCGCTTGTTTGGGGTAAAGAGGAGAGAGAATCAGTTGTGTATGATGATCCATGCCTGAGAGAGGAGAGAGAAAATACGTAATTAGATTCAGATCGTGCATGTAAAGAAGACAGGGAGAAAATTTTATGTAATTTTAAATTAGGGCATTGTTATATATAGACCATGTTTGGTATTTCCGTGCATTGAAGTGAAGACATCAACTCTTGCAATCTTTCATCCCCAAAATTTTTAACATACATACCCACTTTAACCTTGAGTTCTTTGATAAGGTCCAACCTCACTTGTGCCCAATTTTCACCCATCTCTAATGCTAGTGCAACCACACGGAAAACCACAATGGCCATCACCCATTACATTAGATACCTCTTTGATGTGCTCCGCTAAATATATTGAAAATTGCTTACACACATCAACAAAGAAACGTTGTGATGTAGTTAGTGTATGTTTCCTTAGTTGGTAGCCCGTTCTTTTACTTGCCACTGTTTTCTTTGAATTTTTTTTTGCACCACTACATTTTTGGACATCAAAACATGCTCAAAAAGAGATGGGTCGCGTTGTGTAGATTTATGATCATCTCTTAATTTTTTGTAGCTCCCCCTCGGCCTTCCTTTTAAACTCAATGGAACTCTTGACTCTATTGTTTGTGTTGAAGTTGGATCCATTAACTCTCTCAATTTTCTCTTTATTTCTTGTCTTTGTTCCATACTTATTTCATTAAATCTTTTGTTAATTTCTTCAAACTCTGAAGCAATATTGTTTGAAAAAGGCACATCACATGTTTCCTTCAATGATAACTGCTTCCGATGAGGATGTATCATGCATAAAGGGAATGAGGTAGATTGCGTAATATATGAGACTAAGTCATGGGCACAAGGTAATCTCATAGAATACCTTGTTTTGTGTGCACACTCTCATGCTTGACAATAGTTTGAGGACCTCACTTTATCTTCTTCCTCTTTGATGTATTTAAGTGCACTAAGTGACACACAACCAACAAGGTTTGTGTAAAGTGGGACCGTATATAAATTGCTAACTTGAATCACACTATGACCAAAAGATCTCTTTATTTCAGTATGTTACAAGTTAATCATTTGATCAAACTTTTTCCAAACAGTTGTTAAGTTGCCAATACATACATCTAGATATTTTTTCAATTGTGAGTGCCCACTTTCCACCCGATTTGTAGTAGCATTCCCTAAGTGTAAAAATTTGTCTGTCCAAGATGAAACAAAGTACTTCTTATAGGGCTCAATCCATGTGCTTACAATATAGGAGAATACCTTTGGGTACTTTTCCGCATAGCCAATGAGCAGTTGATTGAACTCCATGTTGAATTGTACCTCAGTTCCAGCATTCATTAACATTTGTCATTTGCCCCAAAAATGATCGCACTCCACACCCTTGGTAAATAACTTTCTGCAATGTGCCAAGATATTTCTATGAATGTGAACCTGCCATAATAAATTTTTGGAATGCGGAAAAATGATCATAATAACATTCATAAGTGCCAACTCTCTATCTATGATCATAACAAGTGGTAAAGAGCATGAATCCAGAATTAATTTGAAACAGTCAAGTGCGGAACGGTAGCTATATTCTGTCTCATCCGACATAAAAACAAATGCTCCAAAAAATGATTGACATGTAGACGTGACTCCAACGATCGATAATAAATGCATCTGATATCGATTCATTTTGTACGTGCAATCCAATTGAAACACAGATGGAAACATAAGACATAGCTTAATAGACATAGGATGTGCAAAAAATAAGCTCTCTAGTTGTTTCCCATCCGCCTTCACTCTATTATAGCAGACATAACCAGCATCTGTAACACATAGGAAGAGAAATTGAATGGGGGTCCTACCTCCCAACTCTTGCTTATGAACCATTGCTCTGTGATTGTATATGGTTCTAATTGTTGTACTATTTTCTGCATTATTTTTTTAAGAAGAAAGTATTTTACGCGGTTTAACCCCAGATGCATACATATTTCCAACAATCTTCTCCTCATTTTTATCCAACCGGCCTGCATATGAATGCGCCTCCAAATCTACAGATTCATTATTGTGCCTACCACACAACACTTCAACACTCCATTCATCCACAAACGCGTCTTTTTGACCTCTTACTTGAAACGGGCAACCACATTTTTTTGAAGTGCTCTTACGCACATTTTGTCTAACTTGTTTAGGGTTTTCACGAAATTGACCGGCTCTATCGTAGCCTAGTAGAACACGTGGACGTGGTCTACCGGTGACTTTATCAGAACTTAAAATTGTGACAACATAGCATAAACTCCTTCCAACCTTACGTGCCCAATTAATCAAATCTTCCTTTGATGCAAATATACTGTTTGTTTGAAAGAAGGAAGTCACATCTACATGAGAAATTTAACAATCAATATGGAATAACTATCAGGTGCACAAGCAATACAATGCACATGAATGAATATTTTTGGATAGAATACAATACCATATTCCGGCATAGAAGAAGGAACTATCACATTATCCAACTCCATTGCTCCAAGTGATAATGATTGATCCTACAACAACATGAAAAAAAAATATTTATCACTGAACTAGGTATCACTCCACCTAAAACACTTGGAAAAGAAATTAAACACAAGTTAAATGAGTTAAACCCATGAACTAAACTATTCCTGCCTAAACTTAATGAATCCAGAGTAACTCATGCCCTCCTCTACAATAATTTCCCTCTGATTGGTTTATTGGATGATTCCAAGTATTGGATCAAATCTTCAATTACAAGGCCTACTCTAATGGGAAAATAATGCAAGATGATTGTGTAGAAGTTGAAAGACTGTGCAAGTCTCTAGTGGGAAAAAACTGAAGTCCCAAAGGTGACATGATAAAAATGGGAGGAGGCGTAGACCTGGATCAACATGAAGTGCCTCGAGTCATTTTGTACTATATCTACATGCAAGAACTATACATGAGGTTGCATAGGTTAAGACAAGTCAAGCGTAGCAGAGTTAACATATATTGACAGGGTCCCCCAAAATAAATAAAGGTAAAGGGGTGCGAATTGTGTAAATCCTCTCATCATGGGATGCGGATGGTGAAACCTACTATCAAGGGGGTGCGATTATCCACACTCCCCCCCCCCCCCCATCATGGGGGAGTGGATAACTCACTCCCCTAGTGGGGAGTGTCAACCGACCATGCACAATTGCAATCGCGCGCCAGCACGAAGAATCCGCACGGCGTCAGTCGCGCCCCCTCACTACACCGGTTCCGTGGCTGGTGCGACACCGGCCGCGCAACCGCACGGCCGTCCGCGAGGCACCTACTGTGTGGCCGGCTGCGCGGCACTGGAGCGCAATCCGCGCACGGGCTTCCTCACGCGGGCACCCATGCACGGAGCACCCTCCCATGCACGGGAGCATAGCTCTCCGCCGCTTGCCTCTGCAATGCTCTTCGTGCTCACCAGACCTCACCGCCTCCGCGCTCGTTGTGCTCACTGCTGCTCGACTCCCAATGCAACGCTCAACGCTTCCGCCCTCATCGTGCTCACCGACGCTCACCGCCTCCGCGCTCGGCGTGTTCAATGTCACTCGACTCCCAATGTCGCGCTTTGTTGGATCTGTAAGCGCACTTAGAGGGGGGTGAATAAGGGATTTAAAACATTTAAACTAAATTGAGTTTATTTAAATGGGTTGATAGTATTTTAAAGAATATCTCAGATTCAATACTGTAGTAAGCTTCTTATGAAAGTGGGTTGTATTTTAAATGACAGATGTGAACTCTGTTACTACTGCCAGCGTTAGTGTTACCGCTCAGCGTTAGTGACAGAGAATACTTTTTCGTTTATATTTCAAACATCAGAGATTGCATAGTGATATTAGTAAAAGAACATGGTGTATTGTTGCTTTCAGAATCATTACAAAACATTATCCCAATAACGCTTGTGATTGAGGCGAATACGTAAAAAACATTTTGGTTTTCTATACCGACCCTTCTCCCAAGGACCGGTTGGCTCTATCCTATCTCTCCCCAGATGAGGCCTTGAGGCGCCCCTTAGATCTAACCCTAGACCTAGTATCCACACTCACGCGACGAATTCTCCCCAGTCCTCGCAAGGCCTTAGTCGCCAACCACGCAGCGAATTCTCCCTAAGCCACTCAGAACCTAGTCTCCAACACATGCAAATTTCTTTACCGATACAAAGGTTAAGAGTTACAAGGTAAAATAAAAACTAAAGACAAATAACTCCCTCTTATGTTGAACTCGAAGAACTTGCCGAGGGTGCGCCGAAATAATCTTTGATCTTGATGCGTACGACCTTCGTGTAAGATAAGCGTGATCGATCCTTCTTCGAGCTCCTTACGTTTATGAACGTTGATCGGAGTTGCCTTGGCTGCAAAAGAGGAGACTCTCACGAATATAGGAGTGGTGGCTTTGATATCTTCTGGTTTCGGCTCATCAAAACGGAGGCGGCCCGCTCTTTAAATAGGATCGGATCCTAGCGTCAGCGGTAGTACTACCGTTGGGCGGTAGCCTCTTTAGGCAACATTCTGGCATGCGGATCGAGCCATTTTGGCAACCTTCTGGCTCCAGAATTGCTATCCCCTCCTACCGCGCCGTGGTAATGCTAACGCGCCGTATTAGTATGTATCATTCTCAGCCGCCAGATCTCCTTCCTTTTCTGCTCCTCAATCAGCACTGTAATCGCGGGACTTCCATAAGTTACCGTCAATCGTTAGCCTTAATGCTCCATGGTAAGAGTTGTCATATTCAGCCTCGACGACCTTCCTTTCTCGACGAATGTTTTCATTTTGATGAAGTTTCCAAAACTGCACACGTTACCTCCAGCGGTAGCGTTAGCGCGCCGTGCTAGCACCAGATCTTTGACCTGGTAGGGAATTATTCGTCTTTTTTTCTCGTAGTCATAGAGGCTTGAAAGTAGAATTTCATGCACACTATAAACACATGACAAGTATAATCAAATACAATGAGATTTGTTATTCTCAAATCAAGAGATGTGGAAAGCATGTTCCAACACGCTTGCCGCCTCCGCTGCCCGAACTGCTCGTGGGGGGGGGGGGGGGGGGGGGGGTCGTCATATTCACAAAAGTGGTGATCTGTGTGCCTCAGATCGAGAGTTCGTATTCACTCGCCCGGTAGTTATAGTGACACAATTACCGGGACGCCCTCTCAAAGGCAATAAAATGGGCACTGAGTGTAAGACCCCCCCTCCCCAATCCTGAACCGGGTTCAGGGAGGGGGGGTCTTACTGCCCAAGAATGACCCCTTAACGCTCCCCGGGTGGTGACGTCCCACCCCCTCGAGCGCTGAGCGGTCTCCTTGTCAGGCACAAGAATCATAACTTCACATCAGAACGCATAGCGGAAGCAATCAAAAGATGGGAAAACCAAACATACAGCTTATATTTACAACTTAACGGGGTCGAAGCCTATCGTTTACAAAATATTGTCCGTAGACTACATATGCTAAGACAAAAGGGAGTCCTGGGCTCGTCCTTATATACTCGTACTCACATCTCTGAAGATAGGAGGGGAGGCTGGGGTAATCGAACGGATCATCTCCAAGGCTTCCCGGTCAACCTGTGATGTGGGGGCTTCACGCTGTCCCGTCCCCTGTGATTGGTTATAAGAAATAACCGTTAGTCACAGAGCTAAGCATAAAACACATCCCCCTCCCCGGATCCGTATCCAGGGGGCGGCTAAAGACAGAATTGAAATAGCCGAAGCAAGGAATGGGTTAGCAGCAGGTAAACATATACATACACATATATATATATAAAGCGGGGCTCCTGCCCGAGTAACCACAATCGCGCAGCATAATGAATCTATAACACTATCGCGCGTATACACACACCCAGGTTCTCAAGACCTGTACCCACACAAAGACCCTGTGTCGACACAGTTTTAGACCGCTTTAGTTCAAGCAGGGGAGCTAACCCCGCGGGCCTCACCGATGTGGCCGTCGGTGACAGTGGCCAGTCCTGCCACTTCTGAATGTAGTCGTACCGTATCATTCAGGCCCTCCTGTACAACTTGGTGTACTATCTGGATGTGAGCGACATCCGGCGAGCCGATTTGAAGGCCGACCAGCGGAGGTAAAACTACATGTTCAGGGGTGATAACCTGCTGCGCATATCTCCCTGTCGCCATGAGTCGTCAACCCACCCGCACCGGTACGAACGGTCTGCGAGCGTGACCAACCCGCCACTTCCAATCAATCTTCACCCGCTTTATATAAAACAAACTCTTAGGCCACGTGGCATTTCTACTCCACCGGTCTCACAACCCTGGACCGGGAGACTTAGCGGTATGAGGGCTCCTTGCTTGGGGCTGACCTGGGAGGAGGGACTCAACTCCGGGTTTTCCCCAACTAAGGCCTCGCCGAAGGGAGGACAAGCACCGCATTTGTTGCCACGGCAGCTCTGCACTAGTAAGTAAATTAGGCCGAAGCAGGGGCCATAATACTAAACAGATTGTAGGCCAAAAGTAGAGGCCATAATGATAAGCAGAAGGTAGGCCGAAAGCAAAGGCCATAATATTAACTGAAAAGTAGGCCGAAAGCAAAGGCCATAGAAGTAGGACCAGTACGAGACTGGATTTAAACGAAAGTACAGAATGTAAATGCGGGGGACCAGTACGAGACTGGATTTAAACGAAAGTACAAAATGTAAATGCGGGGGACCAGTACGAGACTGGATTTAAACGAAGGTACAGAATGTAAATGCGGGGGACCAGTACGAGACTGGATTTAAACGAAGTACAGAATATAATTGCATAAGAAGAAATGGTTAGTAGTCCAATCACTCCATAAGAGGAGGCTTCGATCGACGACTTCGTTCTTTTATTATCGTCGCGGCGGGGTTACGTTTTGGCGCCGCGTCGCGATGTCGTTCCGATTTTTTTTGCGTTGCTTCTCTGAGCTTAGTCGATCTTTTTAGATTAATACGCATAATTTTGGATAAGTATTTAAAATATGCGTCGAGGAGACGCCGGTTCATTTTAATGAATTTCGCTCTTTTCCGGGCGTCTATTTTTGTTTGAAAAGGCTTTTGAGGGGTTAAATCACAAGTCCACACCCCCTATCTTTGATAGTATTTGTAAAATACCTATATTTAGTGCCCCTAATATTTGGGGATTTTTAGAAACACATTTGAGCATTTTAATACCTAAAATAAACTTTATATTGGGTTTTAAAAATAGTAAAACCCCTCCTAAAAATCCCAAAAAATTACAGGGGGTGCCCCCAAGGGTGGGGCACATTTTCCATTTAGAAAACTTTTTCTGAAAAGGTCCCATTTTTCCTCAGAAAAATGAGGAAGTTTAAGGGGTGTTTGGGGTGCGGATAGGGGCAGGGAAGAGGCGCAGGGGTTTTGCACCCTGCGCCCTCCCGCGGCCCCCACAGCGGATCGGTGGCCGATCCGCTGCGGGGCACACAAGCTGAGGCGGGGCGGGAGTCTAGGTTACGGGAGCCGCTAGATCTCCCGGGGGAGATCGGGCGGCTCCCGTCAACCTGGACGGGAGGCGGCCGCTGCCGCCGCCGGCAGCGGCCGGATGTGGCCGGCGCCGCCCCCGGTCGGTGCGCCGGGGGCCGGCGACCACTCCGGTGGTGGTCCGGCGGCCTGGCGCCGCCGTCTACCACCGGGGTTTGTGCCGTAAGGGCACGGGGGCGGTGGCGGCCTGTACGCCTCCTGCAGGCTTGCCGCCACCGCCTCCACCGGAGGGATGGGGTGGGGGGTGCCCCCGGCCGGTGCGCCGGGGGCCGGCGACTCCTCCGGGGGTGGTCCGGCGGCCTGGCGCCGCCGGCCACCGCCGGGGGAAGGAGATGAAGGGGGCGGGAGGCGGGGGAGGGGCGTGGCCTGCATGGGCCATGCAGGCCCACTGCGCCGCCGCCCTCCCGCCGAGGGCCACTGGTGCCGCCCCCGGTCGGAGCGCCGGGGGTCGGCGCCTACTCCGGCAGTGGCCCGGCAGCCTGGAGCCGTCGGCCGCCGCCGGGGAAGTGCGTTTTCCTCTTACAGGAAACGCGGGGAGGAGGGGGGAGGCCACGGGCGCCGCCGGCCGCGCCTGCCGGCGGCCTGACCGCCTCCCCTGTGCCGGCGCCGAGGTCCCCGAGAGGGGACCTACCTCCCCCAGCGCCACCACCGGCGCTGGGGGAGAAGGGTTCCACGGCCAGCTTCCTCCCCGAGCCTTGCAAGGCTCGGGGCGGCAGCCGGCGGCGCTCCGGCGACGGGGAGAGGGGTGGCCTCCTCGGGGAGGTAGGAAGGGGGAGGGAGGGTTGTTCTACCTGGGCATGGGGTGGTGCTCGGGAGGAGGAGGCGAGGTGGCCGACCATGGGGAGGGAGGAGGAGGTGGCGGCTTGGGGTGGCTTGCTCCGGCAAGGGGGAGGAGGAGGAGGTGGCTGGCTGGGGGGGGGCTGCCGTCAGGGGAGGTCTGAGAGAGAGGGAGAGGTGGTGTGTGTGGGGGGGAATGGAGGGGGCTGCCCCTCCTTTTATAGGGAGGGGGAAGCTCTCCTCCCCCCTTCCTTTTCCTCCACGTGGGGATAAGGGGGGGGGAGATATTTCTCCCCCCTCCCCTCCCTCCTCTCTCTCCTGCCCAAATAGGGGGGGCTGCCCATGAATAGGCAGCCCTTCCTTTTGGGGGAGGGGCTTCTCTCCCCCCCCCCCCTTTTCTTTTCGTCTCTTTCCCAAGTAATTTCAGACTGGGGGGGGGGGGGGGGGGGGGGGGGGGGGGGTTGACCAAGTCAACTTAGGGCGGGGTCCTCCTCGGCTCCCGGGACATGGCAAGAGTTGCCGGGGCCGATGCCGGGTTCGTGTGCTTTATAGTTCGTGCGTTGTACTGAGGCGGTCTGCATAGGGCTAAAATGGCATATTCTCCATATGACCTCGGATCGAAGTGCAACGAATTCCGTTGGGCTCGTATTGTCCATACGAGTCCAACGGAACTGACGGAAGTCAATTCGGGGTTCGTACGGCCACTATTCATAATAATGAGGTAGTGGCGCGCTACGATACCCGAAATGGTCGTTTTCTTCAAACGACCTCGGATCGAAGTGCAACGAATTCCGTTGGGCTCGTATTGTCCATACGAGTCCAACGGAACTGACGGAAGTCAATTCGGGGTTCGTACGGCCACTATTCATAATAATGAGGTAGTGGCGCGCTACGATACCCGAAATGGTCGTTTTCTTCAAACGACCTCGGATCGAAGTGCAACGAATTCCGTTGCGCTCGTATTGTCCATACGAGTCCAACGGAACTGACGGAAGTCAATTCGGGGTTCGTATGGCCACTATTCATAATAATGAGGTAGTGGCGCGCTACGATACCCGAAATGGTCGTTTTCTTCAAACGACCTCGGATCGAAGTGCAACGAATTCCGTTGCGCTCGTATTATCCATACGAGTCCAACGGAACTGACGGAAGTCAATTCGGGGTTCGTACGGCCACTATTCATAATAATGAGGTAGTGGCGTGCTACGATACCCGAAATGGTCGTTTTCTTCAAACGACCTCGGATCGAAGTGCAACGAATTCCGTTGCGCTCGTATTGTCCATACGAGTCCAACGGAACTGACGGAAGTCGATTCGGGGTTCGTACGGCCACTATTCATAATAATGAGGTAGTGGCGCGCTACGATACCCGAAATGGTCGTTTTCTACTGCTCGGGCCTACTTTTATTGGGCTCACTAGGGTCTAGTGGCCCAATAAAAGTCGGGATGTTACAATCCAATAAAAATAAAGAGATTTTCGTCCCCGAAAATTGGATAAAGTAGGGGTTTAAATGATGTACCTGGGGGAAGAGTGTCGGGTATTTCTCTCGTACGAGCGTCTCGGGTTCCCAAGTGAACTCTTCGCGTCCACCGTTCGACCATAAGATCTTGACCATTGTGACCGTTTTGTTCCGCAGCTCTTTGATCTTGGAGTCCACTATCTTCACAGGTTCGAGTCGGACAGATCGGTCGGATTGTACTGATGTTGGTGGGGTGGGAAGGTGCTGCTCTGGTTGGCGCAGAACACGTCTTAGCGAGGAGACATGAAATACGTCGTGAAGGCTCCCCAGCTCGGCTGGCAAAGCTAACCTGTAAGCCACCGGGCCAATTCTTTCGATGACTGGATACGGGCCTAGATAGCGGGGGTCCAGCTTTTTCTGCCTCTTGATTCGTGATATCCCATGCATTGGCTTAATCTTTAAGAACACCATATCTCCCACTTGGAATTCTACTTGCCGATGACGTGCGTCGTAATACTTGGCCTGCCGGCTCTGCGCTTCCAGCATGCGTTCCCGGATTAGTCTTATTGCGGCGGTGGTATCGTCGATGTAGGTGATTCCTAAGGCTTCGGGGTCCTCATCCTGTGCCCAAGATAGCGGGGTCCGACAGCGTCTTCCGTAGAGGGCTTCGTACGGTGCCATCTTGATGCTTGCCTGGAAACTGTTGTTATATGAGAACTCTACCAGAGGTAGTAACTGCTCCCATGGCTCGTTATGCTCCACTATGCATAATCGGAGAAGATCTTCCATCGTCCGATTTGTTCTTTCCGTCTGCCCATCGGTCTGGGGGTGGAAGGCGGTGCTAAAAGCTAATCTGGTTCCCAGATAAGCTTGCACTCTTCTCCATTCCTTCGATGTAAAGCGCCCATCGCGGTCCGAGACGATTGATTTGGGTATTCCATGAAATCGGACTACCTGCTCGATAAATAGTCGGGCTAGAATGTCGACACCATCGCCTTGCCGGTTCGGGATGAATCGGGCTACCTTGGTGAGGCGGTCCACTACTACCCATATGGAGTCGTTACCTGCACGGGATCGGGGTAAGCCATGTACAAAATCCATGGAAATATCCTCGAACTTCCATTCTGGAATTGGCAGGGGTTGTAGTAGACCTTCTGGGCTACGACATTCGGCCTTGACCATTTGGCAGGTTTGGCAGTGTGCTACATAATCGGTGACATCCTTCTTCATGCCTGGCCAGTATAGGGTCCTGCGCAGGTCCGTATACATTTTTACTACTCCCGGGTGTATTGAGTACCTTGTCTGGTGAGCTTCACGGAGTATCTCCTCACGGATCCCTTCTGCAGCGGGAATGAATATGCGGTGTCTGTATTGCAGGATGTCATCATACAGGTTGTAGTCTTCTTGTACACCGTGTTGCAAGGCCTGAATGATCGGTGCTGCTTCAACGTCGGTCTTCTGGGCTTCTCGTATTCTATTCCTGATGTCACACTGTATCTCCATCCAATAGAGGTGGGCTTGGTATTCCATCGGATTTCTGCGGGTGATGAGGATAATATCCATTTCTGCCAATGATTTGACTAACTCCTCTGGCACCGTTTCTAACCAACTCCCGGTCCTCGGAGGCTGCCGACTCAAGGCGTCTGCAACTTTATTAGCCTTGCCGGGGTGGTACTGGAGGGCGAAGTCATAATCACAGAGAAATTCTAACCACCGGCGTTGCCGGAGGTTTAGCTCTTTCTGGGTGAAGACGTATTTGAGGCTTTTATGATCGGAGAAGATCTCGCATCGTACCCCGTAGAGGTAATGTCTCCAGATTTTTAAGGCGAAAACTACCGCTCCCAGCTCCAGATCGTGGGTGGCGTAGTTTAGTTCATGCGGCTTGAGCTGACGTGAGGCGTAGGCAATCACCTTGCCATGTTGCATAAGCACGGCCCCCAATCCTTTCAGAGAGGCATCAGCATAGATTTGGAAACCCTCGGTACCGGAGGGGAGGGTTAGGATTGGGGCCGATATCAGCCGGTTCTTTAGTTCGATGAATGCCGCCTCGCATTCAGGAGACCATTGGAATGTCACATCCTTCTTGGTGAGGGTGGTAAGTGGTAATGCGATCTTGGAGAAGCCTTCGACGAACTTACGGTAGTAGCCGGCGAGGCCAAGGAAACTTCGGATGTCTGCCGCTGTCTTAAGTGGCGGCCAATCTCGTACTGCTTGCACCTTGGCTTGATCTACCGCTACTCCGTTCTTGTTGACGGTGTGTCCCAGAAAGCCGACTTCTTCCATCCAGAACTCGCATTTGCTAAACTTGGCGAAGAGTGAGTGTTCTCTTAGCTTAAGTAGTACCATTTGGAGGTTCCTGGAGTGATCGGTTTTGTTCTTTGAGTAGATGAGAATATCATCTATGAAGACTATTACGAAATGATCCAGGAAGGGTTTGAATACCGTATTCATCAAAGCCATGAAGGCGGACGGGGCATTGGTTAACCCAAATGGCATTACCATGAACTCGTATAGTCCGTAGCGAGAGCTGAAGGCGGTCTTGGGAATGTCCTCTTCTCGTACTCTAAGTTGATAGTAGCCAGACCTTAAGTCCATTTTGGAAAAGACGGACGCGCCTTGTAGTTGATCGAACAGTTCATCTATCCGGGGTAGGGGATAGGTATTCCGGATGGTGAGTTTATTCAAGCCTCTGTAGTCGATGCAGAGGCGCAGCGATCCATCCTTCTTTTTAACGAACAGTACTGGGGCTCCCCAGGGAGAGGTACTAGGACGTATGAATCCTGCGTCGACTAACTCTTGTAGCTGAATCTTGAGCTCAGCCAGTTCCCTCGGGGCCATCCGGTATGGTGCTCGGGACACCGGTCGGGCTCCTTGAGTAAGTTCGATTTGGAAGTCTACTTCCCGTTGCGGGGGCAACCCGGGGAGTGACTCTGGGAAGATATCTGGGAAGTCCCTGATCACAGGTACTTTAGCGAGTACTTGCGTCGTGTTCTCCATCTCAAAGTAGATTAGGTACATCTCGTCCTTCCGTCGAACTGCCTTGACGGTTTGTGCAGATGTTAAGATAATGCGTGTGACGGAGGGTATACCTGCTAGCGTGATAAATTGCCCATTCGGATTCTGGAGGCGGATTTCTCGAGTCGAACAATTGATTTGGGCGCTGTGCTCGGCCAACCAATCCATCCCCAGAATGATGTCGAACCCGGTTATTGCTAAGATGGTGGCGTTGACTTCGAACTCTATGCCTCCTAGCATTGCCTGGAAGGAACACTTCTCGGTGGAAGTCATATCTGATCCATCCGGGAGTCGTATTCGGATTGACATCCCGGATGATCGCACCGTGTTCTCCTTGTCGGCGATGAAGTTTTGTGCAACGAAAGAGTGTGTGGCGCCGGTATCGAACAGTGTTTTAGCGGGACGACCTTCTACCAAAAGTAAACCTGATAACATATATGTATATATATCATAATCATAAGCTTTTCACAGATATACAAGAGTAGGGATGACATATACAAAAAGTCCCAATATATAAGCTAAAACATCTCCTAGGATATCGTACTATCGGAAGTAGATACCTATCACTACGTCAGGAGCAGGACCGTGCTGGAGATCCAACGCGTATGCCTCGAGCGGTGCTGCTCTGCCCTGCCTAGCCGGCTCCCTCCTGCCTGCGGGACGTCCTCTGCGTCCACCTCGTCCTCTCTCCGCCGCTCTCTGTACTGCTCCTAAACCGGGTCTCCCGGTAGCCTGTGGGCAGAAGGCTCGTATATGCCCAGGCTGCTGGCATAGGTAGCAGTTCCCTGCGAAGGGAACATCTCGTCGTGCGGCCGGGACGACCTGTGGTACTGGGGCTGGGGGTGCTAGTCGGGGCTGGGGTGCTGGTCGGGGCTGGGGTGCCTGCCTATATGGCTGGTGACGCTGCCGCTGTCTCCCGTCTCGGCCCTGCCTGCGAGGACCTGCTCTTCTCTCTCGGTCCTGAGTCCGGGGAATACCTACGTGTCCCCTCCGCTGCTGGGATACCATCCGCTGATCCATTTCTAGAGCGGTGGCATGTGAGGCGATCGTGTGGAAGGATGCCTGGGATATCATGATCAGGGCCTGACGGAGGTCGTCTCGTAATCCTCGATAAAATCTGGCCGCCCTGTCCCTATCTGTACCTGCTAAGGTCCCGGCGAAGCGGGCCAGGTGGATAAACTCTCTCTGGTAGTCTGGAACCGTCCTATCTCCCTGTCTGATCTGTAGGAAGCGCTCCTGGAGTGCCATCCGGTCTGCGTCTGAAATGAAATGCTCTAAGAAGGCATCCGAGAACTCCCCCCAGAGAATGGTGCTAAGGGGTCGCCCTCTAAAAGTGGAGCGGCTAGCTGCCCTCCACCAGTCCCGGGCATAGCCCTCCAACATGGTCACTACTAGGGACACCGCGGCTACTGCTGGGCACATCATCCCTACAAGAAGCTCCTCTACCCTCTCCACCCACTCCTCGGCCTGGATGGCCGACTCTGTACCCCGAAAGGTGGGGGGCCTTAGCCCTCGGAAAGTCGTCAGTAGATCGGTGGGTACGGTGGCCTGCTGGGGTGGCCGTAAAGTGGCTGTCTGGAAGGCGGCCAACAGGGCTACCAGGGTCTGCCCGAGCTCTGTCTCTCCGAACGGAACTGTGGCCGGAGCGGTCTGAGCTGGTGGTGGAGTGGTAGGGTGGTACTGGTCTTGAGAGGAAGACCTTCCATTACTTGACTCCGGTATCTGGAGAAGTAACAAACGGGTGTCAGAACTTGCAAAACTAAGGGCATTTTGCAGGACTGAAAGGAAAGAAAGCGGAAAGCGTGTGGGTGTACTATCGTGCAGTCTCGAGTCCTTAACCTTAAACCTAGAGGGTCCACCAGGCTTCCGCTGCATGGTTCGTCCCGAACCAAGAAACGGAACCGGGGGAAAGGAGGATCGAAAGACTGCCCCATGTGGTCGGATCGTGGTAGCTCTGATCCATTTGTAAGACCCCCCCCCCTCCCCAATCCTGAACCGGGTTCAGGGAGGGGGGGTCTTACTGCCCAAGAATGACCCCTTAACGCTCCCCGGGTGGTGACGTCCCACCCCCTCGAGCGCTGAGCGGTCTCCTTGTCAGGCACAAGAATCATAACTTCACATCAGAACGCATAGCGGAAGCAATCAAAAGATGGGAAAACCAAACATACAGCTTATATTTACAACTTAACGGGGCCGAAGCCTATCGTTTACAAAATATTGTCCGTAGACTACATATGCTAAGACAAAAGGGAGTCCTGGGCTCGTCCTTATATACTCGTACTCACATCTCTGAAGATAGGAGGGGAGGCTGGGGTAATCGAACGGATCATCTCCAAGGCTTCCCGATCAACCTGTGATGTGGGGGCTTCACGCTGTCCCGTCTCCTGTGATTGGTTATAAGAAATAACCGTTAGTCACAGAGCTAAGCAGAAAACACATCCCCCTCCCCGGATCCGTATCCAGGGGCGGCTAAAGACAGAATTGAAATAGCCGAAGCAAGGAATGGGTTAGCAGCAGGTAAACATATACATACACATATATATATATAAAGCGGGGCTCCTGCCCGAGTAACCACAATCGCGCAGCATAATGAATCTATAACACTATCGCGCGTATACACACACCCAGGTTCTCAAGACCTGTACCCACACAAAGACCCTGTGTCGACACAGTTTTAGACCGCTTTAGTTCAAGCAGGGGAGCTAACCCCGCGGGCCTCACCGATGTGGCCGTCGGTGACAGTGGCCAGTCCTGCCACTTCTGAATGTAGTCGTACCGTATCATTCAGGCCCTCCTGTACAACTTGGTGTACTATCTGGATGTGAGCGACATCCGGCGAGCCGATTTGAAGGCCGACCAGCGGAGGTAAAACTACATGTTCAGGGGTGATAACCTGCTGCGCATATCTCCCTGTCGCCATGAGTCGTCAACCCACCCGCACCGGTACGAACGGTCTGCGAGCGTGACCAACCCGCCACTTCCAATCAATCTTCACCCGCTTTATATAAAACAAACCCTTAGGCCACGTGGCATTTCTACTCCACCGGTCTCACAACCCTGGACCGGGAGACTTAGCGGTATGAGGGCTCCTTGCTTGGGGCTGACCTGGGAGGAGGGACTCAACTCCGGGTTTTCCCCAACTAAGGCCTCGCCGAAGGGAGGACAAGCACCGCATTTGTTGCCACGGCAGCTCTGCACTAGTAAGTAAATTAGGCCGAAGCAGGGGCCATAATACTAAACAGATTGTAGGCCAAAAGCAGAGGCCATAATGATAAGCAGAAGGTAGGCCGAAAGCAAAGGCCATAATATTAACTGAAAAGTAGGCCGAAAGCAAAGGCCATAGAAGTAGGACCAGTACGAGACTGGATTTAAACGAAAGTACAGAATGTAAATGCGGGGGACCAGTACGAGACTGGATTTAAACGAAAGTACAAAATGTAAATGCGGGGGACCAGTACGAGACTGGATTTAAACGAAGGTACAGAATGTAAATGCGGGGGACCAGTACGAGACTGGATTTAAACGAAGTACAGAATATAATTGCATAAGAAGAAATGGTTAGTAGTCCAATCACTCCATAAGAGGAGGCTTCGATCGACGACTTCGTTCTTTTATTATCGTCGCGGCGGGGTTACGTTTTGGCGCCGCGTCGCGATGTCGTTCCGATTTTTTTTGCGTTGCTTCTCTGAGCTTAGTCGATCTTTTTAGATTAATACGCATAATTTTGGATAAGTATTTAAAATATGCGTCGAGGAGACGCCGGTTCATTTTAATGAATTTCGCTCTTTTCCGGGCGTCTATTTTTGTTTGAAAAGGCTTTTGAGGGGTTAAATCACAAGTCCACACCCCCTATCTTTGATAGTATTTGTAAAATACCTATATTTAGTGCCCCTAATATTTGGGGATTTTTAGAAACACATTTGAGCATTTTAATACCTAAAATAAACTTTATATTGGGTTTTAAAAATAGTAAAACCCCTCCTAAAAATCCCAAAAAATTACAGGGGGTGCCCCCAAGGGTGGGGCACATTTTCCATTTAGAAAACTTTTTCTGAAAAGGTCCCATTTTTCCTCAGAAAAATGAGGAAGTTTAAGGGGTGTTTGGGGTGCGGATAGGGGCAGGGAAGAGGCGCAGGGGTTTTGCACCCTGCGCCCTCCCGCGGCCCCCACAGCGGATCGGTGGCCGATCCGCTGCGGGGCACACAAGCTGAGGCGGGGCGGGAGTCTAGGTTACGGGAGCCGCTAGATCTCCCGGGGGAGATCGGGCGGCTCCCGTCAACCTGGACGGGAGGCGGCCGCTGCCGCCGCCGGCAGCGGCCGGATGTGGCCGGCGCCGCCCCCGGTCGGTGCGCCGGGGGGCGGCGACCACTCCGGTGGTGGTCCGGCGGCCTGGCGCCGCCGGCTACCACCGGGGTTTGTGCCGTAAGGGCACGGGGGCGGTGGCGGCCTGTACGCCTCCTGCAGGCTTGCCGCCACCGCCTCCACCGGAGGGATGGGGTGGGGGGGTGCCCCCGGCCGGTGCGCCGGGGGCCGGCGACTCCTCCGGGGGTGGTCCGGCGGCCTGGCGCCGCCGGCCACCGCCGGGGGAAGGAGATGAAGGGGGCGGGAGGCGGGGGAGGGGCGTGGCCTGCATGGGCCATGCAGGCCCACTGCGCCGCCGCCCTCCCGCCGAGGGCCACTGGTGCCGCCCCCGGTCGGAGCGCCGGGGGTCGGCGCCTACTCCGGCGGTGGCCCGGCAGCCTGGAGCCGCCGGCCGCCGCCGGGGAAGTGCGTTTTCCTCTTACAGGAAACGCGGGGAGGAGGGGGGAGGCCACGGGCGCCGCCGGCCGCGCCTGCCGGCGGCCTGACCGCCTCCCCTGTGCCGGCGCCGAGGTCCCCGAGAGGGGACCTACCTCCCCCAGCGCCACCACCGGCGCTGGGGGAGAAGGGTTCCACGGCCAGCTTCCTCCCCGAGCCTTGCAAGGCTCGGGGCGGCAGCCGGCGGCGCTCCGGCGACGGGGAGAGGGGTGGCCTCCTCGGGGAGGTAGGAAGGGGGAGGGAGGGGTGTTCTACCTGGGCATGGGGTGGTGCTCGGGAGGAGGAGGCGAGGTGGCCGGCCATGGGGAGGGAGGAGGAGGTGGCGGCTTGGGGTGGCTTGCTCCGGCAAGGGGGAGGAGGAGGAGGTGGCTGGCTGGGGGGGGCTGCCGTCAGGGGAGGTCTGAGAGAGAGGGAGAGGTGGTGTGTGTGGGGGGGAATGGAGGGGGCTGCCCCTCCTTTTATAGGGAGGGGGAAGCTCTCCTCCCCCCTTCCTTTTCCTCCACGTGGGGATAAGGGAGGGGGAGATATTTCTCCCCCCTCCCCTCCCTCCTCTCTCTCCTGCCCAAATAGGGGGGGCTGCCCATGAATAGGCAGCCCTTCCTTTTGGGGGAGGGGCTTCTCTCCCCCCCCCCCCCCCCCCCCTTTTCTTTTCGTCTCTTTCCCAAGTAATTTCAGACTGGGGGGGTTGACCAAGTCAACTTAGGGCGGGGTCCTCCTCGGCTCCCGGGACATGGCAAGAGTTGCCGGGGCCGATGCCGGGTTCGTGTGCTTTATAGTTCGTGCGTTGTACTGAGGCGGTCTGCATAGGGCTAAAATGGCATATTCTCCATATGACCTCGGATCGAAGTGCAACGAATTCCGTTGGGCTCGTATTGTCCATACGAGTCCAACGGAACTGACGGAAGTCAATTCGGGGTTCGTACGGCCATTATTCATAATAATGAGGTAGTGGCGCGCTACGATACCCGAAATGGTCGTTTTCTTCAAACGACCTCGGATCGAAGTGCAACGAATTCCGTTGCGCTCGTATTGTCCATACGAGTCCAACGGAACTGACGGAAGTCAATTCGGGGTTCGTATGGCCACTATTCATAATAATGAGGTAGTGGCGCGCTACGATACCCGAAATGGTCGTTTTCTTCAAACGACCTCGGATCGAAGTGCAACGAATTCCGTTGCGCTCGTATTGTCCATACGAGTCCAACGGAACTGACGGAAGTCAATTCGGGGTTCGTATGGCCACTATTCATAATAATGAGGTAGTGGCGCGCTACGATACCCGAAATGGTCGTTTTCTTCAAACGACCTCGGATCGAAGTGCAACGAATTCCGTTGCGCTCGTATTATCCATACGAGTCCAACGGAACTGACGGAAGTCAATTCGGGGTTCGTACGGCCACTATTCATAATAATGAGGTAGTGGCGTGCTACGATACCCGAAATGGTCGTTTTCTTCAAACGACCTCGGATCGAAGTGCAACGAATTCCGTTGCGCTCGTATTGTCCATACGAGTCCAACGGAACTGACGGAAGTCGATTCGGGGTTCGTACGGCCACTATTCATAATAATGAGGTAGTGGCGCGCTACGATACCCGAAATGGTCGTTTTCTACTGCTCGGGCCTACTTTTATTGGGCTCACTAGGGTCTAGTGGCCCAATAAAAGTCGGGATGTTACACTGAGCCCTCATTTGAAGGGACCTTTTTTTAGCACCAGAGAGCTCTCCCGAGTCTTCCCTGAAAGATTTCCCAGATATCTCCTCCAGTGTTTGAAAATTCCTTCGTAGATCCCATTCGGGGTTCGAAGATATCCTTCGACGTACGAAGATCTCCTTCGACATTCGAAGATCCCCTTAGGTGTTCGAAGTCCTCTTTGAAGACGGCTCGAAGATCTCCTTCGATCCTTGAAGGTCCCCTCGAAGACGGATCGAAGGTCTCTTTCTGCTTCGTGCTTCGAGTCTAGAGCTAGCTTTCGTTGTTGCGTTCAACCTTCCAAACTAGTCCCGAGCACGCTTCTCTGCTCTCTGCTCCAATCACCCCCGGTGGTCCTGAAATCTCTTTGTAATGAGCGGTGGCCTGTCACCCTCGAGAAATAGCTATTTGTAACCCACTTAAAGCTAGTGGATATTGGCCGATACCGATCTGGCCCCTTGGTTTTTTCCCTTTCTGCGTTTGTCCACGTCAAGCATCTTGCTGTCAACTTTTGGTTCTTTTTGTGGCTATTTACAAGTTCTTTTCTCTCTCAAGCTAAGACGGTTTAGTTCGACCGGACCGTAAGAACATCGAACGACTCACAACAGTTTGACGCCGTCTGTGGGAAAGTGCTCTCAAGTTCTCCGAAGACAGTGCCTGCTTTATTGTAGTACTCGTGACTAATATTGATGGCAAGAAGGGGTACCCGCAGTACTGAGGGATCAATCCTTGAGGTCCACGTCGATCAGGCTCCCTCTCACTCACTCATCAACATACCACTTGCAGAAGAGGTTACAATCACACCAGTAGCCTCCCCGGAAGGGCGCATGCGCCAAATAGAGGAGCATCGGGCTGAAATGCTCACTCTCCTGAGGAACATAGGTGCTGCTCGAGCTCCTAATCTAGCCCCCGTGCCGGTCAACCAGCCTTCACCAGCTCTGAAACATGCCCCCTCTGAGCATGCTGCATGCGAGAACAACGCCACTGAAGAGGAGTTCTCTGATGTAGCCAGCTCAACGTACCCGGTTCTGCCAGCCAGAGATCACGAGGGCAACCATCATCATTCCCATTCGGGAGCAGTAGGCTTCAGGCACGTTATTTGAAGGCTCACTCCCAAAGAGATACGCAAGATGATCATAGAAGAGTACAGGCAAGTTGGGCGACGGGGCACTCTCTCCCTCCACCCTCTCCACCGCGGCTCCCCGCTGACACCCCAAGTTCTAGCACATCCGATCCAGCACGAGTTCAAAATCCTGAACATCGAGACGTTCTACGGAACCGACGACCCGCTGGAGCATGTCAACCACTTTGCCACCATAATGAAGATCTACAACTCCCCTGACCAACTTCTCTACCAAGTATTCCCAACAACTATAAAGGGCAAGATCGCACATTGTTACATTCCCTGATAATAGGAGCAATCAACAATTTTGTGTAGCTGCCTAACAGCTCACCGACCAGTTCATCGCCAACGGCTTTTAGGGATTCACCAGAATGACGGAGAGGCCCTCAAGGATTTCTTCCATTGCTTCACTGCTGAGGTGCAACAGATCCCAGGGGTTGATCTCGAGCTTCTGCGAGGTGCTTTCCTAGGGGAGCTCCGCCCTAATGGCTTTTACTCAGCATTGATGAGAGAGACAGTGCTTAGCTATCACGACCTCATGCATCGAGTCGAGACCCAGATGGCTGTCGATGAAGCTATCGAAGCCCACCAACAGCAATTTGAGGGAAGCTTGAAGAGGAAGAAAGGGCAAGAGTAAGCCCCCGAAAGTAAAGAGGAGTGTCGCAGTGACGAAGGTCGTCGAGTCCCTCAGATAGATCGGGGGACCGACCACCTCAGATTTACACTCCCCAAAATACCCTCGAACCAATGTACTATACACCATCCAAGACAATCCCTCATTCCAGAGGCCCAAACCGCTCATTCCAAACAGGGGCGCCAGTCAAAGTATTATGCATCCCATCGCGGGAAGGGGCACACACCAAAGAGTGCACCTAGTTGAAGGAAGAGATCAAACACCTTGTTCGACAAGAGGTCATCGAAATATTTTTGCAAGGCTATGTGTCTAATCATCCAGCACCGCCCAGGCCGGCGAGAAATCAACCCCCCGCGCCATAGGGAGCGGTCGGAGGTAGTCCTATGGTGGGAGAAGTCGAGACCATCGTCTGGTCTCCCATTCTATCCGCCTAGATACTTTCCATCGCTAGACCCGGGAGGGGTCATGAAGATAAGAAGGCCCGACAGGACACCACAATCACCTTCAGGGACGAGGATATAGAGGTTTGTGGTTGCCTCACCAAGATCCACTCGTGATCAGCGCAGTGATCGTGGACCCTTGTTTCAATGTAAAGAGAATACTGGTCGACAATGGAAGCTCTGCCGGCGTACTATTCATGACCACGCTCCAGAACATGAAGCGCATCAAGGAACACCTTAGCCTCGCAGTAGGGCCGGTCTACGGCTTCGACAACCGCCCCGTCCCAGTGCTGGGTATGATCACTCCCCGGTCAAATTGGGAGAATTCCTGAGACAGATAACTCACAACATTCAGTTTGTGGTGGTGGAGTCAAGTTCCGCCTACAACGCCATCTTCGAAATGCCTCTTCAGTCCATGTTCAGAGCAATCCCCTCCATCCCGCACCTGGCAATGAATTTCCCGATCGCCGTAGGAATAGGCTTCGTATGGGGAAATCAAGAAGCAGTGGGGACCTGCTATCTGAAGCAGTCACGACTGAGACAAGCAACCGCTCTCAACATCGACAACTTCGACTTGCGAGAAGAAGCTACTCTACAGCGCGGGCGCCCGTCAAAGGCCTCATGGAAGTGTCACGCTCCCAATAGGATCCGACCCGGGTGGTGCAGGTCGGATCCCTCTTGTCCCAGGAAAAGCGGGAGGAATACACAACTTTCCTCTGCGCAAATGAAGACTTCTTCGCTTGGGGCCCAAAAGATATGTCGGGGGTAGACCAACAAAAAAATTCTTCACTCTTTAAATATTAATCCTTCTTGCATGCCGGTAATCTAAAAAAAGCGCAACTTCGCCCCGGAGTTGCTCCAGACAATCGAGGAAGAGGTGACAAAACTCTTGAAACGGGGTTCATCCGCGAAGCAGAGTATCCTACACGGCTCGACAATGCGGTCATGGTGAAGAAGGCCTCCGGGAAGTGGCGGATATGCATCAACTACAACAACCTCAACCAGACATGCCTAAAGGGCAGCTTCCCCCTCCCACGAATTGATCAGTTCGTCAACGCAATTGCCGATCATGAGCTCCTCCGCTTTATGGATGCATATTCGGGGTACAACCAGATCAGGATGAATCCCGCAGACAAAGAACATACCGCCTTCCGAACGGACAAAGGGGCATAATGCTACAAAGTGATGTCGTTCGACCTATAAAACGTTGGAGCAACCTATCAAAGACTGGTGAACAATGCGTTTAAGACCTCATTGGATAGACAATGGAGGTGTATATGGACGATATGCTAGTGAAGAGCGTTCGTCGTTACTCAAAAACGACCTTCTAAAAGGGGGGGGGGGGGCATTTGATAGGGTTCTCCAAAAAATAGTTCGATATCGAACCAGAGATTTTTTTTCCACGACCTCGATCGGCTCGCCAAAACGATCCCAGTGGGCTCATTTTCACGCAATTCTGAGTCCGTTTAACCACGCAAACAAACGCCAAAACATGCAGGGACACGACCGCGAGAGTTATGCACGCAGTTGCACCTGAAAACCGCGTTGCTGTTGGAATATTTTTACTATATATTCCTATATTAATATATAAAATAATATATTTTCGTTTTTTTTAACTTTAACAGGAACAACAGCAGATCTAGATATATGAACAGCAACAATAATAAAATTGCACGAAGGGATGAGAAATAAAAGAGAGAAAATATATAGTTTAGAATCGAGCCTGGGTAAGGCGTGTGATCATTGCCCTAAAGAAGTTGCATCACCCTCCGGCAGGGCTTTCAACCGATGCTCACTCCTCCAAGGTACAACACCCGGCTAGATCCCGAAACTCCGATGTGCGCGGACACCGAAGAAGCACAGAACACCCGAACAACCACTTGATGAAGCAAACGTAAAGAAAAAGGAAGTACGTAAAATATCGTGAGAGGAACAGAGAGCACAAGAGCGTATGAGAGCATGTGCCGTTTCTGAGTAGAACGTGAATATATATAGACAGAAAATTGCCGGAAAAGAGGCTCTTGAAAACGGCAATATTAAAACCTTAATAAGGATTAACAGTTATAAAAGGAAGGATCATAATGAGGAAGATATACGTTGAAAATTTCCAACGTAAATCATGGCGAGAAACACGCATAAAGGAGCGGCAAAGAAAAACGCATAAAACGGCAGAACGCGCGAAAGCAAATCGACGTTGCGTCGACTTCATATCGACGCCACGTCGAGTTCTATCGACGCTGGTCCTATCGACGCAAGTCCTATCGACGCAAGTCCTATCGACGCAAGCGTCGAGTCCTATCGACGCATGCGTCGAATTCCATTCGACGCCACGCCACTCCAGCCGGGCAAAACGACGCTACGTCGAAATCTATTCGACGCAGCTCCGAATTCTAATCGACGCAACTCCGAGTAAAAAACTCTGAAACTATTTTGAACAAAAATTACAATTCAATTCAATTATTCCCCAAATCCGGATCCGGTCCGGTGCGGTACGTGCGCGCGCGTGTGGTTCATAGTTTCTCCTTATGTTCTTTTGAATAAATAAGAAGGTGTGAAAACATATATAAACTCTTTGGCTAGAGAGCTAATAAACAAGGTGGGACTAAAGGTTCATCCTTTCATTCATGAAAGGTTTCCCTCCAAATAATTTGGATTCCCTCCAATTTGGTTTTGAGCTTTTCCATCATAATGAGGAGCCCAAACACCAAACACCATTTAGCTCCAATCAAAACATTTAATTTATAATATTTTATAATTAAAATTTCTAACAGTTGCAAGTCTATACGTGCAGCGCGGGCTTGCACGCCTACACGTGCATTTGCGAACAAGATGCAACTGCGCGCACACGTAGTACAACTGCACAAATGCGCAGAGATAAACCGTGCGTGGATGCGCGCAGTCGCACTGCGCGGATGCGCGCAGTCGCACTGCGCGGATGCGCGCAGTCGCACTGCGCGGATGCGCGCAGTCGCACTGCGCGGATGCGCGCATTCAAACTGCGCGGATGCGTGCAGTCACACTGCGCGCCATACGATCACAAATGCTTATGTTTTTTCTAGATTGAAATGAGTGGTGAAGAACAAAACTCTAAATTGAAATGAGTGGTGAAGAACAAAAATTGTTGACATATGAAAACTTTTCTCAAGAACGAATAGTAGACGTTGGATCACATTTTGTATCACATTTGAGTTTTCCTAGCAAAAAAGATTGGTAGAATAGGCAAGAAATATTTGTAGAGGTTTGCGATTTGTTGTCATCATTTTAAAGACCGACAAACTTGAAAAAGAGTGAGACCTAGTGCTACTCTTGATTTTAATTTGCTTGAACGTGTGCGATCACAAATGCCGTCAAACTTCTCAACACATATTATTAATGTCATTGACGTGGTGGGTGATAGACATTGTGGGTATAGAGTTATTAACACTGCTATGAACATGAGTGATAATTGGTTGTAAGTCCGACATAATTTATCCCAAAAATTAATGCAGAATGAAGACTTATACAATAAGGTATTTGGAATGATAATGAGAATTGAGTTATTGAGCTCACTAGATTGTCATATTATTCCTGCCCCAGTTGATAAGTGGATGTCAATGTCAGATATCGGTCCAGTAGTTGTATCGTGTTACAACGTGCAATTTATTCATTTCTTAAGTCAGCAGTCATTCAGCTTTCTTCTATTGCATTCAACACCTCCAACATTTAGAAGGACAATCTACATTGACTTGGTAGATAACAATAACTTCATTCTTTTGAAAATGAATGAAGATGGTTCGCTATCACCGGTGTTTCCGGTACTATGACGAGTTGGCTAAAAATTGGAACATTCTTTGTATAACAAATATTCAAGATTGATGAAAGACATGAATAATTATGTAAGTTTATTTAGATTGATGAAATATGTATTATCTAATGTTAAATCATCAATTTTTTTGTTGATTGCAATTATACCATTATTACATTAACAATTGGATTACATGAGCATCACAAATCAAAGGTATCTCATTGTAAGACACGCACACACGCACACACGCACACACGCACACACACGCACACACACGCACGCACGCACGCACGCACGCACGCACACACACACACACTCACACACACACACACACACACACACACACGAGTGCCTGACACGGGGCTTCGCCCCTACGGCCAAGCGCGACAGTACTCGGCCGACGACGTCGGGCTTCGCCCGCCCCCTGCGGGCTACGCTCGTGCTCGATGCGCTCGGGCGGCATTCGACCACATCGGGACGGCCTTCGGCCGCATTGGGGCGGATTTTGCCCGCCCCCGGCGGATATAAATAATATTAGTATATATTAAATTTTAATTTTAACTTAATGTAAACAGAAAAGTTAATTTTAACTTAATTTCATTAAAATTAATTAGTACATATAAAAACGGTGTCTACAATATAATGTGAAAGTGTTCATGACTTATTGATGAGGTGCATGATTGTAAATATGGTGGTCGACGGATCGAACCTCACCTTGCGCCCCTCTTTTCTTTTTATTTTAATTTATTAAAATCTTGCTCAAATTTAGTCTCACATCATGGGATTAAAGTCCCATCTTTTCTTTTTATTTTAATTTATTAAAATCTTGCTCAAATTCATTCTCACATCATGAGATTAAGTTATTTATTCCTGTATAAATTAAAACAATGACAGTCAATATTTGAAAAATGATGTATTCTAGGCGGGCTACACAAATTGTGAGGCTTCATTAGGGTGTGCTATATGCTAATACCGCGTAGTGTATTTTTGGCGGTACCTGATTTAAAATTTTAATTATTTTAACATAGTTTTATGTCACCCCCTAGTAGGTTTAGGTCGCCCCATAATAGGTTTAAGAGACCTATGGAAAAGTGGAGAGAGATGGAGCGGTTTGATCCGACGGCTGATGAAATATCATGCCAGATTCGACGGCCGTAAAATTTCAATGGATTTAAAATCATGGTTTGATATTTCTTTATATATGGTAGATATATATATATATATAATTGTAATATAATAATTATTTGAAGCAAATCAAATACACCCTATGATGCAGAACGTCGGGGCCCCAACCGCACCTCGTGACATCACACCGGCTAGCGGATCACGACCAAGCACTCCTGCCAAAAGGACTGCAGTCCAGGCACCCCAACCTGTCTCCGCGCCTGTTCTCAGCGCGGCGGGTTGTTGAGGCTGAGACTCGATCCCCAGACCTCCTTGATAAGAACCTATCGAGCCCCAGCCTCAACAACCCGCCGCGCTGAGAACAGACGCGGAGACGAGTTGGGGTGTCTGGACTGCAGTCCTTCTGACAGACGTGCTTGATCGTGGTCCGCTAGCTTGTGTGATGCCACGGGGCACGATCGAAGCCCCGACGTCCTGCATCTCCCTGTTAATGTCTACTTATTTGTTTTACATTTAACGCAGGTTTATGCTCAATTTGGGACAACTTATTAAAATTTTGTACTTTGAAATTGATTCATAATCATGGATGGCCCTTTTTTTTTTGCCTTATAATGCCAAAAAATATCAATATAAACATAAATTGATAAGTATTTTTTTCCATTTTTTTTTGGCTTACAAATATCAGTCTATGGGCTATAATTATTAGAGAGGAGGCTGTAATTATCCATTAAGAGTGCAAATATAATTACCCATATTTTTTAATGCCAATGATTTTTCCAATGCATTGTTGCTACCATGCATCAAAAACACAAATTTTCAGCCTAAAATAACACAAACATCCCCAAAATGTTCCCAATTCTAATATTTTTGAGCGAAAATGAACCAAAATGTATTATTTTTGATGAGCTTTTATTAAAAAAAAATCGTATAAAATACTATGAGGATTATTTTCATCAAAAAAATAATACATTTTGCATCTTTTGTGGTCATATACGCCCAAAATTGTGTTAAAAATATTTCTTAGCGTTAATGAATTATGAATGTGATGAAAAAAATTATCAAAATATCTTTTTTTTGGAAAAAGATTGTCCTAATAAAATTTTACACAATTATACATAGAAAAAATTTGAGCAATAGTATCAGCACCCGAGAATTTGCTATTAGTCGTCATATTATATTAGCACCGCCACAAAATTATATTTTCACACCATACTATTAACACACCACAAAAAATAACATCTACACTCTTGCAATACTTTGATCAAAAGTAAAATCATAATATACCTTAAGATAGCCTAAAAAGGAAAGGAACGAGTGTCTAAGAGAGAAAACATAAGCTTATTCTAGCACTTCGCCGGACTTACATGGTCGATGCCGAAGGTGAAGCAAACTTGTATTGCGTGAGAATCGCTAGAGCTTCTGCATAGTCGCCTGAAATTGACGCAACATCCGCTGGAAGAGTCGCCCGAGCTGAAGATGGCGGGGCGCGATGTTGGCGATGGAAGCATCGCCGGGAACAATGGGGATGGGCAGTGAATGAGGAGCATGGGTGCAGGGTCGCGAGTTAGTGTTGGGGTGAAGTGAATTTTTTGAATAGAGTTACAGTTGTAAATTACTTGCGTTTTTACGACTGTAAATATAACTATGAATACAGTTACAGTCGTAATTTCAACTAAAAATACTGTCCCGCACCATCCCATCAAACGCTACGCGTACAGAAATTTCTCTCCTCCCTGAGCATTGTTACCAATGCAGCAAAAACACAAAATTTAATCCTAAACGAACGCAAATGGCAAAAATTAGGCATGTGCGTAAACACCCGAAACCGCTCGAACCGAACAAAATCGATTCAACCGAATCGACTTCTGAACCGAACCGACCGGTTCGGTTCGGTTTCGGTTTGTGGTGGCTGAAAACCGACCCATATTCGGTTCGGTCCGGTTTTCACCATGGAAAAACCGGTTGAACCGAACCGAACCGACCAGCAGAATAAAAAGTATTAAAATAAAATATCATAACTAAATTTTGTCTTTCTTTAATGTTTTTTTATAAAAAGTTTTAAATTTTCTCTTATGCATGCTTTCTTAGGGCCGAGGGTTTCTACATAAAATTATAATTATAGTTCAAAAACTTTGTAGAATTTTATGATAAAAAGCATGTACCAAAAAAAATATTAAATTATGAAAAAAATGTAGAAAACAGAACCGACGGATAAAAAAGCGAACCGAACCGATTGGATTCAGTTCGGTTTCGATTTTGGGTGTGTAAAAACCGAGGCTATTCGATTCGGTTTCGGTTTTACATAAAACCGAACCGAATCGAACTGCTTGCACAAATTTTACATAAAATCGAACCGAATCGAATCGCTTGCAGGCCTAACCAAAATTGTGTCATTTTCGAGCTAAAATCATCCAAATTGTATCATTTTCCTTTACGACACTGTCAAACAATTCTAAGTAGTTCATACCTAACACTAGCAGCACTAACTCAACTCTAGTTACAACAACTATCACAATAATATCTCCTAATTAATGAACTGCAGTGATGCAGCACAAGGACACATATGAGGGACAAAAGCAGCTGCAGCCCTGAAGAACTGCTGCTTCTCACCAAAACAGGCACACAGCTGCACCATTTTGAACGTTTTCATAAAAGCTCACTTTCTTTTAGATGATTGTTACGGGCAGACCTATTTTGAATAATGACAGCTCATGATTAATTAGCTCATGATTAATTGGAGATCAAATTAAACATTATTTGCATAGCCCAAAACTTTGATTCCGGCGTGCAATTCTGCTCTTTACAAAGCTGAGGGTGATCCGGAGGATACAGATACACATCACCATTTCCCGTCTCCTTCATCATCTTCGTCGGCGCATTCATCAAATGCAGTGGAACCCCCTCATTTCCACGCGAAATTTTTGAATCCGATCTCCGGAGTCCGATTCCTTCTTTGCTCCCCTGCGTGAACGGGTTCGCTAATCCCGATAGATTTTTAGTTTTGCTCGCCTCCGTTCGATGTTCTACGTGGCACGCGAGCAGTAATCCCGGATAGAGATTTCGGAACGGGCATCGGACGCAAGAATCTCCCCATTTCCACCGACTGATTTCTTCATCGCCATTTTTTTGCAGCGTTCAGAACTTTATAAACAGCCACGGGCTTGATCAGCGCCGAGAGGTATCCTACGCGCTGAGCCAAGCACACGTCGCATTCCGGCATCCCGATGAAGTGGCAGCCATGGTAGCAGGCGATGGCGTGGCTGAGAGCAACAGGATCGGCAAGACCGACGTCCTCGCCGGCAAACTGGACAAGTCACCGGGCAATATAAAGGGGCTGCTCGCCTCCTTCGAGCATTCTTGCCAGACAGTAAATGACTACGTCAGCGTCGCCCCCTCTCATCGACTTGTGAAGCGAGCTGATGAGATTGTAGTGTTCGTCGCCGTCCCGGTCGTAGGACATGTGGTTACACTGCATCGCCTCCTTCACATCGGCGAATTGAGTGCAACTCGGGCGTCTCCGTCGCAATGTCCGGAGAACCTAGCTAGGCGGTGTTAGGGCTGCCAATAGTCCGTTTGAGGAGGAGAAAAACCCTCATTTTTACAAAACGTGGTCTGTCATTAGCCAAAATAGGTTTGTTCATATAAATCATCTTCTTTTATTAGGCATTAGCAATAAAACTGAAATAGTGGTGGTGTCTGGAGTGCAGTCCCTTTCCTGCATGAAAAATAAGAAGAGTGAGGAGAAGGAAAAAAAAATTTCATACGGATCCGTATGTACGGGTGAAAACTAAAAACTTGATTTTTAATAAAAATATGGGCGATGTTATTAGCAGTCCTACGACGGCTATTATTCGCAGTCCTAAAAACATCTAAAACGACTATTTGAAGTCTTAAAAACACTTAAATTCATTGGATTGCGAATATCAATGGACTACGTTTAGCCGCGAAAGAAATTTTTATAACCTTGCTCAAAAATATATGATTTTTAATTAAAATGTAGAGAAAGACTGTGGATGTACTACTTCCTTCTTGGTTTTCTCTCTCTTTAATTTCTACCACTTGTTTATCATTTAGTATTAATTGATTATAGGTGGAGGGCATGCCCTGGAGAATTTTTTGTGTCCGGGCGCTAAAAATTTGTGCGCAATAAAAATGATCGTGTTCGATCATCTATGATAGTGGTTGATTGAAAATAATCGATGGACGATCATTACGTGATCGCGTTTTGACTCCAAGTAATCTTTAGTGAACGAGTGTGATCACATCTAATTATGCCTAGACGCAAAAATTTCTGTCATGTGTAGGGTCTTCGGCCTCTTAACACGTGTAAATTTTTTTTAAGCGGCTCATATGGGAGCAAGCAATTTTATCGAGCATTTGATGATATCGTGTTAGAACATAAGCATCAAAACCAATTGGATATCGAGAAACTCATGTAGCATTGTTCACTCAACATAAGGTCCGGTTCATGTGGTCGTAACTGCTTGACCGATGAAAATAAGTCCCCCCAAACGGAGCCTTATGGCTCCGTTTGGGGGGACTTATTTTCATCGGTCAAACGGTTACGACCGCATGAACCTATATTATATAGCTTTATAATATAGGTTGAGTAGTTTGTGATCTATATATGTTGAGCGAACAATGCTACATGAGTTTCTCGATATAGACTATACTAAACAACTGTATTATTGTGTGTGGTGTGGAAAAATTATATATTTAAAGCCAAGTTGATTGAATAATTTCGTTGAGATAGGGTAGGTGTCTTTAATATAGTAGACACAGACACAGACACTAAAGCGAAATTTTTGGAACTGGGCTCCGTTTTCAAATCTAGGTCCGGATTAAAGCAGAGCGCGACATGTGTCGAAATCTCATAAAATTAGTTTTTTTTCTTCTCTTAAGCACGCGCCTGTCTCCCAGGAGTTCATTTCTGATCTCCCAGGAGATCATTTCTGATCTCGCAGGAGATCATTTCTGATCTCCCAGGAGATCATTTCTGATCTCCCAGGAGATCATTTCTGATCTCCCAGGAGATCAAAAAATTATCAAAGCCAAGTCCACGTTACGAGATCATTTTGATCCCGGAAGATCAAACTTTTTGAACTCCCGGGAGATCAAACTTTTTGATCTCCCGGGATATCTTTTTGATTCAGAAATTTTTGAGAAGTTTTTTGACGGGAGATCATTTTTGATCTCCCGAGAGATTATTTTGATCCAGAAATTTTTGATAAATTTTTGATCTCCTAGGAGATCAGAAATAATCTCCTAGGAGATCCGAAATGATCTCCGAGGAGATCAAAAATGAAAGGCACGCACGCTTGAGAGAAGAAAAGCAAAAAAATGAGTTTTATGAGATTTCGACACATGTCGCGCTCTGCTTTAATCCGGACCTAGATTTGAAAACGGAGCCCGATTCCAAGAATTTCGCCAGAAACACACACAAAAGTAGCAACACATACCTTAAAGTCTATTTCCCCCTAATCATATGTAAGTAGGATTTTCCACCAAAAGTCTATTTTTTATCATTCATGAACGCCCTTTTTAGAATTTGAAGTCTGAAGAAGCATCACACTCAACTATTTGTGAAGACAGAAGGCCATCAAGCAAGGCTACGTGATAAAATAAAAAATAAAAAATTGTGAAGACATTAAAATGTGTACTTGGGCTTCGTTTGGCGCGGTGGCGGCGTTCGTGAACGTTGTGGTCATGAACCGTCGTTTGTGAACGCCCGACCTCACCTAAAAATATTCATGCATTTTATGCTCTAAACTAGTTTATTTTCTTTATAGCGGTCATAACCTTTGTCTAGCCAAACATACATTCTGTGATAATGACGTTTTTGACCAAACTCGCGGTATGTATAATAGTAATAATACAAAAGGATATTGACATAACTCTAGTTGAGTTTCATCACAGTGAGATTCCCAAATGCATTCATGTCTGAATCAGAAGATGAAAACGACACTGCCCTTTAATTTCATCTCCATCTCTCTCCTCTTCCTCTTGATATTCTCAAAGGATTTCTGCTTGTTTCAGTGCACAACCCCCAACAACTGGAGACGGGGAGACGACAGTAGGGATAGAGAGAGAAATCTTTGTTGTACAGCTGAGCTTTTTAAGCTGAGACATGAATCAGAGAGTACTTATCATGAACTTTTTGATCCTGTTTGGGAGAGCGGTATCAGTGTGGGGCGGTTGTGAACGTAGTCATGAAAAATGCAGAAACCGCTATGCGGTCACGGACACTGTTTTTATGAAAATGGCATGCACGTTTGGTCAAGTTTTAGCGGTCATGAACACTCAAACACCAGAAAAAAGATGTCACCACTGTGTTTACTACCACTGCGTTTACTACCACAACTTCACACGGATATCACTCAAATGTCACAACTTTCCCAAACAGGGCCTTAGCTCTCTAGAGATTTTGCCCATTTTCTGTCTCGTTACTGATCATCAAAGAGCGCATACTACACAACAACAACAACACTAAAGCCTTTATCCCACCATAGTGGGGTCGGCAATTTCTCAAAAGATTCATATTCATAAGGGTGACTAAATTTTACGTTGTCGTCTACCTAACACAACCCTCATCATTTTTCATTCGGGCTTGTGACTGGCATCGGCTAGTTTAAAGAGCGCATACTCCATTTTAATTTCCCAGCTGCTCTCTGTAGCTCTACTTCTTTTCTGGTATTTGAATTATGGTGTACAAATTTGACATGAACTTTATTAAAGGACCACATTTCTAATGTTAACTTCTAATTTGTTCTTCAATAATCTTCTATACTCAATCCATGATACGTGTCGTCTTATTTTTCTTTTTTCCTTATACGAATAATTACTGTTGCGGATCGCTCGGGTGCTCTGGTAGAACGATCGAATTAAATCACCTTAGCTCGGAAGCGGACCGAGCGAGCAAACAGTTAATGAGTGAATTAGAAAGTGACACAAGAACTTTTAACGTGGAAAACCCTGAAAAGGGTGAAAAACCACACGGACGGAGCTGTGCCGGCCAACTTCCACTATCTTCTGGGGGTTATAATTAGAAATTAAGAACTCGAGCGCGACAGGCTGCTGCTCGTTACAATGATAGAAAGAGAGAGAGAGAGAGAGAACTCCGAGGGTAACAGACCACCTCTCGAAAAACTAAGTATTTCTTCTTCTGAGAACGGTGGTGAGAACAAAAGTGAGAATGTTGAGTCGCCTTTCGCGACCTTCGAAGGCTCGAAGGAGATCTTTGAAGATTCGAAGGAGATCTTCCAAGGTCGAAGGAGATCTTCAAGCGCCGAAGGAGAATTCCATGGAAATCTTCAAATGAGCTCTCTCGAGCGTAGAAGACAAGATGTCCTGAAATGAAGGCTCTGGGCTCCTTTTATAGCTTTGGCCGGGGGTAGCCCGGTAATTTCACCGTTGTAACCACCGTAACCACCTGACAGACGAATCACGTTTTCCGATTCGGAGCACACAGATCGCCATTTTTCGTAAATGACCGTCTCGCCCTTCGGGCAGTTCGGGCAGCTTCGTTGATGGTGATGAAGGCGACGAACGGGTCATGCAATCTGAGAAATTAGTAAATGTTAACTGTGCGCGTGTCGGGAATGTGGAAACGTTCTGAGCGCGTGAGGAACTGTTCTGAGCATGCCACGAACACAGGAGCGTTCTGATCGCGGAGCGAACACGGGAGCGCTCTGAGCTTGTCCGGAGGCGTTCTGAGCGTGCAACGAAAACAGGAGCATTCTGAGCGCGCAACGAACACGAGAGCGTTCTGAGTGCGCAATGAACACGCGGGGGGGGGGGGGGGGGGGGGGCGCTCTAAGCATGTCAGGAGGCGTTCTGAGCGTGCAACGAAAACAGGAGCGTTCTGAGCGCGCAACGAACACGAGAGCGTTATGAGTGCGCAATGAACACAGGGGGGGGGCTCTGAGCATGTCAGGAGGCGTTCTGAGTGCACAACGAACATGAGAGCGTTCTGAGCGCGCAACGAACACGAGAGTGGACTGAGCGCGCACGGGGGCACTCTGAGCGTGTCAGAAGGCGTTTTGAGCGCGCAACGAGTAAGCCCCCCCCCCCCCCCCCCCCCCTCCGAGCTAAACCCAGGTCGGGAGAGAGGGGATCTTACTGCCCAAGACGGTCGCTTAGCGCTTCCCGGGTGGCAACGATCCACCCTCTCAAGCTCTAAGTGGTCGCCTTGTCAAGCAAGAGAATCAACACATCACATCAGATACACAATGTGGAAGCAATCATAAAGTAAACTAACAAGACACACATATATACATAAGTAAAAGATCGTAGCCAACTGTTTACATGGGTGGCCTTGTGGGCTAAGGATAACTACTACAACTTATACACTCCTTATTTAGTCATATATCCGAGGACTCACATCACAGAAAACAAGGGGTGAGGTCGGTGTATCCGAACGGGCCATCTCGAGAGCCGGATTTTTATCATGCGGTGCTGGGGCTTCGCGTTGTCCCGTCTCCTGTGAACGGTTATAATAACAACCGTTAGTCACAAAGCTAAGTGGAAAACATATCTCCTCCCCGGATTCATGTCCTGGGGACGAGCATAGGCACCCAAACAGAAATTAAATAGCCGAAGCAGGAAAGGTTAGCAACATGTATATAACTGGGCATCCTGGTAACACTAACAGTTATTTAAAGGAGGATCTCAGCTATTAACCATAATGATACAAATAATCCTAATTTGCACACACACCGTGGGTGTTCAAAACTCGCTCACAAAACCCTGTGCTGACACAGTTTGGACCGCTTTTCTTCCAGCAGGGTAGCGAACCACGCGGGCCTCACCGATGTTGCCGTCGGTGACAGTGACCAGTCCTGCCACTTCTGGGTGTGGTCGTACCGCACCACCCAGGCCCTCCCGTATAACTCAGTGTACTACTTGGATGTGAGTGAAATCTGGCGATCCTGAAATTTAGGCCCACCAGCGGAGGCAAATCCGCGGGTACGGAGTGGTGATTTCCCGCGGTACACATCTCCCTATCGCCAAGAGTCGTCAACTCTCCTGCACCGATACGAACGGTCTGCGAGCGTGACCGACCCGCCACTTTTACCGCACACATTTTACAAACAGTTAACTAAAAAAATAACATACACCTCAGGTCAGCCGCGATTTCCATGACTAGACCGGCTATCCGTCTTTTGGCCGGGAGGGGCAATGGGCGTGAGGGCACATTATTTGGGGCTAACCCTGGAGGAGATACTCAACTCGCGGTTATCCCCAACTAAGGCTTCACAAAATAGGGAAGGCCGCTCGTTAGAGCAGAAACTGGGTTAGCACTGTAGGTATAACAATTTGCAGTAATTGAGTACAGTAAGTATGGTACAAAGTAAGCTGCATAGTTGCGGTGCTGAATAGTAAAGTACTTGAAAGGAAGGCCGGAAGTAAAGGGCCGAAATAACCGGGCCAGTACGTGACTGGAATAGTACTGGAAAGGATCAACTGAAAGCAGTAATTACTTGACCAGTACGAGACTGGAGTCGCTCTGAGCATGTCAGGAGGCGTTCTGAGCGTGCAACGAAAACAGGAGCGTTCTAAGCGCGCAACGAACACGAGAGCGTTCTGAGTGCGCAATGAACACGGGGGGGGGGGGGGGGGGGGGGGGGGGGCGCTCTGAGCATGTCAGGAGGCGTTCTGAGTGCACAACGAATATGAGAGCTTTCTGAGCGCGCAACGAACACGAGAGCGGACTGAGCGCGCACGGGAGCACTCTGAGCGTGTCAGAAGGCGTTTTGAGCGCGCAACGAGTAAGCCCCCCCCCCCCCCCCCCCTCCGAGCTAAACCCAGGTCGGGAGAGAGGGGATCTTACTGCCCAAGACGGTCGCTTAGCGCTTCCCGGGTGGCAACGATCCACCCTCTCAAGCTCTAAGTGGTCGCCTTGTCAAGCAAGATAATCAACACATCACATCAGATACACAATGTGGAAGCAATCATAAAGTAAACTAACAAGACACACATATATACATAAGTAAAAGATCGTAGCCAACTGTTTACATGGGTGGCCTTGTGGGCTAAGGATAACTACTACAACTTATACACTCCTTATTTAGTCATATATCCTAGGACTCACATCACAGAAAACAAGGGGTGAGGCCGGTGTATCCGAACTGGCCATCTCGAGAGCCGGATTTCCATCATGCGGTGCGGGGGCTTCGCGTTGTCCCGTCTCCTGTGAATGGTTATAATAACAACCGTTAGTCACAAAGCTAAGTGGAAAACATATCTCCTCCCCGGATCCATGTCCTGGGGACGAGCATAGGCACCCAAACAGAAATTAAATAGTCGAAGCAGGAAAGGTTAGCAACATGTATATAACCGGGCATCCTGGTAACACTAACAGTTATTTAAAGGAGGATCTCAGCTATTAACCATAATGATACAAATAATCCTAATTTGCACACACACCGTGGGTGTTCAAAACCCGCTCACAAAACCCTGTGCTGACACAGTTTGGACCGCTTTTCTTCCAGCAGGGTAGCGAACCCCGCGGGCCTCACTGATGTTGCCGTCGGTGACAGTGACCAGTCCTGCCACTTCTGGGTGTGGTCGTACCGCACCACCCAGGCCCTCCCGTACAACTCAGTGTACTACTTGGATGTGAGTGAAATCTGGCGATCCCGAAATTTAGGCCCACCAGCGGAGGCAAATCCGCGGGTACGGAGTGGTGATTTCCCGCGGTACACATCTCCCTATCGCCAAGAGTCGTCAACTCTCCTGCACCGATACGAACGGTCTGCAAGCGTGACCGACCCGCCACTTTTACCGCACACATTTTACAAACAGTTAACTAAAAAAATAACATACACCTCAGGTCAGCCGCGATTTCCATGACTAGACCGGCTATCCGTCTTTTGGCCGGGAGGCGCAATGGGCGTGAGGGCACATTATTTGGGGCTAACCCTGGAGGAGATACTCAACTCGCGGTTATCCCTAACTAAGGCTTCACAAAATAGGGAAGGCCGCTCGTTAGAGCAGAAACTGGGTTAGCACTGTAGGTATAACAATTTGCAGTAATTGAGTACAGTAAGTATGGTACAAAGTAAGTTGCATAGTTGCGGTGCTGAATAGTAAAGTACTTGAAAGGAAGGCCGGAAGTAAAGGGCCGAAATAACCGGGCCAGTACGTGACTGGAATAGTACTGGAAAAGATCAACTGAAAGCAGTAATTACTTGACCAGTACGAGACTGGAGTATTGAAAAGAATTAAACAACGTGCAGTAATTACTTGACCAGTGCAAGACTGGTGAATCAAAATAAATTAAACAAAAAACAGTAATTACTTGACCAGTACGAGAATGGAGTAGCGAAAGAATTAAACAAAGAGCAGTAATTACTTGACCAGTATGAGACTGGAGTAGCGCAAGAATTAAACAAAGAGCAGTAATTACTTGACAAGTACGAGACTGGAGTAGCGAAAGAATTAAACAAAGAGCTGTAATTACTTGACCAGTCTGAGACTGGAGTAGCGAATGAATAAAAAAAATAGTAATTGCTTGACTAGTACGAGACTGGAGTCAAGAAGTTAAAATAAATGAACATGTTAGTAGTCCACAACTCCAAAATTAGGAGGCTTCAGTCTAATCTCCGTTCTTAGGAGGAATGTTCTATTCTACCTCAGTTCATATGGGTTTCTTCCCAATTCTGCTTCTCTTAATTATAGCCGACCAATGAGTTTAATTGCGCCTTTTAGACATCGCTTTATTAGGTATTTCTTAGCTTCTAAAAAAAAGACAGATTCCAAAGTCCCGGAATTACTTTTAAATGTAGCTCGATGTTTCATAAAAGGACCCCGCATCACTTCGAGCTTGAGTTTTCACTCTTGTTCATCGTGTTGTTATTGTTGGGAATTGTATTCACAATTACCTTGATTTGTGAGAAGTCGCCCTTGAACTAAGATTGAATTGCATTTGTATTTGATATGCTTTTCCAGTATTGTCTTGCAGATTATTATTGCTAAGTGTAAATCAATGTCAGGTCACAATGGGTCTGCAAACACAGTTTCATACAATGTAATTCCTCATTATATGAAACATGGTGATGACTCATGTGTGATCTCTCTATTGGGGTACACTTCATTTTCAAGACTATTGAAGACTTTGGAGTGCGGTTGCAGCAAGTGTTCAAGAGAAGAAAAGAAATTTTTGAAAACAATTTCTCTAAGGATATGTCTCGAGAGATCAGACTTGTCTCGAGAGTTCTGGCATGTCTCGAGAAGCAAGTTCTGTTGATCTCGGTATTTCTGTTCTTGATGACTCGAGAGATCAAGCTTGTCTCGAGAGTCCTTAAGACCGAAATCTTTGTAATGTCTCGAGAGATCATCGAGTTCTCGAGACATCCCTTTCTTGCTCTCTTTGTTTCATATCTCGAGAGATCCGTTAGTTCTCGAGAGATCCCTTATGTCTCGAGATTTCTGTCCGTTATTTTTCTAATTTGTTTCCTCTGTTCTTGATGGTTCGTAAACGCTCCTTCCCGATCCTAACGGCTATATTGAGTGCGTTTAAGGTAGATTTAACCCTTAATCATTGCCCTCTATATATATGATCGCTCTTGGGTTATTTCCAACAAGTTTTCGAATCGTTCTCAAACCCTAATTTTCTTTCCTGATCTAAAAGAACGAGAAAAGCGCCGCCTCGCCGTCGCCTACGATTGAAGATCGATCTACTCATTGGAGTTGTTGATTTCTATCAAGAAGGATTCGATCGATCCGTGTTCTGATTCTACAACCTCTATTGGATCGTTTCTGATTGTCAAAGACAGATTTGAAGGATCGTTGTTCCTCATCGTTCTCAAAAGCCATTCAAGAAGAAGGAAGAAAACGCCTCTGTTATTCAGATCTGGTATCTTATTGTTCAAAACCTTTTATCATCTATTGTAGGAGTTGTTATCTCCGAGCTGTAGGAGAGGTTGTTCTCCGAGTTGTAGGAGAAGTTTTTCTCCGAGTTGTAAGAGAGGTTCTCTCTGAGTTTGTAGGAGTTTGACTCCGAGACTGTAGGATCGTTCTTGATCTGAGATTTAGTGAGTAGTCAAGTCTAGCTGTGGTGCTAGATTGGCGAGGCCGGCAGTGGAGTACCCAAGTACGGGGAACCACTATAAATTCCTGGTGTTATCTGTGGCTGTGATTTATTTTGTGTGCTGTGCTTTACGTTTAATTTTTAATTCCGCAAAAGACGTAGAGATCACCTATTCACCCCCCTCTAGGTGATTTAGGTAGGCAACTAGATACTTCAATTGGTATCAGAGGGTCGTTGTTCGTTGCTAGATACTTCAATTGACCGAAATCTTTGTAATGTCTCGAGATACTTCAATTGGTATCAGAGGGTCGCTGTTCACTGCACTTGCAGTTATTTACTCGTAAAATCGTCCTATAATTATGACGTGATTGCGGGTCACTATTCCTTCTCCCAACTCTTGAAAATCTGATAATATAAGTCTCGATTATTGTTTTTCCAAAACAATTTGGCAAGTCCCACATTTATCTCCAAGTGTCCCCATAAATTTTATAGAACACTTAAACAGTATATTAGGGGCTAACAAATTTTCCAAAGATTTTCCCGCCCATTTTGGAGGTTTAATTTATCCGAAGAAATCTTATTTAGGCTTATTACCTTACCAATTCAACTTATAAAAATCCCAAATTCTGGTAGTGTCTTCAAGGAGCCATAAGCATAAGCCTATAAATTTTCCAGAATTTTCCAAGGTTGTTAGGGCTTTTAATTCATTCAAATAACTCTTGCAAAAGCTCATAAAAATAGCACAACACCTCAGAAAAATCCCAAAAATTTACTGGGGTTGGCCCTCATAATCAGGAACATTTTTCTTATTCAAAGCATTTTCCCTAGGAGTCTAGATTTGCCTCAGAAAATTCAGGAAGGAGGGGGGGGGGGGGGGGGGGGGGGGGGGGGGGGGGGTTGGGGTGCGAATAGCCAATCATGAGGCCGGGATTGGCAGATTGCGCGCGCGCCTGGTGTTCTGCCTCCACAGTGGATCTGGGCCTGATCCGTTGTGGGGGAGGGGGCGCGAATGCGGAGGCGGGCGGGATTTTAGAATCCCGCCCCGTCCGATCTTATCATGGAGATCGGACGTCCGCCGCTGCTCCCCGACGGTGCAGAGGGTGGCGGCCTCTGCCACCGCCGGTCAGCAGCCGCCTGCCACCAGCGCCGCCCCCGGTTGACTCGTCGGGGGCCGACGAACCATCTGGCTGTGGTCCATCGGCCTGACGTCGCCGGCCTCCGCCGGACTTTGCCAAAACGAAGGGGCTGGGTGGCGCGACCTACATGGGCCATCCTGGTCGATGTTGCGCCTCCCCTCCCCCTTGAAGAGCATCCTTCTGCCCCCGACCGGGTCGCCGGGGGAGGGGCTTGTCTCCGATGGTGGTCCGGTGGCCTGGCCCCGCCTGCCGCCGTCAGAAACCGCAATAATGCGGTACAGGAAAAACAGAGGGGGGGGGGGGACTTGTGGGTGCCGCTGGAGGCACGTCCCCAAGCGGCCCCCCCACCTCTCCTTGTTAGGGCATGGTTCCCCGGTGGGGTACTGCTCCCCCAGCGCCACCACCGGTGCTGGGGTGAGGCTTACACTGTCGGGCCACCAGCCAAGCCTGGGGCATGGCTCGGGTGGTGTTGGCGGCGCTCCGGCGATGGGGGGGGGCATGCAGAATGTGGGGGGTATTGGGAAGGGGGATGGGTTCCACCTGAAGAGGGGGGCCTCAGGAGGTGCTTGGGAGGTGGGCCATTGGAGGGTGGCGGGGTGGTGGCTTGGGTGGTGTTTCCCGGAGAGGTAGCTCCGACAGAGGGAAGGGGCTGACTGGGGGGGGGGGGGGGGTAAGTGAGTTCATAGAGGGGGATGCTGCTTTTATAGGGAGGAGGGGTGCCTCCCTCCCTTTCTACCGATGTGGGACTAAAGGGAGGGGGTGGGGGAAGATATTTCTTCCCCCTCCATCCACTTCCTCAAGGCCACCTGGCCACTCTGAATGGGGTAGGGGAAGCCTCCCTTGGTGTGTCTGTGTGTGGTGGTGGTGGGGGGAGGGGGTGGGGGGTGGTGAGTCTCCCATTTGGAGAATTTTAAAAAATAAGTAGTTTTGGGGTGTTTGACCAAAGTCAACCCTAGGGTGGGTTCCCCATGTAGGTCAAGGTCCAAGTGGGTCCAACTCGTCGGGTGGATGGTCAATGTTGGAGTATTAAATCAACTTGGGTGCGTGCACGTTTTTGGGGTGTCGTAAAGTTTGATTTGACCGTGGGTTGACTTTCCAACGTCACAATTGGTCACCACGAACTTTGTTGGTCTTGTTTTGACTTTAAGAGTTCACTGAGACTGACTGAAAATGATTCTGAGTTCATTTGTTTAATATTTTGAAAGGTGTGTCGTGACGGTCTACAAAACCTAAAACAAACATATTTCTCATACGACCTCCGATTGAAACGCAACGAGTCTTGTTGCGCTCATATTGACTGTATGAGTTAACGGAATTGACAGAAGTCAATTCAGAGTATGTATGGTCATTGTACCCCAACGACGTCGTTGTGACGCACTACGATACTCAAAATGGTCGTTTCCTCCAAACGACCTCGGTTTGGAATGGACCGAATTCCATTGCACTCGTATTGATTACACGAGTCTAACGGAACTGACATAAGTCAATTTGGAGTACGTATGGTCACTATACCCCCAACGACTTTGTTGTGATGCACTACGATACTCAAAATGGTCGTTTCCTCCAAACGACCTCGGATTGGAACAGAACGAGTTCCATTGCACCCGTATTGAGTACACGAGTCTAACGGAACTGACGGAAGTCTATTTGGAGTTTTCTAGCACAATATCCCACAATCGGGCCACTTTCTATTTTTGGGGGTTACTTTTATTGGGTCCACTAGGGTCTAGTGACCCAATAAATGTCGGGATGTTACAATCAAATAAAAATAAAAGGATTTTCGTCCTCGAAAATTGCTTAAGGTAGGGGAAAACATACATGCGAGAAGAGTGTTGTAAGTCTCCCCCCCCCCCCCCCCCCCCCCGGAACACAAAACACGGCCGAGGGAAGTCTTATGCCCAGGACAGCCGCCTTGCCGAAGCGCCAGCTCACGGGCTAGCCTCCTCCACAAGACGCATATCCTGCCGGCTAACAAATATCATCAATGCCAACCCATCACATAAAGTAAAACAAGAAGCCACCAGATACATACATCCGCATAAGTACAGTCCAAATACACACAAACGAGTGTATAATATCAGAGTAACAAAAGGAAGGCCTCAAGGGCTACAACAAAACTCGCTCACATCTGTCACTGACGGCTGCGATGGTATCATGGTATCCTGCCCTGTCGTCCCGGCCGGACTATCCGTCTCCAGCGCCGTGCGCTGCTGCTCCAGGGTGCGCCGCTGCTCCAGGTTGCGCTGCCGCTCCAGGATGCGCTCCTAAAAAGGGGACGTAGCAACCGTTAGTCATAAAGACTAAGTGGCTTCACATCCGCTCCCATGACGACTCCAAGGCACCGGGCGGAAAGAAAGAAAAGGAGCTGCAATATTAGCAATAATAAACAAGCAGGTGACAGGTAATAGTTGTTCATATGTGTCGGTTGTTTAAGTGCCCACGCACTTTCCATAGCACTAACCAATATGTTCGTAAGCATAAAAGTAGCAGTGGTTATATATATTTGCAAGTATAAGTAGCAACAGACATAAGCAGAGTATTAGAGAACTGAATTGAACTCAACTTATAAGGATGCCCATACAAGCTTATAAGTCAAGGGTCTGCGTATAAAGGTAACTCATCATATAAGGATGCCCATACAAGTTTATATGATGAGGTTCCAATGCGGTGCAATGCAATGATTATGATATGAATGCGGTGCAATGATTATGATATGAGGACTGACTCATGCATAATTGCTATGTCGACATAGACATTTAGTTCCCACTTTTCGAGGGTAGCTAACCACTCAGGCGCCCCCCGTCGTGGCCAGACGGTGGCAGTGGCATGAGCTTCGACACTTCTAGGAGGGTATGAACACTACCGGTCCTAGGCCTATGTACGCCTCGACGCTCTTGTTCATAGCAGAGTCCCTGCGTACTACCCGCATTCATGCGGGGTATTCAAGACGCGGAGGGGATCTATTGGGTAGATGGACACCAAGACATTCCAACCCAACCGGTCTGAGTCTAACTGCCGGCTTCTGTCGGTGTCACGACTAGCGAGCCCGTAGACCCGCCACAACTTATCCTCCCACGAGGATCTATACCACCATGCGCAATTATGTTTACCTTCGTAGTTTGAACACACCATGCGTGTTATCGAGCACCAAGGACTCGCTCCACGAGCCTTACCACCTTCCGCCTCGCGCGGCAATAATCGATGCCAATTAGCATCCAAGTCCCCCAACAACTGGGTCCTTTCCTTTTCACCACCGGCTATAACTATAACTTGTGACCCGCACTAAGTTAACCGTGCCGCCCGTTCCGGTTGATTACTCGTGTGCAGTGGTGTGCGTATAACATGGACATTATTAAACCAATTCATAGGTCTATGGACTACTTGCGCACAAGAGGGCCTAACATACTATTTAACTATGGAATCTAGTCAAGAAAAGCTACTGGACTTCCACCATCGGTCGTAATTTAATTAACAATCCTATGACTGAGGATTATTTATCATCTCCCCCATATGGGGATTAGATCATTTCACCTCATAATCAGCAGCAACAGAACATATATATATATATATATATATATATATATATATATATATAATGAAATCCCAACTACAGGGATCTACTTCTCAAATCTAAATCAACAGCAACTGATCTTATAAATATATATATATATATATATATGTGTGTGTGTAATGAAATCCCAATTACAGGGATCTACTTCTCAAATCTACATCAACAGCAACAGATCTTATATATATATATATATATATATGTATAATGAAATCCCAATTACAGGGATCTACTTCTCAAATCTAAATCAACAGCAACAGATCTTATAAATATATATATAATGAAATCCCAATTACAGGGATCTATTCATTTTCATCCTAAATGAAATTTAGGGCAACCACCTTCTCTCCTCCCATGCTCCCTCATGAGGCCACCACATTTCACGGGATCAACATCCTTGCATTCATATTGAAGCGGGGAGTCGAATGAGGGCATTTTCGCGGCGATCGGCGCCCTACAGCGAAAAACCCTAACGCGGCCTCAACCTACGGAACTTCATTTCGCTCCCAAATCGACTCAATTGAGTTCGATATCTCGCCTAGGGGGTCTAAGATACTAGCACCAAGGGAGAGGGGTCGGAAGTCACCTGAATCCGGGCCGACGATCGCGGCGGCATGACGGCGCTTGGACGAACTCAACTCTTTCCAAGCTAGCTCTTCTTCCAACGGACGCACGAGCTTCTCCACGAATTTTCTTGGCCAAAACCCTAAGTGGGGTGGGGGAGAGGTGGAGACAGAGAATGAGAAAGAGAGGGAGGAAGATGGAGTTCTGGGAAGAAGACGATGAAGAAGAAGAAGAGAAAATGAGATGGCTCGGCCCTTTCTTTTTGGTTTGCATTAATAGGCCTTGGGACTCCAAACATAAGTGTCATCTCCTTATTGGACTCTATTCCACTGGCTCCCCAAAGATAAAATAAACAAAGAGCAGCCAGGCTCTTTTCTTTTTCTCTCGGGAATGATAAGCCTTCTCGTTCGACGTTCGTCGAACGGGAGCAGCTCCCCGTTCGTCGAACGACGAACGGGAGCTGCTCCTTAGCTGAGCGCTCCCCGTTCGACGTTCGTCGAACGGGAGCAGCTCCCCGTTCGTCGAACGACGAACGGGAGCTTCTCCTTAGCTGAGCGCTCCCCGTTCGACGTTCGTCGAACGGGAGCAGCTCCCCGTTCGTCGAACGACGAACGGAAGCTTCTCCTTAGCTGAGCGCTCCTAATGTCGAACGGGAGCGCTCCCCGTTCGTCGATCGACGAACGGGAGCAGCTTGCGTTCGACGAATTCGTCGAACGGGAGCTGCTAGCCGAGAACTCTCCAAAAATCCATAGGATCCAGATCTGCTCCTCCAGGAATGGGATGTTACAAATCCTATAAACGAAAAAAAACAATTTCGCCCCCGAAATTTAGGTTTGGGTCACGAGGGTCGCATAAACCATAGCAGCAGGTCTATTCTGAACACAAACAGAAGTTGTCAATGGTGAGAACTATAACAGCTCCATCATTGAAGTTAATAAGAAAGAAAAGAAAAACCAAATCCTTTCCTGGAGCATAACCGCAACACACAATTTCTCATTTTGAAAATCAATAAAAGAGAGAGAGCCCAGGTAACAAAATTTCACATATTTATGTGTACATGTACGCATGTACATGCCCCAAACCAAATGCCCTAACAGCAGAAAAAGTAGCTGCTACAGCTAATAACTTTTACCTGTATGTATATATATATATGTTTAATCCCAAACCTGAAAGGGCATAGCAAAACCAGGGAGGAGCATAGCACCTACCCTCAATTCCAAAGGAATAACTCCCAATATAAGAACAGCAGAAAACATATTATAACATATCCGACACACAGTTGTAACATATTTGTGCCTATCAAAGAAATTCTCCGCGACTCAGTTCAAAGCATTTCGAACCTCTCGCCGTTCGTCGCCGTGGGTTTTGTTCACCTAGGAGGGAACCCGAACCTAACAACAATAAGGGATCCTATGATTCGAGCTAGTACTAAGTAACGAGGTTGTCGCTCTCGAGGGAAAAGAAGAAAATTTTCTGAATTGACCCTCCTACAGCCACCATAAATTTATATACGCCGTCCGATGCATCGACACATGTGTCTCCCAGACCACGCGCCGGACGAGATGAATAGCCAACAAGGCTTCTACATGGGTTTAGTGCATATTAGTATGATACTAAGTTTAGGCTATGGTATTAAATCAAGAGATGACAGACTAGTTTAGGCCATACCTGGGGAAAACAATCCCGGGTAATGCTGTCGCATAAGGTCCATCGGCTCCCAAGTGTATTCCTCCCGTCCATGGTTGGACCACAACACTTTCACCAACGGAACCCTCTTTCTCCGCAGCACTCTGGTCTCGGTGTCTACTATCCGCAAAGGCTCCAGCCGGACAGACCTGCCGGTCTCCACAGGACCAGACGTAGCTACCACATGCTGATCAGGGCGAAGCAAGGCCCTCCGAAGGGAGGACACATGGAAGACGTCGTGTAAATTCTCCAATTCTGGCGGTAACTGGTACGCCCGTGAGAGGTGTATATAAATACGCAAGTGCACGTGCCGTACAAGTAATAAAATGATGAGAAAGTGATCGTTCCCACGAGGAAGTGCTTAACTTAGTGCTCACAAATATTAGTTCCGCCTTTTCTCTAAATTCAAGCAAGTAATAAATGATTGGTAAAGATAATTAAATAATTCAAAAGCAACAATTACAACCCTAATTACGGTTACTTAAATTACTTTTACTTCACTTGGAAAGATAGTCTCACATGTGATTTTCCCTTGCTATGATGATAACTACTCAAAATGATAATTCATAAAATATTAACAATGATCTTGCAACGATTCTAAAATGGATAACTTTATCTCTCGATCACCATTATCCGTTTATCCCAAATCCTCTAGTTGTCTCCAACTTAGATGAAATTAGAATAACAAAAAGCGCTAGAATCACGGTTGCTAATTTAAGAGGAGATCTCTCTCTCTCTTGGAATTATATTAAGATTTATGATACACTTTCAACGCTCCTCTCTCGAATCTCGCGATGAAGTATAAATACGGAAGTTTGGTTAAAAACTACACGACTCCTCTCTCGAATATCGCCGTGCGAATAAACGTTCATCTAGCCCGACTCATCTCTCGAATTGTTGCCAAGCACTTTAAAGATGAAACTTAAACCAAAATCCCAAGAATAGATCATAAATTTAATAAAGATCAACATCAATACATTCACAAATTATAAATGAAAATCAAGTCATCATCACAACTAAGGTACTTCACACATGCAAGACTTAGAAAATTAGTTCATGGAGGAAGAGAAGAGTAGCAAATCAAAGTAGATCTTACTAGACATGATTAAGGGAATCAAAAATGCTGTAGGAATATTTCTAGACTCAGATCTTTCTCCTTGGTGATGATCCACGCCTTCTTTCTCCAAGCCCTAGCCGAAATTTCCAAGAGGAAGAAGACCTCCAAAAGTTCCCTCCTCCCTTTCCAAGTTCTCCCTCACAATAATAATGATTTTTCCCCCTCTTTTTCGTGCTCATAACTGTCCTTCCAAATCTGAAGGGGTGCCTCCTTTGGAATTACACATAGGCACCTCTTTTAAAATTCAAAAATCTGAATTTCCGCCGCCACGTTGCAACCTGCAAATTTCTGGCGTTGCAACTTATTTTCTGCATCAGCAATAAATGTTCCATTGCTTCCCCAACTTGAATCCTTTGACCAATCTTAGATATAAAACATGGAAAATGACCGAAATCAGCCCAACATTGATTAATAAAATATTTAAACATATTTACTATAATTTGGGGATTATTTTTCTCTTTTTTAAAGACAATTAGAATAAAATAAGTAGTGAAATAACTTCCTTTTGGGAAGTTATCACACCCCCACACTTAGTCATTTGCTAGTCCCTAGCAAATATAATCAATTCAAAACTTGGATAAAGAATTAATGAAATTGTGCAAACTCAGATAATCACACATCCTTAACAACAAATTAACTAAGGCATATTAATGAAATCCGCTTTACTCAACTGATAAGCCAATAAATCAACACGAATTCAATCATTCACAAATCCATTAGCTCGAATGAAAGGTAAAGCTCAAATAAAGTCATAAGTGTTGTGTGTGCTTTTCCTTAAAATTAGTTACTCCTAAACATCTTTTAACAATGGATCTCCGCAACATAGGGAAGGATAAGAATAGCTAAATTAATGATTGAGCTTACGCAAAGATCAGTAGTTCAAATGAGAGTAGAATTGACTTGGATAAGCGTTCAAGGATGATGTTGATAGCAAAAAGACATTCCCTTAGTTCGTAATCTTAATAACTCACCAATTCATGGGGTTTATTGACATTTTCACTTTTTTTTTTTTTATATTCAAAGTAGGGATCATTCCAAGTATAAGTGTACATACCCAGGCCACATAATCACTATGATGCAATATTTTCTCTTTTCTTTTTTTTTTATAATTTATGATTTGCTAACATAGTAGGGATCATTCCAGGTATGTATACATATACTTAGGCCCATATCACTATGAATCTCAATCATTTTTTTTTTATTAAACACCCATAAAATGGCTAATATACTAAGACGTAACTAATAAGAATATTGGGAAGGTAAGCGTGGAATAATACGTATCAACATGAAAAGAGTTCAAGTACAAAGATTGTAGTGGAGGGTCAAAATGGTTTAACTACATAACCCAAGTTTCAGCCAACATCGCTAACTCAGTTCTTACTCACCCATTCCCATAATATTTTAGAAAGCCATATCAAAAGCTAGGTTTTTTGAAGTAAAATCTTTCAAGGAAAAATTGTGCTTAAATCAGACTTAAGAACGCTTTACCAAAAAAAAAATTCTCACTAATTTCAAATTCTGTGACTGAAATCGTTTGATTAACCGGCAATACCACTCGATTATCATTGGATAACAAGAATGTCCTATAGGTTAAATTGCAAAAACAAAGACGGAGTTATTGAGTTCGCATATATAAATAAATAAGTCCTTATCCAAGCAGTAGGGGTTGAACACTACCCACCCCCACACTTAAAATATTGCTAGTCCCTAGCAATGAACTCAAAGAAAATATAAAAGAGGAAATAATTGACAATTTAACCATGAAAGAAATAAAGTAAAACTAAAACAAATACTCCCCTCATATTTTTTTTGTACGTTTTGTTGCAATCTCCCAAGGAAGGCCTAGTCCAAGAGTGTTCCGTTCAAATCATAGCTCAGAAGTCCAGAAGATCTGCAAGTAGCATCATAAAACCAAACAGAAACATATCCCAAATAAAATAGCGTTAGACGTGTACCATAGAAATTGGATGGAGCCATATCGTAACCAAGCAATTTGGGGAAACAAAGTAAGGGGATGCAAGTAATTGGGCAATAGAACTTATGCAAAAATCACAGCAATAATGTTCACATCAGTCACAAAAATAAAGCAAACATCACAGCAATAATGCCACAAAAAATATTATCCAAAACGAAGGAAGCAAAAAGGAGGCATAATATTGTCCAAACAGCAGTCAAAAAGTAAACAGGAAATCCAAAAAGATGAAACTGGTCAGCACCCGGCTACTCGCTCGCAGCATCGTCCATCTCTTCCTCATCCTCGTCAGGATCATCGTCCTCGTCCTCGTCATCAGCATCAGTATCTTCATCAGCATCATCACTGTCATCTTCATCATAGGCAGTATCCAATCTCTCCCGTCCTTTAGTCATTAGATATCCTCTCTTGTCAAAATTATTGCAGTAGGGGTAACTTGGTATCGGCATCGGGAGTTTTGCCTTGTACATGAGCTGAGCAAGCACATTACACACATAGTCCTGTCGGGCATCAAAATAACAATGCTCAAGGCGTTGGTACGTCTTCATGTACTCTGTATCCTGCAAGCAGAGCACGCTAGCCTGAGCTGGGTTTCCTTCATTTAGAGTAATCTCCTCTGGAGAACCGGGAGGTGGCCTTGTGTATTCCCCCCGAAGAACTGATTTCATTCTTTCATTTGTTTTCTTCGGGGACTCCTCTGCAACTTTGATATTCTTCTCTATCACCGTCACCGTGATATGATGACCAACCTGCGTAACTGTGTCTCCTCTCCTCATGTCCACACCAGCGTTCTTGCAGAGCTCTGTAATCAAAGTGGGGAACCAAAGGTGTTTTGATTTTTCTTCTCCTACTTTCTTCCGAATGCTACTATGAATTAAATGACCAACATCAAACTTTATGCCCTTTAGGATACTATAGATGAGGGCAATACGCTCGAAAGATACAACATTTGCGTGCCTTGTTGGCACGATACCTGCATTAATAAATAGTAGCCACACTTTTGCCTCTCGAGATAAACACTGGGAACTCAATGCCTTTTTGGATTTTAAAACCCAATCCGGTTTCGTACCACCACAAACTACTGCAGCAATGTCATCCATTGGGGCTGTGATCGCTAATGCATCATAAGGAGTAATCTCATTGTCTTCTAACTCAAACATATCATTTATTGCCTTCGGGGAATAATCGATCATGCGGCCACGAACTAAAACGTTGTCCCCTTCGGAGAACTTAGCGTTAGCATAGAACTCGTAAACCCACTGATACACTGCCTCAGTTCGCGGGTGGCATAACATCTCCCAACCTAATTGATGAATAAGGTCCTCATAAGCTATTCTCCAACCTCTGAACTCCATTTTGAAACCGCGTTCATGTATAAACGGTATTAATTGTAGGGAATCACAGATCTTGTGTGCCTCATCGTTTACAAACCGGACATCACCCTTGTGAGCACACTCTTTCCCCCTTCCTCGTTTCCCCTTTCCTTTTGATGACATGTCTTCAATCACAAGAGAATAGCAAAAATATACATAAACCCTAAGAGATTGCAAACAACAGAGTACGAAGCGTAGGATTTTTGGAAACGATAAAAGAGAAAGTGGCGTTGGTTGTTACCTACTGAAATGCGGTGAGCCGTGGGACGCCGAAATGCGCAAGATGAAGAACCAAGGTAGCTCTCGAGAATGGCGGAGGAAGATGACGTCGGAACGCCGCCGGACACCTCACGCGAAGATGATGTCTCCACTTCGTCGTGCCCGATTCCGCCAAAACCTCCCCAGTCTCGCGTGCCCTAAATGACGAATCGGGGGCGAGGTTTATTTGAATGCGGCTTTTGGTGGCCGGTTTAACTAGACCGGCACCCGCCTGTCTTGTTCTTAATGGAAGAGAAACGACCGGTTCAACCGAACCGGAGCGCCGTTTCAACTCATGCTCCCACCGAGGCTAGCCGGTTGCGACGCCAGTTTTCTTTGCGTTACAACGCGGAAAAAATTATGCAGGAATTTGCACTACCACCGAGCCCAGCACGTTGTAACGTGCAAAAATTTTGCGTTGCAACCTAAAATACAAAGCTGCCAGAATTTGTTCTACAACAGATGCCAGCCTGTTGTAACGCGCAGAATTTTCGCGTTGCAACCTAAAATCTGGAAAATTTTCTTTTTAAAAATTTTTTATTATTAAGATCTACTTTGCCATCTCTTCATCACCTATTGTCTTCCAAATGATAAAAACAAACATAAAATAAACAAAACAAACTAAAATTGATAGAAACAAAAACAAAGATGGTGGGTTGCCTTCCACCTAGCGCCTCATTTAAAACGTCCCGGCCGGACGCTTTCCCTATTTCATTTTCAATTGAAAGTTAGCACCATTGCCTCGCGCTGGTCACTACCTTCATAATATTCCTTCAACCTCTGTCCATTTTCTTTAAACTTGGATCCGTCTCTCTCATTACAAATCGTGATCACTCCAAACGGATGTACCTCTTCCACCCGAAAAGGTCCAGACCATCGTGACTTCAATTTTCCAGGGAATAATCTCAGTCGTGAGTTATACAAGAGGACAAGTTGCCCTTTTTTGAACTCCTTTCTTCTCAACCTCAGATCATGCCATTTCTTCGTCCTTTCTTTGTACACCCTAGCATTTTCATACGCATTAGATCTGATCTCCTCCAGTTCGTTCAAATGAAAAAGTCTCTTCTTGCCCGCTTCTTGGAGATCGAAATTCAACCTTTTTATTGCCCAATATGCTTTGTGCTCCAATTCGACTGGGAGATGACATGATTTGCCATAGATCATTTTATAGGGAGTTAGGCCTATCGAGGTTTTAAATGCTGTTCTATATGCCCATAATGCTTCGTTTAGTTTTTGTGACCAATCCTTACGATTTGTACTAACCGTTTTTTCTAGGATTGATTTTATCTCTCTATTAGAAACTTCAGCTAAACCATTTGTTTGAGGATGGTACGCAAGGGCGACTTTGTGAGTGACTCCATATTTTCGAAGGAGCGATTTAAATTGATTATTACAAAAATGTGCTCCACCGTCACTTATTATGGCCCTCGGTGTACCGAATCTAGAAAAAAATATTAGCCTTAAGGAATTTCAGTACTACCTTAGCGTCATTCTTCGGTGTGGCCATAGCTTCTATCCACTTCGAGACGTAATCCACAGCTAAAAGTATATAAAGATTTCCATTTGAGTTTACAAATGGACCCATGAAATCTATTCCCCACACATCGAAGATCTCAACCTCTAGAATATTAGTCAATGGCATGCTATCCCCTCGATTGATGTTTCCCGTTCTTTGACATCTATCGCAACATTTTGCGAACCTATGAGCATCCTTAAATAGTGTTGGCCAATAGAAGCCAGCCTCTAGGACTTTTATTGCTGATCTCTCTCCCATAAAGTGTCCACCATAAGGTGAAGCATGACATTTCGCTAGGATACCTTGTACTTCTACCTCGGGGATGCATCTGCGGATCACTTGATCAGCACAAATCTTAAATAGATACGGATCATCCCAAATGTAGGATTTCACCTGATGGAGAAACCTTTTTCTTCGTTGATAGTTCATGTCTGGGGGAAATACATTGCTCACTATGTAGTTCACAATGTCTGCATACCATGGTGTACTCGCCTCAGATATTGCAAGCAACCTCTCATCAGGAAAATTCTCTCTAATCTCTATGTCCACATCCTTCTCACACTCATACTCTAGACGTGATAGGTGGTCCGCTACCGGATTCTCCGCTCCCTTACGATCTTTAATTTCTAAGTCGAACTCTTGCAAGAGGAGAACCCACCTAATCAATCTAGGTTTCGCGTCCATTTTCTCCACTAAAAATCGGATTGCTGCATGGTCCGTATAAACAATCACCTTAGAAGCTACCAAATAGGATCGAAATTTGTCAAAAGCGAAAACGACAGCTAATAACTCCTTTTCGGTAGTTGTGTAGTTTACTTGTGCATCAATCAATGTCTTGCTAGCATAGTAAATTGTGTGAAATACTTTGTCACGCACTTGTCCTAAAACCGCGCCCACAGCAAAGTTGCTAGCATCGCACATAATGGTGAATGGTAAAGACCAATCGGGTGAAATAATAATAGGAGAAGAAATCAGACTTTGCTTCAAAGAATGAAAGGCGGTCAGACATTCCTCATCAAAGTTAAAATGTGAATCTTTTTCTAATAAATGACTTAATGGCTTAGAGATTTTCGAAAAATCCTTAATGAAACGACGGTAAAAGCCGGCGTGTCCTAAAAAACTTCGCACTCCCTTAACATTAGTTGGTGGAGGCAGTTTCTCTATAGCCTCTGTCTTTGCTCGATCTACTTCCAATCCCTTCTTTGACACCTTGTGTCCTAAAACAATTCCTTCTTTGACCATAAAGTGACATTTTTCCCAATTTAGGATTAAATTAGTTTGAATGCACTTATCCAAAGCTTTCTTCAACACTTTCAGACATTCATCAAATGATCTCCCAAATACTGAAAAATCATCCATAAAGATCTCGATCCCCTCATCAATCAGATCAGTAAAAATAGCGATCATGCAGCGCTGAAATGTGCCAGGAGCGTTACACAATCCAAAGGGCATTTTCCTAAATGCAAATGTCCCAAAAGGACAGGTGAAGGTAGTCTTCTCCTGATCCTCGGGAGCTACCATGATTTGATTATACCCCGAGTAACCATCTAAGAAACAGAAATACTCATTTCCAGCTAACCTATCAAGAACTTGATCGAGAAATGGAAGTGGGAAATGATCTTTCCTAGTCGCCTTATTCAACTTTCGATAATCCATACAAATCCGCCATCCAGTTACGGTTCTAGTGGGGAACAACTCGTTGCTCTCATTCTTAACTACCGTAATGCCTCCCTTCTTTGGAACACATTGAACAGGACTTACCCACCGGCTGTCGGAGATAGGATAAATAATACCCGCATCCAACCATTTGATTATCTCCTTCTTAACCACTTCTTTCATTGGGGGGCTAAGTCTTCGTTGATGTTCAACAGACTCTTTTGCTTCTTCTTCCAAGAGAATTTTGTGCATACAAATTGAAGGACTTATCCCTCTAATATCTGCAATGGTCCAACCCATTGCCCCTTTATATTCACGAAGAACCTCAAGCAGTTTCTCTTCATGTTCCTTAACTAGAGATGCATCAATAATAACCGGTAGTGTGTTATCCTTACCTAGAAAAACATACTTTAAATTTTCGGGTAGCGGTTTCAATTCAAGCGTAGGTGGCTCTAAGATAGAAGGCTTCATGACCTTAGACTCACTTGATCTACTTATTAATTCAAACATGTTAGCATTTGGTATATGCTCATCAATACTTAAAGCTTCTACAGTTTCTGCTAAGTCTGGGTCCTCTTCTATTTCTTCATTTGTTAACACACTCAGGATTTTACGCTCCCAATCATTCTCATCATACATCATACGTGTAGGTGCATTCACTTCCTCAATAGAAAAACACTCCTCCTTATCATCCGGAAATTTCATAGCCGTGAGGATGTTGAATGTCACATTCTCATCGTTAACTCTCATCGTAAGCTCACCCTTTTGGATGTCAATGAGTGTTCGTCCGGTGGCTAAGAATGGTCTACCAAGAATGATGGGAACATCTTTGTCCTCATCCATATCAAGTACCACAAAATCAGCGGGGAAAATGAATTTATCCACTTTTACCAACACGTCTTCTACAATTCCCTTAGGAAATGCTAGAGACCTATCGGCCAACTGTAGAGTCAAAGATGTAGGTGTAATCTCCCCTAAACCAAACTTCTTATAGATAGATAATGGCATCAGATTAATGCTCGCCCCAAGGTCACATAGAGCTCTCCCAACAAAGTTTAAACCGATAGAACAAGGAATTGTGAAGCTACCGGGATCCTTAAGTTTGGGTGGCAACTTCTTCTGCAATATAGCACTACACTCCTCAGTCAACGCCACTATCTCTTTATCAACAAACTTTCTTTTCTTTGCCAAGATATCCTTCATAAACTTGGCATAACTTGGCATTTGCTCAAGAGCCTCAACAAATGGGATATTTATAGTTAACTTTTTGAAAATCTCCATAAACTTTTGGAACTGTGTGTCAAGTTTGGATTTAACAAGTCTAGACGGAAATGGGGGTGGCGGATAGACTACTTCTTTCTTTTGATTTAGTTTCTCTTTTTGTTTCTCTCCCACCTCATTTTTCTCAACCAACTCGTCCTTCTCTAATATACTTGATTCACTTGGCTTCTTACTCGTCTCTTCTTCCCTAACTTTCTCAAGCAACCCCTCCGCACTTGGGATCTCTACACCACTCCTTAGTGCAATAGCCTTGCAATGGTTATTATGATTATCTTTTGTTGGATTGGGTGTGGTATCAGAAGGTAGAGTTCCAATGGGTCTTTGACTTAATGAATTTGCAAGTTGACCCATAGTAGTTTCTAGTGATCTTAACGTTGATTCTATTCCTACCATTTTTGAGTCATACTTTTGGAACATGCTTAAGATAAACTCATCAGTCACCTTCCTTTGGTTTACTTGTTGGGGTTGAGAGTTGTTATTGATAGGTAGTTGATTCATATTTTGATTAAAACCTTGTGGTTGATTCATCCCTTGATTATTCTTCCAGGAAAAATTAGGATGATTCCGCCACTCGGGGTGATAATGATTGGCAAATCCTGGCGGAATTTGTCGTGATTGCCCTCCCACATAATTGGCTTCTTCAGTTATTTGATTTAGTTGTTCAACTGTAAGCGGGGCACTAGTTGTAGGGGTTGAGAGTGAATCTAATCTTTTGTTAATTAAATTGAACTGCGACGCCATCTGAGCGGCCAAAGAAGTGATTTGGTCCACCTGATGGACTCCCGCTGGATTACAATTAGTTTGCCTCTCATATGCTTGATAATTATTGGATGTTAAGTCTTCTAAAATAGCATACGCGTCTTCAGGATACTTTTTCATTAATGAGCCCCCAGCGGCTCCATCGACTAAAATCATGGTTGCAGTTTGCAGCCCATTGTAAAATGTGGACACTTGCTGGTGCTGGTGCAACCCATGATGAGGACATTTTCTCAACAGCTCTTTAAAACGTTCCCATGCGTCGTAAAGAGTTTCCCCGTTACCTTGTAAAAATGTTGTAATATCCCTTTTCAGTTTTGCAGTCTTAGAGGGTGGAAAATATTTGTTCAGGAACCTATCGACTAGTTCGTCCCATGTGGTGATACACTCATGTGGTAACGAGTCTAACCAATCCTTAGCTCTACCCTCTAAGGAGAACGGAAATGCTCTCAACAGGATTGCATCTTCCGATGCTCCATTGAACTTAAACATATCGCAAATTGCTAAAAAGGTTCGTAAGTGGGAATTTGCATCTTCATGTCCTAAACCCCCAAACTTATTGTTTTGCACTTGTTGCATAATTAGTGGGTCCATTTTAAAATTGTTAGCAGCAATTGCTGGTCGAGCAATGCTGAAGTGCAAACCTCCCCTTAGAGGTGTGTTATAATCGTGACAAGTCATACGTGGTGGTGGTGGCGGCGGTTGGGCATTTTGCTCAACCTGACCATCATTATTATTAGCATTATTAGGCTCCGGATCATTCATCGCAGAATGAATAATGTTAACGGTCCTAAAGTCTCTCCTGTTTCGTCTACAGGTACGCTCAATTTCAGAATTCAACGGCAATAGCTCTACTTGCCTATATCTGGACATACACCGAACAGTATTCAAATAGACAAATAAATTAAAACAAATAACACGAACAAACAAATGCTTGATCTCTAAGTACTAAGGTTTCACAAATATTGTGAGAAATAAAACACTAAATTAGCGCGCCTCCCCGGCAACGGCGCCAAAAACTTGGTACGCCCGTGAGAGGTGTATATAAATACGCAAGTGCACGTGCCGTACAAGTAATAAAATGATGAGAAAGTGATCGTTCCCACGAGGAAGTGCTTAACTTAGTGCTCACAAATATTAGTTCCGCCTTTTCTCTAAATTCAAGCAAGTAATAAATGATTGGTAAAGATAATTAAATAATTCAAAAGCAACAATTACAACCCTAATTACGGTTACTTAAATTACTTTTACTTCACTTGGAAAGATAGTCTCACATGTGATTTTCCCTTGCTATGATGATAACTACTCAAAATGATAATTCATAAAATATTAACAATGATCTTGCAACGATTCTAAAATGGATAACTTTATCTCTCGATCACCATTATCCGTTTATCCCAAATCCTCTAGTTGTCTCCAACTTAGATGAAATTAGAATAACAAAAAGCGCTAGAATCACGGTTGCTAATTTAAGAGGAGATCTCTCTCTCTCTTGGAATTATATTAAGATTTATGATACACTTTCAACGCTCCTCTCTCGAATCTCGCGATGAAGTATAAATACGGAAGTTTGGTTAAAAACTACACGACTCCTCTCTCGAATATCGCCGTGCGAATAAACGTTCATCTAGCCCGACTCATCTCTCGAATTGTTGCCAAGCACTTTAAAGATGAAACTTAAACCAAAATCCCAAGAATAGATCATAAATTTAATAAAGATCAACATCAATACATTCACAAATTATAAATGAAAATCAAGTCATCATCACAACTAAGGTACTTCACACATGCAAGACTTAGAAAATTAGTTCATGGAGGAAGAGAAGAGTAGCAAATCAAAGTAGATCTTACTAGACATGATTAAGGGAATCAAAAATGCTGTAGGAATATTTCTAGACTCAGATCTTTCTCCTTGGTGATGATCCACGCCTTCTTTCTCCAAGCCCTAGCCGAAATTTCCAAGAGGAAGAAGACCTCCAAAAGTTCCCTCCTCCCTTTCCAAGTTCTCCCTCACAATAATAATGATTTTTCCCCCTCTTTTTCGTGCTCATAACTGTCCTTCCAAATCTGAAGGGGTGCCTCCTTTGGAATTACACATAGGCACCTCTTTTAAAATTCAAAAATCTGAATTTCCGCCGCCACGTTGCAACCTGCAAATTTCTGGCGTTGCAACTTATTTTCTGCATCAGCAATAAATGTTCCATTGCTTCCCCAACTTGAATCCTTTGACCAATCTTAGATATAAAACATGGAAAATGACCGAAATCAGCCCAACATTGATTAATAAAATATTTAAACATATTTACTATAATTTGGGGATTATTTTTCTCTTTTTTAAAGACAATTAGAATAAAATAAGTAGTGAAATAACTTCCTTTTGGGAAGTTATCAGTAACATCAATCGATAAGCTAAGGGGCCAATCCGCTCCAGGATGGTATAAGGCCCCATATAATGAGGGCTGAGCTTTTTCCTTCCCCGAACCCGAGACACATCGTGCATCGGCCTGATCTTCAAGAACACTTTGTCCCCAACATGGAACTCCACGGCCCTGTGCTTTTTGTCATATTATTTTGCCTGCCGGCTCTGCGCTTCAAGCATACGGTCTCGTATCAGTCTGACCATCTCATCGGTATCATCGATGAATTTCACCCCTAGCACCTTCGGGTCCTCATCTTGGACCCAAGACAAAGGTGTCCTACACCTTCTTCCATACAATGCCGCATAAGGAGCCATGCCAATGCTCGCCTGGTGGCTGTTATTATACGAGAACTCCACCAAGGGCAGGAGTCTCTCCCATGGCTCTCCTCGATCTAAAACATAAAGGCGCAACAAATCTTCAAGGGTCCTGATCGTCCGCTCTGACTGACCACCCGTCTGAGGGTGGAAGGCCGTGCTAAAGGTCAGACGGGAACCCAAATAAGCTTGCACCGCTTTCCACTCCCTGGAGGTAAAGCGACCATCACGGCCCGAAACGATCGTTTTGGGCACCCCATGATAGCGAACAAACTGCTCGACGAAGAGTCTTACCAACACATCGACATGCGAATCCTTCCTCATCGGTATAAACCTTGCGACCTTCGTCAGACGGTCCACGATCACCCAAACAGAGTCACTCCCGGAGCGGGAACGAGGCAGCCCGTGAACGAAATCCATGGATATGTCTTCAAACTTCCACTCAGGAATGGACAACGGCTGCAGCAACCCCGCCGGACTCCTACACTCTGCCTTTACCTTCTGGTACGCCTCGCAGTGAATGACGAAATAAGTGACATCCTTCTTCATCCCAGGCCAAAACATCGTCCTTCGCAGGTCAGTGTACATCTTGACAATCCCGGGGTGCACCGAGTATTTTGTGCAATGAGCTTCCTTCATAATGTCCTCTTGAATTCCTCCACCTGCGGGTATGTATAACCTGCCTGGGAAGTGAACCAGATCCTCCTGCATGGTGTATTCCTCCGCAGAACCAGCCTCCACTGCTCGAAGAATAGGTTCCAGGGCAACATCTTTCCTCTGCTCTGCTCGAATGCGATCTCGGATATCACAAACTATGCTCATCGCGGACAGGTACTCGGCGAAAACCTCTGGGTCGGCTTTAGACACGAGCGTGATCTGCATTTCCTCGAGCATCCTTACCAACTCCATGGCCATCAGCCGTGACTCCGGACTGGATGTCCTCCTGCTCAGAGCATCGGCCACCGAATTTGCCTTCCCTGGGTGATAGTTTAGCGTGTAATCATAGTCACACAGGAACTCGATCCACCGCCGCTGCCTCAAATTCAGATCCTTCTGAGTGTGTATATACTTCAAATTCTTGTGGTCGGTGAATATCTCGCAGTGGACCCCATATAAATAGTGCCTCCAAATCTTCAAAGCAAATATCACTGCACCCAGCTCCAGATCATGCACCGGATAGTTTACCTCGTGCTTCTTAAGCTGCCTCGAAGCATAAGCAATCACGTGGTCGTACTGCATCAGTACGGCACCCATCCCCTGCAAGGACGCATCCGTGTAAATTTGAAATCCTTCTCTACCAGACGGAAGAGTAAGGACCGGGGCTGAGGTGAGGCGATCCTTCAGCTCCTGAAATGTGGCCTCACACTCAGGCGACCACACAAACGACACCTCCTTTCTGGTCAGCTTAGTGAGCGGGAGAGCAATCTTCGAGAACCCCTCGACAAATTTGCGGTAGTACCCGGCAAGCCCCAAAAAGCTGCGCACATCTGTGACTGACTTCAACGGCTGCCATTCCTTCACAGCACGAACCTTAGCAGGATCTACGGCCAATCCCGCACCGCTGATAACATGACCCAAGAAAGCCACCTTGCGGAGCCAGAACTCGCACTTGCCAAATTTTGCGAACAACTGATGCTTCCTCAGTTTTGCCAACACCAGCTCTAGATGCTTCCAATGGTCCAGTAATGACTTCGAATAAACCAGGATGTCGTCGATAAATACGATCACAAAGTCGTCCAGATAAGGCGCAAACACCTTGTTCATCAGGCTCATGAACGCAGAAGGTGCATTAGTGAGCCCAAAGGGCATAAACGTAAATTCATACAACCCGTACCTCGAGCTGAAAGCAGTCTTCTGGATATCCTCCTCCTGAATCCTCAACTGATAATAGCCAGAGCGCAAGTCGAGCTTGGAGAACCATTGCGCTCCTTCCAACTGATCAAAGAGTTCGTCGATTCACGACATAGGATAAGTGTTCCGGACCGTCAGTCGGTTGAGCTCCCGATAATCTATGCACAAGCGGAGCGAACCGTCCTTCTTCTTCACGAACAGAACCGGGGCTCCCCATGGTGACGAGCTAGGACGAACGAACCCTGAGTCCACCAATTCCTGCAGTTGTACACGGAACTCTGCTAGCTCCTTGGGCGCCATTCTGTACGGGGCCCGTGAAACAGGCTTAGCTCCAGGTACCAGCTTAATTTGGAAGTCTACCTCCCTAGGTGGGGGTAATCCGGGTAGTTTTTCGGGGAAAACATCCGGAAAATCCCGGACTACCGGTACATCCTTCATTTCAGGCCCTATCTCCTTCATCTCAAAACAGATCACGAACACCTCATCGCCTTGCTCGTGAGCCTTCACAACCTGTATAGAAGACAACAAGTTTCGTGATACGGATCTTATACCTTGAATTACCACTTCTGAGTCATCATGCCTCAGCGTGATCCGCTTCGCCACACAGTCGATCTTCGCGTGATTCCAGTGCAACCACGTCATGCCCAATATTAGATCAAGGTCGGGCATCCGCAACACTGTTGCCGGTGTCTCAAATTGCTTCCCACCGATGGATATTACCAAGCTACACCTGGAGGTAGATCGTATCTCCGAGCCATCCGGAAGGCGCACCCTCCTGGGGGCTCCCCTGAAGCACTGTACTGCATCCAGTTCATTCACAAATTCTTCTGATACGAACGAATGAGTGGCACCCGTGTCAAAAAGAGTAAGAGCGGGTTTACCGCAAACGAGCACGGTACCTGGGGTTAAAATCATGCGAACTTAAGCACCTTAGTTATGAAAAGAGGAAAATACAAACATAATTACCTGTGATGACCTCCTGCGGGTCTCGCTCCTGAGCTAGATCCAAAGCGTATACCTGCTCCCGAGCAGGTCTGGGGTTCCTACCCTGCTGACCCTGGCCTCGACCTCGGCCTCTTCCTCGCTGCGCTGCCGGAGGGGCCATGGGGCGATTCAGAGCATTTCCTTGCAGCTGCGGGCAGTATCTCCGAATGTGGCCGGGCTGGTTGCAATGATAACACACCACTCGAAAGTGCTCTCTCGGCGGCTGAAGCGCCTGACCCTGATGTGGTGGGGGCAATGGTAGCGGTCGCGCTGGCTGCTCCATCCTGAAGTTTGGGCGAAGACGCCCGCCATCTCTCCGCTGGCCTCTGTCTCTGCCCCTGGTGTTCTGCCTCCTCCTGAAGCTGTGCCCCGCCTCCATCACTTCCTCCGCGGGCCTCTTATTCCTGGCCTGGACCCCCAAGTGGTCCGCCTCCAACTTCTGTGCCGTCTCTATAATCTGCGCGAGGCTCGAATCGGCGACGAAGAGGAGAGCCTGCCTCAGAGGATCTCGCAGGCCCTTGTAGAACCGCTTCGCGTACCCGCGATCATTTAAATCATAAGAGTCTGCGAATCTGGCTAAGTGCTGAAATTCCCGCTGGTACTCGACCACCGATCTCGACCCCTGCTTCAGCTGCAGAAATCTCTCCTCAAGCTCGTCCCTGGCCATAGAAGAGACAAAGTGCTCCAGCAACGCGTCCGCAAACTCGTCCCAGCTTATGTCCAGGTGGTTGCGTCCTTCGAAGGTGGAGCCCATCAAGGACTTCCACCACCTCTTCTCATGTAGATCCAAGGCCGTGACTGCCAATGTGACTGCCATGTTGCTCGGGCAATGGATCCCTGCCAGTAACTCCTGCACTGTATCCAGCCACTCCTCCGTCTGAACTGCGGACTCCGTCCCACGGTAGGTGGGAGGGGAGAGAGCACGGAAGGTGCTCAACCAATTTGAGCTTGGGGCCTGCGGCTGCACCGACATCTGCTGAGACCTGAAGGCATCCAGGATTGCCGTCAGAGTCTGGCCTAGCTCTGATTGTTGAAAAGGAGTAGGTACTGGAGGCACGGGAGTGGCCGTCGCCGGTTCTGAATGTACCGGAATCTACATGCAAGATAGATGTTTGGGTTAGGTTGGCTATTCGAAGGAAGATAATAGACATACTTAATGCGAATTACACATGGGCACACCACTGCTTCCGCTCATTCAGTTTGTCCTCAAACTGAAGAGGTGAGAGGGGTGCACCATGCGGAAGTGAACTTCTTGACCTCAGGATTGTTGCAAGCTGATACCATTTGTAAGTCTCCCCCCCCCCCCCCCCCCCCCCCCCGGAACACAAAACACGGCCGAGGGAAGTCTTATGCCCAGGACAGCCGCCTTGCCGAAGCGCCAGCTCACGGGCTAGCCTCCTCCACAAGACGCCTATCCTGCCGGCTAACAAATATCATCAATGCCAACCCATCACATAAAGTAAAACAAGAAGCCACCAGATACATACATCCGCATAAGTACAGTCCAAATACACACAGACGAGTGTATAATATTAGAGTAACAAAAGGAAGGCCTCAAGGGCTACAACAAAACTCGCTCACATCTGTCACTGACGGCTGCGATGGTATCGTGGTATCCTGCCCTGTCATCCCGGCCAGACTATCCGTCTCCAGTGTCGTGCGCTGCTGCTCCAGGGTGCGCCGCTGCTCCAGGTTGCGCTGCCGCTCCAGGATGCGCTCCTAAAAAGGGGACGTAGCAACCGTTAGTCATAAAGACTAAGTGGCTTCACATCCGCTCCCCCGACGACTCCAAGGCACCGGGCGGAAAGAAAGAAAAGGAGTTGCAATATTAGCAATAATAAACAAGCAGGTGACAGGTAATAGTTGTTCATATGTGTCGGTTGTTTAAGTGCCCACGCACTTTCCATAGCACTATCCAATATGTTCGTAAGCATAAAAGTAGTAGTGGTTATATATATTTGCAAGTATAAGTAGCAACAGACATAAGCAGAGTATTAGAGAACTGAATTGAACTCAACTTATAAGGATGCCCATACAAGCTTATAAGTCAAGGGTCTGCGTATAAAGGTAACTCATCATATAAGGATGCCCATACAAGTTTATATGATGAGGTTCCAATGCGGTGCAATGCAATGATTATGATATGAATGCGGTGCAATGATTATGATATGAGGACTGACTCATGCACAATTGCTATGTCGACATAGACATTTAGTTCCCACTTTTCGAGGGTAGCTAACCACTCAGGCGCCCCCCGTCGTGGCCAGACGGTGGCAGTGGCACGGGCTTCGCCACTTCTAGGAGGGTATGAACACTACCGGTCCTAGGCCTATGTACGCCTCGACGCTCTTGTTCATAGGGGAGTCCCTGCGTACTACCCGCATTCATGCGGGGTCTTCAAGACGCGGAGGGGATCTATTGGGTAGATGGACACCAAGACATTCCAACCCAACCGGTCTGAGTCTAACTGCCGGCTTCTGTCGGTGTCACGACTAGCGAGCCCGTAGACCCGCCACAACTTATCCTCCCACGAGGATCTATACCACCATGCGCAATTATGTTTACCTTCGTAGTTTGAACACACCATGCGTGCTATCGAGCACCAAGGACTCACTCCACGAGCCTTACCACCTTCCGCCTCGCGCGGCAATAATCGATGCCAATTAGCATCCAAGTCCCCCAACAACTGGGTCCTTTCCTTTTCACCACCGGCTATAACTATAACTTGTGACCCGCACTAAGTTAACCGTGCCGCCCGTTCCGGTTGATTACTCGTGTGCAGTGGTGTGCGTATAACATGGACATTATTAAACCAATTCATAGGTCTATGGACTACTTGCGCACAAGAGGGCCTAACATACTATTTAACTATGGAATCTAGTCAAGCAAAGCTACTGGACTTCCACCATCGGTCGTAATTTAATTAACAATCCTATGACTGAGGATTATTTATCATCTCCCCCATATGGGGATTAGATCATTTCACCTCATAATCAGCAGCAACAGAACATATATATATATATAATGAAATCCCAACTACAGGGATCTACTTCTCAAATCTAAATCAACAGCAACTGATCTTATAAATATATATATATATGTATAATGAAATCCCAATTACAGGGATCTACTTCTCAAATCTACATCAACAGCAACAGATCTTATATATATATGTATAATGAAATCCCAATTACAGGGATCTACTTCTCAAATCTAAATCAACAGCAACAGATCTTATAAATATATATATATAATGAAATCCCAATTACAGGGATCTATTCATTTTCATCATAAATGAAATTTAGGGCAACCACCTTCTCTCCTCCCATGCTCCCTCATGAGGCCACCACATTTCACGGGATCAACATCCTTGCATTCATATTGAAGCGGGGAGTGGAATGAGGGCATTTTCGCGGCGATCGGCGCCCTACGGCGAAAAACCCTAACGCGGCCTCAACCTACGGAACTTCATTTCGCTCCCAAATCGACTCAATTGAGTTCGATATCTCGCCTAGGGGGTCTAAGATACTAGCACCAAGGGAGAGGGGTCGGAAGTCACCTGAATCCGGGCCGACGATCGCGGCGGCATGACGGCGCTTGGACGAACTCAACTCTTTCCAAGCTAGCTCTTCTTCCAACGGACGCACGAGCTTCTCCACGAATTTTCTTGGCCAAAACCCTAAGTGGGGTGGGGGAGAGGTGGAGACAGAGAATGAGAAAGAGAGGGAGGAAGATGGAGTTCTGGGAAGAAGACGATGAAGAAGAAGAAGAGAAAATGAGATGGCTCGGCCCTTTCTTTTTGGTTTGCATTAATAGGCCTTGGGACTCCAAACATAAGTGTCATCTCCTTATTGGACTCTATTCCACTGGCTCCCCAAAGATAAAATAAACAAAGAGCAGCCAGGCTCTTTTCTTTTTTCTCTCGGGAATGATAAGCCTTCCCGTTCGACGTTCGTCGAACGGGAGCAGCTCCCCGTTCGTCGAACGACGAACGGGAGCTGCTCCTTAGCTGAGTGCTCCCCGTTCGACGTTCGTCGAACGGAGCAGCTCCCCGTTCGTCGAACGACGAACGGGAGCTTCTCCTTAGCTGAGTGCTCCCCGTTCGACGTTCGTCGAACGGGAGCAGCTCCCCGTTCGTCGAACGACGAACGGGAGCTTCTCCTTAGCTGAGCGCTCCTAATGTCGAACGGGAGCGCTCCCCGTTCGTCGATCGACGAACGGGAGCAGCTTGCGTTCGACGAATTCGACGAATTCGTCGAACGGGAGCTGCTAGTCGAGAACTCTCCAAAAATCCATAGGATCCAGATCTGCTCCTCCAGGAATGGGATGTTACAAGTGTTGGGTATCTTTCTCGAACAAGAGTTTCTAGTTCCCTTGTAAACTCTTCGCGTCCGCAATTTGACCATAAGATCTTGACCATCGTTGTAACATCCCCCCAAACAACTAGACCCCTAAGTTGGTTTTGTCATGACTAGGTCATGACAAAACCATAGGAAGAGCTTAAGACCACGTGAATTTAGGAGAGAGAGGGAGAAAACCTAAGTGGTCTGCAATTAGCAATTTTCAGATACCAAGCCTAGGGTTCGACTTCAGAGCCTCACCTTGAACCTTTGAACCCACACTAACATGTCTAACCCATTAGGGGTCTCCTTAGAGCACCAAGGACTCATTGGGGTCAACCAAAGAGGCCAAATTGACTAAAGTCAACCCTAACCCTAAATTGGTCAAACTAACTCAATTAGGGTCAATTGACCTTCACTATGCCAAATTTACCTTGCCCCTACCCTTATAGGGATACTAGGGACCTAATGGACCAAAAATCCCCATTATGGGACCTCCAAATTGGCAAATTTAACCTAAGTCAACCCTAGCCCCAATTTGGTCAAAAGTGCCATATTAAGGGGCAATTCACCCTCACCTTGTCAAATTGACCCTACCTAGACCTTCCTAACCCTTGTGGGAGTCCAAGGGGTCACTACCCACCCATTGTGGTCAACCCAAATGGTCAATTTGACCAAAGTCAACCTTGTCCTAAATTAGGTCAAAATGACCTAATTTGCCCAAATCAAGCCCAATCCTCTTGGGCTAGACCCAATTGAGGTGGTCCACCACCTTATGGGGTTGAGTGCTACTGATTAGGCCATTCAATTTCAGGGAAATCGGCCAGGAGAGAGAAAACCCAATTTGGATGAGAGAGAGGGAAGGGGGAGTTAATGGAAGAGAAGAAGAAACCCCCAAATCCCTCCATTGATGGCACCATTCATCTCCTCTTGGGGAGAGGAGAAGTTTCCAACCTTCTACCGGCCACATTGATGCCCAATTCAACCCCCCAAGTGTAACCGAAATCTCCACTTATGGCCATTAATGGCAATTCGAGTAACTCCTCCCCCATAGCCTCAATTGACCTCTTTAACACCTTCAGAGGTCGGAAAGGAGTGAAACCCCCCTCTTCCCTGAAGAAATCGAGCTCTGCAAGTGCAAATCGACATGGCACCAATAGCTCCACCACCGGCAATGGCGACTCGCCAGAATACGCGCCACCAGGCCACGAATAAGGTCCAATCCGCCTCCTCTCCCCTAGTGCTAGATCATCATCTAGATTGGGGCTTGATTCGAGCCAAATCGGGCTCGAATCAAGCTTCCGATAGGGCTTGTTTCGAGCCCTTTTCCCCCGCAAAAACTCATCACTCCGGCCACCTCCGGCCGGCCAACCACCCCTAATCGCCGACCACCACCTCAACGAAGGTGGTGGTGGCATTGGCCGGTCGGGGCGGCGCTCAGGTGGCCTGGAAAGTGAGGAGGAAGGAGGCCCAGGACGGGTTAATATTGGCCTTTGGCTGGAGGTTGAGGATGAGCATATGCCATCCAAACTTCTTCAAGATTCGTGTCGGAATCATTCTTATGAATGAAATGAATGTTTTATTATTGTTTGTATTATGTCACATTTCATGCAGTAATTTGCTTTAATTATTAAAAATAGTAGAGCCACTTTGGTGAAAAAGTGCCCAACATCAATATTATAGCCTTGGGTGTGTAGTTTAATTGAAAATTTGTTTCCGGCCAATAGGAGTACTGTAGCTCCCTGTAGAGCCATTTTGGTAGGACTGGTCCCTAGGGTAGGGAAGTCACCTTTTCTTGAATAACTCTTGATAGGGAAATGCTATGTGCATGAAAATTGAAACCTAGGCTATTTGTATCAACCCCCTTAACATATCCAAAGATGAGAATTTTGGGAGAACATTTTTCTAAGGTTTGTGTAATAATTTCATAATTCATATGTTAATTAATTAAAGAGTTTAATAACCTCCAATCCCCTCCAAATTTTGGTGGGTGCTCTTTAGGATTATTATATGACCCTGGTAAAAATTTCAGCCCAATTGGGACTGATTTAGTTGGGTAATTTGTTAACCCAAGTTTGGTCAAACAAGGTCAAAATAGGGTATGGTGCTCATTTTGGGGTATTGTGGTCAAATCTCATCAACATGATGTGAAACCTTGACCACTGCTTTAGGATCACCTAAAACACCTCCATGAGTGATTTGGGGTGATGTGGGGTGGATATGCCCTAGAACCCTAGCTTTACCCCTAGGGTTGCACTTTGAGCTTTGTGAAGGACATGGGGTCAAATGTCCTTAAATGGTTATGGAACCTGGTGGACAAGTTCATAGGATGTAATTATGTAACACCTCCCCTGTAATGACCATATAATATGGGTCCGGCCGGGACCCCACAGCATATAACCGCCACAGCTTTAGTATTAAAAGATGATATTAACTACCCAATCTCATAACTCAGACACCACAGCGGAAACAAACTAAGCCACAGAGATTGTCCATACTACAAAGGAGCCCAACTGGCCTTAAGGCCTTACAAAACAATGTCCAAAGCATCAAACATTCCATAATAAAAGACATCCCAACAAAAGGGGAAAAATAGTTTTTCCCTAAACTACCTCGGCATGCAAGCCGGCTATAACAAAGTACGAAGAAAGGAATGCAGGAAATCAACTAAGCACTTCGTGAGGCTTTAGGCCTTTTTGGCCGGCGCGCTGGGTCCAGCCTGCGATTCTTGCCCTGCAACCAAATCACAAAGAGCGGTAAACGAGGGTCAGCTATGGCTGACCACAAGCGGTGTAACAACATCCCTCCTCCTGGCCGTCCTAGCGGACCCCGGGGAACTACTTCACCCTGCAAGTCAGCACTTCGTATGCAAATGTACATAAAGGAAAGCAACATAAATACTGGCATGAGTGTCACAAGCATCATCCACGTTTCTATGTTGAGCAGGTAATAAAAGGGGCCTAACAATGCAAAATGAGTGCAAGCCCGGGTTTCACCCAAGGCGCCCTAAAGCGTATGAATCTAACACATCATCATACATCACCAACACAAGGGTACTCATTACTTCCCCACAAGGGCATCAAAACCCAAGGCCAAGCGCTCTCGCTGAGACCCACCTCGCCTGGCCCACCATGCCATCGGGCTTGTCTGACAGCTCACACGCTCGGGCCGCCAACAACGCACCAAGACCGATTCTAAGAATTCTGGCCAACCAAAACGTCCTAAGGCCCTGGGCTTACTTTCGGGACAACGTCCACCGATTGCCTCGCCTGGCGACCGTCAACGGACTCAACCGTAGCACAGACATTCTCGTCAGTCAACAATCGAAGGGACTAGTCTTGCCGGGACACTCTCCACACGTGAATCTCTGTCTTCACGGGATAGCCAGCCGACCACAAAGACCAATCGCGCCTTCGCACAACACTAGGCATCACAAGCCCCATAATCCGCACATTATTTCTCCGCCCTAAACCCAACATTCGTTACCACACGAAGCTACAAGGGCATCACAACGACGAGTTCGCCGTAATCGGATTTCTAACAAAACCCCTAAAATATGCGTAAATCAACATCACCGGATCGGACCAACGGCCACAAATCCGGCTTCACCCACAATGCCTAATCCGCTAACGGAGCGGATCTCTAGTGCAAAACATGTCGGGGACGGACACAATCAACCCGGTGGTTTCTCTTGAACCAAGGCGACCCGAATCCCTCTCACTCGACGGATCCGGTGCCAAAATGCAGAAAAAGAAGAGATGCCAAACACGCATCCTAGAGACCGGGAGGAGAAACGTCGTTACCTTTTGAGATCTCCTCCTAGCCATGAGAAGCTTGCAACCACACGGTGGAGAAGAAGCGCCTTGCTGCCCTCTACGCACTGCCGGTCTCGGATCGGCGAACGGAGCTCCGAAGCTCCGGCAATGGCGGATTCCCCTCCTTCTTCCTCCTTGCCTCCTCCTCCTTTCTCCAACCTAAGAGAGAGAAAGCCTTGGAAATAATGAGGGTTTAACTCCTCTACCAAGCCCTAAGACCCCCCAGCCATCCATCGCAGCCGTTGGATCAAAATCCAATAGATTTGGACGGACCGATCTCCTTCTCCGCTCAAAATCGCGGAGCAGAATAAACAGGGCGCACGATCACATGCGCACGGTCACTGGTCGTGCGCGAAGAGGACACTGGTCGTGCGCACTGTTCGAGACAGAACTCCGAATACTTGCGACTAACGCACGATCACATGCGCACGGTCACTGATCGTGCGCGAAGAGGACACTGGTCGTGCGCACTGCTCGAGACAGAACTCCGAATCCTTGCGACTAACGCACGATCACATGCGCACGATCACTGGTCGTGCGCGAAGAGGAGAAATGGTCGTGCGCAGAGAACTGCTATGGAATTCCTAGCCTATCCCGAGCGCAGCACTACCACCCCGCCTACCTCGCTGAACTACGATTTTTGGGGTGTTACAACTCCACCCCCCCTTAAAAGAATTTCGTCCTCGAAATTTCAAAATTTAAACAGGGAATTCATAACGCATACCTGGAGCGAAAAGTTCCGGGAAATCCTCCCGCATCGCTTGCTCACGCTCCCAAGAGAATTCGTCTCGCCCGCAGTTGTCCCATCACACCTTTACAAGTTTGACTTGCTTGTTACGCAACTGCCGGACTTCTGAATCCTCCACGCACACCGGGCGAACCCTCGCCCCCAAGTTCTCCATCACCGGCACCGCCGCCGCTTCGACCACGACACTCGGCTCTACCAAAGCTTTCCTCAGCACGGAGACATGGAAAACGTCATGTAATCCACTCAGCTCTGCGGACAACGCCAAACGATAGGCTGCTTCGCCTATACGCTCCGTAACCTCGAACGGACCCAAATATCTCGGACTCAACTTCTTGAGTCGCCGCACCCGCGAAACACCCTTGAACGGCTTGATCTTCAAGTAGACCATGTCGCCCACTGCAAACTCTACATTTCTGTGGCGCGCATTAAAATACTTCGCTTGTCGATCCTGAGCAACCTTCATGCGCTCCTGAATCGTCCGCACAATCTCGCAAGCATCTTCCACCACTTGCTTTCCCAAAATCTTAGTGTCTCCCACCTCTTCCCAAGACATCGGCGTTCGACACTTCCTTCCGTACAAAGCTTCGTATGGCGCCATCTTGATACTCGCCTGGAAGCTATTATTATAGGCGAACTCCACCATGAAAAGGTGGTCCTCCCAACCTTTGCCAAAGTCGAGAGCACACATCCTCAACATGTCTTCCAACGTACGGTTCGTTCGCTCCGTCTGACCATCGGTCTGCGGATGGAACGCGGTACTAAACTTGAGCTTCGTGCCTAGACTTTTCTGCACTAATCTCCAGTCCTTCGATGTGAATCGCCCATCGCGATCACTAACGATGCTCTTCGGAATCCCGTGCAACCGCACAACGTTTCGAACATAAAGCTCCACGAGCTTCTCCACGCCATCGCTCTTCTGATTCGGAATGAAGTGGGCCACCTTCGTCAGGCGATCCACTATCACCCAAATCGCATCGTTACCCTGCTGCGATCGAGGCAAACCATGCACAAAATCCATAGAGATGTCATCAAATTTCCATTCGGGGATGGGAAGAGGCTTCAAGAACCCGCCGGGCCTTTGGCACTCAGCCTTCACCAAGGCACAAGTCTGACATCGGCTCACGTACTCGGCTACATCCCGCTTCATCCCAGGCCACCAAAAAGATTTCTTCAAATCCGCGTACATCTTTGTACTTCCTGGATGAACGGAGTACTTCGTAAAGTGAGCTTCAAACATCAACTCCTCGCGAAGCTTGCCGAAGCGCGGAACACAGATCCTTCCGTCTATCCTCAGAATTCCACCAACCATCTCCAAAGCAGTGCCTTCGCTTTGCTGAGCCTCCAACACCAATTGTTGGCACTCCTCGTCCGCACTGGTCGCCTCTCGGATTCGATCCGTTATATCACACTGCATTTCAATCCAGTTCAAACGAGCTATGCTAGACTCACCTCTAGCCACACAAGAAATGTCAAGAGACTCCAAGTCTCGAATCAAACGCTCGCCATGCGCCTCCATCCAATTACCTTGCCCGGAGTACTTCCTACTCAAAGCATCCGCCACCACGTTGGCTTTACCCGGCGTATACTGAATCTCCACGTCGTAGTCCCCAAGGAACTCGACCCACCTACGCTGCCGCATATTCAGATCCTTTTGGTCTAGGAGATACCTCAGGCTTTTGTGATCCGTGAAGATCTCCACCTTCGCACCATAAACATAGTGCCGCCACAACTTTAGCGCAAAGATTACCGCCGCCAACTCAAAATCGTGGACGGGGTAATTCTTCTCATGAGTCTTTAACTGCCTTGACCCATAAGCGATCACCTTGCCGTGCTGCACCAGCACGCAACCCAACCCGCAACCTGACGCATCGCTGAAAATCTGAAATCCTTCCGTCCCACTAGGAAGACTAAGGATTGGGGCAGACATCAATCTTTCCTTCAAATTCTCGAATGCCCGGGCACACTCCGGTGTCCAAACAAACCTCTGGTCCTTGCGAGTGAGTGTGGTGAGGGGCAACGCCATCCGCGAAAAGTTCTCCACGAACATTCTATAATAACCGGCTAGTCCAAGGAAACTCCGGACTTCCGCCACGGTCCTCAAGACAGGCCAATCTCTAATGGCTTCAATCTTCGCTGGATCTACCGCCACCCCATCTCCACTAATTATGTGCCCCAAGAAAGCCACCTTTTCGATCCAAAACTCACATTTTGAGAACTTAGCATAAAGCTGATTCTCCCTTAGAGTCTGCAATACTTGCCTCAAGTGAGACTCATGCTCTGCCTCTGATTTCGAATACACCAAGATATCATCTATAAACACCACCACGAACGAATATAAGAACGGGCGAAAAACCCTGTTCATCAAATCCATGAACACAGATGGCGCGTTCGTTAGTCCGAACGGCATCACCGAAAACTCGTAGTGTCCATAACGAGTCCCAAACGCTGTCTTGGCAACGTCCTCTTCTCGAATCTTCAACTGGTAGTACCCCGATTTCAAATCCAACTTGGAGTACACCACCGACCCCACTAACTGGTCGAACAAATCATCGATTCGGGGAATCGGATATTTATTCTTGACGGTCAACTTATTTAGCTCACGGTAATCAATGCACAACCGCATACTTCCGTCTTTCTTCTTCACAAACAAAACCGGCGCGCTCCACGGCGAAGAGCTGGGCCTAATGTACCCTTGCTCTAACAACTCCTGCAACTGAACCTTTAACTCGGCCAGTTCCTTCGGTGCCATCCTAAACGGAGGACGCGACACTGGCCTCGCACCCGGTACCAACTCTATCGAGAAATCAATTTCACGCTGAGGAGGTGCTCCCGGAAGCTCCTCGGGGAATACATCCTCAAATTCTTCCACCACCGGAACTTCTCTAATAGCCAACTTTGTGGAGTGAGTCTCCAACAAAGCTAAGAACGCCTCGCCTCCTTGGTTTACCGCACGCCTCACTTGCATAGCGGAAATCAGGGAGTAAGCCACTCCGCTTAGGCCTTCGAACTTGACCTCTGCTCTACCTTCACCTCTCAGGGTTACCACCTTCAACTGGCAGTCGATACTAGCTCGCTGCTCCGCAAGCCAGTCCATCCCCAAGATAACATCGAATTCGGCTAGTGGCAGAATCGCTGCTACCAACACGAAATCATAATCGCCAATTTGCATTACAATGCGTCCCTTCCTCATGGTAGTCATGAAAGACCCATTCGGCATACGCACACTCAGCTCCACTCCTGCCACTACGGGCTCAGCACCAATCTTCCGGATAAAACTTTCCGCAAGAAAAGAGTGTGACGCCCCCGTGTCGAACAACACTCGAGAGGGGTAGCCCGGAACTAGCACGAAACCTAACCACGTGCAAAACAAACATGAAAGGCCGCAAACTACATTATAATAACAAACGAAACTTGAACCTTTCGTACCTGTCACCACATCGGGTTGACGTATCGCTTCCTGTTGCCCAAGATTATAGGCCCTAGGCTGCACTGGAGGGAACCGCGAAGCACTCGACTCCGTTGCTTTCCCCTTCTCTGCAACACTGGGACCCGAACGCACTGATTGTTCTTGTCTCGGCTCTGGCCCAGCTCCGCCCTCGGTACAAAAACGACTAATGTGACCCACCTTGCCACACTGGTAACAAGTAACCGGACCTTTGGAACGGAAATCTCCCGAAGGTGCGCCACTTCTCTCCCCAGGCCTATTAGGACGGGGCTTCTTCTTCCATCGGCTGCCCTCGGACTACCACTGGGACTGAGACTGAGAAGGCTTTCCTTCTCCCTGCCTTGCCGCAACACCCTTTCGCCGCTGAGTTCGCTCCAAGTCGCTCTCCAGCGTGCGAGCGGCTTCGACCAACTCATTGAATCCCGCATTCTTCAAGGCTATGAGTGGTTGCCTTAAATTTTCCCTCAACCCTTGATAAAAGAGGTTATCTCTCTCTTCATCATCTGCCATTGTCGTGCCCGCATACCGACCCAACTGAGTGAACTCTTGCAGATATTCATCCACCGTCTTCTCCCGCTGCACCAAATGCAGAAACTGTCGCTGCAGTGCTAACCTTGTTGAAACCGGAATGTAATGCTTTAGGAAAGCGTTTCCGAACTCCTCCATGGACGGAACACGCCCAACAAAATGACGACCGTTATGGTTCACCCACCACAACTTCGCATCGCCCTCTAACATGAAGCTCGCAAAGTGAGACTGCCTCTCAGCTGGGGTCTCAGCTGCCTTCAAGAGCTCCTGGATCCTCGAAAGCCAATCCTCGGCATCCGTTGGAGTGCCCACTCCCTTGAATGTCGGAGGGTGGAAACTCAAGAAATACTTCATGAATCGATCACCCATCGGAATAGCTCTCTCCGCTAGAGGCTCTGCTTGCCTTACTTCGACATCCGGTGTATCCGGCGTAGCCGCCGGAGTGACAGGGGTCGCAACTTGCACCACCGGCGTAGGAACCCGTGGCATCGCTCCAGCTTAAGCCGCCATCATTGCCTCCGCTAGCATGCGACAGAAATCAGCCGGGGACATGCCCACATTCATGAGGCCTGAAGCAGTAGCACTACTCCCCGAAGGCTCCTCTTGCCTCCTCGACGTCCCCGCATCATCGCCAACATCCTAGCATAAGCAAGGAAAAAGACTCATCAGTCTCTATTCGCAAGACTCAAACACAGGGATACTCATAATCCCGCACAATACTCCTATGTGGACAATCTCTTACGCGATCCAAATACACTAGACCTCGCAAGAAATACTAAACCTCGCTTTGATACCAAATTGTAACACCTCCCCTGTAATGACCATATAATATGGGTCCGGCCGGGACCCCACAGCATATAACCGCCACAGCTTTAGTATTAAAAGATGATATTAACTACCCAATCTCATAACTCAGACACCACAGCGGAAACAAACTAAGCCACAGAGATTGTCCATACTACAAAGGAGCCCAACTGGCCTTAAGGCCTTACAAAACAATGTCCAAAGCATCAAACATTCCATAATAAAAGACATCCCAACAAAAGGGGAAAGATAGTTTTTCCCTAAACTACCTCGGCATGCAAGCCGGCTATAACAAAGTACGAAGAAAGGAATGCAGGAAATCAACTAAGCACTTCGTGAGGCTTTAGGCCTTTTTGGCCGGCGCGCTGGGTCCAGCCTGCGATTCTTGCCCTGCAACCAAATCACAAAGAGCGGTAAACGAGGGTCAGCTATGGCTGACCACAAGCGGTGTAACAACATCCCTCCTCCCGGCCGTCCTAGCGGACCCCGGGGAACTACTTCACCCTGCAAGTCAGTACTTCGTATGCAAATGTACATAAAGGAAAGCAACATAAATACTGGCATGAGTGTCACAAGCATCATCCACGTTTCTATATTGAGCAGGTAATAAAAGGGGCCTAACAATGCAAAATGAGTGCAAGCCCGGGTTTCACCCAAGGCGCCCTAAAGCGTATGAATCTAACACATCATCATACATCACCAACACAAGGGTACTCATTACTTCCCCACAAGGGCATCAAAACCCAAGGCCAAGCGCTCTCGCTGAGACCCACCTCGCCTGGCCCACCATGCCATCGGGCTTGTCTGACAGCTCACACGCTCGGGCCGCCAACAACGCACCAAGACCGATTCTAAGAATTCTGGCCAACCAAAACGTCCCAAGGCCCTGGGCTTACTTTCGGGACAACGTCCACCGATTGCCTCGCCTGGCGACCGTCAATGGACTCAACCGTAGCACAGACATTGTCGTCAGTCAACAATCGAAGGGACTAGTCTTGCCGGGACACTCTCCACACGTGAATCTCAGTCTTCACGGGATAGCCAGCCGACCACAAAGACCAATCGCGCCTTCGCACAACACTAGGCATCACAAGCCCCATAATCCGCACATTATTTCTCCGCCCTAAACCCAACATTCGTTACCACACGAAGCTACAAGGGCATCACAACGACGAGTTCGCCGTAATCGGATTTCTAACAAAACCCCTAAAATGTGCGTAAATCAACATCACCGGATCGGACCAACGGCCACAAATCCGGCTTCACCCACAATGCCTAATCCGCTAACGGAGCGGATCTCTAGTGCAAAACATGCCGGGGACGGACACAATCAACCCGGTGGTTTCTCTTGAACCAAGGCGACCCGAATCCCTCTCACTCGACGGATCCGGTGCCAAAATGCAGAAAAAGAAGAGATGCCAAACACGCATCCTAGAGACCGGGAGGAGAAACGTCGTTACCTTTTGAGATCTCCTCCTAGCCATGAGAAGCTTGCAACCACACGGTGGAGAAGAAGCGCCTTGCTGCCCTTTACGCACTGCCGGTCTCGGATCGGCGAACGGAGCTCCGAAGCTCCGGCAATGGCGGATTCCCCTCCTTCTTCCTCCTTGCCTCCTCCTCCTTTCTCCAACCTAAGAGAGAAAAAGCCTTGGAAATAATGAGGGTTTAACTCCTCTACCAAGCCCTAAGACCCCCCAGCCATCCATCGCAGCCGTTGGATCAAAATCCAATAGATTTGGACGGACTGATCTCCTTCTCCGCTCAAAATCGCGGAGCAGAATAAACAGGGAGCACGATCACATGCGCACGGTCAATGGTCGTGCGCGAAGAGGACACTGGTCGTGCGCACTGTTCGAGACAGAACTCCGAATACTTGCGACTAACGCACGATCACATGCGCACGGTCACTGATCGTGCACGAAGAGGACACTGGTCGTGCGCACTGCTCGAGACAGAACTCTGAATCCTTGCGACTAACGTACGATCACATGCGCACGATCACTGGTCGTGCGTGAAAAGGAGAAATGGTCGTGCGCAGAGAACTGCTATGGAATTCCTAGCCTATCCCGAGCGCAGCACTACCACCCCGCCTACCTCGCTGAACTACGATTTTTGGGGTGTTACAAATTAGGCCCTAGGTAATTTTATAAGAATTTTAAGAGCAATTATCCCCTTTGAAATAGGTCATAATCCCTTTAGGGAAAGTTCTTATAAGAGAAATTTACATGCTCAAATGGTCTTAGAAGATGATGAAACCTTGGTAGTGTCTTTATAATAATATTATAGACCTCTTGTAATTTTTGTCTAATTAATGAAATGATTTAACCAGTACTTCATTTACAAGGAACTTATTTTGTCTTAGGCTTAAGAAAAATAATTGAGGGTCCAATACTCTCTGGGAAATTGTGCAACTTGGTGATAGGATATTCTAGGGCACTAGGAAGCTCTGTGAATTTTTGTAGAATTTTTGGAGATTTTTATCAGTAGGCTACTTCACAACATGTCCTAATTGGGATTTTCTTAAAATATTTATTTAGGTGAGAAAATTTCCATAAATTGTGAAACTCAGTCAGTAAGCCTTTCTGATCATTTTAGAGATCTGGTATTTTTTCCATAATTTTTGGATAAATATTTTTGATGGTTCCTTCATTAACCTCCAATTTTGGATAGATGTTAAATATTATAAATAGAGGACAATTCCTTATTGTAAAATTATGATATTCTGTATTTACTGTTATTTTGTTATCATAGACATGCCATAACTTAGTGGAGGCCATATCATAAGAAGATCCTATACTTCATGTTCAATTTCACACATGGCTAGTTTTGGAAAAAATTATAAGTAATGCCAAATAATTAGGGAAGAGTGTGAACCTCTGAATTTAGTCTCATAATATCATGATAGACTTCCTTTATTAATCTTGAGTCATGTGGATGATTATTTGGAGTACCTCTACCTATGTAGTTCGTATAGCTCATTTGATATGCGTATAGTAAAACTGTGAAACTTGGGTGTTTGGTGGCCCACCAAGTGGAAATGGCATGCAGTTGGTGTACATGGTCAGGATGAAGAGGTTGAGGTCACCAAAAAGGAGATTATGTGATGAGAGTGCTTGGTGAGTTAAGGGTAAGGTTGTGCTTGGGATTGACGAAAGATCATTTTTCCCCTAGCGTGTCATAATACACTTAGGGTTAACTCGGGTGAAATAGTAAAGGGGGAATGCATTGGGTAGCTACCAACAATAATAAGTGTCTTGATAAAGGGAGCTTTGGGCTATCATCCCATCACAGTTCCTAGCACCGTTGTGAGCCAATCACAGGGTTGACCTCGGGAAGACCAAGATTAACCATAAATTGTAGGAGTAAGATGTTGTACAAGATTAATTAATAACACACTCACCCACACCCCATGGTTATGGGAGCTTAGTTGTTTTGATACTACGAGTTGTAGGCTCGGTGGTCGTAGGAGCGGATTAACAATCTGGTGAGCTCGTGACTCAAAAATGATCCTTGGTCGGGCAGGTTAGCCCGGGTTGCTAATGACTTGGAGATCATAGATGGTATTTATTAATGCATGTGCATTGTTTACCCAGGAGACCGCCTTCAGTAGGTTTACTCGCAGGCCATCCGGTTTGATATTCCAAGTCGTCCGGTTTGATATTCCAAGACCGCCTTCAGTAGGTTCATCAGCTACGGCTAGCACAGGCCGGGCGGTCTGATCTAATTCAGGCCACCTCCAAGTACCAAAGATAATCCAAGCCCAAGTCCAACAGGGCAAGTCGCGAACTCAAGTCGGAGGTCGCGCGGTTTATGTCACGAAGACAAGCCAAGGTTCGAGGTCAAAGAACAAGCCGCGGTCCCAAGACGGAAACCGCTCGGGTAGTATCATCGCCTTGGCCGCATTATCTTCAGTTTCTGGCCAGACAAGTCGGAAGGGCAAGCCGCCAAGCCGTGCGGCTTCTTTCTTTCTTTCTTTCTTTGCGTATCCCGTCACTGCCTGCCCGTTTCTCCTGTACCCGGGCAGGCGGTTATTTTATCCCTGCCCGTTCGGGCAGGCCCCCAAGCCTATAAATAGGGGGCGGCACTGTTCCCAAGGCACGCACACTCGAATCCAGGAGCTCGCTTGTTTGAGCTGCGGACTCGAGTTTCCCGTCTTGCGGATTGTCTGACCGGCCGGCTTCTCTTTTCCTGCACTTGCAGCCCGCTGTAACTATTTCTTTCTAATCAAAGGAAAGCCCGTCGCAGGAGTGGCATTTGCCGCGGCGGGCGAAGTCTGGCCTTGACCACTGCTAGCGGTCTCATTCTTTCACACTAAAAGTAACCGGCAACCCGCAGCCTCCGGTTTCCCTCGGAGGTGCGATCTCGGATTCAACAGAAACACGCGACCTTCAGATCGCGGATTGCCGGTGAAATCCTTTTCGCCATAATGTCAGACCGTCAGTTCCCCCTGGAGACCGCTCCGATCACAGCGAGGACTCTTTGTGGGAAGCCTTGGAGCAATCCAGGAGAGAAGCCGAGCGGGCTCAGAGGGCCACTGATCAGCGACTTGAAGCGATCACTCAGACTTTAGCGATGCTAACTGAGCGGCTAGTTCCACAACAAACCGCGGCTAACCAGGTGGTGACCCCGGTTCCTCCTCCACCTCCTCCTTACCCGCTACCGCAAGCCGCTAACTTCCAGCCCCAGCAAGAAGGCTTTGCGGCTAGGCAAAGCTTCTATCAGGAAGCTGCGCATAGCATGCCGGCTCGGGCCCTTGATTTCCAGGGGGCGGCTTCTCATGCTGCCCGCCTTTCTTACCCGCAGGAGGGCGCGGCCCGTCTCTCCTACCCGCCTGAAGTTCCTATTCGTCTCTCCTACCCGCCTGAAGTTCCTATTCATCTCTCCTACCTGCCTGAAGTTCCTATTCATCACTCCTACCCGCCAGAAGCTGCTGCCCGGTTTTCTTATCAGGCGGCTTGTCCGCGAGTAGCCGCAGCTCCGGCGGCTTATTTCTCTGCTCCTTTATACGAAGATATGGAAGAAACTTCTCCCTTTGTGGACGAAGTCAGAGGGGAGCCTGCCCCTAATAATTTCAGGGAGCCCCGCCTGCCAGCCTTCAATGGGGAGATAGATCCTACGGTTCATTGGCAAGCCTTCGAGTCAGCTATCGCTCTCAGAACCTTAACTGATGCAACTAAGTGCAAGCTTCTTGTAACTTCCTTTGAAGGACAAGCGAGGGAATGGTTTTACGGTTTGCACCCCAGGTCGATCCGTTGTTTCGCTGAGCTGCGGAGAGAATTCTTGCTGAGATTCTCTACCTCAAGAAAGAGAAAGAGTGGCCCGGCAGCCCTCTTCGATATAAAACAACGGGAAGACGAGACGTGGGCTCGTTTTGTAGATCGCTTCCAAAAAGAGATAATGGAAGTTCAAAATGTGGATCCGGAGTTATATAGGGTTGCCCTTATCCATGGCTTAAGGGAGGGCCCCCTAAAATTCGAAGCAAATATAAGGGAGCCTAGGACTTATCAGGAAATGATAAGTCTGGCAAATATGTTTATCAGAGGAGAGAAGAGCAATCCTGGTTACGTCGCGAAGCTAGTAAGCGACAAGGAGCAGTCAAATCCGTCCTTCCATCATCCGCCATCGAATCCATCCCACTTTGAACCCCGTTCCCAAAGGGGGAGAAATTACAAAAATAAGCAACCATTCATGGGCCATCAGCGGTTTCAAGATCAGAAACCACCGTTGGCCATCGCTCCCGCTCCATCTGCTCCCCTTCCGCAAATTATGCCGGTGTACTTACAATAGTATGCTGCGCAGCCACCTCCAGTTATTCCATCTACTCAATATGATGACTCACAAGAGTCATTCACTCCCCTAAACGTCACCATGGACGAAGTGGTCCAGATTCTGCAAAAGAGGCCAGATTTCAAAAGGCCTGCTCCTCTGAAGTCAGACATCCGCAGTCGAAATCCAAACCTTTATTGTGAATACCATAAAGAAGGGGGGCATCTGACCGAAGACTGTCGGGCCCTTCGTTTGCTCATAGAGAGACTCCTTGGAGAAGGAAAGCTCCGGGGTCTAGTTCGAAAAGATGCTAATGTTGAGCTAACTGCCGAGAAGAAAAAGGAGAAGGAAATAGTAGAGGTGACCTGGGAGTGCGCCGACATCGAGGATGTCGGCTGCTATGGTGACATCCATCCTTCTACTGAATGCGTCGAAGTTAATGATGTGGGCCCCTTAGGGGACATCTATTGTATCCATGGAGGAGCTGGAGCGGAATCATCTCGCAAATCCAGCATCGCGAGAGTTTTAAAGCAGGAAGTGGCAGCCACCTCAAATTCTCCTCCCGAAAGTACTATGGTCACCTTTGGTCAAGATGACCTTCCCCCCAATGCCAATCCTTTTGACGATGCGGTAGTCATCAAGGCCGTCATCGAGAACTATACCGTCCACAAGATTCTGATTGATACTGGCAGCTCCGTCAATCTCCTTTTCCGCCCGACTTTCGAGGCCCTGAAGACCGGGAAGCATTTGCTTTCCACCGACGGGCCCCTCTATGGTTTTTCTTGGGAGAAGAAGGAAGTAGAGGGTTCAGTGAAACTCCTGGTCTCTCTTGAGGAATAATAAAGTTGATCAACTTCGTGGTAGTGGATGCCCCGAGCAACTACTGCGCCATCTTCGGGAGGCCGATTCTCAATGCATATAGGGCAGTAGTGTCTACTTTTCACCTTGCCCTCAAGTTCGCTGCCGAAGGAAAACAGTATCGGGTCAGGAGCAACCCAAAGGTGGCTCGGGAGTGCTACGTCCGAACTGTCAACATGATCACCGACGTTCCACTTCCCGAGGTCATGGCTGTGGCTGAGGCTTTGGAGATTGACGAGTCTCCAGAGGCCGCCGAGGAAGGAAAAGATCGAGAAGGGGCTCACTTGGAACCTGCCCAAGCGACCCAAGAAGTTCCCATTGCTGAGGGGATGTAAAAGAAGCTGGTCATCAACGCCGAGTTGCCAGAGGAGGAGAAAATGGAGCTAATTTCCTGCCTGTTGGAAAACCTAGATGTCTTCGCTTGGTCAGCGGAGGATATGCCAGGAGTAGATCCGGACGTGGCTTGTCATCACTTGAATGTATCTCCTGAATTCAAGCCCGTCCAACAAAAGAAGAGAGAAGTGGCGACCAAGCTGGCGTTGCCCATCAGAGAGGAGGTTTCCAAGCTCCTAAAAGCGGGTTTCATTTCTGAGATTCAATATCCCACGTGGATGTCAAATGTTGTAATGGTTAAGAAATCTGGTGGGAAGTGGCGCATGTGCGTGGACTTCACCAAACTTAATAAAGCGTGCCCTAAAGATTGCTACCCTTTGCCTCGGATAGATGTCTTAGTTGATTCCGCGGTTGGGTATGGTTTTATGAGTTTCCTCGATGCCTTCTCCGGATATCATCAAATTAAAATGCACAAACCTGACATCCCGCATACCTCATTTATCACAAACGATGGGTGTTACTGCTATCTAGTAATGCCCTTCGGTCTTAAAAACGCGGGCGCAACTTACCAAAGAATGATGGATTCCGTTTTAAACATCAAAAAGGCAGGAATCTCGAAGTTTACGTCGATGACCTTCTTCTAAAAAGTAAAACATTCTCATTGCACTTGAAAGACCTCGTAGAGACGTTCGCTACTCTACGGAGGTTCAAGTTAAAATTAAACCCATTAAAATGTGTGTTCGGGGCAAGCAAAGGGAAATTTCTGGGGCATCTCTTAACTCCCGATGGTCTTGCACCGAATCCAGATAAGGTGAAGGCTATCCTCGATATGACCGCTCCTCGGAATACCAAAGAAGTTCAGCAGCTTGGGGGGAGATTGGCAGGATTGAGCAGGTTTATCTCCAAATCCGGAGACAAAAGTGCCCCTTTCTTTAAGATACTACGAGGGGGATCAAAGTTCGAATGGAACGAGGAGTGTAACAAGGCTTTTGAGCAGCTGAAAGAACAGTTAACTTCGACTCCGCTACTCCAAAGCCCCCGTGAGGGAGAAATGCTATTCTTGTATCTGGGAGTCGGGCCAGATGCGGTAAGTTCTGTCCTCGTTCGGGAAGAAAAGAAGAGGCAGTTTCCAATATACTATGTCAGTCATATCCTTAAAGATGCAGAAACCAGATATTCAATCCTGGAGAAACTGACCTTGGCTTTGATTATGTCCGCGCGAAGGCTTCGCCCTTATTTTCAGGCTCATTCCATCCAAGTTATTACAGATCATCCTTTGAAAAATATTCTTGAAAAGCCAGATCATTCAGGGAGGTTGGCAAAATGGGCTATTGAACTAAGTGAATTTGAGATATCGTACATCCCCCGGACAGCCATCAAAGCGCAAATCTTGGCAGACTTCCTGGTAGATACAACAGAGCTTAGTCCTGAACAGGTGGCACAATCTCCTCTGGCTTGGATCATTTATGTGGATGGGGCTTCTGGCAAAAACTCTGTGGGAGCCGGAGTGGTGTTGATCAGCCCAAATGGCATCAGGCTGGAGCAAGCTATCAAATTCTTCTTTTCAGTTACAAATAATCAGGCAGAATATGAAGCACTCTTGGCAGGGTTGAGACTTGCGAAAGAGTTGGTCATAGAACATGTACATGTTAAAACTGATTCATTGGTAATGGCTTCTCAGGTCTTGGGGAACTATGAGACAAGAGAGCCAATCCTGAGGAAATATCTGATGTTAGTCAAAAGGGAAATTGGAAGGTTCAAGTCATTCATCATCGAACATATTCCAAGGACACAAAATGAAGAGGCAGATGGGCTGTCAAAGTTCGGTCTTCCATCTGGGGGAGTGACCTCTGAACTTTTCCATCCGGCAACAGATGAGACAGAACTCATGCAAATTGATCATAATCCTTCATGGAAGGACCCTTATGAGCTATTTCTATCAAAAGGGGAGTTTCATCATACCATCAAAGATCGGAGAAGATTCAAAAGGAAAGCGGCATATTATTATCTGATAGCAGGAGTTCTTTACAGAAAAACTTTGATCTCTCCCTCGGCGCGATGTGTTTCGGAGGATGAAATCCCAGTCATACTCCGGGAAGTTCATTCAGGGGAGTGCGGTAGTCATTCAGGAGCAAAAACTCTGGAGAAAAGAATCTTACGGCAGGGGTATTTTTGGCCGACTATGAGAAAGGATGCTGAAGCATTTGCAAAGCGGTGTGTGCAGTGCCAAAAGTTCGCTCCTCTTCAGCATTTGCCTGCTCAGTCACTCGGGTCAATAACTGTGCCGTGGCCTTTTGCAGTATGGGGGATGGATCTTATGGGGCCTTTCCCAATAGCCAGCGGTCAGCGTCGTTTTATCATTGTGATGATCGATTATTTCAGTAAGTGGATTGAAGCAAAAGCATTAGCAAGAACTACTACCCAAATTGTCAGAAACTTCGTCTGGGGAGAAATCATCTGTCGGCATGGAATTCCGCTGGCAATCGTCACCGATAACGGACCACAGTTTAATAATCCGGAGATGATAAGCTTATGTGATCAGATCGGAATTGATCTTCGGTTTGCCTCAGTACATCACCCAAGGACCAACGGTCAAGTGGAGGCAGCAAACAGGCAAATCCGGCAGCTTCTGATGAAAAGAGTCTTGAACCAAAGAGGGAACTGGGCGGACCAACTTCCTTCCATCCTTTGGACTCTCCGTACTACCCCGTCCTCAGCTACCGGAGAGACACCCTTCAAATTATCTCATGGCTCGGAAGCTGTTGTCCCTGTAGAATTTGAGGTGGTCACTCCAATAGTTATTTACGCCAAGGAAGGAGGAGAATCCTGGATAGATGAAAACAATGAGGCTCTCATGCATAATCTAGATCTGATCGAAGAACTTCAGGATGAAGCAACAATCAGACAGGAGGAAGTTAAAAGAATGGCAAAATATTTTGACAAGAATGTCAGAGTAAAACAATTTGCAGTTGGGGATTTAGTACTAAAGAAGGTGGATGCTGCGGCCAGGTCTGGTAACGTCGGAAAACTAGAACCTAATTGGGCCGGACTTTTCATCATTAAAGAAGTACTAAAAAGTGGGGCTTACCGCCTCCAAACAAGTAAAGGAGAAGACATCTCGCGCACCTGGAGCGGCGACGATCTCAAACGGTTCTATCCTTAAAATGTCTTCTTTACTTTCCTGCAGTTCTCGAGATATTTTAATAAGAAGCCTCATACTGACACTTCTCCATGTTTGGTGTTCCTTTTTTACATTTTCTCATATATCAAACTCACTGAACTACGGAGACATCACCAAGTTCTGCTCGAACCCCCTCGGATTGCAGTCATTAGCGTAAAACCATGAAGATCATGTGTAGCGGGGAGTTTTCGCACACGTGTAGTGGTAGCTTGCCAATTCCCGTGCGGTGGTCTTCAGAACCTTGGATCCCGGCTGATATCCGACACACCCCTGCATCAAGGGAGGTCTAGGTGAATGTTGGCTCTATCATGCCCCGAGAGGGATATAATTACAGCTTTGATGATCTTTCTGAGGAAAGCAATGTCGGTATAGCCCCCGCGGCATAACCACACCTGCCCAACTGATCATCTTAGTCTGTGACTATCGAATACTCCTAGGTACTCTCAAGCGATGCCTAAGCGGGACCCACAACTGTGTTGATCTCTCTGAGGAAAGCAATGTTCGCCGCCTAGGCCCACCTTCCCAATTGATCAACTCGGCTTGTAGCCCTAGGCAGGAGAGCAGTCGAGTCGCTTACAGCCCTTATGACCACTTGAGGAAAGCAATGTTCGCCGCCTAGGCCCACCTGCCCACTTGGTCATCTGAGTCTGTAGTTATCTTTCGTTACATTACAGGGAGTTATCTCGTCCCATATGGTCATTATAGGCCATTTGGAGGAAAAAGCAGGATTTCTATGAACAGCACAAACCGGCCGACTTGGCATCCAAACCGGGCGGTTTGAAATAAGCAGGTGCCAGGACTGTTGGGCGGTCTGGTTATTAAACTAGGCGGGCTAAAACCAACAGGTTCCAAAGGTATCATGCGGTTCGGTTTTTAGACCGGACGGTCTGAAACAAGCAGGCGGTCTAAAACCAGCAGGTTCCAAAGATATCATGCGGTTCGGTTTTTTAGACCGGACGGCTTGAAATAAGCAGGGTATCATTAAAATATCACAAGGTATTATATCAAGGAAGAAAGCATAATCATGACCGACCGACCTCATTATTAGGGTTGTGAATCTATCATCCATATGAGTTCCAACTCAATCCGATCGGTTAATTACAGGCTCTTTTCGATCAGGCAGTTATGATTCTCATTGCGAGCATTAAACCTGCTAGTCGCACAAATTCTATATGCAGCTCGTGCGGCTTGTCAGCCAATATTATTTAAAGCTGTCATATAGAAAGCAATTATTTAAAGTTAGTTTTTGGTCGCACAACTTGATTACTTCAAATTCTCCATCGGTTATCAGTTACATTCACGGAGGTGGGACTTACAGCAATACTAGCTGCAAGTCGCCTGAGTTAAAATACTGGCCGCTCGGTCTGTTAATTGTTCTGATGACTTGTCATTCTTTATCCTGGAAAGCAAGTATGCATGGTCTAAATAGTAGCCGCGCGGCTTGGTTATTTTTGGTTTCCTGATATCATAATGAATTCACAATGAGCTAGCACCTTCTCAGGATGAACCGTATCAATCCGGATTGAAGGAGGCAAGCGCTGCGAATAGGTTTTTCCTAATAGATACTTTACCAGGAATCTTATGGAGATCGCTATCCTAACCGGATGAATTAATACTAAGTCGCACGACTTGATTAAATCTAACACAGAAAAAGATCGCAAACAATCGCAAGTAAGTCGCAGAAGGTAGACGGATAGACAGGTAAAAGTTGTTCGTTTCATTGTCAAAACATTTCTTTACATTATGTTAAGCCGATCGGCTAACAACATCAGGCCGACGGCTATTCAAAATAAAAAGTAAAATACAACTATTAATTATGCGACTTGAGTTTCTTAGACGCAGGAGTATTTGAGTGCTCACTGCCATCAATCGAAACATCAGGGGAATAACCCTCGCTACCCGACGAGGATGAGCTGCTCAATTCGCCCGACTTGCGCCCAGCATCTTCTTCAGAATCGCTGGATTCGGACTCTGAGCCACTCTCACCGCTCTTCGCCACGGCGGGTTCTTCGACCTCGTCATCTTCATCATCGCTCTCCTCCGAACTGGATCCGTCGACTTTATTCTTTCCCTTGGCTTTCCGCCTGATCTTTTCCAACTTCTTTTGCAAAATCGGATAGACGTCCGAGAAGGTGAAATGCTCGAAGCCGGGCGCGAACCCTTTGAGCTCCCGCAAGCGGTTAAAAGCATTATCGATTCCCTCGGCGACATGAGGGAAGAGTTCCTGCTGATAGACCGGGTCGGTCTCATCATACTTAGCCTGCAAAAGAAAAGAGTAAGGTAAGACCGTGCGGTCTGAGAACATCGGTGTTGATGCTAGCCAGGTGATGACTTACCGACTCGGCTTCCTTTAGCCGCGCATTTTCTTTCTTCAGTTCGGCAATTTCCTTCTCTTGAAAAGCGTTTTCTTTAATCAACCTCTTAAGGGTCATCCCCATGAAGGCGTTGGTGATGAAGCTCTCGGCACTAACCCGCGCGGCCTCCCTGGTGAGCTCCTCCTCAGAAATTTTCCTCAGCCTCCTGAAGTTCCGTCGGCCGAACATAGCGATGCTAGCGGCCACAGCATGCCGGCCCGACTTCTCGTTCGCCCAGTGGGGAAGCGCAGTAGAGATCTGGACACTATCGCTGTCCGGGTGCCAGGTCAAGACCGGGCGGCCTTTTAGGTCCTTCACCTTGCTGAAGGAGCGAAGGGCGGCAAAGTCACCCGAGGAACCAGAATCCTCCCCGTCAGACGGCAGCGGCTTGTTCCTGGCTTGCCTCTTTCTCTTCTCCGTCTGAGTCAAGACTAAACCGGCCGGACTGATCGGCTTGTTAGCAGGAACGACGGCTTGGGCTATAAAAGGAGAAGAGTCAGCACGAGAGATCGAGCGGTTAACATTGAAGTCGGAAGCAAAAGAAAGCTTACAATCTTCAAGCCGAACGTTCTCTAGCTCCGCAAGTAGAGGGATGTAGTAGCTTATGTTAAGCCGCTCATCCTTGAGAAGCTTGCAGATTCCCTTCTCTACTTCGCTTATTGGGACCGGTTGAAAAGCCTCCTCAGACCGCACTTGCGGATTCGGGTTCAACAAGCCAAGTCGGCCTTCGAAGATCAGGTACCGCTCCGACCAGGCTGTGACCTTGTTCGCAAGGTTGACCATCTTCAACCCGCGATAGCCGAAATAGAGATGGCCTTTGAAGACATTCGATTCAGAATCCGGGATGGCCCGCACCGAGAATATCTTTCTGAAGAGATCCATAGAGAAGCGGACTCTCTCAGACCGCAGGTAGGAAATAAAGCTACATATCCCGGCCATCGAGTTGGGAGAAATCTGGCCGGGAACAACTCCATAATGGTCAAAAACCATGGCGAGCTCAATCGAAATTGGGAACTTAAATCCGCAATCGAAATGGTCGATTGGGATCGCGATTTGATTTGGGCCAGACGAATTCATCCGCTCATCACGGAGCGGAAGCCGCGCGAGCAGTGGACTGTCAGTCATGTGCTTCTCGACAAATTCGTCCAGCTCGGCCTTTGTTAAACGACACTCCTCGAGGTCTGCAGAATGAAAGGCCACAGCGGCTTCGGAGCGGGTAGCAGAAGTCTTCGCAGGTCGCTTCGGCTGGCGCTTTACTCCCATCTTGAGATTTTGGTAAAAGAACTTTCGGAAGGGCGCTACTTATAAGAAAGGCTGATCTGCATTTAGCAAAGGTCAAATCACGGCTAGATCGATCAACCCGTACAGGTACATCACCACGAAAGCCAACCGTAAAGACTAAGTATATTCAAGCAAGCGGGTTAAAGAGTCACGAAAACAAGCAGATCGGTTTATGTAAAGAAATCCGCAGACATCAATCAACACAGCAAGAAGGCAGAAAAAATGAATTCAAATATTTAGGCCGCACGGCCTGAAAGATAGATCGAATATTATCGAGTCAGATTCAAGCAATTGTCCACGGGACCGAATAAAAATAATATTACAAGCTCATGTCTTAGAGCCACTCATTACGGACGGTTTTCACCCAGATCGTCCTCCCTGTGAAGCCGCGCGACATGATCACCGATCTGGAGGACAGTTCCCTGCATTTGGTTCATGTTATGATTAAGGCGGTTGATCATGCTATGAATCCGCGCGGCATCTCTCTCTATTCGCGACGCGGGGATCACGCGAGTAGGCAAGGCCGCTGCGGACTCATGAACACTAACAACTGGGTGGATCGTCCCGGCTACAGGAAGAGACGAGCTCGTCCCTGCGTCCGGGCGGCCTGACCCACGCCGGCCTTCATCAATCACATTAACCGGGCGCCGACTTCCGCCGGCTTCCTTCTCCAAATGAAGGTATCTGTCCCTATAATAGGCGCAGTCCTCTTCAAGCTTGCGGACTTCCTTCTTTCCCCGATCAATCTGAGCGGTCAGCGCAGCCACCTGGTCTTGCTGCGCTTTTTCTTTCTCTCGGCGCTCTCTCCGCTCGGCCTCCAGCGCTGCCCGGCTCTCTTTCCGCTCAGCTTCCAACTCTGTCCGAAGGGCCGCCTTCTCGTCTTGGGCGGCCTTCTCTCTCTCCTCCACAGCCCTCAACTGCTTGGCGAGGGTTTCCAGGTTCTTTTGAAGCCGGGACATCTCGTCCTCCATCCGGGTATCCGGCAAAGAAGAACGCAGCAGGGGCGGATCAAGAGGAGGAAGATAGGACACCAGCTCGCCCGGCTTCGGAATCGAGTCACGGTCATCTGCAATAAGAGAAAATAATCAAGGAATGTTCAAAAAGAAAACCGCTTTCATCGAATTCTCCTCGCTTACAAGCCGCGGCGGTTTGAATTGAATTCAGGTGGACGGGTCGCCTTGCTAGTTCGGTATCAAATTTTCGGCGTTGCTCTCTCCACGATCTCTCACTCTGCCTCCGCTTAGCAGCAGAAAATTGAGCAGCGGAGGGAAAAAAGCTGGGCGACGGGTTCGACAAAGCAGCGCGCGACTTGTTTCGAGGCCGCGGCATGAAAAAGCGAACGGGGCGGTAATCCATGCCCCCTTTACCTTGCAAGAGAAGATTGGGCGGTGGCGGCGGCTTGTTCAGCTGATCTCTCACTTTCTCCGCCTTCGCTTGTATAAGCCGAAGCCCGGCCGTCACGGTGTCTTCGGGCGCCGGTATGATTCTTTCAGTTGCAACCTCAGGAAGGGTGGCCTCCTTTAGGCTGGTCGCATCCTCAGACAGGGCGGCTCCTTTCTCTCCAGGTGGGTTGGCAGCCTGCAGTTCGGAAGAAGTTCTCAGCTGGTCATCTTGCTTCTGAAAAGAATCGAAATCCTTGAGAAGGTCACTTACGGAGATGCTATGAGCATCGACTAGGGGCGGGTCATTCGACTGGGGGGAAGGAGTAATCAATCCCTCCGAGACCTCATTCTCGCGCGACTTGCCTTGCAGGCTGTCCGCTCTCGGTCTCCCATACGCCGCCTTGTTCTTGGCCTTTAGCTTCTTCATCTTCCTAAGAATCCTGTCCGCCGCGGACTCTTCCTTCTTCCTTTTCTTCGACTTCAGAGCGGATGGCTTCTCCGGGCTGTCCTCAATGTTAACTATTGCAGCTTGCTGATCGGACGGCTTGGGGGAGTCAACTGCTTCTCCACCTTCGTCTCTTATGTTGAGATGAAAAACCCCGGACGGGGTGACTTCTATCTTGAAGGACTCGTCTCCATCGCCCTTCTGGGAAGGCGTATCCAAGTCGGTCTTATCCGGCGGAGGAGGCGGACTGTTTCCTTTGTCGGAGAAGGTTGGGGGATCAGCCGGGGGAGGATTCGAACAGCTCGCCTCTTTCTTAGTCGACAGATCGGATGCTCGTTCAGGAAGCGGGGCAGTCGGCTTACTCGCCTCCTTTTTAGCTGACAAGTCGATTGTCAACCCGTCAGGTGGGTCGGTCGGCTTGCCCGAAGAAGAAATCGTCACCGTCTTATCAGGCCGAGCCGCCTTTTTTCTCTTCTTCTTATCTCTTGAGCGGTCTTTTTCGCGGTTTTTTCCGGGCTTTTCGAGAACTTCAAGCTGAGCCATCAAGTCTACCATCTTTTTCGGGCTGTTCAACCCGAAAGTTCTAACCGCGATAGGCGAGTAGAGACTCGTGGTAGCACTGGAATTATGCCAGAATCGAAGCTTCTGGAACATTTATAACCAACAGGATGAAATCGGCGCGGTCTCCGGCTAGAACTGATATTTTCGAAATCTTCTCGGAAATTTAAAAATATGCGGGGATTATGTTTACCCAGGAGACCGCCTTCAGTAGGTTTACTCGCAGGCCGTCCGGTTTGATATTCCAAGTCGTCCGGTTTGATATTCCAAGACCGCCTTCAGTAGGTTCATCAGCTACGGCTAGCACAGGCCGGGCGGTCTGATCTAATTCAGGCCGCCTCCAAGTACCAAAGATAATCCAAGCCCAAGTCCAACGGGGCAAGTCGCGAACTCAAGTCGGAGGTCGCGCGGTTTATGTCACGAAGACAAGCCAAGGTTCGAGGTCAAAGAACAAGCCGCGGTCCCAAGACGGAAACCGCTCGGGTAGTATCATCGCCTTGACCGCATTATCTTCAGTTTCTGGCCAGACAAGTCGGAAGGGCAAGCCGCCAAGCCGTGCGGCTTCTTTCTTTCTTTCTTTGCGTATCCCGTCACCGCCTGCCCGTTTCTCCTGTACCCGGGCAGGCGGTTATTTTATCCCTGCCCGTTCGGGCAGGCCCCCAAGCCTATAAATAGGGGGCGGCACTGTTCCCAAGGCACGCACACTCGAATCCAGGAGCTCGCTTGTTTGAGCTGCGGACTCGAGTTTCCCGTCTTGCGGATTGTCTGACCGGCCGGCTTCTCTTTTCCTGCACTTGCAGCCCGCTATAACTATTTCTTTCTAATCAAAGGAAAGCCCGTCGCAGGAGTGGCATTTGCCGCGGCGGGCGAAGTCTGGCCTTGACCGCTGCTAGCGGTCTCATTCTTTCACACTAAAAGTAATCGGCAACCCGCAGCCTCCGGTTTCCCTCGGAGGTGCGATCTGGGATTCAACATGCATAAGGTGGTGGGTCCTTAATGCTGATGGTCGTTGCACCGACATTGATACTTGGGCTCGGTAAGTGTGGATAATCCTTTACCAAGACAAGTCTGGTGGTCTAACCAGCAAGAGTACGCAAAAGCTCCGCTGTCGCGTTCTTAGCATTGAGGTGTACGTTAGGTCTAGGTTAGGTAGTGCAAATACCAACCTAGAGGTGGGCGAGGCCCAACCCACCGCTTCTGTTTGCCACTACAGAAGTATCCTGGGAGTTTTGCTAACTCCAAAAAGGGGGAACTAAAGGTTTGTGCGCATAGAGTCGTAATGTGTGAGTTGCACTTGTATGATCATAACATCAAATGACATACCTTGCATGACATAGCATAAACATTGCATTTCAACCCCTACCCCTACCGTATAAATTGGTTATGGGATTTTTTATACGATAGGCCATGTTAAACGACCCCTTGGTTTATAGGTTTGTATGGCATTCCTATAAATCAACGGTTACATTTCCTTACTTACCTTATATATTTGATCTACTTGCTTAATTTACTTGTTCTTACCCTACTTTTACTTACTGATTCAATTATAGTATATATTGCGTAGTGGTAGACATCCCCTGTAGATTATACACCCGTCATCTGCTATTGTTTACACTCCTTATTGCCCTCCGCTTCATTCCTCCCGCTCGGTGCCTAGGAGTCACCGAGGGAGGGTGGGGGATTGGCTTAGTCTTTTGACTAACGGTCGGTGGACCTTATCATTTTAGGAGACCGAGGAGACGCACCAGCAATAGAGGCCGGTGCAGATGGAGGCGAGACAGTCTAGCACAGGAGCACCAGTCTCAAGATCCGTGAGTGTCACTTCTAGTTGATTTGCTTCCGCGAGTGTCTTTTTTAGTGAATAATTGATGTACAGGGCATGAGCCCTTTATTATTTCTGTACCTTTTGTTCAGATATTTGATGTGGACATCTCTTTAGATGGTTTTATTTTTTATGTGATGTGGACTTGAACTTCTATAAGTTTGTTTATTCTTTCTTCTTCTGTGATCGATATTGCCGGCAGGATCGACGTTTTGTAGTGGCGTCCTCCCCGTGAGTTGGTGTCACTGCAAAGCGGCAGTTCTGGGCATAAGACCTGAGTTTTGTAGGAAAAAATGGGGTCTTACAATCGTCATGGTTTTGTTTTGTAGATTCTTGACCTTGGAGTCCACTATCCTTACTGGTTCAAGCTGAACGAATCGGTCGGACTGTATCGGTATTGGTGGTGTGGAAAGATGTTGATCTGGTTGTCAAAGAACACGTCGCAATGACGAAATGTGAAAAACGTCGTGAAGGTTTCCCAATTCAATGGGCAAAGCCAATTGGTATGCAACGGGGCCAATTCGTTCTATGATCTGATACGGGCCCAAGTAGCGAGGATCCAGCTTTTTCTGTTTCTTTATCCGGGAGATTCCGTGCATAGGATTGATCCTTAGGAATACCATATCCCCTATGCTAAACTCTACCGGCCGATGGTGTGCATCATAATACTTTGCTTGGCGGCTCTGTGCTTCCAGCATTTGATCTCGGATTAGCCTTATTGCTGTCATGGTGTCATCTATGCACGTGACCCCCAAAGCTTCTGGGTCCTCATCTTGTTCCCATGACAGCGGAGTTCGACAACGCCTTCCGTACAGAGCCTCGTATTGTAACGATCCAGGCCTGCCAACACGGGACCCAGCTGGACCGCCAGCACCCTCCCGTCCCAGGCCCGCCAACACGGGACCCAACTGCAGCTCAATTGGTGATGAGAAGTTAAAGTACTCCATAGTTAAGCGTGCTCGGGCTGGAGCAATTCTGGGATGGGTGACCTCCTGGGAAGTCCACGCGCTGCCGCTTAACTGGCTCAATTCTCATCAAAGAGGGACTGCGGTCTCCAACAACCCACTATGCCCTGTGGTGGGACAGAGAGGGGTTGGGGTGCATGGTCTACAGACCATCTGGTTAGGCTAAACCCTTCCAGTGCCAGCTGGGTCCCGTGTTGGCGGGCCTGGGCCGGGAGGGTGCTGGCGGTCCAGCTGGGTCCCGTGTTGGCGGGCCTGGATCGTTACAAAAAGTGCAATCCTGGAGGATATGACTTTTTGTAACGATCCAGGCCCGCCAACACGGGACCCAACTGGACCGTCAGCACCCTACCGGCCCAGGCCCGCCAACACGGGACCCAGCTGGCACCGGAAGGGTTCAGCCTAACCAGGTGGTCTGCAAACCATGCACCCCAACCCCTCTCTGTCCCACCACATGGCACAGCGGGTTGTTGGAGATCGCAGTCCCCCTTTGATGAGAATTGAGCCAGTTAAGCGGCAGCGCGTGGACTTCCCAGGAGGTCACCCATCCCAGAATTACTCCAGCCCGAGCACGCTTAACTATGGAGTACTTTCACTTCTCATCACCAATTGAGCTGCAGGATAGGACTTTTTGCAACGATCCAGGCTCGCCAACACGGGACCCAGCTAGACCGCCAGCACCCTCCCAGCCCAGGCCCGCCAACACGGGACCCAGCTGGCACCGGAAGGGTTTAGCCTAACCAGATGGTCTGCGGACCATGCACCCCAACCCCTCTCTGTCCCACCACAGGGCACAGCGGGTTGTTGGAGGCCGCAGTCCCCCTTTGATGATTATTGAGTCAGTTAAGCGGCAGAGCGTGGACTTCCCAGGAGGTCACCCATCCCAGAATTGATCCAGCCCGAGCACGCTTAACTATGGAGTACTTTCACTTCTCATCACCAATTGAGCTGCAGATCAATTGGTGATGAGAAGTGAAAGTACTCCATAGTTAAGCGTGCTCGGGTTGTAGCAATTATGGGATGGGTGACCTCCTGGGAAGTCCACGCGGTGCCGCTTAACTGGCTCAATTCTCATCAAAGGGGGACTGCGGTCTCCAACAACCCGATGTGCCCTGTGGTGGGACAGAGAGGGGTTGAGGTGCATGGTCTGCAAACCATCTGGTTAGGCTGAACCCTTCTGGTGCCAGCTGGGTCCCGTGTTGGCGGGCCTGGGCTGGGAGGGTGCTGGCGGTCCAGCTGGGTCCCGTGTTGGCGGGCCTGGATCGTTACACGTATGGTGCCATCTTAACACTTTCCTGGAAGCTATTGTTGTAGGGAAACTCTACCAAGGGTAGCACCTATTCCCAAGGTTCGTTGTGTTCTACTATGTATAGTCGGAGGAGCTCCTCCATTGTCTAATTCGTTCATTATGTTTGCCTGTCTGTCTGGGGGTGGAAAGCGATGTTGAAGGCTAACTTGGTCCCCATATAAGCTTGTACCCTTCTCCATTCCTTCGAAGTGAAGCGTCCATCGCGGTCGGATACGATGGACTTGGGTACTCCATGGAATCAGACTACCTGTTCTATAAAAAGCCTGGCTAGAACATCAACATCGTCGCTTTGTCGGTTTGGGATGAAACGAGCTACCTTGGTAAGGTGAACCACCACGACCCATATAGATTCGTTCCCTGCACGAGATTGGGGTAGACCATGGACAAAATCCATAGAGATATCCTCAAACTTCCATTCTGGTATGGACAGGGGCTGCAGTAAACCTGCTGGGCTGCAACATTCTTCCTTGACCATTTGCAGGTCTGGTAGTGTGCTACGTAATCAGTGACATCCCTTTTCATACCCGACCAGTATAGCGTCCTTCGTAAATCTGTATACATCTTTACTACCCCTGGGTGGATAGAATATCTCAACTGGTGTGTTTCGCATAGTATCTCTTCTCGGATCACCTCGATAGAGGGGATGAACACACAGTGCTTGTACTACAGAATACCATCATACATGTTGTAGTCGTATTGAGTGCCATCCTGCAGGGCTTGGATGATCGGGGCCGCTTCTGGGTCGACCTTCTGAGCTTCTCATATTATATCCCTAATATCACAATGTATCTCCATCCAATATGACTGAGCTTGGTATTCCATAGGCTCCCTGCGGTTGATAAGAGCGACGCCTAAGTCTGCCAAGGATTTGATCAACTCCCTGAGTATCAACTCTAGCCAGTTTCTGAATACTGGGGGTTGACGACTTAAGGCATCCGCAACCCTGTTAGCCTTGTCGGGGTGGTATTGGAGGGTGAAGTTGTAATCGCAAAGAAATTCTAACAACTGGCGTTGTCGAAGGTTCAACTCCTTTTTGGTGAAGATATACTTGAGGCTTTTGTGGTCAGAGAAGATCTCGCATCTTACTCCGTATAGGTAATGCCTCCAAATTTTTAGCGCAAACACCACAGCGCCCAATTCCAAATCATGGGTCGCATAGTTAACTTCGTGAGGCTTCATCTGTCGTGAAGCGTAGGCAACTACTCTGCCATGTTGCATTAGTGCGACTCCTAACCCTTTCAGAGATACATCAGTGTAGATCTGAAAACCCTCGGTGCCTGAGGGGAGGGTAAGAATCGGGGCAGAGGTTAAACGGTTCTTTAGCTCGACAAACACTGCTTCGCATTCGGGGGGTCCATCAGAACACAACATCTTTTTTGGCGAGGGTAGTGAGGGGTAAGGCAATCCTTGAAAATCCTTCCACGAACTTACGGTATTATCCGGCGAGACCAATGAAGCTTCTGATATCTGCCGCTGACTTAAGTGGTGGCCAATTCCGTACTGGTTGTACCTTGGCTTGATCCACCGCCACCCTGTTCTTATTGATCGTGTGTCCTAGGAACCTGACTTCCTCCATCCAGAACTCGCACTTACTGAATTTTGTGAAGAGTGAGTGTTCTTGTAGTTTGAGTAGTACCATTTGAAGATGTCTGGAGTGGTCCGCCTTGCTCCTCGAGTAGAAGAGTATATCGTCTATGAAGACGACCACAAAGTGGTCCAAAAATGGTTCAAACATCTTGTTCATTAATGCCATGAAAGCGAACAGGGTGTTGGTCAGCCCAAAAGGCATCACCATAAACTCGTAAAGCCCGTAGCGGGAGCTAAAGGCTGTTGTGGGGATGTCCTTCTCTCGTACCCGAAGTTGGTAATATCCAGACCTTATATCCATTTTGGAGAAAACGGATGCCCCCTGCAATTGATCGAATAATTAATCTATCCTGGGTAGAGGATAGATATTCTGGATGATAAGCTTATTTAGTTCCCTGTAGTCGATGTATAGGCGCAATGATCCATCCTTCTTTTTGACAAATAATATGGGTGCTCCCCTAGGTGAGGTACTTGGACGGACAAAACCTGCATCGATTAATTCTTGCAATTGTATCTTAAGCTCGGCTAGTTCCTTTGGGGCCATTCGGTAGGGTGCTCGGGACACTGGTCGAGCTCCGTGTGCCAGTTCGATCTGGAAGTCCACTTCTTGTTGCGGGGGCAATCCTGGAAGGGATTCGAGAAAAACATTTGGATAGTCTTAGACCACGACACCCTGGCGAGTATTTGAGTTTTGTCTTCCATTTCGAAGTAAATAAGGTACATTTCATCTTTTCGCCGGATCGATTTGACGGTTTGCACGGATGTCAGGATGATGCGAGTGACAGACGATATACCAGCTAAAGTGATTGATTGTCCGTTTGGGTTCTGGAGGTTGATTTCTCGGTTTGAGCAATTTATTTGGGCGTTGTGCTCGACCAACCAATCCATCCCTAGGATGATGTCGAACCCGGTTATTGTTAGAATGGTTGTGAAGATTTCGAACTCCATGTCTCCCAGCATTGCCTGGAATGATCACTTTTCTGTGGATGTCTTGTCTGACCCGTCCGGGAGTCGGTTTCGTATTGACATTCCAGACGATCGGACAGTGTTCTCCTTTTTTGGGATGAAGTCCTGGGAGACAAAGGAATGTGTGGCTCTGATATCGAATAATATTTTAGCAGGGTGACCTACCAAAAGTAAACCTGGTAACATATATATGTATACTATGATCACATGACTCTTATAGATATACAGATGGAGTACATATATAACAAAACCAAGGGGCTATATCATATGTTTCCTACTAGATAATAACAATCAGGTATGCCATCACTAATGTCGAATATATATACCTATAACTACATCCGGTGCAGGTCTGTGTTGAAGGTCTAGTGTGTACGCCTCAAGTGGTGCTGCTCGGCCCTGTCTGGCCTGGTCTCTCCTGCCTGCAGGTCGTCCTCTGCGACCTCCTCGTCCTCTCTCCGCTACTCCATGTACTGCTCCCAAATCTGGCCTTCCTATGGCCTGGGGCAAAAAAGCTCTAATGTGTCCAGGCTGCTGGCAAAGGAAGCAATTCCCTGCAAAGGGAACATCTCGTCGTGCAGCTAGTGTGGGCTAGGGTGCTGGAGCTGGTTGGGGGTGTTGGGGCTGGAAGTGCATGTTGGGGATGAGGTGCCTGACTGTAGGGCTGGTGGCTGTGACACTGCCTCCTACCTCGGTCCTGCCTTCGAGGAGCAGTCCCTCTCTCTCGGCCCTGGATCCGGGGAACCTCCACATGTCCTCTCCGTTGCTGGGCTACCATCTGTTGGTCCATCTCTAATGCTGCAGCATGCGTGGAAATCGTGTGGAAGGTAGACTGTGAAATCATGATCAGGGTCGGTTGTAGGTCATCGTGCAGTCCTCGGTAGAACCTAGCGGCTCTATCTCTATTTGTGGTTGTCTGTGTCCCCGCAAAGTGGGCTAAATGGATGAACTCGCGCTGGTATTCTGACACTTCCTCTCTCCCTGACGGATGTGCAGGAACCGCTCCTGAAGTGCAACTCGGTCAGCATCTGAGATGAAATGCTCCGGTAAGGCCTCAAAAAATTCTCCCTAGAGAATCGTGCTGAGTGGCCGCCCTCTGAAAGTGGAGCGGCTGGCTATCCTCCAGCAGTCTCGGGCATAACCCTATAATAATGTCACCACTAAGGGCACTGCGGCAATGACGGGGCACATCATACTGACTAGTAGTTCCTCCACTCCCTCTACCCACTCCTCCGCCTGCATGGCAGATTCAGTGCCTCGGAAGATTGGGGGCCTTAGCCCCCGGAAGGTCATCAGAAGGTCCGTGGGCACGGTAGGTTGCTGAGGTGGCCGTAAAATGGCAGTCTGAAAAGTGGCTAGCAGTGTTGTCAAGGTCCGACCCTGGTTAGTCTCGGTAAATGGAACTGCAGCTGGGAAAATTGGGTCTGGTGGTGGAGTACTATGGTGGTATTGGTCCCTAGAGGATGATCTCCCGTTACTGGACTCCGGTATCTCGAGAGGTAACAGAAGAAAAGTCAGTACATGCAAAATTAAGGGGATTTTGCAAAGGCTGGCTGAAACGGAAGTGAAACGTGTGTGGGTGTGCTACTATGCAGTCTAGACTCCTTAAACTTCTAAGCTACAGGTCCACCAGGCTTCTGCTGCGTGGTTCGTACCTAACCAAGAAACGAAACCTGAGAAGGAAGGATCTAAAGATTGTCCCATGTGGTCGGATCGTGATAGCTCTGATCCATTTGTAATCCCCCCCCCCCCAGAACTGAACCCAGGTCAGGAGAGAGTGGATCTTACTGCCCAAGACGGCCTCTTAACGCTTCCCGGGTGGCAACGACCCACCCTCTCAAGCTCTAAGTGGTCTCCTTGTCAGGCAAGAGAATCATCACATCACATCAGATACACAATGTGGAAGCAATCATAAGGAAAACTAACAAGGCACACATATATACATTAGAAAAAGGCCAAAGCCAAATGTTTACATGGGTGGCCTTGTGGGCTAAGGATAACTACTACAACTTATACGCTCTTTATTTAGTCCTATACCCTAGGACTCATATCACGGAAAACAGGGGGTGAGGTCGGTGTTTCCGAACGTGCCATCTCGAGAGCCGGAATGCCATCATGCGGTGCGGGGGCTTCGCGTTGTCCCATGTCCTGTGAATGGTTATAATAACAACTGTTAGTCACATAGCTAAGTGGAAAACATATCTCCTCCCCGGATCCATATACTGGGGACGAGCATAGGCACCCGAGCATAAATTAAATAGACGAAGCAGGAAAGGTTAGCAGCATGTATATAATCGGGCATCTTGGTAACACTAACAGTTATTTAAAGGAGGAGCTCAGCTAATAACCATAATCATAGGAGTTTCTTCCCAATTCTGCCTCTCTTAATTATAGCTGACCAAGGAGTTTAATTGCGCCGTTTAGACATCACTTTATTAGGTATTTCTTAGCTTCTATAAAAAAGACAGATTCAAAAGTCTGGGAATTACTTTTAAATGTAGCTCGATGTTTCATAAAAGGACCCCGCATCACTTCGAGCTTGAGTTTTCACTCTTGTTCATCGTGTTGTTATTTATTCGTAAAATCGTCCTACAATTATTACGTGATTGCGATGCACTATTCCTTCTCCCAGCTCTTGAAAATACGATAATATAAATCTCGATTATTGTTTTTCTTTATTTTTCCAAAACAATTTGGCATGTCCCACATTTATCTCCAAGTGTCCCCATAATTTTTACAGTACACTTAAAATAGTATATTAGGGGCTAACAAATTTTCCCAAGATTTTTTCGCCCATTTTGGAGTTTTAATTTATCCGAAGAAATCTTATTTAGGCTCTTTACCTTAACAATTCAACTTATAAAAATTCCAAATTCTGATAGTGTCTTCAAGGAGCCCTAATCATGAGCCAATAAATTTCCCAGAATTTTCCAAGGTTATCAGGGCTTTTAATTCATTCAAATAACTCTTGCAAATGCTCTTAAAAATAGGGAAAACCTCTGAAAAATCCAAAAAAAATACTGGGGTTGTCCCTCATAATCAGGAACATTTTTCATATTCAATGCATTTTCCCTAGGAGCCTAGATTTGCCTCAGAAAATTTTGGAAGGAAGGAGGGGGGTTTGGGGTGCGGATAGCCAATCCTGACGCCGGGATTGGCAGATTGCGCGCGCACCTGGTGTTCTGCCTCCAGAGCGGATCTGGGCCTGATCCATTGTGGGGGGCGCAAATGCGGAGGTGGACGGGATTTAAGAATCCCGCCGCCGTCCGACCTCATCATGGAGATCGGACGGCCGCCGCTGCTCCCCAGCGGTGCAGAGGGTGGCAGCCTCTGCCACCACCAGTCAGCAGCTGCTTGCCGCCGGTGCCACCCCTGGTCGACTCGCCGGGGGCCAGCGACCATCTGGCAGTGGTCTGGCGGCCTGACGTCGCAGCCTCTGCCTGATTTTGCCAAGACGAAGGGGGCGGGTGGCGCGACCTGCATGGGCCATCCTGGCCGATGTTGTGCCACCCCTCCCCCTTGAAGAGCATCCTCCTGCCCCCGGCCGGGTCGCCGGGGGTGGGGCTTGTATCCGGTGGTTGTCCGGTGTCCTGGCGTCGTCGACCGCCGCCGGAAACCGTAATAATACGGTACAGGAAAAATAAAGGGGGGGGACTTGCGGGTGCCACCGCAGGCGCATTCCCCAGTGGCCCCGATGCCTCTCCTCGCCGGGGCAGGGGTCCCCGGGTGGGGTACTGCTCCGCAGCGCCACCACCGGCGTTGGAGTGAGGCGTACACTGTCGGGCCACCACCTAAGCTCGGGTGGTGCTGGCGGCGCTCCGACGACAAGGGGGGGTATGCAGAATGTGGGGGGTATGTGGAAGGGGGATGGGAAGGTTTTCTACCTGAAGAGGGGGGCCTCAGGAGGTGCTTTGGAGGTGGGCCATTGGAGGGTGGCGGGGTGGTGGTTTGGGTGGTGTTTCACGGCGAGGTAGCTCCGGTAGAGGGAAGGGGCTGGTTGGGGGGGGGGGGGGGGGGGGGTAAGTGAGTTCAGAGTGGGGGGGTGCTGCTTTGCTTTTATAGGGAGGAGGGGGCGCTCCCTCCCTTTCTCCCGATGTGGGACTAAAGGGAGGGGTGGGGGAAAATATTTCTTCCCCCTCCCTCCACTTCCTCAAGGACACCTGACCACTCTTAATGGGGTAAGGGCAGCCTCGTTTGGTGGGGGGTGATTAGTCTCCCATTTGGGGAAATAAAATAAGTAGTTTTGGGGGTGTTTGACCAAAGTCAACCCTAGGGTGGGTCCCCCATGTAGGTCAAGGTCCAAGTGGGTCAGACTCGTCGGGTGGAGGGTCAATGTTGGAGTATTAAATCAACTTGGGTGCGTGTACATTTTTGGGGTGTCGTAAAGCTTGATTTGACCATGGGTTGACTTTCCAACGTCGCAATTGGTCACCACGAACTTTGTTGGTATTGTTTTGACTTTAGGAGGTCACTGAGATTGACTGAGAATGATTCTGAGTTCGTTCGTTTAATATTTTGAAAGGTGTGTCATGGCGGTCTACAAAACCTAAAACAGACATTTCTCATACGACCTCCTATTGGAACGCAATGAGTCTTATTGCTCTCGTATTGACTGTACGAGTTTAACAGAGCAGGTAGAAGTTAATTCAAAGTACGTATGGTCATTGTACCCTAACGACGTAGTTGTGACACACTAAGATACTCAAAATGGTCATTTCCTCCAAACGACCTCGGATTGGAACGAGTTCCATTGCACTCGTTTTGATTAAACAAGTCTAACAGAATTGACGGAAGTCAATTTGGAGTGCGTATGATTACTGTACCCCAACGACTTTGTTGTGACGCACTACGATACTCAAAATGGTCGTTTACTTCAAACGACCTTGGATTGGAACGGAACAAGTTCTATTGCACTCGTATTGATTACACGGGAGCATTCTGAGCGCGCGGCGAACGGGAAGATGAGGAGTCGCTCCCCCAAAGAGGAATTGGGCTCCAGTCGCACCCGATGAGGGGTGTGACTTCGGTTGGGTCCTCTGCGAGCCCCCTGTAGAAGGGGGGAGGAGTTTTAGCCGCACCCCATCGCGGAGAGGGGTGCGGCTTGGCTGCACCCCAAAGGGGCTGCAACTTGGCTTGTTCTCACCCCTTGGGGGTATGGCGTGGCCGCACCCCAAGGGGGTGCGGCTTGGTCGCACCCCACATGGGGTGCAGCTTGGCTTGGCCGCACCCCCCATGGGGTGCGGCATGGACGTACCCAAAGGGGTGCGGTTAGGCCGTACCCCCGTGATGGGGGTGCGGTTAGGCCGCACCCCCGTGATGGGGGGTGCGGTTAGGCTGCACCCCCCATCATGGGGGGGTGTGGTTAGACCGCGCTCCGCCGAGGTGGGGGCGCAGTCTTAGTCGCGCCTGGTGCCGCCAGAGTGCGAACTGTTCATAGCGGATTTTTCCACTCTCGCGATCATGGGTTGGACTTTGACCCAATTAACTTCATTCTCCCTTAGTGGAGCTTTCTCTAAACGCACCCCACGACTCTTATAAATTCATGGATGAACATCATCTCTACGGGTGCACATCAATTACCAAACCTCCTCTAGAAGATAACATAATTACAAACTGCACCCCTCTTATTATTGAAATTACAAAAACCTCTCCTCAATGTTACAGAACATAACATTTATCTCCCCTAAAGTTCACATTGTTGAATTTTTTGAAGTGGAAGAGGAAGTGTGTTGGGTGGTCTGAGGAAGACAGACCGCAGAGACCGCAGAGAGCGCAGTGACCGCGCGGGCTCTTTTTGTCCCTTTGTTATTGTCAGCTTGCTGTCCAAGAAGGCTTCCTGTTGATCGTTCGGGCAGTTTGGTTTTGTTGTGACCGCATGCGATCTGAATGGACGGTTATTGTACCTCTCTGGGGAGGTAACAATATCCGTCTGTCTGCCTATAAATTGTGGTGCAGGGCCCGTCATTTTTATCGAGAACTGTAAGAACTAAAACTTGAGTTGTTTTTGTCGGTCTCACTTTTGTGGTCGTGCGATCTAGAAGTGGTTTGATCGTTTGTTGTGTTCGCAGGTAAGCGACCAGTAGTCAACGATCTTCTTCCTTGGTGACTTTCCCAGCTTTGAATAACCAGTTTGCTAGCGGTCTCCCTGTGCGATCTGTGTTGTAGTTCTTGGGTTGTTCAGAGCAAGCTCAGCGATCAGGCGATCTAGAGTTGTGGTGAGGCGACAACTTTTGCAACTCTGTTCTCTGTTCGCAGGCAGCTTCTGTGATCAGGTGACCTTGCAATGGAAGGAGGTTACGCAAGAGGTCTTGGTATTGAGTACCTTACACATACTAACTTTAAGAAGTGGAAGTCTTGCATGGAGAGCTATCTTTTTGGCGAGGATTTATGGGAGGTAGTCGGTGGAGAAGCGAGACAACCGGTGGTAGCTGCTGAAGGGAATGTTGAGAAGGTGAAGGCTTGGAAAAGAACAAATGCTAAAGCAGAGGTTACTCTCAAGCGAGCTATCATTCCTGAGCTCTTTGACCACATCATAGGATTTCGATCTGCTGCTGAGATTTGGACAGCCTTGGATAGCTTGTTCAATAAGAAGAATGTAGCTCTGCTATAATTTCTTGAGAATGAGTTGACAAAAGAAACTCAAGGTGATCTGTCTATCTCATCCTTCTTTCTGAAGATGAAGAACCTTTGTGCAGAGATATCGACATTGGATCCGGAAGAGACCATCTCAGAAGCGAAGCTGAAGAGGCACATAATCCGCGGATTGCAGAGGGAGTATGTGGTCTTCGTTACTTTTGTGCAAGGCTGGGCCAATCATCCATCATTGCTGGAGCTGGAAAACTTGCTTGCTTCGCAAGAGAGTTTGGCCAAGCATATGGCGGGAATATCTGTCTCCGGGGGAGAAAGTGAGGTTCTTTATTCCGGGAAGAAGAAGAGATGGGACAAGAAGAAGAAGTCATATGGAGGTCATGATTCTTCAATTTCATATCAGCAAGAGAGGAGCTATGCTCCTAAGCATGATAGGATGAAGATAGAAGGGCCAAGGTGCTTCAGGTGCAACAAGCCTGGTCACTTCAAGAGGGACTACAAAGTTAATATTCAGCCAGGGCATGCTACAGGAAAGGAGGAGGTTGGTTCCAATACTGAAGGTAGCTGGGGTGGTGGAGGTGCTTTCATGACGGGCACTTGTGTTCGGGCTGTGGCTTTCATAAACTATTAGGATGATTGGATAGTGGACTCATGGTGTGGTCATCACCTCACCGGGGATGAGTCCAAGTTCTCTTTTCTATAAGCATACACAGGTAATGATGCGATTATTACTACTGATAATACTATACATGCAGTCGAGAAGGAGGGTGTCATTTTTTTAGGCTGTGATAGAGGTTCACTCACCTTGAGGAGTGTATATCATGTGCCGAGTATGAAGAAGAATCTCTTCTCCGTAATAAATGTTGTGGATCTGTTCGGCCCAACAGAAGTGATGTTTCTCTGAAATGTGTCAAGCGTAAAGGATGAGGTCACTCACGTTGGAAGGAGAGTGAAGTACTTGTTTGTGTTATCAATAAGTTCCTATGTTGATAAGATGAGACCCAACGACAACGCTGCTATCTGGCACGAGAGGTTTGGGCATGCTGGTATGGATAAGCTGAAGGCTATGGCGGCAAGAGGCCTAGTGAATGGCCTGCCCAGTCTATCATCTTTTGGTGATAGTCACATTTATGCTGGATGTCAGTTTGGTGAGGCTCATCGCCTTCCATTTGACAAGTCATAAACCAGATGCAAAGCACCGTTGGAGTGTATTCATGGTGATTTGTTTGGACCTACCGCAACTTCCAATCTTGGAGTGTATTCATGGTGTATGTTGGAGTGTATTCATGTCGAAGGGACCTTTTGGTCGTTTATGGAATTTGCTTGGGCTGACTTCCACTTCCCACTTCAAGGAGGAGTGTTGAATTTTTTGAAGTGAAAGAGGAAGTGTGTTGGGCGGTCTAAGGAAGACAGACTGTTGAGACCGCAGTGACTGCGCGGCCGCGTGGGCTCTTTCTAGCCCTTTGTTATTGTCAACTTGTTGTCCAAGAAGGCTTCCTGTTGATCGTTCAGGCGGTCTGGTTTTGTTGTTACCGCACACGATCTGAATGGGCCGTGGTAACGACATTCATCTATCTGCCTATAAATACAGATGCAGGGCCGTCATTTCTATCGAGAACTGTAAGAACTAAAGCTTGGGTTGTTTTTGCCGTCTCACTTTTGAGGTCGTGCGGTCTGAAAGTGGCTTGATCGTTTGTTGTGTTCGCAGGCCAGCGGCCAGCAGTCAACGATCTTCTTCCTTGGTGACTTTCCCAGCTTTGAATAACCAGTTTACTAGTGGTCTCCCTGTGCGATCTGTGTTGTAGTTCTTGGGATGTTTGCAGCAAGCTCAGCGGTCAGGCGACCTAGCGGTCAGGCGATCTAGAGTTGTGGTCAGGAGACAGCTTTTGCGGTTCTATTATCTGTTCGCGGGCAGCTTCTGTGATCAGGCGACCTTGCAGTCAAGAAGTGCGAACATGTTATTTTTTTCAGCAGTTCAATAAGACAGCAGTTCGTGCGGTCTGAGGTGGCGGTCTGGCAGATTACAGGTTGTCGACATGTGATGTTCGCGCAGTCTCAGTGGTGTCCATGTGGTCTGACTGGTTCATCGGTCTCTGGCGGTCTCAATTGTTGTTGTTCGTCAGTTGCTTGTTTGTCTTTGTTTCTCTCCATCTTGTTTTTTGATAAATCATGTCTCGCTATGTATCATTGCAAACGAAATATATAAAAAATTCTACCATTTCTCGAGCATCTTTAGTGTGCGGCCTTAAACAATGATTAAGGGCCCATTTGGTGCAGTGTTTAGAGCCGTCACATACCAGAACCTCAAAGAACCGAACTGAATCGTTCACGAATTATTAAGGTTCCGATTTGAATTCTAGACTGTAAACAACAATGGTCCGGGTGCAATTCTTTCATTTTATTATCCGTACCGAACCCAGAACCCAACATAAATGTCTCGAGTGACTTCAGAATTTTTAGACCCGATCTGGACCGGACCTAAGCAGAACCAAACTACAATCCATTTATTATTATTATTTATAATATATATTTAATATTATTTTTTATATAATATTAATAATATATATTTATTATCTATACGACTATATTTATATCAGCCGTCTGATTGTAGAGCTGTTCGATTGCAGTGTCGTCCGATTGCAGCCGTACTCAGTGATGGACCATGCCAACAAACAAAGATTGTATTTGGTGGTTGTTATTTAATTTTGTTGATGATGATATTCTCTACTTTATGCATGTTTATGATTCTCATTCCTCAACTACTTTGGTAAAGTGACTGTTTTTGCTGCGCATCGAGTGTTACAGTGTTATTTATTGTCCATCATGCTAATGACAATGTTTATGTTAATTAATTCTTTGGATCAAGTTTATTGTAATCATACAATATTACTCATTCTTTTTCTATTCAGTGCGTCAAATCAAATATTATTGCATGCGTATTTGTATTAGTTCAATTTTAACATATCTAGACTTAAGAAAATATGAAATTATTGCTCCAATCATTTGAATACCTATTTTCTTTTCAAATATGCATTTTTAAAGAGATAATAATCTTTGTGAAGGTGTCTAATGACTCAAATTATAGAGTTATAAAGTGATTAAAATTATAACACATAGAACCGAATGGAACCGGACTGAAATGCATAGAACCGGACCGAACCATTAGTGACGATTTGATTTTGGTTCTTGTTGAACTGAAATCGAAACAGTTGACACGACGGTTCCAAAAATTATGCTGGAACCGTAACCGGTCAAACTAAATAAGATTTTGGTTCTAATTTGAAGAACTGCTACCTTAGCGGTTCGGTTCACGGTTTTAGTAGAACCGAAACTGTGACAACTCTAGTAGTATTTTTGCTCTAGAATGTCGCCAAAATAAAACATCTTAAAGGCTAGACAATGGTTGCGACCGCCGTTGTGGAAAAAATACTGTTTTGAATCTAAACGCGAATGCGGTTTCAGTAATAAGGCTGGGCATTCACGAAAGACAGTTCATGACAACTACATTCACGGTAGCCCCACCCACATCCTCTCTGTGGAAATGGATTTGGACCTTTGAAAAAATCTTTGCGCATGCCATTTATAACTTTTTGTATGAATCATGATATAAGGACATGTATTACATTGCTTTTTCAAAACCTATGTTGTGTGCAAGTTGTTCTGTGCTCGTCGGATGAGTGATCAGAGACGGAGGGGATACTTTGGAGTCGGAACCGCGGTTTCCTAGGCGGGGCTTGCTCGGAAGGAGAGAGCTACCAAAATCTCTTACTCAAGACAAGGAATGAGAAAATAACTTCTTGATAACATTACAAGACCCAAGTGGTCCCTTAAATAGAGGATACACGGGCGTAAGTGTTGGAACATGGTTTTCCGCATCCCTTTGATTTCAGAATAACAAATCCTACTTGTATTTGATCTTGTTTGCCATTGTGTTTTTAGCATGCAGGTTTGGACAGATATGACACCAGGTTGCTGCAACAATGGTCTGGCACTAACCACAAGCTGAAGGATTGAAAGCTGTTTAATGTCAGACGTTAAGCTTAACGTTGGGCGTTAGCGCTAGACGAAAACGGCATTCGACGAAATTGTGTTCGACGAAAGAAGAAGCCCGTTCGACGAAATGCATACCACGACGCTCGATGAAATGCATACCACGACGTTCGACGAAATGCATACCACGACGTTCGACGAAAGTGTGTTCGACGAAATGAGAAGCTCGTTCGATGAAATGCGTTCGACGAAAATTGCTGTTCGACAAAATGAGTGGCGTTTGACGAAATGAAACCGCGTTCGACGAAATGAGACGTTCGACGAAGATGTTGTTCGACGAAATGACGTGCCAGCTGATTAAAGAAAGAAACTCAACGCCAGACGTTAGTCTTAACGCTAGGCGCTATCCAGTAGACGAATTTGGCAAGGAGAAAGCAGCCGTGATTGTAGGAGGAACTTTAGGAATGATTTGCCCAACACCCGCGTTAGCCTTAACGCCGGCGTTGATATTGCATAAAATAAAACAATTCCTAAAGTGCAGAATCTCCTTCCTCTTCTGAAGATCCGAACCATCAATATGTTGCTATAAATGGTCAACGCCCATCGTTATCTCTTAATGCCGGCGTTATCTCAAAGTCTATAAATTGGAAGATTTCGACGTCTCTTACTACTGATTGCCAAGAGCCCTATTCCAGCACTTCAGAAACTTTGTGAGGGCCATATTTCCAGACCAACACATCTCCCACTCATATTTCAAAAGGAGGAATCAAAGGAGGCTTGGATCAACACGCTAACACAACGCGAAGAACCCTTGCTTGGACTTCAACGATCTTCAGCGACTCTTCGGCGTCTCCTTCAGATTACCTCATAGGGAGTTTCATATTTATATTTTGTATTTGTCTTTTATTTTATCATTGTAATCAGTTTGTGAATTCGCCTCGTGTTGGCGACTAGGTCTAGGTAGGACTTAGGGAGGAATTCGCCTCGTGTTGGCGACTGAGTCTAGGGAGTAGATCTAGGGGGTGCTCGAATCCTTTCTGGTGATAGATTGGTTAGAGCGACTTGAGGCCGTATCTGGGGAGAGATCGGCTAAAGCCAACCGATTCGTGGGGATACGAGTCGGTATAGAAAACGAAAAGAGTTTTCATATTATTCGCTTTGATTTCTAGCGTCATAGAAATCAAATTTTGTAATCAAGTTTATTAATGATAATCATGTCTTTTTCTATTTAATAAAATTGATTTACTACTCTTTGTTTTATATTCACTCTTATTCAAATAAAATTTCAAAAGTTTTCTATTAAAGTTTAAAATTTTTAAAACCCTTATTCACCCCCCCCCCCCCCCCTCTAAGGGCGCCTCAAGATCCAACAAGTGGTATCAGAGCTAGCTTATTCCAAATCGGCTTAACAACCGGGAATAATGGCGTCTCTTGATCATGATCTCGCTTCTACGAGTGGGGAAAATTTTAATATAAATGAAAAAGTATTATCACCACCTTTATTTATGGGCAAAAATTATAAAGGGTGGAAAATATTAATGAAAAAATTTCTTAAGGCCTTAGATAAAAAAGTTTGGAATATTACTATTGAAAAGCCACCTAGCGTACTAACTAGAAACAAAATTGTCTTAAATGCAAAATCTATGAATAGTATATTTTGTGCGTTTGACCAAAATATTTTCAAACTTATTTATACTTTACCTACCGCATATGAGATTTGGAATTTTCTTGAAAGAACTTATGATTCTCCTTCTACAGGTATGGAACAATCACAAGAACCGGAGAATATGCAAGCTTGCACAAGTCTTCAAGAATGCTCCTCTCATGACGGATCAATGGAGCACACATCAAATGGAAGAGAAGAAGAAGTACTGTCCTCGGAAGAGGAGTGCCAAAAAGATGTAAAAGAAACTATATGTTCAAATCGTGCCTCTCCCAAAAGCAATGTAAGGAAATCAAATCCCATTTTCTGTAATTCTATTTCTACATTACAATTGCTTCAAACTACAAAGCGCAAAATTAAGAAATTATAAAATGCTAATAAACATTTGTGCTTAGAAAATAAAAATTTAAAGGCAAAAATTAATGAAGAATCATATTCTAATTTATCTAGTTCTACCCAAGGCTCCTTAGTTGAAAACATTACACCTTGTATAGAATTTAATGATCTAAAAGAAAAATGTAAGGAACTTGAAAAGAAACTTCTTTTTATAAAAGAACAAAATGAAAGATTATGTTTAGAAAATTCATCTTTGGAAAATGATTGTGCTAAGTGTAAAGACTATAAAATTGAAATTAAAGAGATTGATGAAACATTTGATGGATATAGAAATAACTATCAAAATCATATTGATTCAATTGTTTCTATTTTTAAAAATAGCACAATCGCTTATAATAAAGCTAGACATAATTTAAAAATTAAGAATAGTGAATTAAAAACTAAAATCAACTTGCTTAAGGAAATCATAAAGAAAAATTCTCAACACATAAATCAATAATTTCAAGCAAATTCCAAAAGCAAGTTAAATATGAATTTTCATAATATGTCTAAGCCTAACAAAGGAAATGAACAATATCAAATGCGTGAAAATGAAATTCCAAATCATTATCATTTACAACATCATCTTTCTCCCAACATAAACTTAAAGACAATCAAATTTCCTATAAATAATGTTTTGCAAAATCATCATAGAAATTTGACAAATAAAAATAATATTAAACGAATATTTGAATGGCGGCCCAAAGTTAAAGATGAAACACAAACTCAAATCGAAAGGGCCCATTCAATCATATCTCCCCAAAAGCAAACACGATATATTTGGGTACCCAAAGGAACCGCCACACCCGGTCCTCTTTGGATACCTAAATCTCTCATTCAATAGTATCCTGTAACATCCCCAGAATAACTAGACCCCTAAGATGCATTTTGTCTTGACAAGGTCATGACGTTGCTCTAAGAGGCCAAAATGGCCCTAAGAACCAAGGTGAATAGGTAAAAATCACCTTTGTGTGCAAATAGTCAAATTGAGCCCAAGGCTTGGGGCTTGATATCTAAAGCTTCAAAATTACAAGTGGGACACACTAACACTCCCTAAACCCCTTATGGAGTCCCTTGGGTCATTTAGGGCACATTGGTGTCAACCCAATTGATCAATTTGGCCAAGGTCACCTCTATGCCCAAATAAGTCAACCATCCCTATTAAGGGTCTTACAAACTGGTATCAGCTTAGCCGACTTTTGATCCAAGTAAAAGAAGTCCACAAACCATGGGCCATCCGCTCGAGCTTAGTTTGAGGACAAACTAGCAGCGGAAGCAGTGGTGTGCCCATACGGGAAATTACATAATTTTGTCCGCTTAACGATGAGATTAGGCCAACCTATTAATACAACCTTATTGGTTTGACTTAGCGAGACATCTCATAAGGTATCCTAGTCTGACATCAACCTCAAGTATATTTCATCCAAGTAGTAGGATACCCCAAAGTGATTAAAGGAAATAGTCGAAAGCACGTGTAAGCATTCATGGCTTACTCTCTGATATACTCACGTCACTTCCTAAGTGACATTAGCACCCCTCACATGAGTTACAAATAGGACCATCGTGAGAAGATTTGGCGCTTGTGTATCTACTATAAGATTAGTAGGAGACTTGAAGGTTTAACACATGTGCCTAGAAGTCGATACTCCCCACTTTCGTCCTCATAAAATCCATCACAAGAAGAGGATGTCGAATATGGAATGATAATTCCAGCCTAGAAGAAGACCAGGTAATAGGATAACAAGCACACGACCCTTGGAGAAGTTGCGATAAATGGTAATTTTTAGGGTAGAGAACCTTACCATATACACAAATCTCAAGGACTTTATACCTATAAGGATTAAGTACACACTTGAAATGTCTAAACTGTCGGATATAAGAAACTCAGCACAAGATTTACGGGAGGCTAATCTTATTTCTTCGTTTATTGGGCCGCTAGAATATTAACTTGGGTTATTTTAGAAACATAAAAGCCCCAACTATACAACTCTCTGGGCACCTGCTTTGGTGCATGGTATATAAAGTGAACCCTAGACTCAAATCTGTGTGCCCTATCCTTTGACTTAGCCGAGTGATCTGAATTTTACACCGTACATGTAAATTTAGTACGACACACATGCTGTCCAAAAGTCAGAATTTTGGAGATAAAGTTCTATACATTTGAAAATAATTTCATTACATACGATTGTGGTGGACCTATGGCTTAATGGATGCCAACCCACTCAAATCTTTTACGGATGGTAGGTCTCGGAAAGAAAGATCCCTGGACAAATTTGAGGCCATTTGGACCGCTACTTATTGGTGGGTCCCGCATGCAAGACCAAGGTAGCCTAGGATAATACCCATGTTGTTACACACATAGAGTATATTGAATAATAATTAATTCTTGGGTCAATTCTCTTGAAATTTGAATCATGCACTTGTGATCAAAAGATCTTTCATCTCTGGAAGAATCAAGGCTTTGAGGATTGAGTTCCCTAGGAAATCGGGGTTTGTGAACCCTTGTTACATTAAGCCTTATTGAGAATTCCAAGGTCGAGTTCCCCCAGATCATTATGAAAACCTGGAAAATTATAGAAATGAGTAGATAGACTCGTGGTCTCCATTAAACTTCTAAAAAATTATTGTAGTTAACTATTGATTAGTTCTCATACTTCATTCCCTAAATGGGTTTGCACCCTTAGCCACAAATAATTAATCTTCTGGAATTATTATAGGGAGGAAAGACTATGGACTTCTATTGAACACTATTTCGGATCTTAACTGGTCTCTGGAATCTTTATTAAACCTATTGGGACATGATAAATGATAATTTGTGCACAATTTGGTTGATTCCATAAATATGAAAGGAATAAGAATTAGGCCCAAGAATATGACAATATGAAGAGTTGAAAGCAGTAAATCACCACTTACAAGACTCCTGGAATGAATGGGAGATGACATCTGATCCGTAAGTGATATGCCTCGTGCAATATTTGAGACTGGTTTGCGTTTAACAAAATGAGAACTATAGATTTGACCATTGATGACACGTTATTGGGATAAAATTCAGAAATGAGGTTTCTGGGCATTAATGTGATTAGGTGCACTTCAAGAATTAATCTTGAAGGATTTACGATACATGAATTTTGTGAGCCTTGGAATTGATGACCCACATAATTTAAAGTACCAGAACTAAGCTTAGCTACTACTAGAGCATCCTTTGGTTTAGTAAATGACCGTGGACATACTTACATCTACTAAATATCATGTCGGATTCTAGAAGCATGATTAAGCGTGGACATAAAATATTAAAGGAATAACGATGTCACGAAAGTTTAGGAGAACCAATATTGCCCAAGCTGTAAGCATATCATGATCTTGGAAGACAAGTCTAAATTCTAATTGCAAACTGATATATTTAAGGACACTCAGGAAGAAGATCTTTGTTACGGACATAGTAAGATTTAACGAAAGTGCACTTGGGAGAAGACTGAGGATGAAGCGATGTGAACTAGACCTAACCATTTCCAATATTAATTGGGAGTCGTGTTGCATAAAAACTACTAAATCTTCCTGGTATATTCTGACTTCTGACTCCCGTAGACCCAACCTAAATTTCGGGGACGAAATTGTTTCTTCATTTATTGGGATTTGTAACATCCCCAGAACAACTAGACCCATAAGATGCATTTTGTCATGACAAGGTCATGACGTTGCTCTATGAGGCCAAAATGACCCTAAGAACCAAGGTGAATAGGTAAAAATCACCTTTGTGTGCAAATAGTCAAATTGAGCCCAAGGCATAGGGCTTGATATCTAAAGCTTCAAAATTACAAGTGGGCCACACTAACACTCCCTAAACCCCTTATGGAGTCCCTTGGGTCATTTAGGACCCATTGGGGTCAACCCAATTGATCAATTTGGCCAAGGTCACCTCTATGCCCAAATAAGTCAACCATCCCTATCAAGGGTCTTACATATCCTATCATTTGCATGAAGTAGAAATCAATTAAAAATGAAATATCAATTCTCTACTTCATGATGTGCTTTATTTCCTTTTTGTTGTTGCTTTTATTTCTTTGAGCCATCATGATAAGATCACTTTATATAACATGTGATATGACTTTCACATATTAAACCAAAATTCATAAATAAATCAAATTGAATAAAGTTGAATAAAAAATCATATCATTTTTTAAGTGATCTACTTATCCTTTTTATTTTTATCCTTCTAAATCCATTTCCTAAAAGTCCTATAAAATTTGAAAAACTAAATTTGTCATATGATATTATTAAGACTAAATGAAATAAGTGTCAAAATGGATTCAAAAGGTATTTTTAGGGGTATTATGCTGAATTTATAAAATGCGCAAGTTTTGCTTAGGTATGTAATATATTTGCGTCATTTTTGATTACCCCTAGTATGTTTAATCATAATCATGTCAAACCGGAATTGAAAAATTGATGAATATTATTTCACTTATTTATGATCATTTCACTCATGCATATGTTGTGCAAAACTCAAGAATTAAGGTTTAATGAATATGGAGCTTTAATGAATATGAAACCCATGTACTAAAATTTTAACTTCCGCAACTTTTTGGGATTTCTTCTCGTCTCTTCACTTCATTAGACAGGCCTTACATTGCACAAACATAATTAAGAAAAATCGGAAGCAAAATCGAAGAAAATCTAGGCTATATGATTAAAATAAACACTCACTGTGAGCTAACGCAGGCGCTAGGACCTAACGTCGGCGCTAGCTCAAGTATCCAATTTCCTGTAATTTTAAAATTCTGAAAAATCACTAAAAATATATTATTTTATATGTACTACTCATTTTTGCATTTCTGCATATAATTGATTTTTGAAAAATTAAAATACAAAATTACAAAAGCCAAATTACAAAAAATATTTTATTTTCTTCCATTCTTTGGTTATTTGTTTGATTTCTATTTCTATATGCAAAAATCTAATACAAAAATATAAAACAAAAACAAGTATCAAAATTTTTTATCTTGAACTTAACTTGTCTATTTACATGTATCTTATAAAAGGGAGATTTGGGCTACCATCCCATCACATCACCTAGTACCGGGCGAACCTCTCACAGGGTAGACCTCGGGAAGTCCAAGATCAAATTATAAGAGTTCAAACGTTAAATTAAAATTATTTTTCAAAAAATATTAAAAAAAAACTGCATGGACTCTATTGTAAATATCAAACATGATTTCTTCTATCATTTAAGACTTTCTACAATGTTGTGATTCATATTTTCAAACTACTTTGAACATTGTCTTTATCATGCTTTGATACTTCTAAACACACGTGCATAAATTATATTATAAAAGTTGTGTAGAATCAAGCTAAGCATGCCTCTAAGTATGAGTAAATGTTTTATGTTTGATAATGATATTTATTCACTCACTTATTTTGGCATTGTCTACATATGTTTTTAATCTAAGAATGCTTGTGTATTTTTTGTAATAGTACAATGAATTAAAATTGCACAAGTATCTTACCTACACTACCTTTATTTGCACTTTTAAAAGTTAAGAAAAGTGGTTATGTTTTCATAAATTATATTGGTTTGCAAAACAAGTGTATTCGGAGAACTTTGTAGAAAACAAAAATCATAAAATAAAGTGACAAAGATAACTCCACCAAGCACTACTTGAACCTCCTGATAATTCTTAATAAGCGTTGTGAGGTTGAGCACCTTGGAAAGAATAGTAAAGTGTCTTGTGCAAACCTTATCTTTCCTTCAAAATAAAAACCACTTACTCTTAAGTACACCGGATCACTAGTCTCAATATTTAAATAAAATAAAATATGTGATCCCCCAAGCACTACTTTGCACCCTGATAAGTCTTAATGAGCATTGTGTGTGTAAATCACCTTGGTAGATGTACATTTTGTTTTGTGCATTGAAGTGTGTGGAAGTAAAATTATTTGTGTTTTATTGTGCTCTTTACTTTACATATTTCTTGTATTTTTGATTAAAACATTTGTTTACTCTACTCAAAATACACTTATGTGCACATCATTATCTTCCATAACACTTCTTCTCATGAGTATTAGATCCTAATGCTAATTCTATACTACTCTTTATTTATGAAATGCACTAGATAACCTAGCATGCTCTCTACAATGTTTTGTATGTTTTGAATTTGTAAATTAATATAACGTTGTAGTAATTTCTTTTTGAAAACATTATTTCATGCTTGGTTGTTACTTTATTGCCAAAATTAAAGATTTTAAATGCAAAATGATTTACAAAAAACATCTTCCTTTTTGAATTTAACTCATATTTCTTCTTATGAATAATCATGATTACAAAAAATGTTTTCTTGTATTTCTATAAGTCTTCCGCATCATCACCATATATTTTTACCTTGCGCTTTCATGTTTATATCAAGTCTTAAATATCAAAATTCCTTTTTCAACAAATGGTAGACTTGCTTGGTAAAATTTATATTGGTTATTCTAACACATATATCATTTTTATGCTAAAAACTCTGATCTATTTCAATGAAAATTTGTATGCTAAAAACACTCCTCTAAACATGAAAATAGTGTAATGCTAAAACTATGATTCAATGGATTTCAAAATAGCTACGTGAGTTGTTTGTTTAAAAAATTCAAATAAAAATATAAATTCATAGGCTATGTACCTATCATTAGATTTAAAACGCTTTAATGTTTCCAATAATTATTATCCATGACTTCATATCTCACCATAGCGGGGGAGTAGGGTTGTAGACATTAGATTACCTGACCTCTAAGTCATGTATTGTCCTTAACCGGGGAGGGTTCCAGTGGGGCCTTGCGAGGCATTGGGGGGGAGGGGGGGAAGAGTGTTAGGGTGAGTTTTGTCTAGTGTTTGCATATGAGACTAACACCCCAACCTACGACATGTATGCAGCTCATCATGCCCATCCGTCACTTAGTACGGGGCTAGGGTGTAGATACATTTTCTGGGTAGATTGGTTACTTGGAAATTATTACCTTTTTATGTTTAAAACTCTTATAAAGCAAAATCCTTTGTGTACTTAAATTATTACAACATCTATTTTTGTTATACTAAAACTATTTAATCATGTATCCTTATATCATGTGTTCTCATGCTTATTTCTAAGGATTTGTCTTTCACTTGTACTTGTCAAACAATATTGCATCTCTTTTTACAAGTGGTACAAACAAGTAATATTCTTCTTAAAAATTAATTTGAAAAACAAGTGGTAGAATTCTTTTGGTAAAATCATGGAATGTTGTTCTTTCACGCTTATCATATATTGTTTCCGCTGTGCTACTCTCTCCCTTAGCTCGATCACGACCTACCTTATGTTTACACAAAACTCTTATTCCTCTCTTAGTTATGACCCAACTTTTGTCGTCTTTATTCTAGTTTTGTTTCACTTCACCCTCTTTTGTTAATAACAAAGGGGGAGAATAAAATGCTAAATCATATTGATTAACGGAGTAGGATTCACTAGATTAAGGGGGAGCATGTATCTAGTTTATGGGAGTATACACTAAGGGGGAGCATCTTTGTAGGGGGGCACAATGTTCAATGTTCTATAATTCTTATCATTATCTTATAATTGCTTAGTGTCATATATCCTTATAAAAACACAAATTCTTTATCTATGAATCTGATCTATCTCTATAGGATTTGTTATTATCAAAAGGGGGAGATTGTTGGAACATGGTTTTCCGCATCCCTTTGATTTGAGAATAACAAATCCTACTTATATTTGATCTTGTTCGCCATTGTGTTTTTAGCATGCAGGTTTGGACAGATATGACACCAGGTTGCTGCAACAATGGTCTGGCACTAACCACAAGCTGAAGGATTGAAAGTTGTTTAACGCCAGGCGTTAAGCTTAACGATGGGCGTTAGCGCTAGACGAAAACGGCGTTCGACGAAATTGTGTTCGACGAAAGAAGAAGCCCGTTCGACGAAATGCGTACCACGGCGCTCGATGAAATGCATACCACGACGTTCGACGAAATGCATACCACGGCGTTCGACGAAATGCATACCACGGCGTTCGACGAAATTGTGTTCGATGAAATGAGAAGCCCATTCGACGAAATGCGTTCGACGAAAATTACCGTTCGACGAAATGAGTGGCGTTCGATGAAATGAAACTGCGTTCGACGAAATGAGACGTTCGGCGAAGATGTTGTTCGACGAAATGGCGTGCCAGCTGATTAAAGAAAGAAACTCAATGCCAGGCGTTAGTCTTAACGCTGGGCGCTATCCGGTCGACGAATTTGGCAAGGAGAAAGCAGTCGCGATTGTAGGGGGAACTTTAGGCTTGATTTGCCCAACGCCCGCGTTAGCCTTAATGCCGGCGTTGATATTGCCTAAAATAAAATAATTCCTAAAGTGCAGAATCTCCTTCCTCTTCTGAAGATCCGAGCCATCAATATGTTGCTATACATGGTCAACGCCCGACGTTATCTCTTAACGCCGGCGTTATCTCAAAGTTTATAAATTGGATGATTTCGACGTCTCTTACTACTGATTGCCAAGAGCCCAATTCCAGCACTTCAGAAACTTTGTGTGGGCCGTATTTCCAGACCAACACATCTCCCACTCATATTTCAAAAAGAGGAATCAAAGGAGGCTTGGATCAACACGCTAATACAACGCGAAGAACGCACTCTTGGACTTCAACGATCTTCAGCGACTCTTCGACGTCTCCTTCAGATTACCTCATAGGGAGTTTCATATTTATATTTTGTATTTATCTTTTATTTTATCATTGTAATCAGTTTGTGAATTCGCCTCGTGTTGGCGACTAGGTCTAGGTAGGACTTAGAGAGGAATTCGCCTCGTGTTGGCGACTGGGTCTAGGGAGTAGATCTAGGGGGTGCTCGAGGCCTTTCTGGTGATAGATTGGCTAGAGCGGCTTGATGTCGTATCTGGGGAGAGATCGGCTAAAGTCAACTGGTTCGTGGGGATACGAGTCGGTATAGAAAATGAAAAGAGTTTTTATATTATTAGCTTTAATTTCTAGCGTCATAGAAATCAAATTTTGTAATCAAGTTTATTAATGATAATTATGTCTTTTTCTATTTAATAAAATTGATTTACTACTCTTTGTTTTATATTCACTCTTATTCAAATAAAATATCAAAAGTTTTCTATTAAAGTTTAAAGTTTTTAAAACCCTTATTCACCCCCCCCCCCCCTCTAAGGGCGCATCAAGATCCAACAATAAGTGTAATTAAGGACACATCATAGTAACTAAATGAAACCTTAAACACGGACTATGCCATACAAGACAATAAAACATAATAACTAAAGATGCATCAAAATAACTTGGCACGTAGCCCATAACATCTCTCCCATCGCGCAAAAAGAGCTTGACCTCAAGCTCAAGGGAGATCAGCGACGATGCCCACTTCACCCAACCCCTTCATCATCAAAGTCATCCACACGCAGATAAAAAAGTCTTTTGCATTGATGACCGAGAGTAAAATGATCTTCGCAGTTAAAACATAGCCTATGCGCACGCTGATCAGTGATTTTTGTATGAGACCGGCGATGGATCTGTGGGGTTTGGGTTCCCTCGGCATGTCCCTTTGGAGTCCATGTACTGGTGGGGATGTAGGCCTCCTGTGCCAACTGAAGTCGACGACCGTACAGTCTGGCTAAGCTTATAGCAGTCACCAAGTCCTGGGGGCCTCGAATTCGACGTCCAAACGTAGTTGATCATGTCGGCCGACGATAAAGACGACGACTTGCATCTCAGGGGAATTGTCACACGCGCCAGAAGAATCTAAAATTGTTCTAGATAACCACCAATCGGCCATGTGTGAAGTAACATCGTGAGGGCCCCCAGGGGGTTGCTGCAAATGTGGGGGGGGGGGGGGCAAAGCGCATATTGCATGTCCTCTTGAAGTCGCTCCAGATCAGTCCAGGATTGTCTACCTACAAATGGGCGAACCACAACTACGTTGTATCGAGCATGTGGAAGGAGGACAGAGTGATCCATTCCGTAACTGATGTCTTCTGATGACAAAAAAATGTTTGCATCTGGTGAGCCAGCCTAAGGGATCATCCTTGCCATCATAAGTTGAAAAAACCAACTTGGTGTAATGGAGCATGATGTTGCCCTCATGTTGTATCCTGGCCAGGGGATCAGGTCGAGGAAGCAATGGTGGAGGTGCCTGGCTGCTGCAAGCATGATCAGTAGATGGAGTAGTAATGATCGGAATGGAGGCGGTTAAATCATTAAGCTTGTTGGTGAGTGTGGCTATGTCTGCCTGATGCAACGCATTGGCCTCGAGAAAGTGTCCCTCTATAGATGTCATGCATGTTTGCATGAAGTCCCTTGTAGAATCTGGTAGAGTGGGTGAGTCCCCCATAGTGCAAAGGGCGATCGCCGATAAAGCGGTAGTAGCGCAGGCTAAAGAGCGGGTGATAGGACGGTTGGATTCCTCGGAGACGGCTGAATTTGAGTTTCCGTGAGAGCCGCGACGCTTCCCAATCATGTCATTTAAAATGATATCAGAGCCACGAACCTTCAAAAATTTGACTACTTAAATTTAGAAATTAATTATAAACCTAGTAGTATTGGTACCGAAGAATTTAAACATACATGTTATTATAATACAATTCATTTTAATGTTCTCCATAATGCAAATAGCCAATTAAATAGTATAATAGACATTATGATAAGTTTTTAGCAAAACATTAGACCTCAAAACTACAAAGTATATGACAATATATAAGCTCAATGTAGAAACTGTTGAAGCCAGGAAAATCCTAGCTCCAAAAATTCGGATCAATGCAGCCAAAGGATACTGGTCTAGTGATCTGACTCGATGACTTGACGGACAAAGACGAGGGGGTTAAAAAATCAACAACATGACCTCAGGTGTTGCGGCAGGGAGGTCCCATCACGTACCCAGAAGCTTAGAAGATACTTTCCCTCCACAACCAAAGTTGGTCGAACAGGGTACGAGGAAGGCACCAACTTGGCGAGTATCGCGGGTGATGACCAAGGATGACGGGTCCAAGTATTCGAAAATGGGATTCCGAAAGCTCAGCCAGAGGTGCACTTCTTGGTACCCTTGGGGTCCTATTTATAGGAAAACCAAAGGGGAGGGGGTCTTATTTATAGCCCAACCCGGCGACTATGTGACATTGAGGAGATCTCACCTGGCTTCGGCGAGCATCGCCTATGGTCGCCCACCTGGCGAGTATTAGGGGATGCACACACATGCTCGCCCCCTACTCACCTAGGCCTTCTACTATTTCTGTTGGCTAAGTTGTCTTTAATCTCTGACTCCTGGATTATGCTTTGAGCTTTGACTTTAACATGTGCCTACGTGACATAAGTCAGGTCCCACCCTCGAAGAATATGGGTTGTACACAATCCCCTCTCTTTGCGAGCAACGAAGGAGCTCAGAAAGAAACATCCAACCCTTATTCGGCAAGATGCTCCTGGCGAGTATCTGGTCTACTCAGCTTCAACCTGGCTGCCTCCGGGGCTCTATATATAGAGGGGAGGGGGCACTTTTATTGGTCTGCCTGTCTAAACTCGCACGAGATGTCGCTCACCGACGAGGAAGAATTTTGGGAGAATATGTCCGAGCTGGAGGGTTTGCTGCAGACGCCTACTCGGAAGCGTCCTCGCGAGGGTGACGACGTCGAAAAGCTTCTCGCATCCAAGAAGAAAAAGAAGCTCGTGAAGAAGAAGAAGAAGTCACCCCATGCTATAGCAGAGGATCTCGTCAATCCTTCCGCCGACCAACATGGGAATCCTGCGAGCATCCAAAGACTACTCAGCAAGTTGGGCCTTGCCGATGATGCCGAGCAACCCGCTCTTGAGCCTTCTGCACCGTTGTTCGCTCCTGCGGTGGATCCTTCAGGGTCCCAGACCCGGTCGCACCCAGCGCTCGATTCCTTGCGAGGTACGGACTTCATACTCGCTGGCTAGATAGCCGCCATGTTAGTTTTGCTTTGAGATGATGATATTTTCTCTATTTGCAGACCCGTCGACTTCTGGAGCTCCCGATGATCATCTTACTGTGCCTCCTCTGCGATCAACTCCAATAATCACGATGGGATCCCAGCAGGGAGTGCGAGTTGGCCGGTTGGTGCGGATCCACCACGGCTCTCGGGAGACTCTGACGGGGAAGCAAGTTCCCTTTGTGAGCGATAAGCGAGCTCCTCCGGATAAGAACTTGTAGCTGGGGACGAGCAAGGCGTCCATGCCTTCTTCGGGCGATCAAGGGAATCTTCCTGTGAGCAACCCGCCTCCACCGCTCCGGATGAGTCACAATCAGCTCCTGCGAGCACTTCGCAGCTGCCCGCGAGCAGCCTTCTGCCACCACCTCCCTTGCCGCCAACATCGAATGCCCCAGCCGACATTCATCCTTCAGCGACATCCTCACAATTGATCCCCCTTATGGGATCATCACAACGCGTGGGAAATGGGGGCTCCTCGGGCTTCTTCTCCCCGAGAGGTGAGGGCGAGCACTAGATGGTCGCGACATGGGATATGATGATGACATCTCCAGGTCACGTGTCGTGTCGCCACTGCGCCCAGCCCCAGTCGAGCAGGGAACATCCTGGGGGTTCTTCATCGGGTCGGCGAGATGCTGCCCACCGCAGCCCTTCTCCTCGTCGGGGTCGATCTCCTCGTCGGGGTCGATTTTGCAGCCCTTTTCGCGAGGCGAGGACTGAAACTCCTCAGACTGGTAAATCGCCATCTATTTGCTAGCCAATATTTCCTTTGACTGGAATTCTTGCGGACCATGCGATTATCTTATCTATTGGCTGCTCACGCGTCTACTCTTGGGGGAGCGTTGATTGACGCCATCGGGCTCCCGCCCCTTGAGTATCAGGAGAAAAACGCTCGTGCCTACATGGATCTGGAGGCAAAGTTCGATCTCCTAGCCATTGACGAGTCCGATATTTATACTATTTTATGGACTCATCCGGGCTAGTTTTCACTCTTGTGCACTTCACTTTCAAACCTTAATTGCGTGTATTTCACTCATATTCACTTTCACTCTAAGTGCACTATTTAGGCCCGTTTTGGTGTGCAATTGCGCACTTTGTTGTTGGGGGTAAGCACATGGTGCTCCCCATCCTTTTTTTGTGTTTGGATTGAGCTAGAAGGGTTTTCCCAGCTGTGGTCTGCAGTGTGTTTTGCTGTGCAGGTGAGCAGATCATCCATTTTGCCCAGATTTCATGTCTGCATGAATCGCGCGGCCGTGCGTTTCCTTGACACGCGATCGCTCCGACCGTGCACGTTCATCTGTGGCCCAAAATGGTGATCTACCTCCGCTCGTGCATTTTATTCGCGCACGGGCAGTTTTTCTCGTGCGTGAGTAAAATCACACGAGCCTCTCTTTGCTGTCCAAATATTTATTAAGCTATCGCTCGTGCGTTTGCTTCATGCACGGTTGTACTCAACCGTGCGTGGAGGAAATGCATGATTTGCCTGTGATAGCCTGTTTTAAGCGATCTGCTTCTACCCATGCATTTTGTTTGCGCACAGTCAGTTTTGACCGTGCGTGAGTAAAATCGCACGGGCGCTTCTGCTTTGTTTTCCTGGGCCTCCTGGTGGCTTAATATCAGACGGTCCACGCACAGTCGTGCGTTCGACCCTGTGTGACCAAAATTCTGACTGTTTACTATAAAAGCCCAGGACTTCGCCCTATTCCAGAGATCGACGACTAGCCCGCCATTTTTCGCGCCAAGCTTCCAGGTTTCGCTCCATTTCATCACTCCACCACCACCCATTTTTAGGAGAAACTCCGGGCATCATTTCCTTGCAAATCAAGAGCTAGAGCTTCCTCCTCGGCCTCCTCCATCATCTGTAAGCTCAAGAGCTCCATTCCAAGTGATTTTCTGCTGCTTCCAAGAGTTCTCCGGCGAGAGCTAGATTGAACCTGCTATACGAAGAAGACGGGTAGCGTAGAGGAAGGTGACAGCTCCTCTGGACCCTAGACATCAACTGAAGACCGAACACGGACGAGGCGTGACAAACCTGTGATTCCGGCCGTGAATCTTCAGCGAGTCTTTGCGCTTTGGTTTTCTCGTTCCTCCTCTGTAATGTTGTAGTTATTTCTTGAGGTTTATTGTGATATATGAATGATGATCCATAAACCCTTGTTGATTTTAATGATATTTTCATGTCTTTGAAATGTTGTTATTGGGTTATGTGAGTTGAGGAGCTCCCCCATTCCATCTACCATTCCATCGTTGCATCGAGTTGCCGGACTAGCAATTGCTAGTGGCGTGCCTAGTGACGAGGTGCTTACGACCCTCACTCCACTGGTTACGAATCCTCCACCCACTAACTTACTCGCCCACCCGCTAGCCGAAGCAGAGCATTGTGGCCTGCTTTAGTTACATCCACCAAGCGAAATGGTGCATTCGACCCGCAGTAGTTAATTTAATTTTCTTTATTTGAATCTTTCAAAATAATCAAACCCCCCTTTGAAATAATAGAAATATCTATAATTAGTTTTCTCGACGTAAAATCAATCACCCCAACCAGCGTTCCTTGAGATCGTTACTTGGGGATTTACTTCACCATTTTATATTACTTATGTGGCTGGTACACTTGTCGTAAGTGCATCAGCCATCTGCGAGCCTCATTGCCGCATCTCTGCGTTGGAGGTGTGGGTGGCGAAGCTTGAGGAATTCGAGGTGCGGATGGTCGGTGCTGAGTTTTGGTTCAATCTGATCAACGAGCTGGAGCGGCGCATGGCGATGATAGAACATCGCCAGCAGCTTCATCATGAGGAGCTGGTTGGCATGTGGGTGAGCATTGACACGACGGGGAGACTGGCGAGGATCGAGGATCAGCTTCGAAAGGGCGAGGACGCGATGTCGGTGGCCTCCGAGCACTTTAAGCGTGTGCACAATATGGGATAGGCTGGGGGACATCCTCAGCCGTCGGACAAGCATCCTCTAGGGTCTCAGTAGAATTTTTCTTTTTCTTTGCTGGGTGATCGACTTTGGCGGCTATGTAAACAAACTCTTTCTTCTTAATTGTAATATTATTTGGCGAGCATTTGATCTCTCCCTTTACTTGTTGTCTGGCTTTCTGCGATGATATGTCCGTCGTGTCTTCTTTAAATTGTTTGCGAGCATTGATGATGGATCGTCGCGTTGATTTCGATGAGATTCTAATTTCTTTTGTGCAGGTCCTCGCGTGTGGAGGGTCGGCGACTATAGATGCGTAATGTGGCCACGACGATTTTGTAAGGTGCTCGCTTTACCCTTTTTTCTAGTCGTGTCGGGCTAGCCGATACCCCTCCCTTGCCTTTGTCAATAAATAGGGTGTGTGTGTATTTATTACGCCATCAGCGACCTACTCCTTCTTGCGAGTATCTTCAACTTCTTTCTTTCTCTCCGTCTAATACTCGCTCTTTCTTCTTATCTCTTTTCCCTCGCCTTCTTTCTTCTCGCGATGACTGACGAAGCGGCTACTCGGCGGGCTGGTCATGTGAGAAACTTCGTCGCGGCGACGTTCAAAAAAAATCTGTTACAACGCAGGACTTGGAGGATTTCAAGGAGAAGTTCCTTCCCGAGGGGTACTCAGTCAGCCTTCCTCGTCATACCGAGCGACAGAACACCTTCCTGGAGGGCGTGATCATCTTCCCGATCCATCATTTCGAGGGGTACTCAGTCAGGCAAAGTTGCTAAATATATTCATAAAAATCCGCTTAGACTCTTCTAATTTACTCAATTTTATAATTAACAATGTTAAAATGATGTTAAATTCAATTATTGATATCCCTCATTTTTAGAAATAGGCACATAACCCCTCATAAGTTTCAACAAGTAAAAATAGAAAGGGTTATTCACCTATTTCTAAAGATTAGCCGGGTTATTGACAATGGAGAAAAAGTATAAAGGGGGTTATCAATCATTTACTCAACATTTAAAGGACCCTTCTTTCTATATTATATGGGGATACATGAGGTAAAGAGAAGAGAGGGAGAATGCAGCATTTACAAAAACTGATCTACCAAGTCATTTACCCTCAAAATTTGCTCATTAAAAAAACTTGATTGAATATAAATGACCAAAAATTGATTCAAATTGCATTATTTTTAAACATAAGATCCAAATAACATTGTACATGTTTTATAATTAGTGATAAAACTGTTGCAGCCCCAGTGAAACAGTTCTTTCATTTGTACCACACGTTTACAACTGCACAATTCTGAAGGTTTCTACAAAAGCGTTTTTTCTTTTATTAGACATGTGCAGTAAACTGGAACAGTACTGTCAGGAGTAGAGCGTGTTACAGTATCCTTTTCTAACATGAAAATAAGAAATTTAAAAAGAAGGCAACGGCTAAGTTTTCAATACACTGAAGCACTTAACTGTGGAACATGCATAAAATCATCAATGAATGAATGAATGAATGAAGAGTGAGTAAATATTCTGTAGTTGTTATACTTTGAAGGTTTTGGTGTGCAACTAGGCCGGGAGGTATGAAAGAGAGACCATGATATTGACACACTAATTTTCTCTCTACATTAATTTTTTCGAAACATTTGCATGAATGTTGTTAGAATTTAAGCTTACAAACCAAAACAAAATGATTAAGTGTGCAAGACTAAACGAATTCGCCAATGTGAGAGCGAGACTATATGCTCAATCCGCCCCTTCACTGTAGGGACTCTGACCTCTTACAAGAGGACTTTTTTTTAATTAGGTAACATGAAAATGGGTAGTCAAGCCTAGCATACTTTGATACTATGTTAGAATATAAATATCAATCCGAGAGGAACTGAGGATCTATATTAAACGTTCAAGGAAACATCAATATCTCAATGAGAGACTGTATTCTCAACAATTGTATTTTTGTGTGAGATGGGAAAAATAAATTTTGGTAAGTGATTGTAGGTGCCTATGTGGGGCCTTTAATAAATTGGAACAAATTAAAATCTCTGGCATGAGGTGTCTGGGGAGCAAGATTAACGAGAATACGATTAACATTACCAAAGAAAGGATGAAAAGACGCCCCTTGCAATAAAATCATACGCGCGATCATATATGTTGTTGGGGTCCAGCATCCCTCACTTGAACTCACGCGCATTGTGCTATTTACTTAAAAGTAATATTAGCATCATTTTCATAAGTTAGAGTTTATTGACCAGTTGAGTATGTGTTTGATTCTACAATGGTATCAGAGCGATGTTATGGGATCGGGGCCGAGGGGGTGGACGTTGTATTTGCGGTAAATCAATTTCCCCTCACTTGAACTCATGGCGCGTTGCGCTATTTACTTAAAGACAATAATAACAAATTTTCGAAAAGTTTGAGTTTATGAACCAGTTGGGTATGCGAGTGATCCTACATATGTACTTATAATCAATCACAAACATCAAGGTTACATGGAAGATTTTCCCCTAATCTATTTTCATCAAGCATGGAACATCCTTTTTAGATTTTGAAATCAGAAACATGGCATTATACAATTTAAAATTTGTGAAGAGTGTAAGCATGAGTATTTGATTTAGAGAGATACTTAGGTGCGTTCTCTCACCTAGTTCTAGGTGGGGGGAAATACAGCCGTATGATCTTAGATCCGACGGTAGGGAAAATACTGACATTATTTATTATTCATAAATACAGCAATATTTAGAGCTATCAATGGCTGAGATGCGCTCCTCTCACCATGATCTAGGTGCGAGATACTCACGTACAAATTTTTCTTTGATTTATGTATTAGTGTGCATTTCATGTATTAATGAGGCTGAACCACTTAAATAAGTGCTTGATACATAAAATACATAATAATACAACAGAAATTGACATAACTCTAGGTGAGTTTAATAACATTATGACTTCTCCTACAGAGTGAGACTGTATTCATCTCTGAATCAGAAAATGAAAATGGCATTGCCCTTTCTTCACCACCACCCCCAGCGCCCATCTCTCTCCTCTGTTTCCTGATATTCTTAAAGGCTTTCAGCTTGTTTCATCGCACAACCTCCAACAACTGGAGAATGCAGAGAGAGAGAGAGAGAGAGAGGAGATAGAGAGAGAAGCATTGTGGTGCAGGTTATCTTCTTAAGTCAATACATGAATCAGAGTACTGAAGATGAACTCTTTTATTTCGTTCTTTGGTGGTTTGTCCATTTTCTTCCTTCTTGCTGATGTTGCTAGGAGAGACCACTACATTTTTAATTGACCAGCTACTTCCTTATAGCTCCACTTTTCCTTTCTGGTACTTGAATCATGGTGTAGAGTTTTGAAAAGAATTTTATTGAAAGGAACATGAATCCAGGTACTCTTAAATTTCGCTCCGTCTTCTATAATTTTCTGTACTCAACCCATGAATATAGTTGTTTTCATCTTTTCTTATTTTCTTACAATACCTTTTGATAATTTCCTAGATCTACTGTTCTCAAATGCTGTGTTTTGCATAGAAATTTAGCCATTTTCTTCAGTTCCGTACACTGTAACCCCATTTATTTTACTGGCTTTATCTTCATATTAATCCCATTCTCCATTAAAATATTGTGATGTGATTTCAAATATCATGTTTGTGTTTATCAGTACACATGAAATACAAAGACAACTCATCATGTCTCCAAAATCTTTAGAGCGAGGCACATTATATATATATATATATATATATATATTTATATTTAAATATGATCAGGCACTTTCATAGGAAAAGTTAACATGCCTAAGTTCATTTTCATCCCTATATTAACATTTTGATGTGATTTGCCCATCACAGGAATGGATGCTCACTCATGGAAACATCAGAATCACGGTCATGGGAGAAGCGAAAATGATTTTTTTCATGAATTCATGCATGATGAAGCTGGAAAACTATATAGCTTCCTAAGTTTTGCTCATGAACATGGGCAAGCTTTATCATTAAGCCTCGACTCGATGAGTTCATACAATTGTAAGAAGCAACATACATTGGCAAATACTGTGAGCTCAAGCTCTGTGGTTGATGGAGATGTTATGGGGGATTCATCATGCTCATGCGCTGTAAGGCATGAATGTGTGAAATGTGGTGGTGATGGAGCGAGTAGCGGATATGGATCGAGAAGCTCCAATGGAAAGAGCCGTGCCATGATTTCGATCATAAATTCCGTTCAGAGTTCTCGATATCTCAAGCCCGCTCAACAGTTGCTTGATGAAGTTGTTTGCGTGGGCAAAAACACGGAAAATGAGCAGTTTTCGGATGAGAAGATGCAAGGTTTTGATGCAATGGATATGTTGAGTGGTGGAAGATCTCAATTTTTAGTTGAAGAGATGAATTGGCTGAAAGGAAATGAGAGATTTGTGCATTTGAGAAAGGAAAACCAAGGGGTTGAGATCAGAATGACTAAACTTTTTACTCTGCTTGAAGAGGTTTTTTTAATATTTCTATTCCCTATGCATTTTCTAGCACTTGGAAATTTTTTATAGTCTTGATTATAGGTGGTGGAAATTGTTGTAAAGTGGTAAAAGCATAATTTTTTTTGGTGCGAGTTATAGAAAATGAACATTTCACCATTAGAATACTACTAAACTGCAATACCATATGGATTTGGACCTTAGAGAAAAAATTTAGCACAAGCCATTTACAAAATATTTTAAATGGATTGTGAGAAAAGGCACATGTATGCCATTGTTCATTCAATAGCCCCTCCTTGGAAAAAACATGAAAGTCATCTCTTTTACTTATAAAATTGCAAAATGCTTCCTTTGAAGAACTGTTACGATTTGTCAGAAATGAAACTGTTATGCTACATGTGACTAAACTAGAAATGATAACTCTATGAAGCAGTATATAGGTGGGATATTAGATTAGCATCTATTGAATATAAATTGGTGGAGAATAGATTGGGGTGTGTTTACAGTGGTGACATAACTATTACATTTAACTACAAATTCTTAACATTTTTTTCAGAAAATTTTATGGTGACACTCAATTTTCTTGCAATCAGGGTGGCTGGAGTGTGGCAGTTGTAAGAAAACAAATTTCAGTGTTTTATGAAATGTAAAGTATGAAATACTCACATCTTGTATAGAAAATTACTACATCTTTAAACCTTTCAGATATATAATGTGATTATTTATTTTATTTTCAATTTTCCTAATTACAAAAATAAACAATGAACACCTCACCTTTTAAAACACAAGGACAACTACAATATATTTCATAAAAATTATTATTATAAGTGTTTCATCTTCGCAATTATTAAAATAGTTATTTATACTATTTTAGACATCATTAAAATAATACACCAACACATCATCAACATTTAACTATAACTTTGGCAAATAAGCAGTTTCACTTTTAGATAATCTGGTACATTTACATGCTTTTGAGTTTACACATGAAACAAAGCTTAAAGTTCATCACCATCATCATAATTAGCCTTGTTCCATTCTCACTACTTGGGAGTCAAACTATACAAATCTATTGAGACATAGGGCTTTACAGTTCACATATATATGATTTGAAATCTTCATATATACCTTTAGAAACTCTAGTTAATATGTAGATCCTAACATTTTTTTTATTCTATAGACTAACAAATTGGTTAAATAGGTGTTTAACAATAATTCAATCATTTATTTCAGCTTGAAAGACATCAACAACAATACTTCAGGTAAATGCATGCTCCTGTAAATTGTTTTGAAGATGTAGCGGGTAGTGGAGCTGCTGCTGCATACACAACTCTCAACCACGAATGCAATGCTGAAGCACTTTTATAACCTTAAGGATAGCATAACTTCTCAAATAAATTCATCATATACAAGTTGATATGAAATCTCCATATATACCTTTAGAAACTATAGTTAATATGCAGATTCTATCATGTTTTTTTTATTCTATAGACTCTAAAAAATTGGTTAAATAGGTGTTTAACAATAATTCAAACATTTATTTCAGCTTGAAAGACATCGACAACAATACTTCAATCAAATGCATGCACTTGTAACTTCTTTTGAAGATGTAGCGGGTAGTGGAGCTGCTGCTGTATACACAACTCTCACCACAAATGCGATGTTGAAGCACTTTTGTAACCTTAAGGATAGCATAACTTCTCACATAAATTCATCAAGTAAGTCTCTATACAAAGACTTATCAAGAAGCCATGGAGTTGCTTCTCTTCACAGGCTTAATCAAAGCAGCAAACCAAAACGAGAAAGGCTTCAATGCCTGGGTATGGTCGATGTTCGACAAGTTTTTCGGCCACTTAGAGGACTACCAGAAGATTCCGTTGCAGCATTAAGAGCCTGGCTTTTCGAACACTTCCTTCACCCGTAAGCTCTATAGCCGGATTCAACATCTCATTACATAAATCAGCATGTCATCATTATAAGAATTATATTTGCATTTTGCTTTATGAATCCCCGTCTTCATTTTCAAAAAACATATAGCCAAAAATAGATCTTTATGTAAAGTTATGCTTGTCTGTTTACAACTTTTAAGGTTTTGTTGTTATGCTATGTTCTCTTATTTTCGAAACCAAATAATGCAATGTTTGAATTCAATTTTGTTTCTTGTTTCTATTTTTCAAAACAGATCTTTATGAAAATAATAAGTCTACCAGTAATTATTTTGGTTTGATTGACATGTCCTGTTTTCGTTTTTTTTTAAACCACAGTTATGTTTGGATTAAGTTTTCTTTCAAGTTTTTTTTTAAATTTAAAAAAAAGATATCTTTAAGAAAAATAACTTTGTTTCCTTGTTGTTTTCCAATTTTTGTGTTTTTGAGAAGGGGTTAAGCATTATCTTGTTTTTAACTTGCGTGGAGACACACCAGAATATTTCCAAATTCAAAACATATACATCTAAAACCAGATTTTATTTTCTATAGTCTATTCGGTTGGATCAAATTGGGGCTTAAGAATTGAAATAGAGGTCCAATTCCAATAAAAATGGACCTCCAATTCTAATTTTAGGTCCTCAATTACATCCAAACGAACAAATCATGAGTGCAAGCAAGAAATAAGATAGACACATTCAAACATATCTTCATATTATGTAAGCAAAATATAAACAAAAGGGAAAATAAATTAAATTAAATAAATTAAATTAAATTAAAATATGACATGAAGATTTGCTCTGTTGCTGTTCTTGCTGTTTGAATTTTGGTGAAAATTGCAGCTACCCAAGTGATAGTGAGAAGCTTATGCTGTCTTCAAGAACAGGCTTGACAAGAAAACAAGTTAGTACAGAAAATTGTTATTTCTTATATGCAATTTGCATACATTTTTTTATTATTGGATTTGATATGATTTTCTGGTATGTCAGATATCAAATTGGTTCATAAATGCGCGTGTTCGACTTTGGAAACCCATGATTGAACAGTTGTATAGAGAAGAATTTGCGGACGATCAACAGGATTCAAATCAATCTCCATAGAAGTGGCCACTGTGAAGTAATCATTTTACAGAAGTGGATCATCATATTGTTTGCATTAGAGTTTCTGGGGCCATTTTGAATAGATTTTTATTATGGGGATGCAAACTGTCTGAGAGATTGATCATATTTTAATTTGTATCGACTCTAATTGCTTTTTGTTTCTGGAAAAAGAAATGTTTGCCCCAAATTTGGGGTTAGTAAGAGCAGCCTAATTAACCAATATTCTGACAGCTAGCCAACATATTCAATTAAGATTTTTGGAATTCCAATCATCAAAATCGAACGGGCGGCCGACTGCCGGAAACCTAAATGAGTTATCTTACCAAGTAGTCACCGGTGGTTCGCCGGAGGTGGATCAATTGTGACCTTTTCCATCAAACACCGTCGTGTGTCCGAGCAAATTCGCCTGCCCTGCATGGACTTCACAACAGGAATCTACAGAGATCCTGGACTGGGGGAATTTTGATGGAACCCAAATATAATCCACGCAATTCTTTCTCAATTAACAAAACCAAACTCAATTTCAGTAATCAAACAAGATTCATCAACAAGAAATACAGGAAATAAGCCACCTAAGAGGATGAACCTCTGAACAGTGGAACGGAAGCAAGAAGCTGGATTGGTCTCCAACTAGCTACAATGAAATCACTAAAACATTCCAGATCCCTAATACCCCATACACCCGCCCTATTTATAGTTCAAAAAAGAATACTAGCCAACGAAATTACAAGAGTATCCAGAATATTCTCGACTATACTTATTCCAGCACACTGCCACGTCGCCAGGCCAATGATTGTTTGCCAGCTGCCCCTTCTATTAACTGTCTCTGCTGACTGGATCGTAACAATGCATCCCTCCTCAAATGGACCTTGTCCTCAAGGGACCAAATGTGGAAATCTCTTCCGGAATGGCTCTAAATCCTCCCAAGTCAAAACCGGTTCATCTAACCAGCGTATCTGAACTTGTGCCACCACCTTGCCTTGCCGGAATAAGATTCTTCGCGCCACGACCGCCTCAGGCTCAATTAACATATTACCTTCAATGCTTACAGACGTTGGTAGAGGTAAGAACTGGGCCACTGGATCACCATGGAATTCCCGCAATTGAGAAATATGAAAGGTGTTATGGATTTTTGCACTTTCTGGAAGAGCTAATTTATAGGCCACTGCACCAATCCGTTCCAGCACTTGGAATGGGCCAAAGAATCGTGGAGATAGTTTGTTGAATCCATGAGAACGCAAGCTCGACTGGCGATAAGGTTGCAACCTAATGTATGCCCAAGCTCCTACTTCCAATTCCCTATCTCGACGTTTACCATCCGCTAAAGTTTTCATCCGATTTTGGGCTGCTGCCAAATTAAACCTAAGGATAGTAATCATTTTTTCCCTGGCATTCAAAGATCTGTCAACCTCCCCAACATTAGATGAACCTTCTATATATGTAGGCAAGAGAACAGGCTCTTGTCCATACACAATTTCAAAGGGTGTCAACTTGCTTGCCGAATGAAAATTGGTATTATACCAGTATTCTGCTAGCGGTAACCACATAGCCCAAGTACGAGGTCGTTCAAAACACATGCACCTCAGATAATTCTCTACACATCTGTTAACCACTTCTGTCTGGCCATCCGTTTGAGGATGGTATGCCGACGACAATTTCAACTGAACTTGAAGTGATTTAAAAATTTCTTGCCAGAAATCACTAATAAAAATGGCATCCCGGTCACTAATAATAGAAGATGGCAATCCATGCAGTCGAAAAACAACATCTAAGAAGAGCTGTGCTATCACCTCCGCCGTATAAGGATGGTTCACAGCCATGAAATGGGACTGCTTACTTAAACGGTCCACTACTACAAATATAGTTGACTTACCATTACTCTTAGGAAGCCCTTCAATAAAATCCATTGTAATATCCTGCCAGATCTTTTCCGGCACCGGTAAGGGTTGTAACAGCCCTGCAACCTTTGAGTTATCCCCTTTACAACGTTGGCACACATCGCACTGTTGAATGTACGAGTACAGTTCTGGTTTCATCTTCTTCCACCAGACGACGCGTTTGAGTCGTTTATAAGTCGCCGTTACGCCGGAGTGACCTCCCATAACTCCATTATGATACCATTCCAACAATTGCCGTTTCACAGCAGGGACATTGCCAACTACAAGTTTCCCTTTCCTGCGCAGAATTTCTGATTTCCATTCAAAATGTGGTTTACAAAGGGCGTCCTGCTGTTTTGCCGCAATTATCTTTTGTATATAAGGATCCTGTAGCCAAGAATCCTTAATCCGTTTAAAAATATCGGAATGTAAAGTGATGATAGCGCATATTTCCGGTCCAGGCGTATCTTCAAATTGGCGAGATAATGCATCCGCGCATATATTTGATTTCCCCTGTTTAAAACGTATCTCAAAGTCGAACCCCATTAGTTTTGTAATGTAACGTTGTTGTGCCGGTGTAGCTAATTTCTGCTCCAGCATAAACTTCAAGCTGCGGTGGTCCGTATGAATGATAAAATGACTTCCGAGAAGATAATGCCTCCAATGTTGTACTGCAAGAACGATGGCCAATAACTCTTTCTCGTATGTAGATAACCCCCTATTCACCTTCCCTAGTGCCTTGCTGAAGAAAGCCACCGGTTGACCTTCCTGTATTAACACCGCCCCTATACCTGTATCGCAAGCATCTGTTTCCAGATTAAATGTCACAGCAAAATTTGGTAATCTCAACACCGGCGGTTGAGACATTGCCTCCTTCAGTCTTTGAAAAGCAAGGTCCGCATCCTGACTCCACACGAAGCTTCCTTTTTTGAGAAGGTTTGTTAATGGTTGAGCCAACAATCCATAATGCTTAACAAACCGGCGGTAGTACCCAGTAAGGCCTAAAAACCCCCGCAATTTCTTCAATGAATTTGGAGTTGGCCACGACAACATTGCAACAATTTTCTCACGATCAGTTGCCACACCATTTTTTGAAATTATGTGACCCAGGTACTGAATTTGAGTCATACCAAATTGGCACTTACTTTGTTTTAGGAAAAGCTTATGCAGACGCAGAGTTTCAAAGGCAACCCGCAGATGTTGAAGATGTTCTTCCCAAGTAGTGCTAAATACTAAAATATCGTCAAAAAAGACGATTATAAACTTGCGTAGTGCTGTCCGGAACACGTTATTCATCAAATTCTGAAATGTTGCCGGAGCGTTTGTTAACCCAAACGGCATAACTCTGAACTCGTAATGGCCCTCATGAGTGCGAAAAGCTGTTTTCTGTATGTCCCTCTCGGCCATCCTTACTTGATGATAACCTGCACGCAGATCAAGTTTGGAGAAAAAAGTTGAACCGTGTAGTTCGTCAATAAGCTCATCAATGACCGGAATTGGAAATTTATCCTTAATTGTATGTTTGTTTAGTTGTCGATAGTCGACACAAAATCGCCAGGTGCCGTCGGATTTTTTCACCAACACCACTGGAGAGGCAAAAGGGCTGCAGCTTGGTCTAATGATACCAGAATCTAACATTTCCTGCACTAGCTTTTCAATGACATCCTTCTGTACGGGGGGGTATCTGTATGGTCTTACATTTATAGTAATTGACTCATCTGTCAAGGGAATACAATGATCATGTTCCCTTTCAGGTGGTAAATTCCTGGGTTCTTCCATAACATCCTGAAATTCCCGAAGAAGAATGTTTAACTCATGTTGGTTTGTATCATCCACCTGCATCTCACATAATAGTGAATAAAGTTGGTCACTTCCACATGTCTGCTTGCATAACTGTTGTTCCTGTAAGGAACAAACCAACATCATTTGCAACTGATGATCCTTCCCTAAGAGCTTTTGCATTTTCCGCTGTCCCACTAAGCTTGCAGCTTCTCCCGTCGATCCACGCAGAGATACTTTCTTCCCATGCTTGTTAAACTCCATTTTAAGATTCCGAAAATCCCAGTTCACTACCCCCAAGGTAGTCAACCACTGGATGCCCAAAACCACCTCACACCCACCCAAGGGTAGCACCAGCATCTCGGAGGTGAAATCAACCCCCTGCATACGCCAATTAAATTTCTCTACCTTGAGGCAACTTGATAATTTCTTCCCATCCGCAATTGCCACAAAAAATTCTGGAATAGAGGTGAGTTCACAGTGTAATCTTGTCGCCGCACTCTCATCCACAAAGTTATGGGTGCTACCTGTATCGATGAGCACATTGATAGGCTGGCCATTGCACGACGCTGTCACTCGCATAGTTTGAAATGAAGGAAAACCAGAGAGCGCATGAACTGAAACCTGGGGAGGGCACAAATCTCCTGCCTGCTCCTCGTTTAGCTCATAATTCACCAATTCCTCCTCCACCGGATCATCCGGAATGACTTCTAACAGATAAGACTGCCGCCGAGCCAAACATTTATGGCCGGGCGTGTATTTTGCATCGCACCAGAAACATAATCCTTTACCCCTTTTCTCCTCCATCTCCGATGACGTCAATCGCCGCGCATTCTGTGTATTACCTGGAAGTGATGCCGGCGTTTTCGGTTGTGAAGTCATCTTGTCACTCTGAAATCCTCCAGGTGAGCTGAACTTACGTTGGCGAGCTGCCAAATATTGCTCCTGAATTCTTGCTAAAGAAAATACGTCTTGTAGTGTTTTAGGTTGAAACATCCTGATAGCATACCCGAGATCCTCCCGGAGACCGGCCAAGCAAAAGCTAACAGCATATTCCTCCGAGATTGCCACCCGATTTAACAACAAATCGAAGGCATCAAGATACACCTGGACTGATGACGTTTGCCGCAAGTTCTTTAGTTCTGCCATAGGATCATCGAATAACAGGGAGCCGAAACGATTTTGAAGAGCTGCGCAGTACTCCTCCCAATCCGGCCAATGTCGGGTTAGACGGGATTTAATAAACGCTTGATGCCAGAACAAAGCCTTCCCCTCCAAATGCATAGAAGCGAGCTTCACCTTCATGTCCCCAGGGGTGTTATCAATTGCGAAGAATTGTTCACATTTGTATAGCCATTCTTGCAAATCATCGCCGGCAAATCGAGGAAATTCGAGGCGGGATAGCCTCGTCAGGGAAGGAAAATTAGGCGGTGAAGCGTCCCGGCGGTATGTATGGAAAGAAGGGTCCCCAGTGGAGGAAGAAGGTTCTACCCTCCCATCGCCTGTACCGGTTACTTGTGTCTTCCCGCGCAACTCCGTAAGCAACGTCCTCATTTCTTCCATAGATTTGAGGTGCTGTTCTTCCAAAGAATGGAGAGAACGAGCAACTGCCTCTTGATTAGCTCGTAGATTTTCGAAATCGGCCTGCCATTCCGCCGATTTTGCTGGCTCTTTCGGCATAATGATTGAATCGAGAATCGTTCGCTTTGATACCTTGATGGAACCCAAATATAATCCACGCAATTCTTTCTCAATTAACAAAACCAAACTCAATTTCAGTAATCAAACAAGATTCATCAACAAGAAATACAGGAAATAAGCCACCTAAGAGGATGAACCTCTGAACAGTGGAACGGAAGCAAGAAGCTGGATTGGTCTCCAACTAGCTACAATGAAATCACTAAAACATTCCAGATCCCTAATACCCCATACACCCGCCCTATTTATAGTTCAAAAAAGAATACTAGCCAACGAAATTACAAGAGTATCCAGAATATTCTCGACTATACTTATTCCAGCACACTGCCACGTCGCCAGGCCAATGATTGTTTGCCAGCTGCCCCTTCTATTAACTGTCTCTGCTGACTGGATCGTAACAAATTTTCGCCGGAAAACATCGTGGGCAGCTCTGCCTGCAGCCGTCAAAGAACCACATTACGGAGGTCAGCGATGCTCCGAATTACCCGGGCCCAAACTTTTCGGCTCGACGGCAGTGACAGTAGCGTCGGAAAATTAGGGTTGGGATTAGAGTGTCAGAAAAGCGGTGGCATAGAACCGGGGGTATTGGCACCGGTAATGGTTCGGTTTTTCGGTAAAATCGAATCACTCACGTGTGATTTCAAAAATTTGGAACTGAGGTGATCGTCAAAACATTAAAATCGAATCAAATCAAACTGAATGGTTCGGTTCGGTTTTGGTGGTTTAAATAATGTGATACAAGCTGAAAACATGAATTAAATAATGTGATGCAAGTGATTTCAAAACAGTGAACACAATTCCTAATTTCCCATCACCTAACTATTTCAGGACTCCAAAATCAAATCATTTAATTAATCAATAATATATAAAAAAATGTAGACAACTTAGATGCATTGTTATTCAAGCTGAAAACATGAATGGAAAATGAAATATTCATCAACATTGTTTGTTTGGAGAAAGATCTAGATTAGAGAAATATTCATAGGATAAAAATCACTTTATCATATGACACAAGAAGCAAACATACATACCTTTCATATTTTCCTGTAAGCACAAATAGTCAATTTAATTGATGCTCAAAAGCATCACAAAGTTCAGGATCCTCTGCAATAGCTGAAAACATAGAAGTTAAAAAAAATTAGATATAACATTAATAAAACATTAAAATAAATAATAAAACATTAACTGAAAATCTTTATTATCTTACATGATTCAAGCTCGGTCACATCAGTTATTCTTGCCTCAATTTCTTGTGGAATTGGCGAAGTCCGCAATCAATCTTGAGCACAAATCAAGCACTCAACTACCTTGGGACTTAACGAACTACTAAACTGATCAAGGACCCTTCCTCCCGTGCTAAATGTAGATTCAGAAGCAATTGTAGTAACTGGAATAGCCAACACATCTCGTGACATTAAAGACATGATCGGGAACCTTGTAGAATTTGTTTTCCACCAATTCAGAATATCAAAACTTTCACCAACCAGTTTTTTAATACGCGTTTCTGTAAGATACATCTCCAATACGCATTTCCAAGTGACCAAAAAGAGTGGCAGATGTATTGTGTTTGTACACTCCATCTGTACAATAATTGCATTTAGCATGATGATACTTCTTGTCAGTAGGATTTGTATAAATTTTCTGAAAATGCTCTCATATTCTAGACTTAAACTTTTTAGTTTTTACCTCTATTTTTGATTCAGCACATGCAACTTGATTGGGTTGTTGAGTCTCTTGATTAGATTAAAAGTCTTGCAAAGTTGATTGACTCTCTTGAGTCCGTTGCACATCATTTTCTTTTATATACTTGATTGAGTCTCTTGAGTTGCCTGAAAGAAATGTAAGCAAAGTAGCAAACCATCAAAAAATAGCCACCAAGGTCATATGAACTTATTAAAATAATGTAATATGAAGTATGAACTCACCATAAAAAAGCCACCAAGATCATATAAACAATTGATACCAAATGTTGGACGGGCTTGTCTGTGAAATGAGTCCATAAAATAATATGAACAATGAAAGCTGATTACAGAGAAGAGGAAGAGGGCTCACCTGCGATGAGTGCGGCGGTCGGCGCCCGGCAGGATGAGGAGCGGCGACTCGGCGTCGGTGGGATGAGGAGAAATCAACAGCGTTAGGAGCAATTCAGAAAACCTAGGTCCAGTCGTCCAAGAGAGTTCCGCACTTCGACAATTAATATATAACAGCATTAAATATAAAAATAAAATAGTTTCTTATTAGTTATTAGTACCTGATATGCACAAGCAGCCCAGCAGGTCCAGGCATCAAGCCCGTCCAGGTTCATTTATCAATGTACTGTTCACTATGAGTCTTATGCAAAAATTAAAAAATAAAAATATAATATGAGATGTAATTAATAGTTTAATGAAATTTAAATAATAAATTAAATATTTTTATACACTACGGTTCGGTTCGGTTTGCCACGTAAAACCATGAACCGAACCGAACCGTATGGTTTTTCTAAAATCAAAACCGTGATCGAACCGCGACCTACTGAAATCGAACCAAACTGTGTGGTTTGGTTCGGTTCAGTTTGGTTTAGCGGTTCGGTTGGTTTTGGCTTACAGGCCAAATTGGCACTTTCCACCCCCAAATTAAAGTTTTTTTAGCAATTTGCACCACGAATTGTTAAATTTGGCACTTTGCACCTGGATGCCGAGTCCTCGCTCGACCTCCTTCCTCTCCCTTGAAAATCCAAACAACGGCCCATCCGAGGCATGCACCCTCTTCACCTCCACCTCCATTGCGTTGAAGGCTTTCTTGAAGATTACATTCATAGAGCTCCCGTTGTCGACCAAGATCCGGGAGACCGTGAAGTTCTCGATTGTCGTCTGGATCACCAAGGCGTCACAGAATGGGTCTTCATAGTCTGGCATGTCTTCCGACGAGAAGGTGAGCTTCTCCGAGGGGGGTGGGGTTTGGGAGGTCGATGCGACGCTCCTCCGGAACATCGCTTGGAAGCTCCTCTTGCGAGTGGCGTCTATCCCAACCCCGTAATGGATCACTCTGATCCTTCCCCTGGCTCCCACATCTGCCATGTCTTCACACCTATCTTCCCCTTCTTCGGGTAACACTTCTTCAATCCTTACAGGTTGCTGCTGCTGACCTCTTGCCTTCACCTCCAAAAACTCCGGGCAGGTGATCGTCGTGTGACCTTCCTCCTGGTGAAAGTCACAATAGGGCAACGCTACCCTTACCCCTCCTCTTCCTCCTCTTCCTCTTCCTCCTCTTCCTCGGCCTACTGTCATGGCTTGCTCCCGAGGGGGTAAGGGGGTCTGGGACCTTGCCTCCATCCTGGATGATTGATCTTCCCTTCTCCCCTTCCCTGGTAACCTCTTTCCCGACCTCGCGTCGGTCCTTCCTGGGGTCTCCAAGCCAGCCGGTTATTAGGCTCCTGATGCACCCAATTCCGATGTTGTCCCTGAAACCCCTGACCTCTTGGCTCATCCCTTCTTCTTCCCTCCTGCTGCCTCACCTCCGGCTCGCTCAGCCTCGTCAACCTCTTTGCAAACTCGGGGTTGGCGAACTCCCCTTCAATCTCTTCCGCTGCGCTCTCCATCAATTCCTCGAAGGATAGAAGGGCCTTTCTCTTCAGGTTCATTTTGAAAACCCCCTCCCGCAACCCCACTATAAAGGCCAGCTGGAGGGTGAACCTCGACACCTCTTGGACGAGCAGGACCTCTTCCTGGAACCTATCCACATAATGGGCTAGTGACTCCCCTAGCTCTTGCTTGATTTTGAAGAGTGGCTCCACGTCCTTCTTCCTCTTCTTTGATGTCGAGGAGCGCAACCGAAAGCTCCGACACTGATCCTCGAACGCGTAAATAGAACCCACAGGGAGCTGGTGGAACCAGTCCCTCGCCTTCTCCTTCAAAGTGGTGGCAAAGAGACTGTACTGGAAGGCATTCGACATTGGGAGGATTGAAACCATGTCCTCGAACCACTGCAGGTGCTGGACCGGGTCATCCTTGTCGGTGTAATAAGGCATCTCTGGCCCTCTGAACCCCTCTGGAACTGGGAGCGAGAGGATCAACTCACAAAAGGGACTACCCTCCCCTGCTCTGCGAGTGGTCCTCTCGCGCGGAGTCAACTCGCAGACTTCCGCACTCGTTGGGCTACCGAACAGCTGCCGCCCCTGGAGATCTCGCGCATTCGCCTCTACCGCCACCACCTTCCCGGGGCGTTGGCCAGGGGCGTTCTCGCCTATCTGCTGGGGCGGGACCACCGGAACTGCGGGCGTCTCGCACTCGCTCCTCGTGGCGAAAGCCAGTTGTAAGGTCTGCAGGATCTCTCGCCCGAGGTCTTCAAACATTTATAGCGTCACCTCTTTCGCGGGTGGCTATGAGTGGCCCTGGTCGGATCCTTCTCCATCTCCAGCCATGGAGCTCAGTTTGAGATTTTCTTGCACATGCTACGGTCCACGCTCACCGCACCAAAATGTTGAATCCGACAACCAGTCTCTTGAGTTTGGACCCACTGGGGGTTGTAGCCTGCACCTACTTATCCCTCACTTACGCTCTTGACTGTGGACGAAGAACTAGGAACAGACCCAAGGCTGTAGCGAGGAGGTCTCGCCACACACTCGAAAGATCTTAGAGAGCTTCCCCTCCCAAACCAATGCTCATTCGGACACCTTGGAGGGCACTAGCAGCCAACCAAAACTTGTCTAGGAGGAGAGAGCCTAAAAGATTGGATCCCCTCCAAGGTGCACTTAAGGGTCTATTTATAGATTCTCTAGTCTGGTCTGCAAATAGCACGAATCCGCCTTTTGGTTTTACTAACCGCGCCCCAAATTGGTCTGCTAACAGCCTAACTCCGTTGTTCTGAAGGGCTATTGGCATCCCACAAATGATATCTAGGTCATTTTACCCCCAAATCCCCTGGGTGAGTGGTCCATGAGGGCACCTCTCGCCTAACCTCCTTCGTGCCAGGCCTCCCGGCATCCGCGGGGAGAGTGGCCCTTGAGGGCGCCACTCGCAGGGTACTTGGTCCTCTTGGCGAGTTGGGTCTCGCCCCTCACTCGCCCAGTTGTTGTTACATCCACACTACTCTTGCGTGAGTGCCCTGCGAGTGACCTGCGAGAGAGGTCGCACCCGCTCAGAACCCCTTCTACCCTTTCTCGACTTGGGTGAATGCCTCCCGTACTTGCTTTATTACCTATTTCGAGCCCGGGGCCCTACTCAACAAATACGGGGTTGTACATGGACGACAAGAAGAGGCGGGAACAGACATTGAGGTGGGTCATGGGCATACATTCAACTCCAAACATACAAACAAACAAGCCTTAGATCACATGGATTCCACAAATTATCCCCAAGGTTATTTGGTCCTAACACAATTCTGTTCAATTCCTCGATCAGTCTTCATCCTCCTGTTGGGCAACGAAATTCCTGTGAGAAATTTTATGGCACATGTTGGAGACTTTAAGTGCCCCATTCTCTCACCTTCTCTCATACAGTTCGGTTCTTGAAGGAAGATGGAAATCTACATCTCTGCATGGATCTGGCCGGGACATGGAGATTTGATACTCTCCCTCAGAGTTCACGAGGAACCGACTCTAGAGGGTGATATTGGGGGTTTTCAGATTCATGTTTTCATTGCACCCAAAGGTATAATACCCTTTATTTTATATGAAATCTAAATGTGTTAGATTATTTGTTTTGGAAGTATTGCTTATGGTTTGAATTAAGCGCAAGTGCTTAGATCGCCACTCACAAAATAGAAAACCATAGCCAAAATCAATAGAGCGTATGTTATTGCGTGGGTGTAGACAATGTTTTAAATGTCGGACTAGATGTCTCGTTTGAACCAAAAACGACTTGCATAATGAAAATTTAAAGGTTATGACGTTTTTCATTATGTCGGCCGACATAACCGATTATATCTGATATATCGGCCACCGCCGACATTTCTAAATGTCGCACGATCAGATATTTCTCTTCGCTTATTCTCCGTCCTCGCCGCTGGATGGGTTTTTTGCTAGGTTTTTCTCATTTTATTGATTGCACATTTCCGAGCAAATGGATTATACTTGATTTTCACTTGTCTCATTCCAATGCTTTCTTCTTGCATGCTTTATGTATGGAGTATCAGTTGTGTATTTGATTGCTGAAATTTATTCCATCAAGTTTTGTCATTGTCACCAAGTCTGCCACATTTATTCTTAGTATTATACAGCTAATTTACATGTTTATATGGAAGTAAAAAACCATTATTTAATACAGGTTGATATCTAAATAATGTTTGTCATTTTCGTTTCCAACAATGAGGAAGAATGATAAAATAATTTTCAACGTTTAAGTGCTTAAAAATGAAAATAATAAATGAAGATATATATATAATGAAAATAGATACATGGTTAGAAGATAATGATGATTGAAGATAGATTTGAGTATTTTAGAAATAATACAATTAAGTAGAAAATGTGTTCATTGAGTAGAACAAATTAATGTAGTTTATAGAGCTAAGATAATATGTTATAACTTATAATATAAATATTTTTTAGAAATCCGACATATTTAAATATCCCCGGCATGTCAAAAATGTGTTCATTGAGTAGAACAAATTAATGTAGTTTATAGAGCTAAGATAATATGTTATAACTTATAATATAAATATTTTTTAGAAATCCGACATATTTAAATATCCCCGACATGTCTCCGACATCCGACTTCCGACATCAAAAACCCCAATCCAACATGTCTCCGACATCCGACATTTAAAACCTTGGGTGTAGATCATCTAGATCTATCTATCTTGAAGTTCAGTGTTCTACATTAGATCTAGAGGATCACACACATGCTCGCTTCTAAATTGAGATCTCGCAATTTATTTTTCATACGCATTTCGTGCTATTTTTCCTTGTTGTAGACGCTCAAGTACCAAATCCTTTTGTATCTTAACGAGGTCCGCTAAGCCCCTTGGATTTCATAAAGAGGAATACATCAATGCCTAATTTGGCGATCACCGTTACGATGAAGCACGAGCTAGGAAGATGAAATGGTATACATTATGTTCCGTTTTAAGTAGTATATGTTAGAAATTTAGGGTACGTGCATCACCAAATTATGCTATCGAATATTAAATACAGCACAAAATAAAACTAAAGTGATGACGCTACGACTATGCAGGATCGTACTTATTCAAATACTACCGATCTCAATGGGAGTATTAAAAACAGAAAATAATTTTCTAATCAAGTGAAACACACAAAATTATAAGACTGGAATGAACGGCTATATAACTGAAGAGCGGATGCTTAATTTATACCGTTCTTAGAGTGTTGTTCGTGTTTCATCATGTCTGCGATTCCCAAGAGCCTTGACGTATTCTTCCTTATGAAGTCGGCGGCGATGGAAGATCTGGCTAGCATACAATGTTATCTAAATGCGCGAGCTCTCCAACAAAAATGTTAGCATAACACGTTTTATGAATTAATCAGCAAAAATATAAATAGGAATAAAACAGAGATTAAAAGGGATGAGGATAATCTCTAGTATTAGCAGATCTAGAAATCTCTGTCTTTAACTGAGAGGAATTTTCATGTACACCTTATCAAATCTCTGTACTGTAATTCACTATCGTGATTTAGTCATGAACAACAAAACCAAGAGAAAAGCATTATGGTTTCGTTCAGACAAATGGATCTGATGGTGTTATTGGATCACATGAAAAAGCACCGAGATCTCCTAGGTGTTATGGTGAAGAGAATCACCAATATATATATATAAGACAAAAGGATTTTGCTCAGATAAAACAAAATCGGAGATCGCACAGGAAAATCAATTGAGATATATTGCTCTAACCTCTTCACTCCTTATGATTTCCTGTAGTCAAAATGAGAATAAATACATCCCCCGGTGAAGTGGATGTAGATATGGATGTGCTGTTTGTCAGCGATCCGAATCCAGAGCCTAAGAAGCAGCGCCGGAACAGTTTTGACGATGGGGTTTTCACGCAAAACTGGAGGAGGTAGCGATCTCCCTTATGGCCGGCTACAGTTACAAGATGAAGAGAAAGAGAAATACGAGACTCTTTTCAGCCCTAGTTCACACACACATGGAATGAAAATCACATGGCTATTAATAGGGAAAGCCAATATATGGAGTTATATATTGAGAAATTAATTATCAGTAATTTCTCAAATCCAAAAATAACTCCTCAAATTAATTGAATTTCATAACCATCAAAATTTGTGCCTAGGATGAGACCGAGTCTGTGCCCTGAATTACGAGACGATCTGGCCCACCTATCACAGGCTTCGACCGTTCGCGCGACTAAATTAACGCACACTCGTAGGAGCCCGAATAGCCTCAAAAATCGCGTACGACTTTAACTGATCGTCTCGATAGAATATGTCCACCTAACAGAAAAATTTCCAACATTCTCCCACTTGGACTTATTCTCATCGTAACTTATGACGCTCCGCTTAAAGTCTTCACTAAACTTAAGGGTACCAATTAGTGAACGCGATATTGAGTCCACTCCCACGTCAATCCGGTCCAACCAAATCTTTCACTCTGAATCATGGAGGCAACCGCATCATTGAGCGACACGGGACCTTCCATGGTCACAACAGCTTACAGATTCAATCGACATGGACAAAGCGCGGTTATATAAAACATAGAACAACATAAAAAAAATGTGCACATGAAGGTTGTTTTACTTGGTGGTCAACCAAACTTCTCAAATGAATGCACTAAACAATGCTGCGAGAAGTTCTTAAGTGTTCAAAGAACAAGTATGTCCAATCTTAAGATTTTATATTCACGTGTCAAAAGACATACAAACAGGCCCTAATTCAAAATGTAATGCTCTGGGCCTTATGCTCTGACTGACATAAGTCATGAGACTTTTAATGTAGTGTGACATGTCACATAAATTTTCACGAATATCGAAACTTAATGATATTCCTAAATAATTATTCCTTAACTTTAAAAGTGCAATAAAATGACAGATAAATGAAACGGAGATCCATGCAGCCTCCCACTAATCTAGTACATCAAATGACTCCTTAAGCCTCATATTGAAGACATGCTTCTGAAACACATTGGGGCGAAGTCCTTTAGTAAGTGGATCGGTTAACATGTCATCTGTCCCTAAATGCTCCACTGTAATTTCACCCTTCTTGACCAATTCCTTAACGGTCAAGAATTTGATTTCCATATGCTTAGACCCTGTGATACTTTTATTGTTCATCGAGAACATAACTGCAGAAATATTATCACAGTACAACCGAATGGGTCCAGCTATTGAGTCGACGACCTTTAACTCAGTAATAAAATTCTTAAGCCACACCGCGTGAGTAGAAGCTCCAAAAAGAGCAACAAACTCTGCATGCATTGTGGATGAAGTGATGAGTGTCTGTTTGACACTCTTCCACGAAATGGCCCCGCCAGCTAACTTAAAAATATAACCCGAGGTAGACTTTCTATCATCCTCACACCCCGCAAAATCAGAATCAGTATACCCCACTAACTCAAGGTTCTGTACTCTATGGTAAACCAATTTCACATCCTTAGTTCCTTTCAAATACCTTAAGACTTTCTTGGCATCCACCCAATGAGCAGGTCCTGGGTTCGACTTATATCTGCCTAGAAGTACTATTGCGAAGGAAATGTCCGGTCTTGTACAGACTTGGGCATACATTAAGCTGCCTACCGCACTAGCGTAAGGTATATCTTTCATACACTCTTTCTCTGTATCGTTCCTGGGGCATTGTGCTAAGCTAAGCTTATCACCCTTAATCACAGGTACGTCACCAGGCTTACAATCAAGCATGCTAAATCTCTCAAGTACACGCTCGACGTAGGCTTTCTGAGAGAGCGCTAAAGTATGGTGAGATCGGTCCCTAATGATCTCAATTCCTAGAACGAAGGATGCTTCTCCAAGATCTTTCATATCGAAGTGTTTTGACAGAAATTGCTTAGATTCATGCAATAACGACAAATCACTACTCGCAAGCAAGATATCATCTACATAAAGAATTATGAAGATGTATCGACTCCCACTGATCTTGAGATATATGCAGCGGTCTACCTGATTTTCTACAAACCAAAAGAAGTAACCACCTCATCGAATTTCAGATACCACTGTCTAGAAGCTTGCTTCAAACCATATAGGGATTTATTAAGTTTACACACAAGCTGGTCGGAATGACCAGACTTGAATCCCTCAGGCTGCACCATATAGACTTCTTCGGCAAGATCGCCATTCAGGAATGCGGTCTTTACATCCATCTGGTGTAGCTCCAAATCATAATGAGCTACAAGTGTCATTATTACTCTGAAAGAGTCTTTAGAGGAAACATGAGAAAAGGTTTTGTTATAATCGATTCCTTCTCTATGCGTAAATCCTTTGGCAACCAATCTTGCCTTAAACCGCTCGACCTTTTCTTTGGAGTCTTTCTTGGTCTTAAACACCATTTAGAACCAATGGGCCTACAACCTTTGGGTAACTCAACTAACTCCCATACTTTATTCAGCTTCATAGACTCCATCTCATCTTTCATCGCATCCCACCACAGATCAGTTTGAGGTCCAGACACAGCCTCATCAAATGTCATTGGGTCAACCACATGACCTATACCAAAATCACTCTCACCCAGATAGACTTCATAGTCTGAGGAAATTGCAGGCCTTCTCTCCCTAATGGATCTCCTAACGGGTGGATGAACCTCCTGAACTTGCGGAGGAACCTCAACTGGGATCCGTGGTAAAACTGGATCCACATCCTCCACACGCTCCGTCACGGGTTCAGGCACCACATGATCTCTCACCAAGGGCACAGATAAATTAATAGGCATGATTTCCTCGATTTCATTAATAGTACGAGAGCAACTCGGTTCGTCAGCGACATCAAACTCTAAAAATTTGGCTGTTTGAGACTCCACAATTCTGGGTCCTCCTGAAGGGGAATAGAACTTAAATCCCTTGGAGTGATCTGGGTAGCCTATGAAATAGCAACGACAAGACCTAGGGGCGATCTTACTTTCTGATGGGTTGTATAAACGGACTTCCGCAGGACAACCCCAAACACGTAAATGATTAAGGCTAGGTCGTCTACCAGTCCATAACTCAAAAGGGGTTTTGGGTACTGACTTAGATGGGACTCTATTAAGGATGTACACTGCATTCTTAAGCGCTTCACCCACAAAAATTCAGGAAGATTTGTCCTACTCATCATACTCCTCATCATTTCCTTAAGGGTGCGATTCCGTCTTTCGGCCACACCATTTTGCTCAGGACTACCCGGCATGGAGTATTGGGCAACGATGCCACAACTCTCCAAGTATCTGGCAAACGGACCTTTATTTTGCCCGGAGGCATCATGTCTACCAAAATACTCGCCACCTCTGTCAGACCTAACTATCTTGATGACTTTCCCTATTTGCTTTTCTACTTCAGTCTTGAAAATCTTGAACTTGTTAAGAGATTCAGATTTTTCTTTAATTAAATACAAATATCCAAAATGGGAGTAGTCATCTATGAAGGTAATAAAATAGGTGCTCTTACAGAGGGTAGTGGAATAAGGACCGTTGATGTCCGTATGAATAACCTCTAATAAATCTGAGCTACGAATTGAGCCTTTCTTTTTAATCTTGGTCATTTTACCTCTATAACAGTCCACACATGTCTCTAGGTCACTGAAGTCTAGAGTAGGAAGAATATTTTGCTTAATTAATCTCTCCACTCTTTCTCTAGAGATATGTCCTAATCTTTTATGTCATAGCATGGAGGACTGCTCCTTAATTAGAGGTCTTTTGGTGGCAACGTTTTCTACACTATATGAGGTAGCATAATAATTAATAGGTGCAAGACATATTCTATATAAACCATTAGATAGAGAACATTGACCAATAAACTGTGATTCATAAAATAACTTAATTAAACCAGCAGAAATATTGAAACCATAACCAAGTATATTTAAAGATGAAACTGAAATCAAATTCCTTCTAAATGAGGGAATATAAAATATGTCTCTCAATAAAAGTTCATATCCAGAATCAAGGACTAAATAAATGTCCCCGATGAACTCTACCTCCACCTCAGCATTGTTGCCGACCGTGAGTCTACACTCACCCTTGCTTGGCCTCCTCCTTTTGATGAATCACTGTAGTGTGTAAGCAACATGATTAGTTGCTCCACTATCGAGCCACCAAGAACTTGATGGTGCTTCAATTAAATTGGATTCACAAAAGATAAGAGCTAAAGGGTTACCTTTAGGTGCGAAACCACGTTTCTCCATCCAAGATTTAAAATTGAGGCACTCACTCTTCACATGACCCTTCTTTCTGTGAAATTTTTCGAATCTTTATGAAGTGAGCAGGAGTTAGTCAACTTAGAGTTACAAGCCAACACAACCAGAAGCAAATGGATGCAAACAACTGATCTTTATTGATAGCAACTTCAAATTACAAGGCAAGGCATGCTTGGCGAGACATGATTTCGCCAGCACAAACACTAAAGAGAAAATTACAAAGTTGAAGATAACTTGAGACCGCGCGGTCTCCCTTGCGACCTCTGCAACCCGCCAGACCGCAACCCGCTGCCGACCTCAGAACAATACCAACACGTTGATCAGACCGCACCCTTCCTTTCCGAACTCCTGATTCTCCCGAACTCCAGCACCACAACTCCAAGCCGCAGACCGCCCGAACACTTTCAGAGGAAGAGGTGATCGTTGCTGCCCGCACTATCCGCAGAAGCTGCACAAGAGAAGTTCAATCAGCAGACCGCCCGGTCAGACAAATAGAGACCGCAGGAAAGAAGCGAACTCAGCTTACACTTGGTGTGTGTTAATTATTGCTGCCGATGGGTCCTATTTATAGGCGTGAGACCTGATCCAGTCACCACCCTATGAGATAGGATCACCACCCTCCAGACCGCGCGACCTTACCGGTCACACCGCGCGATCAGCAACAGTACTCCTGCTTAATTTTTGGTGAACCCGTCAGCTTCAACATCGATTATGAGAGACCGCCACTCTCACAGCAGATCGCGACTCCAAAGGAGATCGCCAGACCGCCCGAAGCTATTCACCCCCTGTGTTCGCCAGAGACCGCGAACACAGCCAGTTCGCCATCAGACCGCGAACTCCTGTCCGCATGCCGGTCTCCTCCTGAGACCGCGAACAACGTCCAGCTCGCATACCAGTCTCCTCCTGAGACCGTGAACTGAGACCGCGCGACTAAGACCCTTAGTCCGCGAATACCACCAGAAAGCCCGGTCAGCCATCAGACCGCATTCTGGAGAGAACCTGGATCAAGCTGTGCGGTCACACCAGACCGCCACAGCCCTGAGGAAGACAAGCCGCCACGCGATCACGAACAGACCGCGCACACCTGAAGACGAACAACCCGCCACGCGATCAGAGACAGACCGCGCGGCCTTCACCTTCAGCCTCCTTGGACCCATACCAGCGATCAAGCCAGGAGACCGCAGCTAGGCTTAGACCAGCCAGACCGCAGAGGCAGACCGCCAGGTCGTGCGGTCAAGTCAGACCGCCCGACCTCCTCCCAGACCGCCCAGGTACAAAAGTCCTCCAAACTTCCACTTCAACAATTTCAACACTCCCCCTTGAAGTGGGAAGTTGAAACTAGCCCCAGTAGGCTCCTTAGCCGTGTGAACGACCCCTTTGCCAGCGCCTTTGTGAAGATGTCTGCGACATTGTCCGCACTCCGCACATGCCCGACCGAAAGAGATCCCTCCAGCACTTTCTCCCGTATGAAGTGGTGCTCGATCTCGATATGTTTGGTCCTCGCGTGACAAACTGGATTGGTAACCAGTTTTAGAGCACTCTCGTTGTCACCGCGTAGCAGAGTCGGCTCCCGAACCTCCTTGTGGACGTCTCTCACCAACCTCCTAAGCCAGATGGCTTCCTGAGCTGCCAAGGCCTAAGCCTTGTATTCCGCTTCCGTGGTGGAGACCGACACGAAATTCTGCTTCTTGTTGCACCATGATATAGCTGTAGGGCCCGCCATGAAGACTAATCCAGACGTCGACTTCCGATCATCCGAATATCCCCCATAGTCAGCATCCATGTACCCGTGCACCTCGAGTCCCGCATCCCTCCTGTATAGGAGACTCATGTCCGAGGTCGCCTTGACATACTTCAGAATGTTCTTGGCTGCTAGCATATGAGGTACCCGTGGCTCCGCTATATATCGACTCACTCTGCCAACTGCATATGCAATATCCGGCCTCGCGATCGTCAGATAGATCAAGCTCCCAACCAGAGCTCGGAACACCAACAGATCTTGCATAATCCTCCCCTCATCATTCCGAAGCTTCATAGCCTTCTCTAGAGGTGTAGAAGTGCACTTCCCTTCCTTCATGCCGAATCGCTCCACGATCCGCTCCGCATAACCGGCATGGGTCACCAGCAATCCACCTTCCTTCCTCTGCACCTCGAGTCCAAGGAAATGGTGAAGCTCACCTAAGTCCTTCATCTCGAACCTGATAGACAGCTCTGCCCGAAGCTGTGCTACCTCCTTCTTCGAGTTCCCCGTCACGATCATATCGTCGACGTATAATAGCACGATGACCTGAAGCTCCCCGCTCTTCTTGACGAACAAGCTTGAGTATGAGTCTGAAGCATCAAATCCACAGAATAGGAGATATTCTGCGATCTTCCCGTACCACGCCCTCGGCACTTGCTTCAACCCATACAGGGCCTTCTTCAGCTTGCAGACATGCTCCGGAAAATCTTCAGACACAAAGCCTGGTGGCTGGACCATGAAGATGTCCTTGTCAATCTCGTCGTACAAGAAAGCGTTCTTGACGTCGAGCTGCCAAATCTCTCATCTACTGAACGCCGCCAGAGCAATGATGAATCGAACTGAAGTCATTTTTGCCACCGGACTGAAAGTCTCCTCGTAGTCTTCACCGTACTGCTGCGAGAACCCCCGAGCTACAAGGTGAGCCTTGTACCGCTCGATACTGCCGTCAGCTTTCTTCTTGAGCTTGTAGACTCACTTGCATGTCACAGGAGTGGTGCCCTTGGGCTTGGGCACAAGTGAAAGTATCTAGTTGCGGCCTAAATCACCTAGAGGGGGGTGAATAGGTGGATTCTATGTCTTTACGCGGAATTAAAAATATAACACAGAAAAGCACACAATAAAGCACAGCTCAGACACAAGGATTTTATAGAGGTTCCCCGATGTGGGTACTCCTCTTTCCCGCCTCGCCTATCTAGCTCTTCGAGGCTAGACTCGGCTACTTCACCAAACTCAGATCAAAATAATCTTACACCTCGGAGTAACAACTCCTACAACTCGGAGTGCACCACTCCTACAACTCGGAGTAAAAACAACTCCTACAACTCAATCCTTAACCAAGGATCTACACAACACTCGGAAGCAAGCTTCCTACAAAGTTTATAAAAATGTTTATTACAACACAACGTAGATTGGAAACAATCTTCTTAAACTTCCGATGAAGTTCTTCTTCAGATCTTGAGAAATAGATTCCTTCTTCTTAGCCTTGAACTTCAGTCCTTTGTGAATGAAGAATGAAGAAATCTTGAAAACGATTTGAAGCTAGATCTGAGAACTTGAATCGACTTGATCAACAGAAGATGAGAGCAAATCAGATCTTGATCTTGTCGATTGAATCTTTAGAAGACGAAACAATAATCGCTGGCTATGTCGGAGACGAATCACTTTCGTGAGAACAGTCGGCCGTTAGAGATAATATGCGATTTCTTCTTCAATCTTTGATTATTGTTATCTGGAAATAATCCTTAGGTATTTATACTGTCTTCTACAACGGTCATAAACGCGAAATACGGATCTAACTCCACGTGTACTGTACATGGAAGAAGCCCTAGGAAACGCGCATTCAAAAATGAACCGGAAGAATTATTGCAGACCGATTCGGTTAAATGGAATAACCGAATGGAAGAATCCGAATCGAATTCGGTTAAATGATATAACCGAATTGCGATGACCGAATTTAATAACCGAATTTAATAACCGAATTCGGTTAATCTAATTCTTCAAAGGAATTCGAACTAAGATCCACCGAATTCGATTATATCCATCCCAACTATATAGTCGAATTCGACTATACGTCTCTGAATGATATAACCGAATTTTACTTGGAAAAACTTCCTTTCTATGGAAAGTCCATCAACAGCTCCAGTCCTCCTTTTCTTGCACTTAGGAAATGAGGTACATCCCAATAGAGAGATTTCACATGAGCCAACACTTTGGTCTATACAATGAGGGATTACATTGCACAAGCCTGTGTTTGACGGCTCATTGAAAACTGACATTGGTTTGTACCTAGAATGGAATGACCTGTCACAACACAGCTAAAGAGCATAATCAAATACAACTACAATTCATCCTAGTTTGAAGGGGACTTCTTCAAATCAGGGCTATTGTGGATACAATACCCAACAATCTCCCCCTATTTGAAGAAGTCAGAACCCTATCTACTGAGGTGAATTGCTAGTAGAAAAGAATAAATATAGGCAAGTAAAGAACTGAACTATGAAGCTATATATGTTGTCATCATAAGCAAAAACTTAAGTCCACCAAAAAAAAATTAATTGGACAGCAATATATAAATGTTCTTAAAAGAGAAATAGAGTCTAGCGATCAAGCATCCATCATTTCTCTTTTGTCTTTGCCTTTTGAATTTTCTTCAATTGTCTGGAAAAATATGCTCTTGGTTTTGGATAGTATCTTGGAGGAGGAGAAGGAGGCTTTTCATCATCTTGATGGTTCCTGTAGTGAATTCTTCTTTTGAGCTTAGCCATCTCCCATTTGTGGATCTCATCTCTATCATAGTGATTGTCAACAGACTCATTTGAGTTCATGACAAGATTGTAAGTGTCCAAAATAATATTCCTGGATTCCGGACTCCACAGTTCTCCAACTATCTTCCTGGGATGAGTTGCTCTTGGTTCTAGAAATCTGGGACCTGCAGCCCTTCTAGCATCATGCAAGAAACCACCTGAGCTTGATCCTCCTAGATCAACTCTAGCTCTCTTCCTGGAGAATTCTTCTTCATCATCTGACCAATGATAACCTTCAGAGGGAATAAGAGGTTCAGACGGAGCAGCAACCTGAGTGTCAGGATGGAATACTTCAGAAGGAAATGCTGGCTGCTCAGAAGATTGGCCTGTCCCTTGGAAACCATAGGCAAAGCCTCTTGATAGCTCATTATGCAACCAAACCTGATTTTGGTGAAGATAACCATATAGGTCTTGAAATTTGCTATCAATATTTCTTGAAACTTCAGCAATCTGAGATTGAACATTTAACTGAGATTCCTGAATCCTTCCTTCTAACTCTCTATTTAAGTCAAAGATTTGAGTTTGAATACGTTCATGCAGTCTTTCCTCCCCCTTTCTGACTTCTTCAGTTAGGGTTTGGATGATCTCTGTCTTGAAAGCCTGGAAAGAGTTCTGAACTGAAGATCTTCCCTGTTCATCATGTTGAAACATGAACTCTTGATTTTCAGAGAGCTTTGTAGTATTCTCACAAAGGGCATGTAATCCATCCCCAACAAACTTAAGGGAGGATGCACCCAGAGAGAAGTACTCGTCCTGTTTTTCTTTTACCTTGTCCATGCTATGAGTTAGAGATTGCAAGTGATTGCCCATTCCTTTGTCTATAGCTCTGGTCTTGTCAAAGATCTGATGAATAGCAAATTCAAAATACTTTTTCTGTTTGACAAACATTTCTTCCATATTGAGTAGCAATGAGTCGACGGCAGAGGGAGGATGATCTTGCAAGCGAGAAGAGATTCCAAAATCATCTTCTGCTACGAGTAAGTCTGCTGAATCGACATCCTTCATATAGTGATAAAACTGTTGAGTATCAAGAGTTTCTTCATTTTGAGCTGGAGGAGGGGTGGGTTCATCATCTCTCCTGTCTTCCACTGTTATTTGGATTTTGTGAATCTTGGGAGCTTGCACAGACTTTCCCTTAACTTTTGAAGTGGAGGCAGAGGGCCCTGCAGCACTGTTATCTTCAATGAGGATAGTAACGTGTTCAGGGGTTGTAGGAAGATCTGCCTGCTCTTGCCTATCTTGTTCAGGAGCAGAGAAGTCAGAAAGAACATTCTCCCCCTCAATTTGAGCGGGGATAGCAGCCTTAGGAGAAACAGCTGGACTCTTCTCTGACTGACCTGTCTTCACAGCATCAGTATCAGGATCATCTCCCCCTTCATCATTGCCATCACTGTCGATGTGGCTATCAGCATTTTCTTCTTTATCAGATTCGGGCAGCTTGGAACACTCCCCCTTGGAGGGTTCACCGTCTCTTTCATTCAGATCTTCATCCTGTTTCTCACTTTCTTGCTCACTATCTAGATTTTCATGGTGTTGCTCAGCTTCCTGATCACTGTCCTTCTGTCTGGATGGATCACTTTCTGCTTCACTGTCAGATTCTACGCGGGAAGTTCTCTTAACTTTTGGAGCCCTGGGAGATATTACTCGTGGCTCACCAACTTTCCTGGACCACCTCTCAATCATAGAGGAGTCAATTCTTTTGAAATGATGGAGGGGAGTTCCATTCTTCATGCTGAATCTTGTTTTATCTAGACGAGAGAGATAAAGAGAGAGAATTCTCCCGAAATTTGGAGTGTTTAAACTAGCGGAGATTCTGTCAAATAACACTTTTCCCCAGTCAACCCTTTTTCTGCAGATAACTGATCCCAGCAACTTGAACATATCATTGGAGAGATAGTCGTGAGACCCGACTTTACAGAGGAGAACCTTTCCCATGATATCAGATAGTAATTTTCCTTCCTCATTCATCTGCTTGCGATAAATGGATTTTGTTCCTTTGGGCAAACCACAGAACCGGAGAGCTTGTTTGAAATCCTTGGGAGATAGTGTATCTGTTACTGAAACTTCAGGTAGCTTGAGAAGCTTGGTCAGACTTGAGGCAGTAATCTTGATTTGGACATCACCAATCCTGCTTTTTATTACAGAGCCTCTCTTTCTCAGTTCTGCATGCTTGAAGAATTTTAGAACTTCTGATTCCAACACCTTGCAGGGGTGTTCTAGAACATAGCCCAGACCGGCCACCTCAAGAACGAGGACAATATTTCTGAATTCATCTACGGAGGTGTCGAAACCAGTTCTGACTAGCTCACTCCCAAAGAGCAGCTTCTCAGACGATTTCTTAGGCATTGCAAATGACTGTCGAGCAAGAATCTGTTGACTGTCGGTTGAGGAAGACGAAGAATCGATGGAGACTAACAATCGCCGGTCGGAGAAGAGGAGCACGAACGGACGCACGAATCGGAAGTTGAAGAGCCGTGCGATTCGGAAACAAGAGTTCGTATTTCTCTTTTAAGAACCATTTATATAGTGTTATGAAGATTTAGAGAGAGAGCGCGTACCTGAGATTTGAACCGTGACCCTTCGAATTCCATTTAGGAAAGAGTTGAATTCCAGAAAATTCGTCATCCGGCTAAAGGGAATTAGTCGAATTCGGTTAATCGATATCGCCGAATTAGGTTAAGTGCAATCACCGGATTCGGTTAAATGGAATCACCGGATTCGGTTAGATAGAGTAACCGAATTCGGTTAAGTGAATGTTCGACAGAACATCTTTTTGTCTTCTGAGATTCTGAGAGTCTCTAAGAGTCTTTGTTAAGCATACCAAGCTCCATTTTGAAATAATTGAACTTTGATTCGTCGAGCGGCTTAGTAAAAATATCTGCAATTTGCCGATCCGTCGGGACATAGCTAAGATCAATGTCTTTGTTCTCCACATGCTCTCGGATGAAGTGATAGCGAATTTCTATGTGCTTTGTCCTGCTGTGAGACACGGGATTGTTGGCAATTGCTATGGCGCTTGATGAATCACAGTACATAGGAATTTCTTTGAGCTTTAGGTTGTAATCCTCAAGTTGGTTCCTTATCCAGAGCAATTGTGCACAACAACTGCCTGCAGAGATATACTCCGATTCAGCAGTTGAAATGGCAACACAATTTTGCTTCTTGCTACTCCAGGAGATGAGCCGTTTTCCTAAGAATTGGCACGTTCCTGAAGTACTTTTCCTGTCATCTTTGCTTCCTGCAAAATCAGCATCTGAAAAACCAGTGAGCTCGAAATCATTACTTCTTGGGTACCATAAGCCAAGATTTGGTGTGCCTTTAAGATATCTCAAAATCCGCTTTGCAGCTGAGTAGTGAGATTCCTTAGTGTTCACCTGAAATCTAGCACACACACATGTTGAAAACATTATATCCGGTCTACTTGCAGTAAGGTAGAGCAAGGATCCAATTATGCTTCTAAACTTGGTTTCATCAAAAGGTTTCCCTTTCTCATCCTTGTCTAGAGACATAGCTGAACCCATTGGAGTCCTCATAGAGGTTGCGTTCTCCATTCCGAATTTCTTAATTAACTCTTTGGTAAACTTCGTCTGAGAGATGAAAATTCCATCTTCAGACTGCTTTACCTGAAGTCCTAAGAAATACTTCAGCTCTCCCATACTACTCATTTCAAATTTCCCTTGCATTAAGTTGGAAAACTTTTTGCAGAGGTTATCATCGGTAGATCCGAAAATAATGTCATCGACATAGATTTGCACTAGCAAAATCTTGCCTTTTACTTCCCTAAGAAATAATGTCTTGTCTATCTTGCCTCTTGTGAATTTGTTTTCAAGGAGGAAGGTAGACAACGTCTCATACCAAGCACGGGGAGCTTGCTTGAGACCATATAAAGCTTTTCGAAGAAAATAAACATAATCAGGGAATGAGGAGTCTACGAAACCTGGGGGTTGTTCTACGTATACTTCTTCCTTTATATCACCATTAAGGAAGGCTGACTTCACGTCCATTTGATAGACTTTAAATCCTTTGTGAGCAGCATACGCTAGAAACAACCTGATCGCTTCAAGCCTTGCTACGGGAGCAAAAGTTTGGTCGAAGTCGATCCCTTCTTGTTGTCTATACCCTTGAGCAACAAGTCGGGCCTTGTTCTTGATGATCACACCATCCTCGTCCAACTTATTTCTGAATACCCATTTTGTTCCAATGACATTCTGTCCTTTGGGTCTGGGTACAAGCGTCCACACTTTGCATCTCTTAAATTGATTGAGTTCTTCTTGCATTGCTATGATCCATGAAGCATCGTTCTTTGCTTCATTGAATTTCTTTGGCTCAACCTGTGAAAGAAAACTTAAGTGTAAAACTTCATTAGCTGTACCTCTTCTTGTTCTTACACCAACATGGGTATCTCCAATAATTTGCTCTGCAGGATGGTCCCTTAAGTGTCGGATCATTCCAGCATATGGATTTCCACGGGGTTCCTGCACTTCCGGTACATCTTCATCTTCTTGAGGTTCATCTTCCTCATGTGCGGATGGAATGTTGACTTCAATAGACTTTGGAGCATCTTCCTTTACAGCTTCTTCCAAGTTTATGTCCTTGAACCTTGCATCAGCATCTTCAACAAGAACACTAGAAGAGCTGCTTTGAAGCATACTAGTTTCATCAAATATAACATTAAAAGTTTCTTCTACAACCAGGGTTTTCTTGTTGAAAATCCTATATGCCTTACTATGGCTACTATATCCTACGAAAATACCTTCAAAACATTTTTCACTAAATTTAGTTTTGTGATATTTCCCGTTATTAAGCACGAAGCATTTACTGCCAAAGATTCTAAAATAAGACAAGGTTGGCTTCTTGCCCTTCAGGAGTTCATAAGGAGTCTTATGATGGTTCTTGTTGATTAGTGCTCTGTTTTGCACGTGGCAAGCAGTGTTGATGCCTTCAGCCCAAAAGTATTCTGGGAGAGAAGAGTCACTCAACATTGTTCTGCAAGCCTCTATGAGTGTTCTATTCTTTCTCTCAGCTACTCCATTTTGTTGTGGAGTACGAGGAGAGGAAAACTCATGAAAGATACCTAGGCTTTCACAAAATTCGGTCATAGCCCCAGACTTGAATTCTGTACCATGGTCACTTCTGATTTTGACCACAGAACATTCTAGTTCATTCTGAATTTGCTTGACGAATGTGGTGAACGAGTCAAAGGTGTCTGACTTGTGTTTCAGAAAGAATACCCAAGCAAAGCGTGAGTAATCATCTACAATAACCAGCGTATAAGACTTGCCTCCTAAACTTCGGATTGGCATGGGACCAAACAAGTCCATATGGAGCAGATATAAGCATCTGGTAGAATCTTTGCCAATAATGCTCTTAAAGGTAGCCCGAGTCTGCTTACCCATTTGGCAGGCATGACAAGGTCTCTCTTTAATGCACTTAACATCTGGAGCGTCACGAACTAAGTTGTGAGAGAATAACATACTTATTGTTTTGAAATTAATATGTGCTAGTCTCTTGTGCCACTGGTCACAGAGAGATGCACTATCTTTTGCTAAAAGACACACTGGTGTAGAAGAGTCTAAACAAAGAAAATTTAAACAAAAGATATTTCTACTCCGAGTGCCTGTTAAAATAGTTTCTGACTTATCAGACGACTTTATCAAGCACTTGTCCTTGTAGAATTCTACCATATAGCCTTTGTCACAAAGTTGACTTATGCTAATGAGATTATGTTGTAATCCATTAACATAAGCCACGTCTGTGAAAGAGACTGTACCATTAGTGATCATACCGTAGCCTTTTGTGATTCCTCGATCAGATCCGCCAAAAATAACTTTTGGTCCATCTTTCACGGGTGTATACTCTTGTAACAAACTTCTTGTTCCGGTCATGTGCCGTGAACATCCACTGTCCAAGTACCATATAGGATTTGAATTGGCCTTTGGACATACCTGCAATCAATAATCAATTGCCCTTAGGAACCCAAATAGATTTGGGTCCTTGGTTCCTTGTCAGATGACCACCAACATGAGTGTTAACAGTGCGAGAAGTCACTCTAGCATTGTTACCTCGTGGGGTCTTAACATAACTGTAATTAAACCAGCAATCTATGGCGAAGTGACCAACTTTGCCACAGCACCAACAATCAAATCGGTTGTACCTTCTCTTGTTCTCCTGCTTTACCTTTTGAACGGGGGGTCTAGTAGGAGCAACCTTCTTAGAGGTGGATGCCTCATGTTTGCAACAAACACAGGGTTCCTTCTTCTCATTAGGCTTAGCACTAACAGATTTAACTTTTGGTGCTTTCTTTTTAACTGATCCATGAACAAATGGACCATGGTCTTTGAGAATTACTTCTTCATAAGGTGCCTTGAAAGGAGTCGAGTCAAAGTTTCGAGGTCGGCTCCATCCCTGATATCTATTGCTAGATTCAACAGGTATTGGTCTAGTGAGATGACCATAGGATGTTTCAAAGTCAAGCGGGTTTGTCGGAAAAAACGACCTTCTTGAACGAAGGTTGACTTTGATCAGCCTTCCCTTTACCTCTTTTGACTTTTATCTCGGCAGCCTTACTACTTTCAGCCTCATGACCAATGCCACTAACCTTCCCAGGAGTGGAGAACTTATAAATAAGAGGAAGAACATTTTTTGGCTTGTTGAAACTTTCAGATATTTTCTTCTCTGCCACCAGCTTTTCTTCCAGTTCAGTTATAAGTTTCTCTTTCAGAATTGATGATTCAGTAGAGCTTCTTAATTCCTCCTTCAAGGATTGGACTTCATTTCCGAGGGGAGTTAATCTTTCGATTTCCTCTCTCAGAGCTGATTCCACGTTCTTGAGAGAGACAATTTCTTTTGCTTGAGATCTGACAACCTTGCGGCATTTGTCAAAGCTTTGCAAAAGAGCTTTGTACTGAGTCATTAATTCTGACTCATCCTGTGAATAATAGTCTTCATTTGCTCTGGATGCAGTTTCACACTCAGAGGCAGAAAGAGGAGTATGAAGATTCACCTTTGCCTTATATGAGGTGTCGCTTGCTTCATCATCCGTTTGTGCCATAAGCCCAAAGTAGGCTTCTTCATCAGTGCTTGACACCTCTGAGTCGCTGTCACTCAGAGTTTTTGGCTTCTTTGCAATGAGGCTCTTTTCTTTCCTTCTACCTTTGTAGGATTTCTTATCCTCTTTCTTTGAGCCTTCCTTGTCCAGAGAGACCAGTGCAATCTCATCCTTTGTGAGTTCCAGCATCTTCTTGGCGACCATAATTGTAGAGTTTATGGAAGATGGTTTCATAGGAACATGAGGACCTTCTTCCACAATCTGAAATATTCTTGGATCAGCAGCCTCCATGAAGAATCTGACTCTCTCCTTCCACATAGGAAAATTCTCTTTTGTGCAGACTGGAAGCTTGACGGAATCCTTGGTCTTATCCATGCCAGACATACTTGCTTAGGCAACTAGATAAGGAGACCTTGTTCAAGGTGTTAACCTTATAGCGAACAACCTACCTCTGATACCAATTGAAAGTATCTAGTTGCGGCCTAAATCACCTAGAGGGGGGTGAATAGGTGGATTCTATGTCTTTACGCGGAATTAAAAATATAACACAGAAAAGCACACAATAAAGCACAGCTCAGACACAAGGATTTTATAGAGGTTCCCCGATGTGGGTACTCCTCTTTCCCGCCTCGCCTATCTAGCTCTTCGAGGCTAGACTCGGCTACTTCACCAAACTCAGATCAAAATAATCTTACACCTCGGAGTAACAACTCCTACAACTCGGAGTGCACCACTCCTACAACTCGGAGTAAAAACAACTCCTACAACTCAATCCTTAACCAAGGATCTACACAACACTCGGAAGCAAGCTTCCTACAAAGTTTATAAAAATGTTTATTACAACACAACGTAGATTGGAAACAATCTTCTTAAACTTCCGATGAAGTTCTTCTTCAGATCTTGAGAAATAGATTCCTTCTTCTTAGCCTTGAACTTCAGTCCTTTGTGAATGAAGAATGAAGAAATCTTGAAAACGATTTGAAGCTAGATCTGAGAACTTGAATCGACTTGATCAACAGAAGATGAGAGCAAATCAGATCTTGATCTTGTCGATTGAATCTTTAGAAGACGAAACAATAATCGCTGGCTATGTCGGAGACGAATCACTTTCGTGAGAACAGTCGGCCGTTAGAGATAATATGCGATTTCTTCTTCAATCTTTGATTATTGTTATCTGGAAATAATCCTTAGGTATTTATACTGTCTTCTACAACGGTCATAAACGCGAAATACGGATCTAACTCCACGTGTACTGTACATGGAAGAAGCCCTAGGAAACGCGCATTCAAAAATGAACCGGAAGAATTATTGCAGACCGATTCGGTTAAATGGAATAACCGAATGGAAGAATCCGAATCGAATTCGGTTAAATGATATAACCGAATTGCGATGACCGAATTTAATAACCGAATTTAATAACCGAATTCGGTTAATCTAATTCTTCAAAGGAATTCGAACTAAGATCCACCGAATTCGATTATATCCATCCCAACTATATAGTCGAATTCGACTATACGTCTCTGAATGATATAACCGAATTTTACTTGGAAAAACTTCCTTTCTATGGAAAGTCCATCAACAGCTCCAGTCCTCCTTTTCTTGCACTTAGGAAATGAGGTACATCCCAATAGAGAGATTTCACATGAGCCAACACTTTGGTCTATACAATGAGGGATTACATTGCACAAGCCTGTGTTTGACGGCTCATTGAAAACTGACATTGGTTTGTACCTAGAATGGAATGACCTGTCACAACACAGCTAAAGAGCATAATCAAATACAACTACAATTCATCCTAGTTTGAAGGGGACTTCTTCAAATCAGGGCTATTGTGGATACAATACCCAACAACAAGAGACCAGGTCTCATTCTTCTCGAGAGCTGCCATCTCTTCTTGCATCGCAACGTCCCACTCCTTCACGCCTCTGGCCTTCTCAAAGCTCGACGGCTCCCTCTCATCCAAGGGACCAGCGAAGAAACATGAGACGAAGCTCACTGCGTTTCCTCCTGTATAACGATCAGGGGCGACGATCGCTCGCTTCGACCTCATCAGCTCCTTCTCCTGAACCGCATTATCTCCAGCTGCTTCTTCCCTAGCTCCTCTTCCAGATGTGCTAGGAGCATCGCTCCCCCTGCTCCCTGAACCAGAAGCCCCCGTCTCGGAACTAGAAGGAGATGGTCCACCTGGTGACACATGTAGCTCCACCTGAAGATCCTCCACAGCTTTCTCTAGCACTTCCATCCTGCTTTCTGGTAGTTCCACATCAGAAGACCCCTTGTAAGATGTTACCTCATCGAACACAACGTCGCGAGATACCACAAACCTCCGCGTCTCTGGGTCCATGCACTTCCATCCTTTCTTTCGCTCATCGTATCCCACGAAGACTAGCTTCCTTGCTTTCGCATCTAGCTTCGTTCGAAGAGCATCTGGAACATGCACGTAGCAGGTGGAACCAAACACCCTAAGGTGTGCCACGCTTGGCTTCTCCTTGAACATCATCTCATGTGGAGTCAACATGTTGATGGGACTCAGAGGCATCCTGTTGATGACGTAGGCAGCACAAGACATTCCCTCCGCCCAGAAGGACTTTGGGATACTCTTGGCATGCAGCCAACACTTGCAGGTCTCCGTCAGATGACGGATCTTCCGCTCTGCAACTCCGTTCTGCTGTGGAGTATGTGCACAAGTGAGCTCCCTCCGGATGCCTGCCTTCCTGCAAAAAGTAGAGAACTCACTGGAGGTGAACTCCCCTCCGTTGTCAGTCCTCAGCTTCTTCACCCGCAGTCTTAGCCGGCCCTCCACGAGCTCCTTGAACTCCACAAACTTGGCAAATGCCTCTGCCTTCTCCTTCAGGAAATATACCTAGACATATCTGGTGTCATCATCGATCAACACCAGCATATATCTGCTGCCTCCGATGCTTGGGGTAGCAGTTGGTCCAATCGAGTCACCGTGGATGCACTCCAACGGCACACTGCTCCTTGTCTGCGACTTGTCAAACGGTAGTCGATGAGACTTGCCGAACTGACATCCTGCGCAAACATGACCTTCACCGTAGGAATATAGACTTGGCAGGCCCTTGACCAGACCTCTCACTGCCATAGCTTTCAGCTTGTCCATCCCTACGTGCCCCAACCTCTCATGTCATATAACGGCACCATCATTCGTCTTCATCTTGTCAACGTAGGAACTTGTCGATAAAACGAACAAGTCCTTTGCCCGTCTCCCGACATGGACGACCTCGGCCTTTACGGCCTCAAAATTGCGTAGAAACTTCACTTCTGTTGGGCCGAACAGAACGTGATACCCAACGTCTACATCGTTGGTCACGGAGAAGAGGTTTTTCCTCATACCAGGCACGTGATTGACACTCTTCAAAGTAAGTGGCCCTCTATCACTGCCCAAGGAAACAACCCCCACCTTCTCTACTGGATGCACAGTATTATCAGCAGTAATGATTGCATTGTTACCTGTATAGGGCTGTGCAGAAGAAAGCTTGGTCTCGTCTCCGGTAAGGTGATGACCACACCCCGAGTCCACGATCCAGTCTTCCAGATAGTTGATAGGAGCAGAGGCTCCGACAGAAGCCGAGAAGGCTCCTCCCCAACTTCCTCCAAAGTGCCTGGCCTCAGCTTCCTCCTTCTCCGCAGTATGCCCAGCTTGGGTGACTACCTTGCAATCCTTCTTGATGTGGCCATACTTGCCACACTTGAAGCACTTCGGACCTTCCCCCTTCTTCTTCCCGTCAGCCTTGGGAGCATACCCTCTTTCCTGCTGCCCAGAAGTTGAAGGCCCATAGCCTCCTCCAGCGGTCTTCTTCTTCTTATCCCACTTCTTCTTCTTCCCTGAGAAGAGCACTTCGCCATCTCCCCCAGCCACTGACAATCCCGCCATCTGCCTTGCCAAACTTTCTTGCGATGCAAGCAAGTTCTCCAGCTCCAACAAAGACAGTTGATTTGCCCATCCCTGCACCGACGTCACAAAGGCAACATATTCCTTCCGCAAGCCGCGGATGATGTGCCTCTTCAGCTTCGCCTCAGAGATAGGCTCATTAGGATCCAATGCTGAGATTTCAGCGCACAAGTTCTTCATCTTCAGAAAGAAAGTGGATATAAAAAGATCACCCTGAGCCGACCTTGCCAGCTCATTCTCTAAGAACTATAGCCTCACTACATTCTTCTTGTTAAACAGCCCATCCAGGGCTCTCCAGATCTCCGCAGCTGATCCACATCCCAGAATGTGATCAAACAGATTAGGTGAGATTGCCCTCTTCAGAGTGAACTCTGCCTTCGCATTCGTCCTCCTCCAAGTTCTCACCTCAGCCCCATTATCTCCTTCCGGGATAACTTCCTGCGTCTGATCTCCTCCAACTACCTCCTAGAGGTCCTCACCTAGAAGATAGCTCTGCATACACGACTTCCACTTCTTGAAGTTAGTCGATGTAAGCATCTCAATTCCAAGACCCCTCGCTTCCATTGCTCTACCACTGGTTCCTTCTTCACAAAGGCGATGGCTACTCTAAGTCACTCACTGCTCAACCACTCCAACCTAGCTCTGATACCATGTGAAATTTTTCGAATCTTTATGAAGCGAGCAGGAGTTAGTCAACTTAGAGTTACAAGCCAACACAACCAGAAGCAAATGGATGCAAACAACTGATCTTTATTGATAGCAACTTCAAATTACAAGGCAAGGCATGCTTGGCGAGACATGATTTCGCCAGCACAAACACCAAAGAGAAAATTACAAAGTTGAAGATAACTTGAGACTGCGCGACTAAGACTCTTAGTCCGCGAATACCACCAGAAAGCCCGGTCAGCCATCAGACCGCATTCTGGAGAGAACCTGGATCAAGTTGTGCGGTCACACCAGACCGCCACAGCCCTGAGGAAGACAAGCCGCCACGCGATCACGAACAGACCGCGCACACCTGAAGACGAACAAACCGCCACGCGATCAGAGACAGACCGCGCGACCTTCACCTTCAGCCGCCTTGGACCCATACCAACGATCAAGCCAGGAGACCGCAACTAGGCTTAGACCAGCCAGACCGCAGAGGCAGACCGCCAGGTCGTGCGGTCAAGTCAGACCGCCCGACCTCCTCCCAGACCGCCCAGGTCCAAAAGTCCTCCAAACTTCCACTTCAACAATTTCAACACTTTCTGCAAAAGAAGCAGCTAAGAGGTTTCTTGCCACCAGTGTCCTTGCTCCCTGAAGCTTGTCCATCCTGAGCCTTGAAAGGAGCTTTAGATTTCTTCTTCTTCTTAAAGTGGGATTTAACAGCGAGCAATGCAATATTCGTCTTCTCTTTCTTCAGTTTTTCCTCCTCAGTAACACAACGAGTGATCAGATCATTTATCTTCCACGCTTCATCCTGGGAATTGTAGGTGGTCTTCAGGATGCTGAACTCTGCAGGGAGGGTGTTGAGTGCCTGGTGCACAATCAACGCTTCAGGAAGAGTAATCTCCATCTCTTGCAGTTTGGTCTGGAAGTAGACCATCTTCAGTATATAGTCGCGGACACCGCCTCCTCCTGAATACCTCATGGAGAAGAGGTCCTGAATCAGCGTCCCGATTTCAGCATTTGAAGACACCTTATACCTCTGCCGAACGGCAGTCAGAAAATCCCTAGCGACGGTCGTGTCAGGAAGACCACTCAGTAGGTGCTCTGGAATGGAACGCTTCATAGTCAACAAGCAGATCTTGTTGGACTTATTCCATGCACCATAAAGATCCTTCTCAGCTTGAGTGCTGGTCACTGTGAGGACTGCAGGCTGGTCGGTATTCATGGCCATCTCTATATCCGCCATCTCTAACGTAAACATGATGTCGGATTTCCACTTCTTGAAATTTGATCCAGTGAGTTTCTCAATGGTCGCCATATTATTGTGAACTGTAAGGGTGACTGAATAGAGAGAAAAGAAATATTAGAGACAAATAGGGCAACAGTGGCTATAAAACCCTAAATAGCACACCAGGTAGAGAATCCTAGCGTGTCAGCGCGCAACACTTTTGGGCAGACTACGCGCCACACAATTAGTGATTCTCAACACAAGAATGAGCAACAGTTACGCTTGAGCTTTTCACGGTTCTACTACCTTTGGGCGAATAGATTGCTAGAGCCCCGCACTACCGTCCAAATGTCCGTGTGTATCCCTCTGAACCTATTGCGCAAGCACCTCCTTTGGGAGAATGATTGCGCACTAGTCTCAGAGAACTCCCTAAAACATGTGAAACCGTAATCTCACAAACTGACTAGAAAAGGCCACTTTGGCGGCTACAGTTCTTATCAATCTATGCGACACTTTCACACCGGGATATCTGAATATTGCCCTAAATTAATGTCGTGTTTCTTTGCTTAATGACGTTTGGGCACTTAATCGTCTAAAGAAAATACGACGCACTTTGTCGGAGATTGATTTAATGAAATCACTTTTAGTTTCAATCCCTTATTTTATTTCTCTCAAAATGAATGGGTTTTAATTTTAGTGTTCTTACTTAATTCAATTAGAAAATTAATTACTCCGATTAATGAAGGAGACCAATAATTTTGAAATAACCTGCTTTGATACCAACTGTTAGAAATTTAGGGTGCGTGCATCACCAAATTATGCTATCGAATATTAAATACAGCACAAAATAAAACTAAAGTGATGACGCTACGACTATGCAGGCTCGTACTTATTCAAATACTACCGATCTCAATGGGAGTATTAAAAACAGAATATAATTTTCTAATCAAGTGAAACACACAAAATTATAAGACTGGAATGAACAGCTATATAACTGAAGAGCGGAAGTTTAATTTATACCGTTCTTAGAGTCTTGTTCGTGTTTCATCATGGCTGCGATTCCCAAGAGCCTTGGCGTATTCTTCCTTATGAAGTCGGCGGCGATGGAAGATCTGGCTAACATACAATGTTATCTAAATGCGCGAGCTCTCCAACAAAAATGTTAGCATAACACGTTTTATGAATTAATCAACAAAAATATAAATAGGAATAAAACATAGATTAAAAGGGATGAGGATAATCTCTAGTATTAGCAGATCTAGAAATCTCTTTCTTTATCTGAGAGGAACTTTCATGCACACCTTACCAAATCTCTGTACTGTAATTCACTATCGTGATTTAGTCATGAACAACAAAACCAAGAGAAAAGCATTATGGTTTCGTTCAGATAAATGGATCTGATGGTGTTATTGGATCACATGAAAAAGCACCGAGATCTCCTTGGTGTTATGGTGAAGAGAATCACCAATATATATATATATATAAGACAAAAGGATTTTGCTCAGATAAAACAAAATCGGAGATCGCACAGGAAAATCAATTGAGATATATTGCTCTAACCTCTTCACTCCTTATGATTTCCTGTAGTCAAAATGAGAATAAATACATCCCCCGGTGTAGTGGATGTAGATATGGCTGTGCTGTTTGTCAGCGATCCGAATCCAGAGCCTAAGAAGCAGCGCCGGAACAGTTTTGACGATGGGGTTTTCACGCAAAACTGGAGGAGGTAGCGATCTCCCTTAGGGCCGGCTACAGTTACAAGATGAAGAGAAATACGAGACTCTTTTCAGCCCTAGTTCACACACACATGGAATGAAAATCACATGACTATTAATAGGGAAAGCCAATATATGGAGTTATATATTGAGAAATTAATTATCATTAATTCCTCAAACCCAAAAATAACTCCTCAAATTAATTGAATTTCATAACCATCAAAATTTGTGCCAAGGATGAGACAATCTGACCCACCTATCACAGACTTCGACCGTTCGCGCGACTAAATTAATGTACACTCGTAGGAGCCTGAATAGCCTCAAAAATCACGTATGACTTTAACTGGTCGTCTCGATAAAATATGTCCACATAACGGAAAAATTTCCAACATATTAATAGATACCGATTAAGACGGCCCTTCATAATCACACTTAATATTTCGATAATACAAATTATTTATTGCATTTGGCAAAGAATATTGATGAAATATTTTTGGTATAATCTTATTGTTCTCTGTTAAAATATTAATTTAATATATTTATTAAAATATTATTTAAATAAATAATTTAGTTTAAAAACAAATAATTAATTTGATAACGTGCTTTCCCGCAAATTAGCTGCGCACGCTCCTCCAAAGTCTTTCCAAACACACCCAAAATCAACCTGGTTTAAACATTATCTCCAGCTTTCTTTACTTCGACGCTTCTTCCTTGCAATCTCTTGAGCTGCTTGAGCCAGCTCATGTCGCCGCCTCTTCTCCATCCTCCGTGTGTCTCATCCTCACCTCACCTCTCCTTTCCCCACCGCTCCGGTGTATTATCTGCAGCGCTCCGCCGCGATGGACACCCCCATGCGTCCTTTCTTCTTCACCAGTGCAGGTTCTGGTTTCCATGCTTCTCACTCCTTTTATTGATTTCATTTATACTTCATCGTCACTGTAAGTGCATATGATCAATTGTTGTTAGGGTCTTTTCTAGGCGTTTCATGTCGCGTAAGAGTTGACAACTCCATTAACGCTCTGTCGCAGAAGAATTCTCTTTCATAAGTACTTTTTGTATCAACTCTCAAATCTCTACAAGCTTATCTGCTTTTCACATGTAAATATGCTTTAAGGCAGCATTATGTGTATTGCTGCTTAGGGGCGCAACTGATGCGTGCCTAATTATTTAGCTGGCGGTATTTTGATATTATGTAATGGTTGGAAGGGTATTTTGGGTATTGTAATGCCAATATAAAAGCAACTATGTAGGGTTTCTTTTTAATGTTTTTGCTGGTTGTATGTTCTGGCGGCAGGAGGAGAGTTCCCCTGATCCGATTGTCCACCTGTTCAGGATTTCGGATCCTTAAGGTGTTGTATGCTTTGGAGGAGTTGCTGTGCTCTGTATCTGAGTTTGTTTCCTGTTATCTTCTTCATTTCCTAGTTGTGGCGTTGTATTTCTTTTCCCCAAATCTTTTTGGTACTTATCAACTGGTATCAAAGCGAGCACGGGTAGGAGGCGATGCCACCCTCCGACGCTACCCGTTCGAAGGACAAGGATAATGTCCCTACGGATCTTGACCTGCTGCGCAACGAGCAAGCCACGATGGCACAGATTCTCCGCTCCCTCACCGATCGGTCGGAGCAGCAAGGCCGGTCGCTGGAGGAGCTGCAGACACATCAGGCGGCGTCGTTGGAGGAAGTACGGGCTCTACTCAGCGGGCTATCGGCCGGCCGACAGTCAACCGGCGCGGGGAACTCCCTGTCGGCGGAAGTGGGAGGCTCCGGCGGCGGCTTTGGCTCTGGTCAGCGACCTATGCAGTTCAATGCCGGTGAATCGCAGGTCTCGGAAAGGATGGCTAAATTAGAGTTCCCTCATTTCTTTGGGGAAGATTTACAAGAGTGGATTTACAAGGCGGACCAGTTTTTTGAGCTGGACAATACACCGGAGGATCTTAAGGTTAAATTGGCATCGGCACATGTGGAAGGGAAAGCCTTATACTGGCACCAGACATATATGAAGTCGCGCCTCACGCGCCATTGGCCTACCTGGGAGGAATACACACAAGCGTTGGCCAAACGCTTTGGATCCGTTCTTTTCAACGATCCATGACGGAGCTCAAAAATCTACGACAACGGGGCACGGTACAAGCATTCTTGGATGAGTTCGACCTCTTACACCGGGTGAATATTTCGGAGGAGTATGCTATTAGTTTTTGTCTCGCCGGGCTGAAGGATGAAATAGAATGTGCGGTGCGGATGTTCCAACCCAAAGCACTACAAGACGTTTTTGCACTAGCTCGTATGGAAGAACGTCGAACGGCGTCGGCGAACCGCCGGCCATACTCCGGCCCGATGGAAGCCAGCACGACAGTTGACCGGCGTGTCACCACTCCTAAAGCCTATCCACCTAGACAATCCGCTTACACACCGCAACGAAGTAACATGGGCAGTCGCCGCCTCACGTCCAAGGAGCTTGATGAGAAACGGACCAAGGGGCTTTGCTTTTGGTGTGATAGCAAGTACACACCGGATCACCATTGTGGCGCCAAAGGGAAATCATTTGCACTAGAAGTGATTGAAGACGACGAGGAGGTCCCGGATGACTTCTTGGAGGAGGATGGGGTCGGTGAGCACAATGCTGTCGAAGGGGAAGCCATGCCACATTTGTCTGTTCATGCCTTAATGGGCATCACACAATACCATACCATGAAGGTGGCGGCTTCCTACCAAGGCCACACCATTCATGTGTTGATTGACTCAGGGAGTACTCATAACTTCGTGGACGCCGATGCGGCCTCCCGATTACAATGCACGATGACACCAATGCCGCCCTTCACCGTGGCAATCGCGGATGGAAGACGCGTGTCAAGTTCCAACAAGGTTGTGGGTTTTAAGTGGCGCATGCAAGGGGTGTTCTTCACATCGGAGGTGTTGGTACTTCCACTTGGTGGATGCGAGGTGGTCCTAGGGGTCCAATGGTTGAGCACACTAGGGGTGATACATTGGGATTTCGGCAACCTCCGTATGGATTTCACTAGTCAAGGGCGCAAGATATCGTTGAGGGGGTCCAAGAACACAGGAGGCCCTTGGATGAAGCACCAAAGCGTGGAGAAGATGATTGATAAAGGAGGGGGCCACCTTAGCATGTTAACTGTGCATGTATTGGGGGGATCGGCCATGCATGAGATCGACCAACAAGAGGCAGTTGAGTACACAGCAAACAGCCCAGTGAATGGTATTATTTGCCAAGAAGAGTTGGACACATTGACACCACAGGAGGAGCTTTGCCTCCGAGAGTTACTCGCCACCTTTGAAGACATTTTTCAAGAGCCCGTGGGCCTCCCGCCTCGCCGAGAACATGAACACCGCATTCCGCTCAAGGAAGGTCAAGCTGAGATTAGTTTGCGGCCTTACCGCCACTCGCCTATGCAAAAAGATGTCATTGAGAAGTTGGTCAAGGATATGTTGGAGTCGGGCATCATACGACCAAGCAGCAGCCCCTATGCTTCTCCGGCTGTTCTCGTAAAAAAGGGTGATGGCACTTGGCGGATGTGCATCGACTACCGCCAACTAAATTTGCACACCGTCAAGGACAAGTTTCCGATTCCGCTCATTGAGGAGCTCATAGACGAACTCCACGGGGCTATTATCTTCTCCAAGCTAGACATGCGAGCCGGCTATCATCAAGTCCGGATGGCGGATGAAGACATCAACAAGACGGCGTTTCGGACGCATCACGGCCATTACGAGTTCTTAGTTATGGCCGAAGGGTTGACCAACGGGCCGTCGACGTTTCAAAGCTTGATGAACAAAATATTCCGCGAGCAGCTCCGAAGGTTTATCCTAGTCTTTTTTGATGATATCTTGATTTTTAGTAAATCATGGCAGGAACACGTGGAACACTTAGCATTCACCTTCAAAACATTACGTCAACAACAAATGTATTTGAAGCGAAGCAAGTGTTGTTTTGCAAGCTGCAAGGTTCATTACTTGGGTCACATCATCTCGCATGGGGGCGTCGCAACTGATCCCGAAAAGATCCGGGCTATGTTGGAGTGGCCAACACCCAAAACCGTGAAGCAAGTCCGTGGATTTTTAGGCCTCACCGGCTATTACCGCCGGTTCATTCAAGGCTATGGGGGCATCGTCAAACCACTTACATCATTGCTCAAAACAGCCCGCCTACAATGGAATGTGGAGGCGGATCAAGCCTTCAATCGACTCAAGCAAGCGGTGTCTAATCCGTCGGTGTTGGGATTACCGGACTTCAACCAACAATTTGTAGTTGAGACGGACGCGTCGGAACATGGAGTGGGGGCTGTTTTAATGCAAAAGGGGAGACCAATCGCTTACTTTAGCAAAGCGTTGGGCAAGAAGAACTCCTTGTTATCGACCTATGAAAAGGAGTTACTAGCGGTGGTGCTAGCAGTGCAACGATGGCGACATTACTTGATGACCGGGCCATTCATTATTAAGACGGATCAACAAAGTTTAAAATACCTTCTGAACCAGAAGTTGGCAACTCCGGCGCAGCAGAAATATTTGGCCAAGTTGTTGGGGTACGATTACACTATCGAATACAAGGAGGGAAAGAAGAACGCATGTGCCGACGCCTTGTCTAGGCGGGACGGTCAAGACGAAGCCGCTGAGCTAAGTGTGTTAGTCATGGTTACATCGGACTTCTTGCGGGAACTCAAGGAATCTTGGCGCCGGGACCCGGCCATCCAGGAAATCATACAACAAAAAGAGGTAGACAGCAACACCAAGCCAAAATACCAATGGGAAAGGGGGCTGTTGAAGAGGAAGGGGCGATTGGTGGTGGGAAGTGACACTGCCATCAGATCTAAGCTATTAGGAATGTACCATGACAGCGCTTGGGGCGGGCATTCAGGTATTACGTCGACTTATCACCGGCTACGAAAGATGTACTATTGGAAAAAAATGAAAGTGGATGTCTATGAGTATGTGCAGAAGTGCGTAGTATGCCAACAATGCAAGCCGGACAATAGGAAGGCAATGGGGCTGCTCCAACCCCTTCCAATACCGGACCGTATTTGGCAAGACATCTCTCTTGATTTCGTGGACGGGCTCCCAAAAAGTGAAGGCAAGTCAACGGTTTTGGTGGTTGTGGACCGGCTTAGCAAACAAGCGCACTTTATGGCTCTATCCCACCCATATACGGCTGAGGAGGTAGCACAAGTCTTCTTAGACTCCGTGGTCCGTCTACACGGAATGCCGGAATCTATAGTTAGTGACCGGGACACCATTTTGTAAGCCAAGTGTGGCGAGAACTATTTCGAGTTTTCAAAGTCAAACTGAAGTTATCAACCGCTTATCACCCTCAAACTGACGGCCAGACGGAGGTCGTGAACTGGTGTTTAGAGAGCTACCTAAGGTGTATGACCTTTGAGAAACCCAAAAGGTGGGTGCATTGGTTGCCATTGGCGGAGTGGTGGTACAACACTTCATATCAAAGTGCGATCAAAATGACACCATTTGAGGTTGTGTACGGGCAAGCCCCTCCGACACACGCGGCCTATAGTCCCGGACTAGCGGAAGTCGAAACGGTAGATCGGTCCCTTGCGGCAAGAGAAAGGGTTATCACACTTTTGAAGACCAACCTCGCCGAAGCCCAAAACCGCATGCGAGTGATGGCGGACAAGAAGCGGAGAGAACGAACATTGGAGCAAGGTTCGTGGGCCTATGTTCGGTTGCAACCATACCGGCAAGCATCCATCCGTCCTAGGGGGTGTCACAAGCTAGCACCTAAGTTCTTTGGGCCGTTTCAAGTGGTTGAACAAGTAGGGCCGGTGGCCTATCGACTAAATCTCCCGGCGGATGCAAAAATTCATCACACGTTCCACATTTCACAACTCCGAGAGCACCGGGGTGAGCCGCCCGCGAATGTTACCCCGTTTCCATCGGCGGTCAATAACGAGGGCAACTTAATGATTGAACCAGTTGCGGTATTGAATCGTCGGATCGTACATCGGGACGGAAGAGTAGTTACTCAACTGCTAGTGCAATGGGCCAAGGGATCGGAGGAAGAGGCCACTTGGGAGGACTTATGGTCGCTCCAGCAACGCTTTCCACATTTCAATCCTTGAGGACAAGGATGTTGCTTGGGAGGGTGTGGTTGATGCGTGCCTAATTATTCAGCTGGCGGTATTTTGATATTATGTAATGGTTGGAAGGGTATTTTGGGTATTGTAATGCCAATATAAAAGGCAACTATGTAGGGTTTCTTTTTAATGTTTTTGCTGGTTGTTTGTTCTGGCGGCAGGAGGAGAGTTCCCCTGATCCGATTGTCCACCTGTTCAGGATTTCGGATCCTTAAGGTGTTGTATGCTTTGGAGGAGTTGCTGTGCTCTGTATCTGAGTTTGTTTCCTGTTATCTTCTTCATTTCCTAGTTGTGGCGTTGTATTTCTTTTCCCAAATCTTTTTGGTACTTATCAACAACTCGGGTCGGTTCTTTTGCGGGTCACTCAGCTTTCTCCCGGTCCGGGAATCAGACGGCCTTAACTCGAAATCGAGCCGAGCGCGTAAACAATCAAAACAGAACCAACGGCAATGACAGTGAGACGTTTAGCGTGAAAACCTAGAAATGGTGAAAAACCACATGACCGGATCTGTGGCGGCCAAATTCAACTAGTTCCATGGCAGTTATAAGAGATTGAGTTTTTAGAGGGTGGCAGGCCCACCTCTTCGTTTACAAGCTTTTTGAGAGAGAGAAAAAGGGAAAAAATCTAAGTCTTCGAAGCCTTCACGAAAGCGACTCCGGTGCCTTCTCCAATGCTCGTAGGAGCGTCCTCTGGGGGCTTGAAAGAGAGCAGAATTGGGAGAGAATAAAGCGAATTCAGAGCGAAGGAGTGAGCAGAGTGCTAAATCCTCGCCGGAAAACATCAGAGCTCTCTCTTGTCTCTTTGATTGCGCGTCTTCAAATGAAGACCTGGGGGTCTTTTTATAGCTTTTTCAAAAGGACATCTTGGTAATTGTGCCTGACTGGATCTTGAGTTGACGAATGACGTTGCTCGGTTTCGATCACCTGGATCACTCATTTTCCGGAAATGACGAACATGCCCCCCCGGGCGGTCCGGGTGGCCCGGGCAAGTTGCCCGGTGACGGTGGCGGCCAGAGGCTGCCGTAGGCGGCGGCGGACGGAGGCAGCGGGGCGCTGCCGGCGCGCGGGGAGAGGTCGCACACGCGCGACCTTGCACCGCGCAGGGGGGGGGGGAGGTCGCACACGCAGGGGGAGGTCGCGCACGTGGTCTCGTTCACATGTAGTCTTGCGCGCACGTGCAGGGAGGCCGTACGTGGCGCGCGGCCTCACGGCTCCGTGCACGGTGCCGTGCATGCGCCTTGTCCGTAAGCCCCTTTGAGCGGATTTGTGACCCTTCGAGCGAGCGTGGTTCGCGCGGCTCACTCGATCGGTTTGGATTGCTCTAGCGCTTTGGTCCGGTTTGACTTAGACAAATTTTAGGGGGAACCCCATCAAATGCCCCATAATTTTCGTGGGTCGTGAATTGTAAAGAGACGAGCCCGAAAATTTGTAATTCTCGATCGTTCCGACTTGGGGCCGTGGACTTTGAATTATTACAGCGCGCTCGCATCACGAATTATTACTCGTTTGTAGTATGAGACATTATTTTCGTTAAGCCCGTGGTCGAAGTGTCAGCCTTGCGGGATGAAGATCCCGTAGTTAACGTTAGGTGGTGATTTTTGTGGTATTTTCGAGGGACGTTCTCCTATTTTGAGTTTTATGCGCCGTGATGGTTCAGAAGTGTTTTGTTTTTCACGTTCCTTGTGAATGCACGAGTCTGTTGTCGCGCGTTTGTTTTAGTGATTGCCACTTGGCGTTAGTGCTGTGGGATAGTGCTTGAACTTAGTGCGGAGGGGTGCTTGCCCTCCTTTGTCCGGCGTGAGGACTCGCGGTTCGTCTTGCTTGGAATCTGTAGGAGGATTCAGGGTTCGTCCTTATTGCGAAGTAGAAGGACACGAGGTCCGTTTGTCCAGGAGCCGTAGAAGGACCTTTGTCCGTTTGCGCCTTAACAATAGAAGGACATGAGGTTCGTTCTTTCTGGAGGTGCAGAATGATCTTTGTCCATTCTCGTCTTGACAGTAGAAGGACACATTGTCCGTTCTTTCAGGAGGTGCAGAGACCTTTGTCTTTTCCCGTCTTGACAGTAGAAGGACGCGAGACCCGTTCTTTCAGGAGGTGTAAACGGTTCTTTGTCCGTTCTCGCCTTGACAGTAGAAGGGCACGGAGTCCGTTCTTTCAGGAGGTGCAGAAAGATCTTTGTCCGTTCTCGTCTTGACAGTAGAAGGATATGTGGCCCGTTCTTTTAGGAGGTGCAGAATGACCTTTGTCCGTTCTTGCCTTGATAGTAGAAGGACACGAGGTTCGTTCTTTTAGGGGGTGCAGGATATTTACCGGTTCTCGCCTTGACAGTAGAAGGACACAGGGTCCGTTCTTTGAGGAGGTGTAGAAGGATCTTTGCCCGTTCTCGCCTTGACAGTAGAAGGACACAAGGTCTGTTCTTTTAAGAGGTGCCAAAGGACCTTTGCTCGTTCTCGCCTTGACAGTAGGACACGGGGTCCGTTCTTTTAGGAGGTGCAGAAGAATCTTTGTCCGTTCTCGCCTTGACAGTAGAAGGACACAGTGTCTGTTCTTTTAGGAGGTGCAGAATGACCTTTTCCCGTTCTCGCCTTGACAGTAGAAGGACACACAGTCCGTTCTTTTAGGTGGTGTAGAAGGACCTTTGTCTGTTCTCTCCTTGACAGTAGATGGACACGAGGTCCATTTTTGAGGAGGTGCAGAAGAACCCTTGCCCGTTCTCGCCTTGACAGTAGAAGGACACGCGGTCCGTTCTTTTAGGTGGTGCAGAAGGACCTTTGAACGTTCTCGCTTGACAGTAAAAGGACACGGGGTCCGTTCTTTTAGGAGGTGCATAAAGACCTTTGTCCGTTCTCTCCTTGACAGTAGAAGGACACGTAGTCCGTTCTCTTAGGAGGTGCAGAAGGACCTTTGTTCGTTCTCGCCTTGACAGTTGAAGGACACGAGGTTCGTTCTTTCCAGAGAGCCAATGCAGCGGTTGAAACCAAAAAACAGCTGTGACATTGCTGAAGGGGAAGGTATATGATGCAGGCAGACGTTACACCTGCCTGCCACCCTGGCGCCTGGCGTCGCACCAACCCAGGGGTCCCACCGAGAGTTCACCCGATAGGCCTTATCTGGTCCGCGGACCGTACACCCAACCCATCCCCGGCTCCACCACAGGGCCGATAGGTTGTTGAGGCCTGGGCTTGATCCCCCGACCTCCTTGATAAATAGTCTTTAGTCAGACTCTCATCACCAACTGAGCCGCGGATCAGTTGGTGATGTGAGTCTGCCTGAAGACTCTTTATCAAGGAGGTCGGGGGATCGAGCCCCGACCTCAACAACCTATCGACCCTATGATAGGCCACCTCCTGCAATAGATTTTCAAGTCATTAGATTTTTCCCATAGAGAGCATGTTGTGTCGGTCATGTTTCATTTACGTCATTTGTATGAGTCTCTTGAGTCGTTTCGTCATCATTTGCATGAGTTTGTTGTGTTGTATGTTCATCGTTTGCCTGTGTATCATGAGTCGGTCCGACGAAGAATCCATGATGATAATAAATTTTGTAAATCACATGCGGGTGTTCACTTGCAAGTGCAGGTACTTCATGAAGGCGAGCAGGTGATGGTGAGAATCTGCGTTGTGAGGCTCCGTGCGAGGATTACTAAAAGCTTGAGTGTTAGACGAATGGACCCCTATATAATCATGAGACGGATCGAAGCAAACACCTGTGATCTTGATATCCCTGGAAGTATGGGTATCCACTGGTATTTAGTGTTGGAGATATGACTCCGTACTACAAGCCTCGCGAGTATGTGGACCCAAGCAGTGGGGACTTCCAGCCGCCCACACCTCCACTCCCGTTGCCTTACCACCCTCATAGCCCACCCACGTTTGATGGCCACCACTACTCACCCACTTCTGCACCCACACACCTGGGGACTTGTCTTCTTTGGTTCTACCCACGGCGCCGCCGATCGCACCGGGATCCAACACTCGTGAGTTGTGCGTTGAGAGCATCACAGAGACCATATTCTGCCGGTACATTCCTACTACAGACGTTGATGACATCTGGGTACTTGCAGCAGAGCTTGATCGATTTGCCCCTGGACGTCGACTTCAGTACGATCGTCTCCATTCACTGGAGATGACGACTTTTCAGTCAGGGGGAGTTGATTGGCGAGGACACTTTCCCAGCGACGACACTTGGGCGACCTCTGGCGGACCTCTTCGAGTTTTACCTGACATACAACGAGAGAATTCCGATCCCTATTCATCGGAAGATGAATTCTTTCTAGCCGGAGAGATTGATGCGGAGCATAGACGAGGACTTGCAGTGGATGGGGAGTTTTGGGCCCATTCGGGGCTGATTTGACAACTTTCCATATATAGCGTGCCCGGATCGACGACCGGACTCCGCAGATGTGTTCGGATTCGCGTTGCGAATAAATTTGATATGTTAGTTTATTATTTTTGCATTTGTTTTGATGTATTTGGGTGGCCCCACCTCCGACCAATCATAGCCGTCGATGGTGGGATGCCCTAGCCTCCTTTTTATTATAAATAGATCACATAGGGGCTGATGGAGACTATTGCAGAATTTGGACAAAACTATTCCCGGATTCCCGCAATCCCGCAACGGTGCCGACTCCGTGGAATCCTAGGTGACGACTCCTAGACGTGTATCTTCCCCCCCAAGGTTTGCCCTAACCCTAAACCACTTCCTCCCTCTCCCAATCCCCTTATGAAGCCCCCCTATAGCCCCCAACAACTGCCCCTTCCTCTGTCCAGCCGCTGCCCCCCTTCACAACAACCACCGCCCCTCCTCCTCCCTCACAACAACCGCCTCCCTCTTCCTCTCCTCTACAGCCCAAGCCGTCGTCCTCCTCCAAGCCCAGCCGTCTCCCCTACAGCCGCCGCCCCTCCTCCTCCTTCCTTACAGCCGCCGCCCACCTCTCAGCCCACAAAACCCGCCGCCAGCCCTCCCCCGCTTCGTCCCGCAGAGACCGGGCTGGGGCGGCGGCTATAGGGGAGACGATTAGGCTTGGAGGAGGGCGGCGGCTTGCGCTGTAGAGGAGTGGAAGAGGGCGGCGGCTGCTGTGAGGGAGGAGGGGCGGTGATTGCTGTGAAGGGGGCAGTGGTTGGATAGAGGAAGGGGGCGGCTGTTGGGGGCTGTAGGGGGGCTGCAAAAGGGGATTGGGAGAGGGAGGAAGTGGTTTAGGGTTAGGGCAAACCTTTGGGGTGGGGGGAGATACACACCTAGGAGTTGTCACCTAGGGTTCCACGGAGTCGACACCATGGCGGGATCGCGAGAATCCGGGAATAGCTTTCTCCAAATTCTGCAATAGTCTCTATCAGCCCCTATGTGATCTATTTATAATAAAAAGGAGGCCAGAGCATCCCACCATCGACGACTATGATTGGCCGGAGGTGGGGCCACCCAAATACATCAAAACAAATGCAAAAATAATAAACTAATATATCAAATTGATTCGCAACGCGAATCCGAACACATCTGCGGAGTCCGATCGTCGATCTGGGCACGCCATATATGGAAAATTGCCAAATCAGCCCCGAATAGGCCCCAAACTCCCCATCCACTGCAAGTCCTCATCTATGCTCCGCATCAGTATATGTAAGCGTCAGTTTGGCCTTGCGATTTTCCCTATTGATTACTGGTAGAAGCGACGTAGGTTCTGCGCGTTCCAAGTTCGGGGGAGCGTTTTCCCTTCTAGAGCTCTTAGCTTTTAGGTTCCAGGCTTTACTATCGTCGTGACGACCAATGGTCCTTCCCATGCTGGGGAGATCTTGTCCTTCCCGACACCCTTGCCATCCGCCTCGAGGTTTTGGAGAACTAGGTCCCTAATGCTGATTGGCCTTGGCTTTACCCTCCCGTAGAAGCGGGCCACCCGATTCTAGTATGCGGCGATTCGTTGCGCTGCTTTGTCCTTGACCTCCAGGACTAAGTCCAGTTTCCCGAAGGAGCACTTCGTTCTCTGCTGGGTCAAAAGCTTGGATACGGGGGCTTGGAATGCCGATGTCCACTTGTTTGACAGCCTCCGCTTGTAACAAAAGTTCAAGGGTGTTTCCCCTGTCAGGGTCCTCTCCGTGGTGCGGTAAGCCCATAACACGTTGGGGAGAGCATCCACCCATTGCTCCTAGCTCCTGGAGGCGGGTCTTTAGCCCCTTGAGGATGGTTCAGTTAGTGACCTCTGTCTGACCGTTAGCCTGTGGATGGGCTACAACCATATGACGGAACTATATCTTTAGATCCTCACACATTTCTGTGAAAGCCTTCCCTGTAAATTGTGTTCCATTGTCGGCGACAATTGTTGCTGGGATGCCAAAGCGGCAGATGATGTTTTTCTAGACGAACTGCTTGGCGTTCTCCTCGTCAGCCCCTTTCACGGGGAACGTTGGAATGAAACTAACGTCTTTCGCACTTTCAAACGAAGTCAAGGACGTCCTTCTTTAGGGTTGGCCAATAAAGTCCTTGACGCAAAACTTTTAGTGCCAAAGCTTTGCCTCCCAGATGCTCTCCGCATATTCCCTCGTGAATTTTCCTCAGGGCGTAATCCGCCTCTGCGGGGCTTGTAAAACCCGTTGTTGATGATGAAAAAGAGTGCTTGTAAAGCCCGTTGTTGATGACGAAGAACGAGGCGACGCGCATCCGCACTCGTTGCGCCTCCAGCTGTTCCTCGGACAACCACCCATCCTCTATGTAAGCGATAATATGGTCCATTTAGTAGGGCTCCCCTTCAGCTATGACGACGATTTCTCACGGGCCATTGATGCTAGGGATCCAGAGGTCTTTGATTCGGCGACGCCTTGACTGGTATCCTGTGGGGGAGCTCGCGAGCTTGGAAAGTGCGTCCGGCCTAGTGTTCTGCTCCCTGGGAGTGTGGAGGATCTGATGAGATTTGAACTTTTCGAGAAGTGACTTTGCTAGCCGAAGATAGTGCACAAGCTGCTCATTCTGGGCCTCGTAGTCTCCCGCAACTTGCGAGACCACCAAATGAGAATCTGTGTTTACGATCAGGTTTTCTGCTCCGCAGTCGATGTCCAAGCGAAGACCAGAGATCATGGCTTCATACTCAGCGATGTTGATAGTGGCTGGGAACTTCAACCTAAGTCCATACTCGAGGGTGACTCCTTCGGGACTCGTTAGCAGCAAGCCCGCACCTGCCCCCTCGGCTCCAGACGTCCCGTCGACATATTGAATCCATCACGTGGGAGTTGAGCAGTCAGAGCTGGGTGTGACCTCTGGAGGGATTGTGCACTCCACCACAAAGTCTGCCAGGACTTGGGACTTGATGATGGGTCTGGGTAGGAACTGAATGTCGAACTCTCCCAGCTCCATTGCCCACTTAACTAGCCTCCCAGACACCTCCGGTTTTTGCAGGATCGTGTTGATCAGTAGCTGCGTGAGCATTAGTGTGGGCCTGGAAGTATGACCTGAGTTTCCTTGCAGAGAATACCAGAGCCAGAGTCGTTTTGTCCGCCATGGGATATCTAGTTTCAGTATCTAACAAGACCTTGCTGACGTAGTAAACTGGGCGTTGGACCCCTCCTTCCTTGGCGAGGACTCAACTGAGCACATGCGACGATACTGCCAAGTACAGGGACAAGGCCTCTCCGACGGTGGGCTTCGAGAGTAGCGGGGGAGAGGCCAGGTATTGCTTGAGGTGCTCAAAGGCGGCCTGGCATTGTTCGTTCACTGAAAGTCAGTGTTGCACACCCCGTGTAGTGCTTTGAAAAATGGGAGATATTTGCCCCCGGTCCGAGCCAGGAAGCGGGAAAGTTTGGTTATCCTCCCATCGAGGCGTTGAACCTCCTTGATGGTGCGAGGGGGAGACATTTATTAGTCTTTCAGGTGGCGGTTGCGCTGAATGCTCTTCACCAACATGTCGACGTAAACCTCCATGGATTGTCCGATAAGATCCTTAAACACCTTGTTCATCAGTTTCTGGTATGTAGCTCCGATGTTCTTTAGTCCGAACGACATCACTTTGTAGCAGTATACCCCTCTGTTTGTTCAGAAGGCGGTGTGCTCCTCGTCTGTCGGATTCATCCAGATTTTGTTGTACCCTGAGTAGGCATCCATGAAACTGAGAAGTTCGTGATCGGCTGTGGCGTCCACGAGCTGGTCGATGCGAGGAAGCGGGAAGCTGTCTTTCGGATAGGCCTGATTGAGATTGTTGTAGTCGACGCACATTCTCCACTTCCTGGAGGCTATGTTTACCATGACCACGTTGACAAGCCAAGTGGGGTACTACGCTTCCCGGATGAATTGCACAGCCAAGGCCCAAGAGCTTTTCCACTTCTTTCTCTATTGCCTGGAGCCGTGATAAGGTTATATTTATCAATTATCTGTGGTTTTTAATCGTTTTTACACATTTAATTTCAAAGTGCTCATTTTTCTGCGCTCAATCTTATTATAATGCCTAATTACTGAATGTTTAGTAGATTTTTACTTAAACAAGTTTATCCAGGAGTATTTAGGACGAGAAAATGATGTTTTTGGAGAAGATTTTATTCTACACGACATTTCACACGGCTTATAACACGGCCGTGTCCGCCACATATACACGGCTGGGTACTTTGTTGTGTTCAAGAAATTTCAGCAACAAGATGAGACAGAGAGCGTCACGACTATTTCACATGAGCGTGTGTACAAACGTGTACATGGACACGGATATTTCACACGGCTGGAAGACTTGCCGTGTTCGGGAAATTTCAGCAACACGAAGAAACAGAGAGAGTCACGGCTATTTCACACGGGCGTGTGTACAAACGTGTACATTGACACAAATATTTCACACAGCTGGAAGACTTGCCGTGTTCAGGCATTTTCGGCAACAAAAAGAAACAGAGAGAGTCACGACATGTTACATGGCTGACATTCTACCCGTGTACAGATACACGGTTTGATACACAACCGTGTTCCGCTACACGGTCCACTTTCCAGACACGACTTCCTTCATAACCGTTTGCGTGCAATATGCACGGCCTTGATCACGACCGTGTGTCTGGCCGTGTATGCCTTTTTCTTACTAAATTTCACCCTGCTATAAAAGGAAATGCCTTGTCTTTACATGGGGATATGCTAGGATTGGAGAGCATTTTGAAGAGGAGATTGGCTTGGAGATAACTTGTAATGTTCTTTTACTTTGATTTTGATTTTGTTTATTATTTAGAAATGATGTTGTGTAACTAATTCCTTTGTAGCGTTGGGATGTAAGAACCATAGTATGATGTTTTATGCTATTTGATTTCTTTCCTTTCATTCTCTCAATTTATTACTCGATTTATTCATGCAACTTAAATTCATTAAGTTTTATTTATCCGGAATTGTAATTCTTGTTTGATTTCGTACTTTGAGATTGAGAAATCTTTGGCATGATAAGATCTAGTATGAATAAAGAGGATTGATCGTAATTCTAGAGATAGTTTGCGCAATTCTTCTGTGTTTAAAGAAAAGGGCACACATGTGTTTAAAGCAAGTGAAGGAGTTTTGATTTAGGAGAAATCCTAACCAATCAACATAAACTTAGTTTTAACTTGCTCGAGAGAGAGGTTAATTGTCTAAAAATCTTCTCGGTCGATTAGGATTTGAGAGTTTGAAGAAAAGATCTCAAGGATCGATTGCATCATTTAGGTTTTCTCTACATTCGAACGTTATTTTTAATCATTAATTTCTTCGTTCATAAATTTATTGTTTGTTTTTATTAAGTAAAATTAGCATAATTTTCGATTCTAAATTAGGAAATCAATCTTGATTCATCTTGGTAGATAATATATGAGACGTGAGTACGAGTAATTAAAAAGATCCCTTGGAATATGACATAAGCTAGAAATATCTTGTTTATTACAATTGATAGGTTCGCTTGCCTTGGAAATCTATTATTAAGTGAGAATTGTAAATCATTAAGTTTTTGCCGCCGTTGCCGGGGATTCAATTTTAATATTCTGAAAACTTCAATTTTATTAATCTACCTATTTTATTTCCTTACAAAGTTTTAATTTTTATTCTTCGTAATTTGTGTATATATATATATTTGTTTCACTTGATCTTCTTCTTGTAGTGCGTTAGTTTATGACCAGGAAACGAAATACGGTACTTACCAAATTTTAGCCTGAAACACAAAGGATCAACCGTTAACAGAAATCAACTAATTCGGGAACAGTTCAAGCTCAGAAAATCAGTCGGTGGAGCAGACGTCTATTCAACACATAGATGACAGTAGTACCATGGCAGAAAATCAAGACGAAGCTCCCGAATTAGTTGGCAGAAAACCATTGCCGACTATGCTCGCCCCGGCACAACCGGAACGGGATCGAGTATTGCGCGGCCAACAATAGAAGCAAATAATTTCGACTCAAGCCTGGTATAATTCAGATGGTACATCAATACGTTCAATTTGATGGTCTCCAAGATGCACATCTCAAATTTCCTGGAGATCTGTGATACTTTCAAGATCAATGGAGCAACAAACGATGCCATCCGATTGAGGTTGTTCCCGTTCTCTCTACGACAGAAAGCAAAACAATGGTTGAATTCTCTACCTCGGGGATCAATCACAACGTGGGATATATTGGTCGAAAAGTTTCTCTTGAAGTACTTCCCGTCGTCAAAGTCTTCCAAGCTCAGGAATGACATAAATACTTATTACCAATTGGAGACAGAAACTCTCTATGATACATAGGAGCGATTCAAGGAGCTTTTGTGTAAATTGCCTCATCACGCAATACCAGTCTGACAACAAATCCAAACATTCTACAATGGTCTGAACCTAGCTACAAGGCAATTGCTAGATTCTGCTGCTGGGGGCATTGAACAACAAAATTCCTGATGACGCAACATAATTGATAGAAGGGATGGCCATGAACAATATCCAGTGGAGCGTACCTCGAGCTAAACCAAATAGACCCGCCAGTTTATATGATATTGATGCCGTAACCGCATTGGCGGTACAAGTGGATGCACTTCATCAAAAGATGGACAATCTCTCGTTTACCCAAGCACCTCCAACGACAGTACAATGGGATCCAACAAGCGATAGCATGGACAAGTGGACTATATGGGTAATGCGAACAAACCTCCATTCAACCCCGCAAACAACCCATATAATGCAACTTATAATCCAGGATAGAGAAATCACCCGAATTTCTTTTGGGGAGGACAAGGTCCTAAGCAACCAAATGCCATGCAACCGGGATTTCAAAATCAACAACCACCACCACTTGAGCAACGGAAGCCTCCAGTTGAGGAAGTCTTAACAAAGTTCATGCAGACAGCCGAAACGTCTTTTCGAAATCAAGAGAGTTCAATCCGAAATTTGGAAAACCAAGTTGGGCAATTGGCGAAACTCTTCTCAGAGCGTGCTCTCGGAACCCTTCCAGGAAACACCGAAACAAATCCCAGGGAGCCGCTTCACCAACCACCTACGATTACTGAAGAGTCGGAAGAGAACACTTCATCACCAAAAGCAGTTCAATTACTATCAGAACCATTTCCTCCCTTGAAAGACTACAAGCCCCGATACCATATCCGGCAAAGCTAAACAAGGAACGTTTGGATGCACAATACGGTAACTTTTTATCCTTATTTAAACATTTACATATTAATTTGCCTTTTGCAGAAGTGGTGTCTTAAATGCCCAAATATGCGAAGTTCCTAAAAACTTACTTTCAAAAAAAAAAAAACTGGAGGAGCTTTTCACCGTTACGTTGGGTGAAGAATGTTCGGCAATCTTACAAAACAAATTACCTAAAAAGCTAACGGATCCAGGTAGCTTTTCTATTCCATGTTTAATTGGTGACATGCAAGTTAAAAGAGCTTTAGCCGATTTAGGTGCAAACATTAATCCTATGCCTTACAAACTATTGTAAGATTAGGAATAGGCGAGCTCCGACCAACTAAAATGAGTAGTCAACTTGCCGATTGTACGGTAAAATATCCTAGGGGAGTTATAGAGGATGCCTTAGTGAAAGTTGATAAATTTATTTTCCCTGCAGATTTTGTTATATTAGATATGGATGAAGATATAGAAATACCACTCATTCTTGGTCATCCTTTTCTTGCAACTTCTAGAGCTATAATTGATGTTTTTGATGGAAAATTGGTTTTGCGAGTTGGAAATGAGGAAGTTACTTTTCAAATTAACAATGTTATGAAACAACCAATTGAGGCTGATGATACATGTTATTATCTTAATAGTATTGATCATGTTGTTTCTACAATACCTTCTGAATTGCTTTATAATGATCCTTTAGAAATTTGCATTGCTAATAGTCATTTGAATAATTTCAATCGTGTTGATGTTTGTGATCATTTAGCTTATCTCGAGGATTCTCGATCTTTTACTAAAAAAATGAATTTTGATGTTATTAATCAAATCGATAAGGATCGTTTAAAAGAGATATCGAACGATCTTCCTCTTGTGGAATTGAAGAAATTACCTGATCATCTTGAATATGCATTTTTGGGAGTTAACTCTACTTTTCCTGTTATTGTCTCTACTAATTTATCTGATTCTGAAAAAATAAAATTGATTGAGGTTTTAAAAGAGCACAAACGAGCAATAACATGGTCTATATATGATATTAAAGGAATTAACCCTTCATTTTGTACTCATAAAATTTTGATGGAAGATGATTTTAAACCATTTATCCAACCTCAACGTAGATTAAATCCAAACGTGAAGGAGGTTGTGAAAACTGAAGTCTTGAAGTTACTAGATTCTGGGATAATCTATCCTATTTCAGATAGTTCATGGGTAAGCCCTGTTCAAGTAGCCCCTAAGAAGGGAGGTCTTACAGTGGTGGCCAACGAACGAAATGAACTTATACCTACACGGATTGTCATAAGATGGTGAGTTTGTATAGACTATAGGAAACTAAATGATACTATGCGGAAAGATCACTTTCCGCTTCCTTTCATTGATCAAATATTAGAGCGTTTAACAGGGCATGCTTACTATTGTTTTTTAGATGGTTTATCGGGCTATTTACAAATCCCTATCGCTCCGGAGGATCAAGAAAAGACCACTTTTACTTGTCCTTTCGGTACCTTTGCATACAAACGTATGCCCTTCAGATTATGTAATGCACCCGCTACTTTTCAAAGATGCATGCTAGCCATATTTAATGAACTAGTTGAAGATATTATGGAAGTGTTTATGGATGATTTTTTAGTTTTTGGGGATTCATTTGACTTATGTTTACAAAATCTTAAAAATGTTCTCACTAGATGTGAAGAAACTAATCTTGTACTTAATTGGGAGAAGTCATTTCATGGTACAAGAAGGTTTGGTGTTGGGTCATAAAGTTTCATGTCATGGAATTGAGGTGGATAAGGTGAAAATAGAGACTATTGAACATTTACCCCCTCCCACCACAGTTAAAGCGGTGCGTAGTTTTCTATGACATGCAGACTTTTATTGACGATTTATCAAAGATTTTTCAAAAATCTCAAAACCACTAACTAAATTATTAGAAAAAGATACTCCATTTTTATTTTACACTGACTATTTGAAAGATTTTGAAATATTAAAAGAAAAGTTGATTAAGTCTCCCATCATGATAACTCTAGATTTTTCTCAACCTTTTGAATTAATGTGTGATGCTAGTAGCTTTGCCGTTGGAGCGGTATTAGGACAAAGACAAAATAAACCTTTCCATCCTATTTACTATGCTAGCAAGACACTAAACGACCCGCAAGAGAATTATACAACTACTGAAAAAGAGCTTTTAGCAGTTATCTCCGCCTTTGATAAATTCCGATCTTACTTAACATTGTCTAAAGTAATTGTTTACACGGATCATTCCGCCCTACGTTATTTACTTATGAAAGCTGTTGCGAAACCCCGTTTAATCCGTGTTGGAGTTTCTGAGGTGATCTCAAAGCAATCAACAGTTAGTCTTACTGCCAACGCAATATGAGCCTATAGAGTCGCACATAAAAGCGTTTGGAGAAGTTGGAGAAAGGATTGTGTTGGGCTTACTCATATTGGATATGAGTGGAGGACCAATCCTGTGACTGCTTGGCATTAACTTGAGAATGTCTCAACGGGAAATCGTTTAAAGGGTTTAAACGAAAGGATTTATGCTAGACAAATTCGGTTAAAGGGTTTAACCGAACTGTGTCAAATTCGGCTAAAGGGTTTAACCGAATTATGTTGATTCGACTAATGGAATTCAGCGATATTGATTCGGCTAAAGTGTTTAGCCGAACTGTAACAAATTCGACTAAAGGGTGTAGTCGAAATGTGTTAGTTCGACGAAATGGTTTCGACGAAATCATATAACCGAATTTATATAGTCGAATCGGCTATAGCATATAGACGAATTCGGTTATTGTATATAGTCGAATCGGCTATAACATATAGACGAATTCGGTTATTGTATATAGTCGAATTCGGTTATATTGTTTAGTCGAATTGTCGAATTCGGCGAATGTGTAAATCTATACAGAAATGTTATATTTTTCCTCTGGTCTGCGGATAGCCTGTTTAATACCTTGCGTATAAAAGGAACGCGATTAGGTCTTCGAAAGACACGGAATAGATCGAAGTTTTTTCGCGATTGAAGAGGAGAACGGCCGCCCGGAAAAGTTCCGCAAGAGGAGTTCTCGTTCTTCCCGTCCGCCGAGATCCGCCGCCGACGGTCGCCGCCTCCCCTGTCTCGGACCTAGCAGTCCGTGGGGACGTTGAGAGCTTCCTTCTCCGACCCATTCCTTGTTCGACAAGGCTTTGGGGTTCTCTATCGTTCGTGTGGATCGCTGTAGAGGAGCCGATACATTTCGGTTCTTGGAACTCAGATTTAGTCTACCGGATTTCTTCTTGGAGCACCTTGGTTGAGTATTGACTCAATCCCGCGAAGGTATATTGCATTTTGCTTTCCTAATCTTTTGATTCATGAGATCCGCAAGATCCTTACTCTTTGGGTTGTTCTAGTTTCTCCGCTGCGCACATTTGATGTGTTCATATCATTATGAATGGTATTTAGAAAACCCAACAATCCGGTGGATCTTGCTTTTGCAAGAATTTGATTTAGAAATACATGATGAACTGGGTGCCGAAAATTTGGCGGCGAATCATCTTTCTCGCCTTGAGAATCCTTCTCTTGAAGTACTAAATGAATCCACCATTAATGACAGCTTCCCTGAAGAACGCTTATATTTGATTACTACACAATCTCATACTGGCACTCCATGGTTTGCAGACTTTGCAAATTATATTGTTGTCAAGGTCCTTCCATCAGATTTTTCATATCAACAAAAGAAGAGATTCTTTTCTGATCTAAAATACTTCTTTTGGGAGGACCCATTTTTGTTTCGCATCTGTGCGGACTCGGTTATCAGGAGATGTGTTTTTGACGATGAATGTTGGAAGATCTTGGAGCACTGCCACACAGGACCTACTGGAGGCATTTCAGGGCTATCACACAGCAAAGAAAGTACTTGATTCAGGTTTTTATTGGCCCCTTCTATTCAGGGATGCTCAAAGGTATGTACATTTATGTAATTTCTGTCAAAGATCAGGTAATATTTCAAGAGCAAATGAAATTCCGCAAAAGTTTATTTTGGAATGTGAAATATTTGATGTTTGGGGGATAGATTTCATGGGGTCATTTCCTAATTCATATGGTAATAAATATATTCTAGTCGCTGTAGATTATGTTTCGAAATGAGTAGAAGCACAAACTTTACCGACGAACGACGCTATAGTTGTTGTCATATTTCTTAGGAAATTGTTTTCACGGTTTGGAACACCTCGTGCCATTATTAGCGATAGAGGGACTCACTTTTTTAATTCTCAGTTTAATAAAGTTTTAACTAAATACGGGATTACTCAAAGTGGCCACTCCTTATTATCCACAAACCAGTGGACAAGTTGAAGTATCCAACCGAGAGTTGAAACACATCCTAGAAAAATCAATAGAGGGGAATAGGAAACAATGAGCTAAAAAATTGGACGATGCTTTATGGGCCTACCGCACTGCATTTAAGACACCAATTGACACTACACTGTATAGACTAGTATATGGTAAGACATGTCACCTACCAGTTGAACTTGAACATAAAGCATATTGTGTTATTCGTACTCTAAACATGAACCTAGATCTATCAGACGAGAAGCGAAAACTACAACTCAATGAATTAGATGAGTGGAGAGCAATGTGATATGAGAATTCTCATATCTACAAAGAGAAATAAAAATTTTTCCATGATAGCCAACTTCGGAATCCTAAATCGTTCAAAATTGGGGATAATGTTTTATTGTTCAACCCTCGTCTAAAACTCTTTCCCGGGAAATTGAAATCAAGATGGTTGGGCCCATTTAGAGTTGAACAAATATTTTCATACGGAGCGGTTGAACTATCACACCCGGAAAAAGGGTTTTTCAAAGTGAATGGACATAGACTAAAAAAATATTTTGGGGAAGAATTTGAGCGTCAAAGCAAGGAGTAGTTAATTCTCCGGCTTGACATTCTATGAACTCTTGTGACAGCTAGCTAAGAGCTATTAGGATGTTAGATTTGTTTGCATTTTATTTCGTGTCGTTGTTCGTTTTAATATTACTTTTTCAACCATTTCTCATTTTCGTTCTTGTTCATGATATCCTCCAATCTAGTTCCTGGTAACATCTCTCCCCCCCACATGGTTCCAATGCCAAAATTTTCAAATAGGAAATTTCATACATTGACACGACCATCCACACGACTTGATCATTAGTCGTGTGCGTGCACATAACCAACCTGGTTCAAGTCGCGTCCGTGTTCCCGTTCCGTTCCCCTATTACTGTTCATTAAAGAGGAACACGACCATCCACACGGCTTGGTCATCAGTCGTGTGCGTGCACATAACCAACCTGGTTCAAGCCGCGGCCGCGTTCCCGTTCGGTTCCCTTATTACTGTTCATTAAAGAGGAACACGACCTGACACACGACCATGTGCAAAGCCGTGTGTCATTTTTTTAATCAAAAATTTGTCATTTCGAAAGATTCCCATCCCCCCTCATCTTCGTCCTCAGCAGCCGTGTCCCATTCCAGCGAAAACCCTTCTTATTTAACCTCTTTTTCTTCCGGATCTCCCTCTCGGGCAGCCCAATTTGAATTTTTTTGCGGATTCCTCCTCTTCGCGAACCGATCTACACTCCGAGGTAAATTTTACACATGCTCATGCAATTGGATGAGATGATTTTCAAACCTCATTTCGAGATTTTTTTCCCATTTTCTCTCCAATCCATGGATTTTCATTGTATATTACATGATTTCTCTTCTATACGGCATGTCGACTTCTCGTCACCGCTCGAACCGCCGCCGCCCCGGTCATTCTGCTTCCCTCACTACCGCAGTCCGCGCCGATGTAGGCATGCTTCAATTTGAAGACCCCGCTCACCTCGCCCGATTTGAGCGGCTCTGCACAAAAAAAATTCAAGACTGTCGGTCCATCGATTGGGGCGTGCTGGACCAAATCCATTTGACCGATGGCGTTGGACCCCTCATTGGACATAGCAGTTGGGACTCGTTTTTCTTGCTCAATGAGATCGGTTTTCGCGAGGTTACATTGGAATTTCTATCCACGTTCAAAACAGAGTCGAGCTATTATTCCGTAGCGGGGAGTGTAAATCGTTTCTCTATCGGTGCCCCCATCACTTTTCGGGTCAACTCTCATATGTACTCGCTCAGCCTTCGGGAGTTTACTTCATTTCTTAGACTCTATGACGAAGAGTTCCTTGATAGTCCACTCTACCATGACATTCACTATGATCTACCCTTTGGCGTGAACTCCGAAATCGTATGGCGCGACATTGCAGACGGCCCACCCTATGAGGCAAAGCACTCCAAAGCGTCTTATTTGCGCAAAGCACTCCAAAGCACTCCCTTATTACTGTTCAGGTATTTTCGGCAACAAAAAGAAGACAGAGAGAGTCACGGCTTGTTACACGTCTGACATTCTACTCGTGTACAAATACACGGTTTGACACAACCGTATTCCGCGACACGATCCACTTTCCAGACACGACTTTGATCACGGCTGTGTGTCTGGCCGTGTACAACTTTTTCTTACTAAATTTCACCCTGCTATAAAAGGAAAGACCTTCTCTTTACATGAGGATATGCTGGGATTGGAGAGCATTTTGAAGAGGAGATTGGCTTGGAGATAGCTTGTAATGTTCTACTTTGATTTTGTTTATTGTTTAGAAATGATGTTGTAACTAATTCCTTTGTAGTGTTGGGATGTAAGAACCATAGTATGATGTTTTATGCTATTTGATTTTTTCCCTTTCATTCTCTCAATCTATTACCCGATTTATTTATGCAACTTAAATTCATCAAGTTTTATTTATCCGGAATTGTAATTCTTGTTTGATTTCGTACTTTGAGATTGAGAAATCCTTGACATGATAAGAACTAGTATGAATAAAGATGATTGATCGTAATTTTAGAGATAGTTTGCGCAATTCTTCCGTGTTTAAAGAAAAGAGCATATATGTGTTTAAAGGAAGTGAAGGAATTTTGATTTAGGAGAAATCCTAACCAATCAACCTAAACATAGTATTAACTTGCTCGAGAGAGAGGTTAATTGTCTAAAAATCTTCTCAGTTTATTAGGATTTGAGAGTTTGAAGAAAAGATCTCAAGGATCGATTGCATCATCTAGGTGTTCTCTACATTCGAACGTTATTTTTAATCATCAATTTCTTCATTCATAAATTTATTGTTTGTTTTTATTAAAAGTAAAATTAGCATAATTTTCGATTCTAAATTAGGAAATCACTCTTGATTCATCTTGGTACATAATATATGAGACGTCAGTACGAGTAATTAAAAAGATCCCTTGGAATACGACATAAGATAGAAATATCTTGTTTATTACAATTGATAGGTTCGCTTGCCTTGGAAATCTATTATTAAGCGAGAATTGTAAACCATCAAGCCGCTCGGGCGTGAAGTTGTGTTTCTTCTGGTTATGGGCCTGCACACATGATTAATGTTTAATGAATGCGTGATTACCTGCGGATCTACCCCAGACATTTCCCCGGGACTCCATGCGAACACGTCATGGTTTGCGCGTAGGAAGCCTACGTATTCCTCCTGCTCCTTGGGGGACAGGAGTGGCCCGACTTGCACTGTGCGGGCGGGGTCTCCTGCGATGAGCTGAACTTCGATGAGGCTTTCAACCGGCGTTGCTCGTTGCAAGGTGGCCTCATCCCGGAGGTCGAAGTTGTTGATGTGAAAGGTCGTGCCCTGTGCTGGCCGAGCCGGATTTAGACAACAAATCTCGGTTGCCCCCTGGTCCCCCTGGACAATTCCTACGCCACCAGAGGTTATGAACTTCATTGAAAGGTGCGGGATGGAGGGAATCACTCTTAACATGGCCTGGAGAGGCCTGCCGAAGATGGCGTTGTAGGCGGAATTGCACTCCACGACCACGAACTGGATATTGTGGGTTGCTTATCTTGGGAATGCCCCCATTGTCACCGGGAGGAGGACCGTTCCCTGCACCGAAACTGGTCGATTGTTGAATCCGTAGATCGGGCCGCTTGCCTGATGAAGACATTCCTCACTGATTTTCATGCTCCGGAACGCGGACATGAAAATGACGTCGACTGAACTTCCATTGTCCACAAGAATCCTTTTGACGCGAAGGTAAGGTTCTCCGATCCCTGCGCTGATGACGAGGGGGTATCGATGCGGTGACTGTATCCCACTCAGGTCCTCGTCCCCGAAGTGGATGGTGTTGTTTAGGCGTGCCCTTTTGCTGAGGTGGCCCTTTACGTGCTGCTCGATGGAGAAAACTCGGTTTGTGAGAGTGGGGGACCCTGTAATGGTCTCGACCTCCTTGCCCGTGCGCCTGCCCCCTTGCGGCCCTAGGTGAGCCCGAAGTTGGGAGCTTTCTCGAACCAGGATAGCTGCGGCCTTCGCATGCTGCAAAGCGCTTTCGGCGGGAGTCATCGTGCAGGCCGTGCGAAACCCCTCTTGCGTCGTTGATGTTGAACGGGAGTACTCCACGGAACAAGTACGATCCTTTGAGATTTCTTAGAGTATTGGGAATGAATTCCCACTGACGGCGCCAAACTGTTGTAGGTCACTCAGCTTTCTTCCGGTCTGGAGAATCGGTCCGCCTTAGCTCGAGATCGAGCCGAACGTGCAAACAGTTGAAAGAGAACCAACAACAATGATAGCGAGACGTTTAGCGTGGAAAACCCGGAAAGGGTGAAAAACCAAGTGGCCGGATCTGTGCCGATCAAATTCCACTAGTTCCTTGGCGGTTACAAGAGATTGAATTTCCAGGAGGGTGACAGACCACCTCTCCGTTTACAAGCTTTTTGAGAGAGAAAAAGGGGAAAAAGCCCAAGTCTTCGAAGCCTCCACGAGTGCATTCTCCGGTGCTTTCTCCAATGCTCACAGGAGCGCCCTCTGGGGGATTGAAAGAGAATAGACTTGGGAGAGAATGGAGGGAATTCAGAACGAAGGAGGTAGCAGAGTGTTAAGTCCTCGCCGAAAAATCTCAGAGCTCTCTCTTGTCTTTTTGATTGCGCGTCTTCAAATGAAGGCATGAGGGCCTTTTTATAGCTTTTCTAAAGGCACGTGCTGGTAATTGCGTCTGGCTGGATCTTGAGTTGACGAATGACGTTGCTCGGTTCCGGTCACCTGGATCACCCATTTTACGAAAATGACGAACATGCCCCCCGGGCGGTCCGGGTGGCCTAGGCAAGTTGCCCGGTGGCGGCGGCGGACGGAGACGGCGGGGCGTTTCCGGTGCGCGCGCGCGCGTGGGGAGAGGACGCACGCGCGCGACCTTGCGTGCGCGTGGTCGGAGGCCGGGCGCGCGGCCTTGCGTGGAGGCCGCGCGCGTGTGTGCGGGGAGGCTGCACGCGTGGTCTCGTACGCCCGTGTGCGGCCTTGCGCGCACGTGCGGGGAGGCCGTATGTGGCCCGCGGCCTCGTGGCATCGTGCGTGCACCTTGTCCTTGCGCCCCTTTCGGCGGCTTTGTGACCCTTTGAGTAAGCGTGGTTCACGCGGCTTACTCGGTCGGGTTGGCATGCTCGAGCGCTTTGGTCCGGTTTGACTTGGACAAATTTTAGGGGGAACCCCATCAGGTTCCACCCAAAACCAAGAACTGATCCATGTAAGTTCAGTTCCAACTTTTTTGAACCCGAACTTACCCATGCACACAAATTTAGAATCGTACCCAAACCAAAATTTCTCATTCGGATCCTGTTTGGTTCTCAGTTTTATCAGATGCTTCTTAGAGTGTAAAAAATGCATATAAAATTGCCAGAAATATTATTTTCCTATATGGTTTTGAACACACCTTATTTTCATATATGGTCCTTATATATAACAATAATTTATAGCATATTGCTATAAACTTAAAACTTTTGCATTATATAGCCAAAAAATAAATTATATTACCATTTATTGATTTAATGTTTACATGATAATTAGACACAGTTCTTGGGTTGGTTCTTGGATTAGTTCTCAGGTACACTACTCCGGTAATCGAGTATCGGCTTAAAAGTTTCTTGATTTTTCTGGAATCATACCTAGATTGAGAACTGTTAGAAGCAACCCAAATTAATCGGTTCAGTTCTCGGTTCTTCAGTTTTTGTTGCACACCCCTATCACTAGTTATCTTGGATATGATAAAAAAAGTGAGGTTAATGACAAACCACTTTTGGCTAGGTGCAAAGCTTAAAAAATACTAAATTCCATACTTGACTAGTATTATCCATAACCACTTTTCTATATGCAGACCTAAAACGAACCCCACACTCCTCTTCCTCGACGGTTTCTATCTTCCGCGTCTCCACCCACGCCGTCATCTGGGGTTCCCGTTGGAGCAGGTCTACGACCATTCTCCGCTTCTCTTTTACTGTTGTTGAATCTCGCAAAATGGGAAGGGATGGTTCCCGAGTGGGAGTTGCAAATGTGATCTAACAAAATCTACAGAGCGCTGATATTGCCGAGCTGGCAAGGTATTGTTCTTGACATGTTGTCACCTGGTTCAGATGCAAGTGGTTGTCATTTGTCAAGATTGCTGAGATCCCCTGGTTTTTCGCCGGCCAACCTGTTGCCGAATAGATCTAGATATTGGGGCTTGCTTGTACTGCTAATCTGTGTAGGAATAAGGCGTGGAGGAGATTGATGCTCAAGTTTAGCTTAAGCATAAAGCTCAACATGAAGATTGGAAGCCAGCTATTCCGTCTGTGATCTAAATAGTTGAGGCCTAGGGATAGGTTGAGGAGCGGCACCATGGCCTGAAACTCTAAGTAATCTGGATTTGTGAAGAAATTGGATCCAAGGTCAACATGGAGAATCTTTGGGAGATGGCTGAGTTGGAAGAATAAAAAGTTAAATTATATTGAAGCCATGGAAACAGAGAAAATGAGAGAAATTTCAATTTTTTTGGTATGCATATAATATTCTGGCTGTACTCAAATTTTCTGGTTCTGCACATAATTAATATTTGCACCTAGACAAAATTAGTTTGTCCTTAACATTGCTCTAAAAAAAGCAAAAATACAAAATTAGTTCCTAATTTTTGGGTATCTTTTGAAATCATTCCCTAAACTTTCATTCAGTAGAAATCAATCTCCAAACTTTCTAAAATCACTCAAATGAGTTATTCTTCATATTTACATAATTTAGAAATTTTCTGTTACTTTGTCCAGAAACACTCAAATATGCTATCTTTTAATACAATTCCGTTATTGTGTTTGACATGTAACCGAATTGTAAAAAAAAAGAACACATTTGACTTTTGGACAAAGCAACAGAAAAATTCTAAAGGTTTGAAACGAAATATGATTATGGACTCATTTGAGTGCTTTTAGAAAATTTGGGGACTAATTTCTATCAAATGGAAGTTCAGAGACTGATTTCAAAAAATACTAAAAAATTAGATCTGATTTTGTATTTTTTCCTGAAAAGACAAAATTCTATGTTTTAATTAAGACTTGCATAACTGTTAGATTTTCAATATATGGAACTTCTGTTTGCAATCCATAGTGGCTGTTAGTGAGTGCTAAATTGTGTAACCATCTTCCTAGCACATTGCTATTGAATTTCTATCAATTATTTATCATCCTTAATTTAATATTAATCCTTCTGCAGTGGCAGGCATTGGGGATATGGCTCCAAAATCATCAGATGTATCACATCTAATTCCAAATTAGCGATAGTCAAAGACTCTGGATCCACTAATCTCGAAGCATTGATAAAGGAACCACATAAATATTTTGATCAGGTTATTATTACTGTTCGATCTGGAGATGGAGGTCATGGCGCAGTACTGAGCTTGCCTGTTCAGAAAATCACTTCAAAATCACAGGGAAAGCATGAACACGATAAAAAGAAGAAGAATTCATTTAGAAGAGATTCAGATGGCTCATTGATCTTACCATTGGGTGGACATGGCGGTGATGTAGTTCTATATGCAGATGAAAGCACAGAATCACTCTTGGAATTTCACAAGAAGAAGAGATATAGTGCAAAGCGAGGGGGAAATGTTGATGCCATGGGAGTGTTGACTTCACATATGTGTAATGGGTCTGTGGCTCCAATATTGAGAATACCTGTGCCTGTAGGTTTGTAAACTTTCTTTTTTACTCAGTATTGAATCCCCCCCCCCCCCCCCCCCCCCCCCCCCCCCCCCCCTATAGTGAAGCATGTTTCTATACCACTCTGAGTGATTACAAGGTTTTCATGTGTTGATCCTGCTATTTCTTCTTAACAATGATGCAAGGCTAAATAAGCATGTTGTTGGCCTTTTATCAGTAATTTTTTGTAAGAACCTATGAGAAATAAGTGCAAATTTAGTGGAAGGTGATTCTTATAAAAAATATAAGATTAAAAAAATCAGTACTTTGCACTATACATATCTTTATCTTAGTTTATATTATGGCTCCTGACTTCTCTTGATTTCTAGGGAAGTGGAGGACGATCATTGTGCAGTTTCAATTATGGCCCCAATTCATAAAATTAAGACAATGGATACTTGTTTAAAAGTATAATAACTTTAGTAGGAAATCTATTATCTTTTCCTTTTATAGATATATATAGGTGTTATGAACTTGCTTGGGGAGAAAGAGAGATCTAGAGAGAGGCTACGGAGAAGAGGAGAAATTAGGGTTTGGGGAGAGGAAGAAGAGAATACTTGAAGATAATCTTTGATGGCCGCCAAGGAGGGTCCCCGGGCCTATTAATACCCGGGGAAGGAGGGGGCCGGCCGGCCCCCTCATGTGGGGGCTGAACCGGATTGGTTCAGTCCCCCCTCGACCCTTTTAATGATTGGGGGCTGAACCGGATGGTTCAGCCCCGTTACTTTGTGCGTGCTCCTTTGGTCGCCGAGAATATTTATGCCCCGCGAACCGTAACGCATGCGGGGGCATAACATTCCCCTCCCCATCAAAAACCAGTTTGTCCTCAAGTTGGAAATCTGGGAACCTTTCACGGAACTCCAACAAGTCGACCCAAGAATTATGAACCTCCGCCATATGCTGCCATTTGACGAGCACCTCTGGCCGGTACTCCGTGCCCCGTTTTTTCCACTTGATCAAAAGGATGGCCTCCGGTGAAGGCTGCAATTCGCCGCTACTGGTGGCCTCTGGGAGGGTAGAACTGGCCTGAACTGAATCCCCGGTCTTCCTTTTAAGCACGAACACATGAAATGTCGGGTGAATGCGAGAGCCCTCTGGTAATGCCAGGGTGTAAGCTACTGGACCCACTCGATGGAGAATGCGGAACGGCCCATAGAACCGTGGTGCCAGCTTCTGATTGGACCGCCTAGAGACGGATAGCTGTCGATATGGTTGGAGCTTGAGGAAGACCTCGTCGCCCACCGCAAATTCCCGCTCAGTGCGGTGTCTGCCTGCCTGGACCTTCATGCGCTCCTGTGCGGCCCGTAAGTTGTCCCGAAGTAACGATAAGGTCCGCTCCCGATCCTGTAACGTCCGCTCGACGGCCGGAAGAGCGGTGCTGTCTGGCTCATAAGAACGCAACGTGGGAGGTGGTTTGCCGTACACCACCTCAAAAGGGGTGAGCTTGCTGGCTGTATGAAAGGACGTGTTGTAGCAGTACTCCGCCCAATGTAACCAACGGGTCCACGTGCGCGGTTCATCCATCACGAAGCACCGTAAGTAAGTCTCAACCCCCCTATTGAGGACCTCCGTCTGCCCGTCGGTCTGGGGGTGGTTGGTCGTGCTCATGCGCAGTGTGGTGCCCTGTAGCCGAAAAAGCTCCTTCCAGAATTTGCTCACAAACACTGGGTCTCTGTCTGATATGATAGAGCGTGGAATTCCGTGGAGTCGCACGATCTCTCGGGCAAACAACTCAGTCACTGTCTCCCCTGTGTATGGATGGCTCAAGGCTAGGAAATGCCCGTATTTGGAGAGCTTGTCCACCACCACAAGGATGACGGACTTCCCCTGAGACTTGAGCAGGCCGTCGATGAAATCCATGGAGACAGTCTCCCAAATCTGGTGTGGAATCTCTAGCGGCGTAAGAAGACCCGCGGGTGATGTTGTCTCGTACTTCTGCCGCTGGAAAACCTCGCACTTCCGCACAAATTGTTGGACATCCTGTCGCATGCCCTTCCAAAACACATTAGCCCGGACCCACTGCAGTGTCCGGAGAATACTGGCATGGCCGCCTGTCGGGGACGCGTGAAACTCTTGCATCATGATAGTACGCCACAACGATGTGGCAGGAATGACTATCCGACCCTGGTAGTAAAGCCTCTCACCCTGTAAGTGGTAGCCGGCCTCCGTAGTATGTCCCTGCTGAAGTGCCTCCACAATGGCTCAGAGCTCGGGGTCCAGGTGTACCTCTGCCTGTATCTCATCCAATGACTCGATCACCGGTCCCGAAACGTGGGACATGGAGCTCGCCGGTATGCGTGATAGTGCGTCGGCCACCACATTTTCCTTCTCTTGTTTGTGGGCGATCTCGTAATCGTATCCCAACAACTTTGCCAACCACTTCTACTGTAGTGGGGATGCCAACCGCTGTTCGAGGAAATGTTTTAAGATCTGATGGTCCGTGCGGATCTGGAAGTGGCGCCCCAGAAGGTAAGGCCGCCACATGACGACCGCGTGGAGTATGACCAACATCTCCTTTTCGTACGTGGAAAGCCCCAACGTCCTTGGTGCCAACGCCTTGCTGAAATATGCCAATGGTCGACCCTCCTGCATCAGGACCGCTCCAATCCCAACCCTTGATGTGTCTGTCTCCACGACGAACTCCTTGGAGAAATCTGGAAGTGCCAGCACCGGAGTAGTGGTCATGGCTTTTTTCAAGGCTTGGAAAGCATCCTCCGCCTCTGCGTGCCACTAAAAAGCATCCTTCTGCAACAACTGAGTGAGGGGTCGTGCGATCTTCCCGTAGTCCTTCACGAAACGGCGGTAATACCCCGTCAGCCCGAGGAAGCCCCGTAAGGCCCGTATCGTCGTGGGTTGAGGCCACGTCACCATGCTAGCAATCTTCTTTGGGTCGGCCTGGACCCCATGAGCAGACACCAGGTGGCCCAAATACTCGACCTCGGCCTGCCCGGACGAGCACTTGGACCGCTTGGCATAAAGCTGGTGCTCCCGCAGTATAGTGAGTACGTGTCAGACATGCTCCAGATAGTCTCCCCAGCTCTTGCTGTAGATCAACATGTCATCAAAGAAAACCAGCACATAACGGCGTATAAGTGGTCGGAAAATCTCGTTCATCACCGCCTGAAAGATAGATGGGGCGTTGGCCAGCCCGAACTGCATCACCAAGAACTCGTAGTGACCGTCATGGGTGCGGAACGCCGTCTTGTGAATATCCTCCTCCTTCATCCGAATCTGATGGTAACCGGATCGGAGATCCAGTTTGGTGAAGTGGCTCGCTTCATGTAGTTCATCTAGTAATTCTTCAATCATCGGAATGAGAAACTTGTCCTTGATGGTTGAGTTGTTCAGCCCACGGTAGTCGACGCAGAATCTCCATGAGCCATCCTTTTTCTTCACCAGTATGATCGGTGAAGATAAAGCACTGGTACTGGGCCGTATGACGCTGGTAGCTAGCATCTCGCGTACACTGCGCTCTATCTCTGCTTTCTGAATATGAGGATAGCGATACGGTCGGATGTTGGTAGGATCCGCCCCCGCTTTCAACTGGATCTGGTGGTCACGAAACCTCCAGGGAGGAAGAGTGTGCGGCTCCTGGAAAACATCCTCGAACTGTGTCAATAAGACATGTATCTGCTCGGGCTCCTCAGGGGTGCCTGGCCCGCAGGCCGCCACTCCTTGTACCATGGCCATCGTGCTGCCCTACTCCCCCAATCTCTGTAAGCTCCGGAGAGAGATCTCTTTAAGTGGTGGTGATCGTATGCCATGCAAGCTGTTAGATATTGGGTTCAGTTACTCTTATATATATGTATACCCGGTCCTATTACGAAATAACAAATCATTTTTTATCGCTCAACATGGTATCAAAGCATCGCTCTCTCCGCTAGGGTTCTCCCTCAGCCGCCGCGCCTCTCGCGCCTCTCGCGCCTCTCGCGCCTCCGCTCGTTCGCTCGCATCCACTCGTTCGCTCGCTCGACTCGCCTCTCGCGCCTCTTCTAACCGTCTGGTTCCTCCCGTGCCCTAGACGGAGGCGAGCCGCCGTGATGTCGCCTGCCGTCACTACCTTCTGAAGCCAATAACTGAAGTTCTGCGGCCTGTCGTCCTGATGTCGCCTGAAGCCGCTGCTGTTACTACCTGCCGTCGAAGCCGCTGCTGCTACCTGCCATCGTGAGCCGCTGCGGCTGCTACCTGCCGTTGCTACTTCATCGTGTGCCGCTGCTGCCACCGCAGTCGTCCTGCCGTCGTCCTCCCGTCGAAGCTGCTGACTATTGAAGTTTTTTTTTTTTGCCAAAGCCATGGGGGACTCGGTCACAAGCACCACTCAGACGCCTGTTCCCTCCGGGGATTCTACCAACACTTTTCCTTCCAATGCAAGGTTGGCTACCACTATCCTTACCTCCAACTTTCAGTTGTGGAAAAAGGGGGTTACTATGTCTCTAGCAGGCATCCGACGTACTCACCACCTTACTAGGCTACCTACTCATGCCGTGGGAAGTGCCGAACACGACGATTGGTACAGTGATGATTGTCGTATCTTTGCGCTCCTTCTGAGTTCCATGGATCCATCGGTTCAGCAAATGTGCAAGAATTGCGATAGCACTAAGGAGCTGTGGGACACCCTGCATATGATGTTTTCTCAAGCTAACAACCTCTCTCGTCTTGGTGAACTCTTTCCCAAGATGGCTGAGCTACGCCAAGGAGCCCGTCCTGTCACTGAGTACTTCGCTGAATGGAAGGTCCTTGCCGATGAAATCCTGGATCTTTGGGAGATCCCCTCTACTCGTGAAGGACATCAGGCTCAACGTGAGCATCTGGTCCTCATCTGGCTTCTGAACGGACTTGATCCAAATTTTTCAACAACCAGAACGGAAATGCTTGCGAGTCCTTCGACTTTGCAGACTGCTAGTGTGTTCCATCGTCTGACTAAAGCGGGCTCTGCCGCTTCTCCTGCTGCTCTACATGTTTCCTCCAGCGAGTCCATTGCGCTGGCCTCTCGAGGGGGAAGAGGCACTAGCAACAGAGGTGGTCGGTCTGGTTCTGGACGTGGTCGGGAGACTGATACGCGTCATTGTACTCATTGTGGACGTCGTGGTCACACAAGGGATACGTGCTGGCTCGTGCATGGGAAGCCAGACTGGGCGGCCAAAACCTCGTCAGCTTCACCTCGATCTGCTCACCTTGCCGACTCGACTCCGGCTCCTCCGGGTCACCTCACGGTCCAACTCTCTGAGGAGGATTATCGTCGCCTGCAGGCTCTTCCCGTTTCCTCTCCACCTCATAATGCTGCTGTAGCCCAGACTGTTCAGCCTGCCTGCACTTCTCAGACCACCCAGCGCCCAGTTCAGTGGCTGGCTGATTCTGGAGCTTCTGACCACCTGACTAGCTCTTCAGGTATCTTGCATTCATATCATACCCATTGTGGGTCTTCCATTACTGTTGCAGATGGATCCACTGTTCCTATTGTTGGCTTTGGCAGCTGCAATGTGACACCGGATATGCCTTTATCCTCGGTTGCTCATGTTCCTCAATCTGCTTACAACCTATTGTCCATTAGTAAGCTTACTCGTGATTTAAACTGTATTGCTATCTTCACATCTTCTGGTTGCATTTTTCAGGAACAGTTGACGAGCCGTATTATTGGTAGAGGAAAGCTGCGTGGTGGTGTTTATGTTTTGGATGAAGTTTCCCACATTGCCTGTTCTGCTGCTTCAGCCAAACTCTTGGACCTCCACTACCGTCATGGTCATCCCTCTATGCAGGTCATGCGTCGTTTGTATCCTGAGTTTGGGAAAGTTTCCCATCTCAGCTGCGAGTCGTGTTTGTTTGCTAAACTCCATAGAGTTAGCTATGTTCCTCGTGTAGATGTTCGTGCTTCTGCACCTTTTGATTTACTTCATTCTGATGTCTGGGGACCGTGTCCTGTCCCTACGTTGTTAGGACACAGATATTATGTTACCTTTATTGATGATTTTTCTCGCACGACTTGGGTTTACTTAATGAAAAATCGCTCTGAATTACTATCTATTTTTCAACATTTGTGGAATGAAATTTTTACTCAATTTTCTGTTCGTCTGAAATGTCTTCGTACCGATAATGGGAGGGAATACATGTCACATGCCATGTCTAGCTTTCTTTCCTACAAGGGTATCATCCACCAAACCAGTTGCCCTGATACCCCCCAACAAAACGGAGTGGCCGAAAGGAAAAATCGCCACCTTCTTGAAGTAACCCGGGCTATCCTTCATCATACGCATGTTCCCAAACATTTTGGGGGAGATGCTGTTCTTACCGCTGCCCATCTCATTAATCATCTTCCTACTCATATACTTCAGGGGGAGACACCTTATCGCATCCTTTATCCAGACCACTCGGGGCCTCCTCTACCCTTCAAGGTCTTTGGGTGTGTTTGCTATGTCCGAGATGCTCGTCCCTCCGTTTCCAAACTTGATCCTCGCTCTTTGAAGTGTATCTTCCTTGGATACTCTCGGACTACCAAGGGATATCGATGTTATTCTCCAGAACTCCACAAATACATCATTTCTTCAGATGTTGTCTTCCTCGAATCTGTCTCTTATCGTACCACTGGCTCTCCCCTTCCCTCTTCATCTTCTGATCTCTCTCTTGATGAGATGCTAGTTCCTCGTCCTGATTCTGCCCTCGTCTCTCCGACTGACCTATTGTGCCCCCTTTGGGGACAGGTCTACTCTCGTCGCACTTCTGACAGAACTGAAATACCACCATCTCAGCCTACCTCAACCATTGATGGCTCAACTACTGTTCCTCAGATTGCTCCTGCTAGTGAGGACCAGAACCAAACTGAAGTGCCTGCCGCTCCACCTCTGGCTAATACCGAGCTTCCTATTGCTCTCCGCAAGGGCAGCCGAACTTGTCAGAATAGACCTCTCTTTGTGAGCTCTTATCGGGGGTTGTCTGCTTCTCATACCGCACTTCACTTGATGTTGGATCAGTACGCCATTCCCTCAACGGTTGGGGAGGCCAAAATTCATCCTGGCTGGATGGCTGCTATGCAAGAGGAATTGACGGCACTTCAACTAAATAATACTTGGGAAATTGTGTCTTTGCCGCCTGGGAAGCGTGCTATTGGTTGCAAATGGATCTACTCTGTTAAAGCCAATGCTGATGGGTCTCTTGCTCGCTTGAAAGCCCGCCTAGTTGCCAAAGGCTATGCCCAAACTTATGTGTGGATTATGAGGAAACGTTTGCACCTGTTGCCAAGATGTCCTCTATTCGGATCGTGATCTCTCTTGCAGCCACTCACCGGTGGCCTCTCCATCAGTTAGATATCAAGAATGCGTTCCTTCATGGGTCCTTGGAGGAAGAGGTGTATATGGACCAACCACCTGGGTTCGTTGCTGAGGGGGAGCGTAACAAGGTGTGTCGTCTCCTTGCCTCCTTATATGGGTTGAAACAATCCCCGCGCCAGTGGTTTGCTCGCTTTCGGTCTGTGGTCACCAAATTTGGACTTACCAAAAGTGTCAAAGACTCATCTCTCTTTTATCGGAACTCCTCTGCTGGTACTGTGCTCCTAATTGTGTATGTTGATGATATCGTCATCACTGGTAGTGATCCTAAAGGGATAGCCGATCTCAAAGCGTTCTTACACTCCAACTTCCAAACCAAAGATCTAGGGCTGTTGCGATACTTCCTTGGGATTGAAGTTACTGATCATGACGACTCTATCTTTGTTTCTCAACGTAAATATGCCCTTGATCTGTTATCTGATCTTGGAATGTCTGACTGCCGTCCTATGGATTCTCCCCTTGAACCAGGAGAAAAGGGTCTTCATGCTGAGAGCAAATCTTTTGATTCGCCAGAGAAGTATCGGAGAGTAGTCGGAAGACTTAACTACCTTACTATGACTCGCCCAGATATTGCCTGTGCTGTGAGTAAGGTCAGTCAGTTCATGACCACCCCAACTATCTCTCAATGGGACTCTGTTCTCCGCATTGTTAGGTACATAAAGAAGGATCCTGGTCTAGGAATATCATACAAGAATCGTGGTCATTCCAATATAGAGGCTTACTGTGACTCCGACTGGGCAGGTTGTCTAGCCACTCGGAAGTCCACCACAGGATTTACTATATTTATGGGAGGAAACCTTGTCTCCTGGAAGAGCAAGAAACAGACCACTGTCGCCAGATCTAGTGCCGAGGCAGAGTATCGGGCTATGTCGCACACTGTTGCTGAGATCATGTGGATCAGACAGACTCTTTGTGAAATCGGATACCCTGTTCATGACCCAACTCTGTTATGGTGTGATAATCAAGCTGCAATACAGATAGCAACCAATCCTGTGTTTCATGAACACACAAAGCACATCGAGGTTGACTGTCACTTCGTACGAGAGAAGTATGAAGAAGGTCTTATTTCCTTGAGCCATGTGAAGACTGGGGACCAAGTTGCTGATATTCTCACGAAAGGAGTTACTGGGGTCAGAATGAATTTCATATGTAACAAGTTAGGTCGGGAAAGTTTCCACGACCCAACTTGAGGGGGAGTGTTAGATATTGGGTTCAATTACTCTTATATATATGTATACCCGGTCCTATTACGAAATAACAAATCATTTTTTATCGCTCAACACAAGCAATGGTCCGTCCCCTGCTGAGTAAACTCGAGCGTCATTGATCCCAATCCGTGGTCACCCGTCTCAACTGGCGGAGCCACTGCACCCCAAGGACCATATCAGATCCTCTAATCGACAGGAGGTAGACGTCGGTGTGGCATACGTACCCCTGCATCCGCAACTCTACTCCCTTCATCACCCCTTCACACTTCAACTTGCTGCCATTGGCTGCCATAACCTGAAAAGCGGCCTCCCTGTCAACTGTATGCCCCGCCTTCAGTGCCGCCGCGGGGTTGATGAAGTTGTGGGTGCTCCCACTATCGATCAGAATGGTCACCTGCTCCCTGCCAATCCTCCCAGTGATGTGCAACGTAAGAGGTGTCGTGCACCCCTCCATGGCCTGTATGGAGACCCCAAACTCCGCTAAGTCCAATCCGTCCTCCTCCTCAAGGCTGACAGGATCCTCGTCGTCGTCCTCCTCTCTCAGCATGAAAACCTGGACCTTCTGGCATCGATGTCCCGGGGCGAACTTCTCATCACAGTTGAAACACAGACCCTTCTCCTTCCTTGCCTGCAGCTCAGGCCAAGTAAGTCTCTTCACCGTCGGTCTAACTGTCGGTGGTAGCTCCCTTCAGCCCGTCACTGGGTCTGTTGGGGCTCTTCCCATGGCCCGGTTTCGTTGGCGGTTGAAGCGCTCCTCCTGTATCCGCGCCAGGCTGATGACATGACTCAAACTGCGAGGCATGTAGGCGTGGACCTCGTCCCGCAAGAAATCCTTCAGGCCGGATACAAAACAACTCAGGAGTGTCTTCTCTTCCCAATTGACCCGATTGGCCAGCCGTTCGAACTCAGTGCGGTACTCCGTCACCGTTCCCCTCTGTCGAAGCTTCTGCAGCGTGGCCTCGACGTCTTCATACTCCAGTGGTCCGAAACGTGCGGAGAAAGCTTCCACGAACTCCATCCATGGGGCGTAATCACGGCCACGTTGGAACCATTTGGTCCACTGATAGGCGTCGTCTTCCAGATGGAAGGCCGTCAACTGTACCCACTGCTCCTCGGGAATCTCCGGGTAATTGAAGAATAATTCGTCCTTTTGCACCCATTCCAACGCATCCCCGTCCCCTCTGAACCTCGGAAAATTCATCCGGGTCCTTTTTGGTTGCATGTAGGCCCGCTGGTTTCCCCGTCCGTGTTCCCCTGCCTCCTGTCCCGCCACATACGGTCGTCTCTGGTCCATCGGCCCGTGGGGAGGCCCCTGAAAGCCGGGGTAAATGTTGCCACCCCGACCTTCTCCCATGCGCTGTCCCCCTCCATGTTGTGGGATCGGTGGAGGGTGGTCGTGGACCTGAGGTTTTCCGAACCCCGTAGGAGGACCGTAAGTCCTTGGTAGTGGCAAAATTCCGGCAACACCCCCAATCGGAGCGCCCGGAACCCCATACGGTCGAGGGTACGGCGCGGCGTGCTCGAGGGGTCTCCAGGCAGTCGAATAGGTCCCCCCGTAGGGAGGATAGGCGGTCGGATTGGCAGCTGGGACGCCCGCCTATCGCTGGATCCGCCCACCTGTTCAGGATTGGGCGGCTTCCGTCGGTCCCCCAGCCCCCACCTGCCGTCGGAGCAACCCCGGACGCCCCTTCCGAAGCCTCTGCGAGCCACCGTGGCAGATTTCCGGGTCCTCTGGACCCCTCGCCCTCTGATCCGTGCGCAGGAGCACGATCGGCCCCTCAAACAGCCAGCGGCTGCTGTGCGTGAGAGGGCTCTCCGTCGGATCCCTCATGGCTGATTTGTTTCCCTCTTAGGCCTTGTGTGAGGAGGGATTTGATCTCCTATAGGCGGGCATCCCATCGTTCTTCCAAATTTTTTGTGGAGGATTTGATTTGTTCTTCGATCGCCGCCACCGTGTCCGCCAATCTTACGTAGTTCTCCTCGATGACAGCCAAGCGCGCGTTCTCGGCCTCGGAGCGCGTCACCATGGTCGCATGAAGGATGCTCTGATACCAAATGTTATGAACTTGCTTGGGGAGAAAGAGAGATCTAGAGAGAGGCTACGAAGAAGAGGAGAAATTAGGGTTTGGGGAGAGGAAGAAGAGAATACCTGAAGATAATCTTTGATAGCTGCCAAGGAGGGTCCCCGGGCCTATTAATACCCGGGGAAGGAGGGGGCCGACCGTCCCCCTCATGTGGGGGCTGAACCGGGTTGGTTCAGCCCCCCCCCCCCCCCCCCCCCCCCCCCCCCCCCCCCCCCTCGGCCCTTTTAATGATTGGGGGCTGAACCGGATGGTTCAGTCCCATTGCTTTGCGCGTGCTCCTTTGGTCGCCGAGAATATTTATGCCTTGCGAACCGTAACGCATGCGGGGGCATAATAATAGGTTCTTCTGCATAGTGTTTGGCCGACCACGACAGTACTCCAATTGTCATAGATGATCCCGTACGCAATGTCTTGGTTATTTTGATGGTTGTAACACTAGTATCCCTTATTTTCATAGTATATAGTATAGATAAAGTCGCTCTATAGTTGACCTAGTTGACATATATGATTCTTATACGATTTCTTTTGAGCAAGCGAGAAGTTTCAGAAGTTAATGTCTGGGAGAGGAGATCTAAAGCTTAGAAAATTCAGTCTTTGTACCATAGGGCCAATGATAGATCAACTATATAATATATTTGACAAATGCTTATTTAATGAGTACCAAGGCTTATAAGCAATGCGATATTTAGTAGACCGAAGTTGCTATTAGGTATTAATGTATCTACATATCTGAGTATTGGCATAACTGCTTGTCTAAATGCCCAAACTTGCAAGAAGTTATTATTTCTTTTTGGAAATATGGCATTGCTATTGACCCTTTAAAACATCACAGGTACGGTTGTGAAACTGAAAAAAGGGAAATTCTTAGCTGATTTGGCACGGCCAGGTGATGAAATTCTTGTTGCAAGGGGTGGGCAAGGAGGGGTTAGTTATGATGTTTTCTGTATTAATTATTACTATAGATGCAATTATCTATGATTTTTTATGGCATCTATTATATCAGTGCATTGCTAGTATTTGTTATTTTTCATTCCTTTTAAGTTTTTATGATACCTTATGATGCAGGACGGGCTGTGAAAAAGGGGCGTGCCGATGCCAATGCATTCTTAAGTGAGTGTGCGGAATGAACACGAACAAATCCAACTGAAATTATGCATGTATGATTTAAAATTAGCCGGAATCAACTTTTAGCAACTATAATTATATAAATTTGGCTAATCTACACAATGTTAATTCACTTTTCAAGCACACGAACAATATTAAATACTTTCTCTGCGAGGAAGAATTTTCAACCGCAATTTGTACAAACAAGTTTTATAGAATTAAAAGAAAGTGAACAATAACGCTATTGATCTCAATACCCAAGCACATATAACATATGTATCCAATATTCAATAAAGAAAATGGTAACGGAATACATCAATACTCATGCAACAACGAAATCCGGTGGCGGTGGTAGGCGTGGCTCCACGAGATGAAGGCAATGACTGTACTGGTATAACCAATTTTCAGGCCCAATTGGAGGACTGAGGGGATGAATGGTTGGAGAGGGGGAGGTGGGGGACTTGCGGATGAAGTGGAGACAGAAAGAGGGTTTGGGGTTACAACAGTGAAAGAGGAAAAGGGGACTTGCGATGGGGGAAGAGAAGATGTATAGGCGCACAAATCGGTTCGGGAAAGACCAGTCTTAGCTTGCAGTGGATAATCGTTGATGAGGATAGGTCGCTGGGGATGTTGGGGCTGGAAGGAGGGAGGGGAAGTGGTTGCGGAAGAGGGGCCGGGAGATGCAAGTTGTTGCAGTGGGGGACTCGATTGAGTACGGGGAGTGGTTGAGGCCCTTAGACAGGGAAATACCACTTGCCACAGGGACGATTAGCGAGGAGGACAGGTCTTCTGTGATTAAACAACGGAAGGGTTAGGCGAGGGCGATCGGGAACGGAAGAGATAGCTTCGCTTCAGAGGGGGGAGGAGTTGATCTAGCAGTTAAGATGTTTTGGTGGTTCCACGACAGAGAAAATAGGCGGTTAGGGCTAAAATCGTGTGGGAGAAAACAGAGAGATATGGAAACGGGAGAAATTGACTGAAATTAACCGGAACGTCGCACCCCGGGATCTCGCGGCATCGCACCACGAATGATTGCCGATTCTGGATTCGCTCACAAAATAAACAATCCAAGGAAATGAAAGCATCCACCCCTATTCATAACCAGAGGGGCGGTGGGCACCCAGCGTGAACGGCGATGAGTGGCCGTTACACCCGGTGTCCTAAAACACTAAATATAAACTCAAATAAAAAAACAAAATACATATAAATAGTAAAACGACGCTCCGGATGCGCTCGCGGTCTCGGATCGTCGATCCGATCAATGCATCTGTTACGGCGATTGACGAGGGAGACGAGGGTGAGGGGCAACCTCCGGTGTGGCGAGTTTTTCAACGTCGGGAGGGCGGCGGGCGTGCCGTTCCGACGTAGACGACGCCGTATCATGGAGGTGTTTTTCTTTCCGCATTACTTTAATTATTTCCTTAAATGCCTTTGTATGTCCTTAATTATCCGGCAGGTCGGACCACTTTGTTAGGGCTTCAGAAATTTTGGAGGAGGGGGAAGGGGAAACGAGAGAGAGAGAGGGAGAGGAATTTCAGAAATAGAGGAGAGAGAGGGAGAGGAATCGTCGATCCCTTCATGCCATTTTGGACAGCTTTCCGGACCTCTTCGCCGACGAGACTCATTTTCCCCCGCCTCGACCCACGGATCACCGAATTCCACTACGTGAGGGGGTGTCCGCCATTTCAGTTCGGCCATACCGCTACGGATACGCCCAAAAGGGCGAGATAGAGACCTTGGTCAGAGACATGCTCTTAGTAGGCATCATCTGTCCGACTGTCCCAGCGCCAGCCCCTTCTCGAGTCCCGTCCTCCTAGTACGCAAAAAGGACGACAGCTGGCATTTCTGTGTCGACTATCGGGAACTCAACAAGGCTACCGTACCGGATAAGTATCCAATTCCGCCTATGAGTCCGAGTTGATGGCCCTTGTCCTCGCCATTTAGCATTGGCGGCCGTACCTGCTGGGCTGCCACTTTACCATCCGGATGGATCACCATAGCCCGCGCTATCTCCTCCACCAGAAGATCGCCTGCCTGACACAACAAATCTGCATAGCCAAACTCCTCGAGTATGACTTAGACATTGAGTTTCGGTCCGGGGCGTCCAACCGAGCGGCTGATGCGCTCTCCCGCCATCCGCCAATGGCCCACCTGACGGCTATCTCACGACCCTATTGGGAGGAAGCCATCCTTCTTCAGCAGGAAGTGGCCGCCGACCCCGCGTGTCAGACAATCGTGGGAGCTCTCCGGGCAGACCCCACGGCCCGCCCACCGTACCGCCTCTACTACCAGGATCGCCTCGTACTGCCCGCCGCTTCACAGCTGATATCACGTCTGCTCATCGAGTTTCATGCTACTCCGGATGGCGGTCACGCGGGTGCTTTCAGGACATACCGCCGCCTCGCCGCCTCCTTATATTGGCCAGGAATGTTCCAGAAGGTCAAGGCCTTCGTCGCCGCCTGCCCACCATGTCAGGGGGCCAAATACGAGGCAACTTTTCCGGGGTGCCTTGTCCAGCCCCTCCCCATTCCGACGCAGGTATGGGAAGATATTTCAATGGACTTTATTACTCGCCTACCCCGCTCCAAGACTTGGGACTGCATCCTGGTGGTGGTGGACCGTCTGTCCAAGTATACTCACTTCATCCCGCTCCGCCACCCATTCACGGCCCCCGGGGTGGCCGCCGCCTTCGTCGACGGAGTAGTCCGTCTACATGGGTTCCCTCGCTCATTTGTCAGCGACCGCGATCCCCTTTTTCTCAGTGCCTTCTGGCAGGCGCTCTTCCGGATGCAAGACACACACCACGTTATCAAGGCGTGCGCCTAGGCGCACAGGGCGCAAGTGGCTGCGCCTATGGGAGGGTAAGGCGGGCGAGGTGCGCTAGGAGCGCCCCAGGCGCGCCTAGGCGAGCGCCTAGCGTGCCTTAAGGCGCAAATTAGGCGAGCGCCTAGCATGCCCTAATTATTCTTTATTTAGGTTTTCAGACAGTCTTATTACCGACCCGCATTTCCGCTGCTCCTCTTGGAATTTCCGGTGCCGCTCCTCTCGCTGCCGCCGCAGCTCGACGACGATCTACACCAGCCGACGGCTCCGCTGCTGCTCCTCTCGCCCGACGGCTCTAGGCTCCACCTTTCAGAGTGCTCGACGACTCCCTTGCTCCTCGCTGCTGCGTGCTCGATGGCGATCTACACCAGCCGGATAACTCTTCGCTGCTGCGTGCTCGACGACTCCATTGATCCTTGTCGGCATAGTCGTTACCTCGCATCCGCCGCCGTTAGTGCTTGAAGGTGAATTATTTTCTCCCCTTTTTTCAAGGGTTGATCCTCTAAGAATTAAGATATGGGGAGAGAGTGTTAGGTAGAATGATCTTGCGTGTGTGATTTTTCAATTTCTAAATATTTATTATCTTAACAGCTGAATGGTGGCAAGCTTACGGGGCTTCAACTCCTGACCTAAGAAGATTTGCCATAAAAGTGCTTTGCCTTACCTGCAGTGTATCTGGCTGTGAGCAAAATTGGAGTTTTTTTGAACATGTAAGCATTTATAATTTATTATCGGTGATTTATATATTGATGAAAGCTTATTGATTTATTTAAATGGTTATTTTTATTGCAGATTCATAGCAAAAAAATAAACAGATTAGCTCAACGACGCTTGAATGATTTAGTATTTGTGAAGTACAATAGAGCGTTCAGACGTCGATATGATGCACGTGATCGTATAGATCCGATTTCGTTGACAGATATTGATGATAGCAATGAATGGTTGATGGGCAGAATGGAGGCAGATACTGGGCTGAGCAGGAGGAGGAATTGGCCTTTGATGATGAGTTTTTGACTTGGGGTACAGTTGCTAGAGCCACTGGAGTAGAAGAGGAAAGCAATCGCACACACTTATCAAAAGGAAAGAATGCGCTTCGTACAAAGATATTTGAGAAAGAGAACATATCTAAGACGAAGGTTCCTACTCCTGTAGTCCTTAGAGATGATGCTGATGTCGATGAAGAAGAAGCTGAATACAACGAAGAAGAAGAAGATTATAGTGACAACGAAGAAGATGATGAAAACATGGTCTTTTCAGAGGATGAGTAGCGAGGTGAGTAATAAATTATTTAAATTTCAGAATACTTTATCTTTTATTTAAATTATATAATAATAAGTGTTTTTCTGATTGCTTTAGTGCATATTATGCATATGAAAAATAAATAAAGCAATATGATAAGCTGCAAATCCAGGTATGTTGATCGTCTGATCCATGTTACATTTCCTCTATATGACTTCATATATGAATATTCATGTTTTTGTTGTATTGACTGTCTATTATATGAATATCTATGTTTCTGTTTTATTGAACATCTATTATAGATTCATGTTACATTTCCTTTATGTGTTAATATGGTAGTAGATGTTTTTATATGTATTTGGTATTTAAAAAATAATATTTGGTCATTTATTTCTTTTTTGCGCCTCACGTGCCTCAGGCGCGCGCCTGCGCCTAGGCTCCAGGACCCCTTTGCACCTTGGTGCGCCTTTGATAAACTTGGGCACACAGCTCCACATGAGCACCGCATACTACCCGCAGACGGACGACCAGTCTGAGGTCATGAACCGCTGCCTGGAGACGTATCTGCGTTGTTTCGTATGCGACCACCCGCGGGTTTGGGCCAAGTGGCTATCCTGGGCCGAATACTCCTTCAACACCTCTTTCCACTCCAGTACCGGCACCACACCCTTCGAGGCAGTCTACGGTCGACCTCCTCCAATTTTGAGCCGCACCATCCCCGGTGAGTGTGAGGTCGCCGCGGTGGACAGCTTACTCCGCGACCGTGATACCATGCTTCAGCAGCTGCGCCAGCACCTCCAGCGGGTACAAGATCGGATGGTAGCCGCGGCCAACTGCCATCGCCGCAACGTCCAGTTCAGCGAGGGGGACTCTGTCTTCCTCAAACTCCGGCCACACCGCCAGGTGACGGCGGTCCCGCGAGTTCACTCCAAGTTAGCGGCCAAATTCTACGGGCCTTTTGAGATCGTTGCTCGGGTGGGCACTCAGGCGTACCGCCTCCGCCTACCTCCGGAGAGCCGCATTCATCCCATGTTCCATGTTTCACAGCTCAAGCGGGTGATTGGCGATCATCTCGTCGAGGAGATGCTTCCATCGCCGGACCCTGGCGCCCCCTCCGACATTCCAGCCACAACGCATCGCGGAGACGCGCATGATACAACCTGCATCACAACCAGTGGAACAGGTCTTGGTGTTATGGCAGGGACTTCCACCCTCGGAGGCGACGTGGGTAGATCGCGCCGACTTGCATCACCAGTTCCCAGACTTTTGCCTTGAGGACAAGGCAAATTTCCCAGACGGCAGCATTGTTACGACGATCGACAAGGGAGACGAGGGTGAGGGGCAACCTCCGGTGTGGCGAGTTTACCAATTCCGGGAGCGCGGCTGGTGTGCCGTTCCGACGTAGCCGACGCCGTATCATGGAGGCGTTTTCCTTTCCGCATTACTTTAGTTATTTCCTTAAATGCCTTTGTATGTCCTTTATTATCCGACACGTATATAAGCCGGTAGACTTGTGTTGTTGGGTATGCTGGATGATTATGAAGAAGTGTCTCTCTCCTCTATTTCTGAAATTCCTCTCCCTCTCTCTCCCTCTCTCTCGTTTCCCCTCCCCCCTCCAAAATTTCTGAAGCCCTAACAGCATCCCATGCAAATATGTAAAAGCGGGTCCCGCCGAGTGGTGGCCCGATCTCCTCCATCGATCACGATCACGTGGCTGATCCCCATCACCTTATCTCTCTGAAACTTAGTTATCATGTCATTAGAATATGTTTAGTTTTTTTTTTGCTCTATTTGGATAGATAACAGCTATACTTTGATATTGCATTCAGATTTAGCAACGATTTGTTGTACGTATGATGGAGAAAAGTAGTATTCGTTTTTTTTTCCTCTATTTTTATAATACTTTATCTCTATGCAACTTAGTTATCATATCATTAGAATTCTTGTTGCTCTATTTTTATGACTGTATTTTGATGAGAAATGCGTAAACCAATCTTTTAGTTTGTTAAAGCCCATTGTAAAAGCTCAAACTAAAGACCCGTTGTAGATTCTTTGTCTCTCTTGTATTTAGTCTCACATCTCCTAACAAAGATTATTTCTCCTCGTCTACTCTATATAAAAAGGGGAGTCTCAATGTAATAAGTGAGAAATATAGAATAATAAATTTTATTTTCAAATTCACACATGGTATCAGAGCCTGACGAATTTCTTCACTGCTCTACTTTCGAGTGGATACTCCCTGTCTCTCACGAACCTCTCCGATCTCGTGTGAACACTCCTGGCCTCACATGAGAGCTCCCTTCTCGCACGACTACTGCGACCTCACTGTGTGTCCTATAAATGTCTGCTCCAGCGAGCTCAGGCGTCAAGTCCCACGAGCTCCAACTCTCGTGAGTTCCTTCTCGGTTCTTGACGTCTTCAGCTTCTTCCGAACCCAACTCCCGTCTCGTGCTAACTTGGTTCCCGTGAGTTCTTCCCTACGACTTCCATCTCATGCGAGTTCTGACCGGCGATTTACAATCCTCGCGAGCATCACATACTCGCATGTTCGCTTGAGCTCATGCGTATTTCCCGCGAGCTCTTCCCTCTCGGGCGAGAAGCATTTCACTTATGCGACCTCCCGCAAGTTTCAATCCTCTCGTGATCACTGACCTCCCGCGAGTTCTGTCGCTTGATTCAAGTTCTCTCACCTCTCGCCCACTACAACCGCCCGCTTCATTCCCCGCACTCCACCTCTCCTGTGTTCCTTCTCGCGACCTCCTTACCAGTCCCATTTTTGTTCGACAACGAGTGATGCGTACTTGCGGGTGAAACATACGTGTGAGCGCCACATTCCCGCAGTGCTGCATTCTGCGAGCTCCTGCGCATTACAGTCATCCTGTGCCTCTCCTCGAGCTCCGCTTGATCCCCCCCTTCTTTTTTTATAAGCGTCAGTTGGACGTTCCTCATCCTCTTCCTGCATTTGCTCGTGCTAAATTATGGGGACACACTCTCTCTCTTTCTCTGGCTTCAACTGTCACATCTTATAAACTCACACTAATTTCCAGTGCTTTCGGGAACCTCAGTACATCTTCCAAATTGACTGGAGCCAACTATCATGATTGAAGTGTCTCATTCACCTTCCTTTTGCTATCTCAGTGCAAAAGACAAAAGTTATCATCTCAATAATACTTCTCTCGAGCCTACATCTCCCACGTATGCTGACTGAGACATCATTGATGCTCTTGTCCGTACATGCCTTGCAAACAGTCTTTCTGATGCATGTTTACCCATCATTCAACATGAAGTGACCGTAAAGACAGCTTGAAATCATCTTGGTGCTCATTACTCCAAATGTGTCAAAACGTCTAGCAGCTACACACTGTACTCGGATCTCTTTGCCTGACTGAACCTCTCTCCCTACGCAGCTTACCAGGAAGCTCAGTATCTTGACGCCGAGCTTCTGCAATATCGTCCTTTCTTTACTGACATTGCAATCCAACATAAGCATTTTGAGTAGTTCTTTGTTGTTTTCTATCTTTTGTGTCTTCCCGAGTCCTACGAAATGATCCTTCAGCATATATTGAGAGAACTAGACATTCCCATATTGGATGCTACTGCACTTGTGTTTCTACTGTAATCAACCTCCTGAATCGACCTCTGATAGCCCCCTTCCACCCTCCGAGAATTATGCTCATACTGCTTATTGTGGAACATATTGGGCCGTGGAGACCGCACTGACAGTCGGGTGGTGGGGGTGCGGTCTCCCCATTTGCTCTTATTGCAGCAAATTTGGTCATCCTGTAGTGCCGCTTTGCGACGCACCCTCATCTCCAACCTCAGACTTCTTCTCAGACCACCTCCACACTACTACCGGAGTCTGGCTGATGGTTTTTCCTACGAATATTGAAGCTATGATTAATGCTTCCAAGAAATCTGCCTTTGTTGCCACTTCTTCAGGTAGTGCATGTGTTGTTTCTCCTGGTAGTGGCTCATCGATTTTGGTGCAATCAATCGTATGACTTGAAACTCCTTTTCCTTCACTCATCTCGAGAGACATACCGGTTACCACTAGTGTTTGTGGCAGGCGACTCTCCTTCTCCAGTTTGTGGAAGTGGAGTTCTTACTACCACCTTCCGTCTCATACTGGACGACACCTCATATGTCCCAAATTTTCCTTGCAATCTTTTATCTGTCAGTGCACTTACAAATTTACAATGATGTATCTTAATCTTTTCAACTCATTGTTATCAGGACCTTCAATCGAAGAAGGCGATTGCTACTGAGACTGAATCTTGGCGGTGGGTGGGGTGGGGGTGGGGCTCTACCATCTGGTTGATCTTCCCACTTTCTTAGCATTAACAGTCTCACTCCTTCAATGACATCACCATCTTGGCCATCCTCCTTTACGTCTTCTTTAGGAGATTTTGCCATATATATCTGAGTCTTTCCTATAATGTGAAGTCTGTCAATACGACAAACATCACCAAACTAGTTTTCCTGTCAAATTATTGAAGAGTTATATAGGACCTTTTGATCTTGTTCATTTTGATGTTTGGGTCCAAGTCCCACTAGTCTGTTAGCGAAAGAAGCATGTATTTTATTACTTTTGTCGATGATTATTCTATGTATACTTGGGTGTATCTTCTAATAGAACGCTCTGATTTTTTTTTTCAGTTTTTCAAAAATCCATAATGAAATTTACACTCAATTTGTTACTGCTTTGAAATTTTACGCACAGATGATGCCAAGGAATATATGAGCTAACAATTCTCCCTTTTTTGCAGTTATAATGACATTCATTAGACCAGTTGTGTGCATACATCACAACAAAATAAGGTGTCTGAACGCAAAAATAGTTATCTTCTCGATGTTGCTCGCACTCTGATGAATGCTCCCAGGTCATATTGGGGGAATGTCGTTCTTACTTATTGTTTTCTCATTAACTGTATGACATTTACTCTTCAGGTAAGCCTCCCTTTTTTATTCTTCATCCAAATGGTACCAGTTTTTCCCTCACTAATGTTTTTGGTTGTATTGCCTTCACTGACACTACAATATTTGGTCGTGGCAAGCTCTCCAATTGCGCTACGCCGCCACCAAATGTATTTTCATGGGATATCACTCCATTGAACCGATTTCCAAATATCAATATGTCTCTGCAAGTGTCACTTTCTTCGAAACCTGTTGGGAACAGTGCCCAACAATGTTCCCGATTTGAAGAAGTGCTCAGATCAACGATAAGTACAATATGTATTTGATGGTGTGTTCAGTTTATGCTTGCAGAGATTAAACAATATGTCCAGTATTTCTCAAATTCCACTAAGTACAATATCGTCGAGAAGGACTGGACATATCGTTGAATAAAGCACTCGTACATCGTCGAGATTGCATACAGAGATAAGCTGAAGGACAGTTATCCTCGAAATGATATGGACAACTCAACGATATTGTTGTGACAACAAAGCTCACACGACGATATCGTCGTAAAGAACATGAAGAATCAATCAAGTTGTATATCGTCGTGTCGATCTGTATCTCACAATGATATCGCTGAAAGGCTAAAGTCAAAGTATTCGAGAGTGTCGACGACATCGTCGTATAAAAGTCTTATCGCCGAGAAGACTAAGAAAGAACTTGTAAAGGCAGCCGATAGAAGAAGAATGGATTATCGTCGAAATGATCAAAACGATATCGACGAGAAGTAAGAAAGATCAAGACGTTATCACCGAAAAGACAGTATGGTTTCAACGACATCGTCGAGAAGACTAGAAGTTACCAACAAGATTACGACGACATCTTCATATCGTCGATAGTGCAAACAGAGCTATGATATCAAGTATATTCGAGATATCATTCTCTGAAGAAGACTTGAAGATGTGTCTAAGTCCAAGATGGATCGTCTTAACGACAAGATATGTCGTCGAGACGTTGCAAATATCGTCGAGACAGGTCAAGACATTTCAAATCGCGCTGTCTGCATTTAATGCCGCCGCATGATGGTCCAATCAACGCTTGCCGTTAAGGAATGAGCTCCTGACACTTAAGGTACATTCTAGGAGACCGTTAGCCGACTCCTCAGAGATATACATGGAATAAGTGTCTGCCTTAATTCAACACAGAGAATACTCACAAAATTTTCAATTGAACAGTAATACGGCCGCGAGAAGGAGGAACAAGAACCGGCGAACTAAACTTTCACATCAAGTGTTCTACAAGTTTCAGTCTAGCACCATCGACTGATAAGAAGTGTTCCAGATCGAAGAAAGGATTAAAAGAGGAACCTGTTCTTTTCAAGAAAAGATCTGAAGCATTCTCTTCATATCCAAGAAGCCAATCTTCATTCGGCTCAAGTTTGAGTCCAGCACCATTGACTGATAAGAACTGTTCAAGACTGAAGAAGAGATTGAAGAAGAGTCCGTGCTGTCCAAGATAACATCAAAAGCATCTTCTTCAAGTCCAAGAAGCCAATCATCAACAGGCTAGAGAAGTTGTTTCTCAAAACCTTTTTCTGTAGGGCTTGAGGGCCTGAGCTGTAGGATCTGTTTCAGATCTGAGATTTGTAGGGCTTGAGGGCCTGAGATTTGTAGGGCTTAAGGGCCTGAGACTTGTAGGGCTTGAGGGCCTGAGTGTAGGGCTTGAGGACCTGAGCTGTAAGATCTGTTTCAGATTTGAGATTTGTAGGGCTTGAGGGCCTGAGTGTAGGGCTTGAGGGCCTGAGATTGTAAGGCTTGCGGGCCTGAGTATTTGGTGGAGTTTACCGACTCTAGCACACTGCTAGATAGGCGCAGAGGGACAGTGGACTACTCAAGACACCCTGTCTTGAGGAACCACTATAGATCCGTGAGTGCTTTCTGTGATTTGCTCTTAATCTTTAAAATATTACTTTAGGATCTTCATAAGAACAGACTCAAAAGAAAGAGGGGCAATATATTTTAAAATACCTATTCACCCCCCTCTAGGTGATTTGGCAACATCCATAACTAACAAAACTACTCCCTACTTCTCCAAGGACGACATATCCTTTTCTGTTGACATCTCACTTCCTATCCCACCTCCTCTCCGCCAGTGTTCCCGTCATCTCTTCATATCATTCATGCTCCTCCACCCGATGTTGCATCTCCTGCACCCCTTCCTCCGCAAATCCCCCATCCTCTAATCCAACCTTTTCCTTATCAATGTGAAAGACGTCCTACTCTTCCCACTCTTATTGCTCCTTCCACTTCCGCTTCACCCATGTCATCTTCCAAACCAACTCTCTCCTCTTCAGAAAGCTTCGTCCACTCAGAGGACTCAGACTAGGATGTTCCCATTGCTCTACGAAAAGGAGTACGATTGTCTACTCAACATCCTCTTGCTGGTGTGGTTTCTTATGCCAACCTTAGTCCTTCTTGCAGCAAGTTTGCCTTGGCATTATCTTCCACTACTATCCCTTAAACATATGATGAAGCTCTTTGTATGCCTTAATGGAAAGCAACCATAGTGAGGAAATATTTACTTTAATATCACAGGATACTTGGACACTTGTTCCCACAACTCCTGGTGACGATATTGTTGGATGTCGTTCGATATTTGTCATCAAATTTCTACTTAACGACACTGTGGATCGATTTAAGGCTTGTTTGGCCGCAAAAGGTTTCACCCAGACATCTAGTATTGACTTCTTTGATACATTCTCTCTAGTTGCATGTATTAACACTATCTGAGTTCTCTTCTCTGTTGCTGTCATTCGGGATTTGTACATGTTCCAACTGGATGTCAAAAATATATTCTTATATGAAGATTTGTATGAGAAGGGGAGCCTTAGCGCACTGGTTAAGGTGTTGCCGTGTGACCTTGAGGTCACAGGTTCGTGTCCTAGAAGCAGCCTCTTGCAAAAATGCAGGGTAAGGTTTGCCTACATTTCACCCTTGTGGTTGGGACCCTTCCCCAGACCCTCCCTGTGTGGGGATGCTTTGTGCACCGGCTGCCCCTCTATGAAGATTTGTTTGAACTAGTATACATAGAGCAACCTCCTGGTTATGTTTTTCAGGGAGAATCCCAAGTATGCAAGCTGCAAAAGGCCATATATTGTCTTAAACAAAGTCATGGAGCATGGTTTGACAAATTCAGTCATATATCATTTCTACTATTATTTTTACTGAAATAATGCATATTACTCTCTTCATACAGAAGGCTGATCAGGGTATGGTTATTCTTTCCATATATGTGGATAACATCCTTCTCATCGGAGATGACTTATCTGTCATAGAAATAATAAAGAAACATTTTCAGACACATTGTGTAACTAAAGATATGGGGACTTCCCGATATTTTGGGGGGATTGAGATTGCAAGACGGAACAACGATGTAGTCCTTTCCCAATGAAAGTATGTCATAGGTCTACTTGAAGAAACGTGCCTTATTCAGATGAAGTCTACCTGAGATCCAATGTCTATGGGCACAAACATACTTGGGGATGGGTCATCTCCTCCTCCCAAGGATATTACTCATTACATACGTCTCTGATACCATTTGTAACAACCCAACCCTCATATTATCAGAAGAATTGTTCGTTTTGGTTTATCTCAACCCATACTGAGCTGAACCGCATGATTTTGCCCTTTTTCATAGGTGGTCTACGAGCACTTCCCAGGAGGTTACCATCCCAGGACTACTCCCACCGGAGTACGCTTAACTTTGGATTTTCTAACACAACTCCACCGGTTGTTCTGAAAAGGTGCCTCTTATATTTGATGATCCGAATTATTACTTAAGCCCAATAACTTTTCCTTCAATTCCGATGTGAGATCCGGTTCATTCCTGCAATTTCTTTCACCTATAAGCCAGCCATTCTAGAAGCTTGTCATGAGCTACTTTGTCTGGGCTTCACTGCCCCAAAGTACTCCTTGCCCTGATTGGATTCAGGATGTTACATGGCCACCAGCTTCCGTATGGTTCGTCTCCGAATCACACATCGTACTGTAGGAGGTCGACTCTGATACTATTTGTAACGACCCAACCTTCACAATATCAGAAGTATTGCCCTCTTTGGTTCATCTCAGCTAAATGCCTAGGTGAAGTATAATATAAGATAAGTGTAGAGAAATACAGGACCTTGTATATTTTCTTCTATATCTTAAATACAATGTATGAATACACATATATAGGAGGGAGAAAGAGAGGAAATCCTTATACACAATGTGGGACTAAAGGGAGAGAGAGAAATAAGAGAATACAAATGGGCTCCAGAATAGGCCATTACATGGGCTTTTCTAACACTCCCTCGCAAGCTGGAGCGTACAAGTCGTAGGCACTCAGCTTGGACAGGAATTGATAAAAAAGGGTTCTTGATAGGGCCTTGGTGAGTATATCAACAACTTGGTCGGTACCCGGAACATGCTTTAATTCTGTCTTCTTCATTTGAACTTTCTCCCGGATGAAGTGACAGTCCACTTCAATGTGTTTCGTTCTTTCGTGGAAGACCGGGTTCTTAGCTATGTGTATAGCAGCTTGACTGTCACATAGTAAGATAGCAGGTGAGGAAAGTTTTACTCCTAGATCAGCAAGAAGACTTTCAAGCCATGTGAGTTCAGAAACCACTGATGTCATCGAACGGTATTCCGCCTCAGCTGAAGATCGAGCAACCACAACTTGTTTCTTACTACACCAGGTAACCATGTGACCACCAAAGTAGGTGCAAAAACCACTAGTAGACCGGCGATCATCCAGGGAACCAGCATAATCTGCATCAGAATACACAACCAATGTTGGACTAGAGGACGAGGTTTTGTATACCAGCCCTTGACCGGGGGCTGTTTTCAGATATCTTAGGATGCGTTCGACGGCCTGAAGATGGGACATTCGAGGAGAATGCATAAATCGGCTGACAACCCCAACAACAAAGGATATATCTGGTCTCGTGACTGTAAGGTAAACCAGTTTCCCAATAAGTCGTCGATAGTACTCTGGATTTGGAAGAGCAAGATCATCATCAGAGGCATGTGCACACAACTTGTGATTGACATTCATAGGAGTGTTAATTGGCTTGCTTCCAGAGTAGCCAACATCCTAAAGAAGATCGAGACAATACTTCCGTTGAGAGAGGACAAGTCCATCAGGACGTCTCACGATCTCAAGACCAAGGAAGTATCGAAGGTTCCCCAGATCTTTGGTTTGAAAGACTGAACTAAGATGCTGTTTGACCGCTTGTATTCCTTTTGAATCATCTCCTGTGATTAGGATGTCATCGACATACCAACAGAAGAACCGTGCCTGTAGTTCGATGTCGAGTGAAGAGAGAGAAGTCCGCCGAGCTCCGAGTAAAGCCAACTTCCCGAACAACCTTACTGAACTTATCAAACCATGCCCGGGGGATTGTTTGAGACCATAGATGGGTTTCTTAAGATGAGATACTTGGGACTCCCCCGTGGTCTCAAACCCGGGAGGTTGCTGCATGTATACTGTTTCTTGTAGGTCGTCATTAAAAAGGCATTCTTGATATCCAACTGATGGAGAGGCAATTGACGATGTACAACCACAAAGAGAAGGACACGAGCTGTGTTGAGCTTGGCCACCGGAGAGAACGTTTCCTCATAGTCGAGACCTTGTTGTTGAGTGAAGCCACGAGCCACCAGTCGGGCTTTAAGACGGTCAATTGTTTCATCCGGAGCATGTTTGATTACAAAGACCCATTTGCAACCAACAGTAGTGTGGCCTGGAGGGAGAGGGACCAAATCCCATGTCTGATTTGCCCAGAGAGCTGTCATTTCGTCGTCCATGGCTGCCCGCCAGCCTGGATGTTGGAGAGCCTCCTGCACGGAGTTAGGGATAGAAATAGAGGAGAGAGAAGTAGCAAAGATGTGAAGCGGCGGGGACAGGCGATGTAAAGATACATAGTTCGCCATGGGATGAGCGGTGGAGGCCGGTGCCGGATCAGCAGGTTGCAGAGTGTCAGAGGTCGAAGCCGACTGCATTGGGGCGACGGAGCGAGGAAGGCGACGAGTATAGACACGGATAAGAGGAGGCTTGTTGGGAGCGGGAGCCGGGACAGGAGTGAGGGATGGTGGAGAGGTGACTGGGATTACAGGTCTAGGTAAGGATTGCGGTGGAAGAGAGGGGTTTTGGTTGGAGAAGAAAGGTTGATCTTCCCGGAAGGTAACATCAACCGATACGGTCACCTTGCGGGTAGTAGGAGAGTAGCAGACATATCCTTTCTGAGTACGGGAGTAACCGACGAACATGTGCTTGGCTGCTCGTGGTGCCAACTTGTCTATGGAGGTACGAAGTAAGTGACGTAGCAGGTACATCCAAAGATGCGAGGGGTGAGAGAGAATGGTGGAGTAGAGGGGAAGTGGAGACTGAACGGAGTAGCATTCCGAAGGACGGAGGAAGGTAGACGGTTGATGAGGTAGCATGCTGTTGACAACACAAAGTTCCAATAAGCCTTGGGTAACTGCATTTGAATCATGATGGAGCGAGCAACATCAAGAAAGTGTCAATTTTTGCGTTCAGCAACACCGTTTTGTTGGGGTGTATAGGCACAGGAAGTTTGATGAATAATCCCAAATTCTGAGCAGAGGTTGGCAAATTCATGGTTAGTGTATTCGCGAGCGTTATCCGTTCGAAGGGTTTTTATTGGTTCGGAAAACTGAGTGCGAATCTCAAGTACGAACGTGCGGAACACACGAGGAAGCTCGGAGTAATCACGAAGTAAGTATAGCCATGTCGTTCGAGAATAATCATCAATAAATGTGATAAAGTAGCGATAACCAGAAACACTTGTAATTTTATACGGGCCCCAAATATCAGAATGTACTAAACTAAAAGGAGCAGAGCTCCGAGTACAATGAGGAGAAAACGATGAGTGATGTTGTTTACCCAGAATACACGAATCACAACTAAAAGAAGGAAGATAAATCTCTGGAAGGGTCTGCCGGAGGACTGGAAGAGGAGCATGTCCGAGACGTCGGTGCCAATCAACTGAGGAGACGGAGGAGAGGATGGTAGGGGGGCTTCAAGAAGGTAGAGCCCGTTTTGCAGTCGTCCTTTACCAATGATACTCTGCGTCCGTCGATCCTGCATAAGAAAGGAAGAGGAGGTGAATGTCACAGAGCAATCCAAATCTGTAGTGAGGCGACTGACAGAAAGTAAATTGAACGGGGAGCCCGGGACATGAAGAGCCGAGCGGAGAGAGAGAGAGGAATTGAGAGGAATATCAGCGGAGCCAGAGACAGGGACGGTGTCGCCATTGGCCACGGTGATATATTTAGGATGCGGAGAGTTCAAGTATTGAGGTGGCTTCAGCGAGGTGATGTGATGAGTAGCACCTGAGTCCACTATCCAGCGTGGACTAGTGGAGAGACAAGCGATACCTTCATTGGAGATGGAGGCGGCGGAGGCAAAGGAGGTGGGCGGGCGGCTGAGCATGCCATGGAGTTGCTGGAGCTGGAGGCGGACATCTTCAAGGTCCGCACGAGTGGCAGAAGGACTGTCGACAACAACATTCGCAGCAGGACGAGGAGGAAGACCATGTTTGTTGTAGCAGGTCGCCTCGAAGTGTCCATCCCTACCACAGAAGGAACACTTAGGACGTGTTCGACCACCTCGACCCCTTCCCTGAGAACCTGAACGTCCCCCACGAGCAGGAGGAGGGAGAGGTAGTAATGGTGCAGAAGCTTTCTGAAGCAGGGCTAGTGAGTGAGTTCCCGTAGTATCCGGAGGAGGTGATACCTTTAGGAGCATGGAGCATACATCCGAGAGAGAGGGAGTAGCAGCAGATGAGAGGATTTGAGCTCGAATGCTCTGAAGATGAGGCGGGACATGAGCCATCATCATGGCAATACAAACTGCTTCCTTCTGGGCACGTTGGGCAACGAGATCCGTAGTAGCGGGCTGATGTCGGATCCAGGCTTCGGTCAGTGTCTTAGCCTGAGCAACAAAAGAGGTCAAGTCGGCTGTACCACCAGTGTCAAGGGTCTGAAGATCCGTGATAATGTCATAGAGGTGCTGGAGACTGTCCTTGCCGGAATATAGGGAATGGAGCTCATCCCACATTGTCTTGGCCGTCTCGTGATACATGGCCATTCTGTAAGGTTCGCTATCAAGGGAGTTGAGAAGCCAAGTCTGAACTCGACCATCGTCACGTAGCCAGTCATCCGGAGGTGTAGAAGGAGCATCCCTAGTGAGATGGTGCAGAAGTCCTTTAGACTGGAGCACCCTACGGACGGAATGCACCCATTCAATGAAGTTCTTCTTTCCAGTGAGAGAGATGGTGGTGATCCTCGACTCGTCACGTAGTTCATGAGTGGGAAGCAGGCGAGCTGCAGGGGAGGTAGCGGTCTGCCCATCGGGATGCACGGAGGGATCACTGGAGGAACCCATTGTAGAGAGAGAATGGCAAGGCTGATGGAGAGGAGAGGAGAGGAGACCGCTGCGACTGGAGGGAGCTGCGGTGAGAGGACTGCTGTGGTTAGAAGGCTGCTGTGGTTAAAGATCGCGGCTAGAAGGCGCTGCGATTAGAGGGGACCGCTGTGGTAGAAGAGAGCTGCGGCTAGAAGAGACCGCTGCGGTTAGAGGAGAGCTGCGACTAGAGGAGATCGCTGCGGTTAGAAGAGAGCGCTGCGGTTAGAAGAGAGCTGCGACTAGAGGGCGCTGCGATTAGAGGAGGCCGCTGCAATTAGAGGGCGCTGCGACTAGAGATCGCAGCTAGAGGAGATTGGCGACTAGAGGAGAGCTCGGCGGTCTGCGAGGAGAGCTCGGCTAGAGGAGAGCTCGGCAGAGGGAGATCGCAGAGGAGATCGCGGCTAGAGGAGATCGCGGCTAGAGGAGAGCTCAGCAGAGGGAGAGCGCGGGCGGTCTGCGAGGGAGATCGCAGAGCGGGAGAGGCCGGAAGTGAGGGGCCCACTTGTCAGACTGAGAAACTATAAGAGCGATGAGGAGGAGCAGAGCCTGGAGAGGTGATCTCGCAGGAGGGGGATGCGGTCAGAAACAGGAGAGACCGCAGGGGCTGCGGTAAAAAAAAAGGAATAGACCGCACGGAAGGGCGGGGAGGTCGGCGGTCAGAGAAAAGAGAAACCTGTCTCTGATACCATGTAGAGAAATACAGGACCTTATATATTTTCTCCTATATCTTAAATACAATGTATGAATACACATATATACGAGGGAGAAAGAGAGAGAAATCCTTATACACAATGTGAGACTAAAGGGAGAGAGAGAAATAAGAGAATACAAATGGGCTCCAGAATGGGCCATTACATGGGCTTTTCTAACAGTAAGAAAAGTCTAAGTCTTAGTGTACTAGAAAAATAAAATAAAATATTATACCTATACTCTTAAGACTTTTCACATGAATACTTAGCAGAACGACTAACGACAAAATTTATTATCGTTTCTCGCATGTCTCGCGAAAATGAGAGTAGGTGCAAATTCTCCCAATTTGTGACCAACCATACGATCTGTTATATAAATAGGTAAATGTTCCTTTCCATTATGAATATCGATTGTATGGCCAATCATTGTGGGTATAATGGTAGATGCTTGAGACCAAGTCACTATTATTTCTTTCTCCTCCCTCATGTTGAGTTTTTCAATTTTTCCCGATAAATGATTAGCTACAAAAGGTTTTTTTTTATAGTGAACGTGTCATGGATGATTGCTTCTTTTTTTACATTTTTAAATTTGCATTCTATGTCCAATATCTCGATCTTAATCTGATGTATGAGGGTAAGAATCAATACAATAATTATGAATGGAAAAAGGATAAAATCTTTTAGCTAGATAAGGGAAGGGGCGGATGTAGCCAAGTGGATCAAGGCAGCGGATTGTGAATCCACCATGCGCGGGTTCAATTCCCGTCGTTCGCCCATCACATTATTTCCAATTCCAAAAATTCAATTTTAAATGTTCCTATTTACCGCGACGAAGAATAAAACTATCACTATATTTGTTCCTTTTCCTATTTGCTTGGGAAGTGAAGCCCATGCAAAATAGCTCCTGGTAGCTTCTAGGTGAAAGGAGGTGCAAGAATGAACTGGATCTCATATTGAAATTGGAGGAAAAGTTGTCGAGTTTAAGTAATAATTCGAATCATCAAATATAAGAGGAGCCTTTTCGGAGCAACTGATGGAGTTGTACTAGAAACTCCAAGGTTAAGCGTGCTCTAGTGTGAGTAGTCTTGGGATGTGTGACTTTCCGGGAAGTGCTCCTAGGCCACTTGTGGAACAGGGAAAAACCGTGGTTCAACTTAGTATGGGCTGAGATGAACCAAAGCGGACAATATGTAGGATCGCCGAAGTAGTAGCTAGAGGAGGTCAGGATACTGTGGGGCCGGAACTGTGGTTGCCTATACGGGGCTTGCTCGGGAGGAGAGAGCTGCCAAAATGTCACAAGATAAGAGAAAGACTAGAGTATTTCTTTCATAACATTACAAGACCCAAGGGGTCCTTTAAATAGAAGATACCATGGGCATAAATGTAAATCCCCGACACTTGGGCTAAGATATGATAAAACCTAATGAATGACACATAATAAAGTCACTACACACCACATAAAGACACAACATAATAACCGGGCACGAAGCTCATAACATCTCTCCTGACCTTTAAATCGAGCTTGTCCACAAGCTCGAATGAAACTCGACCGATTTGATCATCAGGCTTCTTTACTTTGCGCCAAAACAACTTTCGGTAATGAGTTGTTGTAGCAACGACCACAACAAGTTGTAGACCGTCATCGTGCTCACAGATTCCACGAAGGGTTGACGGGATCTGGCGTGGTGGGGGCGCTAGCTGAGGAGAGATTATCATGCATAATGGCTAGAGGTGGGGCAAGTGTGTCTGCTGAATGTGAGTCGTGGCGATCGGATGTGGTGACGCCGGATGGGTGGCGGTCACTGACAGGAATGGCGCCAGATGGGTTGGCGGAACAGGAGTCTGTGGCCGGAGCGGAGGATGCTGGCAGAACGAATGGAACGGAGCTCAAAGCCATTGTGATCTGCCGCGGAGAAGATGAAAGATGTGTCTGGAGGAGGTCTACATGAGTCGTTGGCGGCATGCAGTGCAGTGGTGTAGTTGTCGGGCCTGAGGGTGACGCGGAGATCGGAGTCACCAAGGTTGATGATTTGCCGAGGTTGGCAAGGGCGACCTGGTGCCGGGCTGCGGCTTCAGTTTCCATCTAAATGTGCATCATGTTCTGAAGCTTGCACAATTGAGACTCAAAATCTTCTATTTGGTTGATTATTTAATTTTGCTGTGTAGGAGGTGGTATGCTACATGTTTCTCCTTATGAATTGAAATTTAATTAATTGATTAAAGCATCAATCAATCAAATAGAGAATTGAATTATAGAGCTGTCTGTTGGTGGGATCGAGAAAAAAAAGGCGACTACTAGGAGGCTTTGGTAGAAGATCGTGCGGGCGCTCTGCGGCACGGAAGTCAGACGAAGCAGGCGAAGGAGGGTGATGGGAACCAGCGCAGGGCTGCGAGGTCGAAATGGAACGAAGAAAGGCTTGTCGGTTGCTCTCCGCTCGGCGAAGGAGGATCGACGAGGAGGTGCAGAAACAGGTTCCGACTGTAGAAGAACGCCGACGAGATGCGACCCTTGCGGTTGCTGCATGTGTAGAAGGACGCCGATGGGATGCGGACCTTGCGGCTGTTGCTTGTCGACGGGATACAAGCGGAACAAATTGTCAATGCGAGGGACTTGCAGAAGGACGCCGATGGAATGCGTCCCTAGCGACTGCTGCTGGAGACGACGAGAGACAACGTGTCCCTTGCGGCTGCTTTAAAGAAGGGGAGGTTGTGCGACTGCTGATGAGGAAAGCGTCAGGTAGTCGGGTTCATCCTTCTTGGAATCAGGAGGGCAGGAAAATGGCCTAGGTTTTACAGGTGGAGCGTGGTGAAGATGAATGAGGAAGGAATTGCTCTGATACCAATTTGTTGTGTGCTCGCCAGAGTAGTGGCCGGAGGCAAAGGGGATACTATGGAGCCGAAACCGCGGCTGCTTGGGAGGGGTTTGCTCGGGAGGAGAGAGCTACCAAAACAAGAGAGATACTAGAATGTTTCTTTCATAACATTACATGATCCAAGGGATCCTTTAAATAGAAGATACAAGGGGCTTAAATGTAAACCTCCGACACTTGGACTAAGATATGATAAAACCTAACGAATGACATATAATAAAACCACTACACACTACATAAAGACACAACATAATAACAGAGCACGAAGCCTATAACACAATACTTCTGATTTTGTGAGGGTTGCGTTGTACAATAGCAAGACAGTAACATATTGCACACTTGAAAAGTTGGCTTTCTATTGGAGCACCTAAGCCAGACTATGAGCATGTAAGTCGTGCCCAAACTAGCTATCAATAAATCATTGTGTTTTTGTTTTTATACGGTATATATTTTTAATTAAATTTAAATTTGGATCAGCATACTTTACCCATCGATTAGTATTGACATTGTGCCATTGTATGCTAGCCTCCAGCTTAAGCCGTGTTGAGTGATGTGCGACCCACACATTCATCAATCCTAGTACAAAATGTGATGAAACACTACGTTTTATGTTGACTTGGCTTTATGTGATTCAAAAGTACTTTATGGTTCTAACCTCATAATTACATACTTCGTAATTGTTTTTCTTTTATTGCAGATTAGCTTGTTGGAGATACCTGAACATAGAAGGAAAATATTAACAACCTTACCTACAAATGTGATGCGAGATGAAAATGATAAAGTAAGCATTTAATTTCCAACGAGAGCTCAACTTTGTCAATTTTATTTTTCAATTAATAGTTTGTCATTATATATTTCCTTATCTCATGGAAAATTTATAATTCTGTTGTTATATATATTGGATTCTCACGCATTAAGCTGTGATTTCTGAAGGTGAACTTGTGAAAGCTGGGTAGCTGTTTAGCATCACTTTTATTTTTATTTTATTTTGGCTTTTGCAAATTAGACTAAGTTCTAAAATTTGTTGTTTTTTTCATTAAAAAAATTGTTTCTTAAAACAGTGAAAGCAAAGTTTGTGTCTTTAGTGTGTTCTGATTTCTGAACTTATTTTAACTTTTATAAGACCCATCACTCTGTCCGAATTGTTACACGAATTCCGCTCCACTGGAGTGGGAATGATACTGAGGAACTCAAAATAGATGCAATCATGCAAATGATTTCTGCTGCTAAAATTAGTTTGTTACGTCCTATTATCATTAGAAACTTATGGGGAACTTAGTTATTCCCTAAAATGTTGATTTGAGTTAGCGTTGTGATTCCCTTAACATTTCAGCAAAACTTGTATGAACTAGAGCTTATATGTTGATTTTTGAGAAAAAATTTACATTTGAATTTTCTCCACATCCGTCAAAATACATAAAAAATATTTAATTGCAAGCTATTTATAACTTCATTGCATACAATGTTTGGTGTCTTGTAGAACTCCCTCCTCACCCTTCTTACTTTTATTGAGCCTTTTACTTCTGGTGAATTTTTCACACAGATGTACATAGTAACTGATAGAATTTAAATGTCTGTAAGATGAAGAAGTAGAGATCTCATAAATTACCTGAAAGGCCATCTAGCTGATCCCCAAAAAGGGTTTCTCACCTTTCTTACTACAATGAAACAAATTGTTTTTTATAACTAAGCATAGTAAACAAAATATGTACATTTTTAGATTTCTCTGGGATAAGTTGTAAGAACCTTAGTTTGTGAAATGGTCATAAGTTCAAGTACATGGTCGGTTCATATGGTAATACAAGACATGATTAATCCTTTTTCCTTATGACTTATCTGTTGCAGGTTCTTGTTTTTGGTCAGCCTGGAGAGGAGGTAACGTTAGAACTGATACTTAGAGTTGTTGCTGACGTTGGTCTTGTGGTAAGGGATAATATCACCTATATTAGTTCTTAAAAGCGTCACTAGTAGCCTTTGATTCATGTTTGTCTTTATTGTATAACTTTCTTTCTGCCATGGATTAGTTTTGGTGTCAATGAATTCTCTTACTGTTTGGGTGCTTGTTTCTTGTGTAATGCCCTTCCCAGTTTTTCAGCATATCAAGAGCCCAGCTGGTACTCTTACTATGGTGTAAAACAAGGACGTTGTATATAAGTGGTAACAATAATATGAAAAGATAGTTAATAAAGTAAAATAAATAACTGAAAACAATTTTGTTTACTAAAAGTTAAGAGAAGTGCCTCTACTGTGAGCCATCTAATAAAATGAAATGATCACTGAAAATTGAAATGATAACTAGTGTGATACATGACTAATGCAAAGAAAACATGCCTCTGAAGTCTAAGTTCTTGAGCACAAAATATAGATTCTAATCTAAGATTGCAATTCTTCTTTCTGAAAATCAACCCAAGCTAAGATCCCGACCTGAGGTTTTTGAAATGAAAGCCCATGAAAATAAGTCAGTCCACTGATGAGTGAGGAGATTCTTTCCCCAAGTTCCTAAATGCATACAAGGAATAATAATAATATTCTAACGTCAAACCTGCAAGGATATAATCTACAATTGAATGTCCTCTGGGACAACGACAAGACTTCCTTCTATCACATGTGATCTTTCGTCGCTCAATCAAACTACTCCTGATAACCTCGAGCCCACCAAACTCCCGGTGCGTCAATCTGCGCATGCAAGCCCTGCCCCCCCACCCCCCCCACACACACACATTTTTGTTTCGAGCTGCGAGTGCGTGCATGCAACCCGATTTTTCCTCCAGCTACTCAGTAATGGGGTTGCTTCCTTCCTTGCATATTAATTAATTGATTCTTCGGCATGAAGATAAGTGTTGCGGAAGAGGCCACCCTCCGTTCAATGCTATTGGAGATATAGGCGTCTTTTGACGCCGCGCTTTCACATTTCACCGCCAGCCATGACCGACACTTTGGGGCTCCTCTCCCACTGGTGTCGCCACCGATTCCACTTGTGCAATCACCGCTCTCACCGTCGCCATAAGACGTTCTAACACTCTCTTCCATTCTCGCTGCGCCACCATCGTCCCCTGTTGTTCACTCCTAGTAGTTCACACAACCGACATCGTCGCCGCCAAGCCTCACAATGGTGCCACCACAATTTACGCCGCCATCCGTCCCTGCGGTCTCCATCCCGCAGCCTTCGCTCCGACCACCTACTCCACCGGCCCCACTAGAGTCATTTCTTCTGCTAATCACCCCTGCACCGATGTCACCGCTCTCGATCGATGCAACTTACCTTTAGCAGGGTTCTCCGTCGCCCAGTCTGTCTGCATTCACCGGGCACACTCACCCCGACTCCAGAGCTTCTGGACAACGGTCTTCCTTCCGCAAACGTCTTTGCCACGCCAGATCTTGCAGTCTCTAATTCCATCTGTGAGCACGATGACGGTCCTCCACTCAATACATCCGCCGCCACAGCAACACGCAATCAGGAGTTGTTCTGGCGGGAAATCAAGGAGCCAAATGATCACATCGTGCAAGCATTTTTCGAGCTTGAGGACAAGCTCGATTTGAAGGGCGTCTAGGATGTTAGAGTCTCATATCGTCAGTTATCTATTAGCGGTTCTTTTACGCATACTTTTATGAGTTATTATGTATTGAGTTCGAGTTATATGAGTCAAGTCGAGTCTTTAGAGTCTTAAGGTTTTAGTGTTATCTTTTATCTTGATGTTGTAGTGCACATGTCTTGTAAGTCTTTAGATAGACCCATTAGGTCATATTGTAGGAAAGGATTAATGAAATTAATCAAGTTCTCTTTATTTCTCTAAGTTCCTCTCTCTAGCTTTTTTCTCCTCCCCCATTTCTAGGGTTAGTGTTGAGCATGTCTCCTCTTCTTCCTCTCCCCTCGTATTCTCCGCGAGTTGAGCTCGGCTCCCCTTGCATCTCCACCTCCACCTCCACCTCTGATGAAGTCCTGAAATAGGCACATACCAAGGGGAGCCTATTTTCACTCATACATGCCATCTAAAACCAACTTATTGATATTCTCAACCAGGGATCACCTACAAGAAACATAGGGAGGGAAGACTCCAACTCACTAGCTTGAGGAGTATTAGCATGTTGCTGACACCTGCCAATCCCATTTCCGTACATCATTATCGTATCCATCAGATCTTGCGCACATAGGTTGACTTTTTTACTTTTTTATATATTTGGGCATATGTAACGTATGATTAGTGTTGTGTTTCATGTACTTTTTTATTCCTCGATTAGGGTGTACATCCTTGCTTATACATTCAATTTCCTACTCATGATTGAAGTAAAAATAAAATTAGTACCTCAAGATACCAACACTGAGATTCACGGTGTTCATATCATCGTGAAACTTAAGCATTTTGTTTTTTTATCTTATTGGTACGTGTAGAGAATTGCGACAGAAGAGAGAAATTCAATAATTTATTAATTTCTCATATATTCCATGAATACATCACAAGGATTTGTACATATATATAGGAGGAGAGAGGAGAGTCTAAACTCTATCCTAAGGTGTGGGACTAATCCCTAGGAGGGTTTTACATGGGCCTCCAAAATGGGCTTTTATTTACAATTTCTTTAACATCCCCCGCAAGCTAGAGTATACAAGTTGTAGGAACCAAGCTTGGACAAGAACTGAAAATATAGAGGTCGTGGTAGAGATTTGATAAGAATATCGACAATTTGTTCTGTAGCCGGAACATGTCTCAAGTCCAATTTCGTTAGTTGAAATTTTTCCCGAATAAAGTGACAATCGACCTCTATATGCTTGGTACGTTCATAGAACACATGATTTTTGGCAATTTGAATAGCAACTTGACTATCGCAGAACAAGGTGGCAGGAGAGGAGAGTTTGACACTCGGGTCTCCCAAAAGGCTTTCTAGCCATGTCAGTTCAGAGACGACAGAGGCCATTGATCGATACTCAGCTTCTGCAGATGAGCGTGCGACGACAGATTGCTTCTTGCTTCGCCAGGTAACAAGATGTCCACCAAAGTATGTGCAAAAATCACTTGTGGAACGACGATCATCTAGGGATCCAGCATAATCAACATCAGAGTAAGCAATAAGAGATAGAGACGAGGACTTATATACGAGCCCTTGTCCAGGAGCAGACTTCAGGTATCGGAGAATGCGCTCAACTGCCTGGAGATGAGAGGTCCGTGGAGCATGCATAAACCTACTGACAACCCCAACAACAAATGATATATCAGGTCTTGTAACTATCAAATAGATCAACTTTCCCACAATACGACGTAGTATTCTGGTTTGGTAGGAGCGTATCAGAGTCAGAGGAATAGACACAGAGCTTGTGGCTGACATCCATGGGTGTGTCAGTTGGCTTGCAACCAGAGTAGCCAGCGTCATGAAGAAGATCAAGGCAATACTTTCTTTGAGATATGACAAGACCATCGGGACGACGAGCTACCTCGATGCCAAGAAAGTATCAAAGATTCCCCAAATCTTTGGTCTGGAACACAGAGGCCAAGTGTTCCTTGATCATATGGTAGCCTTTTGAATCATCGCCAGTAATTAAAATATCATCAACATAAACCAGGATTATCACGGCGCCTGTTGGACAATGATGGGTGAAGAGAGAGAAGTCAACCGAGCTTCGAGTAAACCCAATATCACTAACAACCCGACTGAACTTGTCAAACCATGCCCGAGGAGACTGTTTGAGACCATAAAAAAATTTCTTGAGGTGACATACAAGTAACTCCTCTGTGGTCTCAAAGCCGGGAGGTTGATGCATGTAGACTGTCTCAGCAAGATCACTGTTGAGAAAGGCATTTTTTACGTCCAACTGATGTAACGACCAATGACGATGAACGACCAAAGAGATCAAGACACGGACAATGTTTAGTTTTGCAACGGGGGAGAAGGTCTCTTCGTAATCAAGGCCGTGTTGTTGAGTAAAACCACGAGCGACAAGGCAAGCCTTTAGCCGTTCAACTGTCCCAGTTGGAGTATGTTTGATAGTAATGACCCATTTGCAGCTCACACATGTCTGGCCAGGAGGGAGAGGGACAAAATTCCAGGTGTGATTGGCCCAGAGGGCAGCCATTTCTTCTTCCATAGCCGCCTGCCACCCTGGATGTTGAAGACCCTCCTGCAAAGAAGTTGGGGTGGAAACTGATGACAATGATGTCGCAAAGGTGTGAAGCATCAGAGATAATCGATGCAAAGAAACAAAATTATTGATGGGGTGAGCTGTAGAAGGCATGTCCGGATCAACAAAGCGCATAGTATCATCAGTAGGAGATAACGACCTCGGGGCACCGGAGCGAGGAGGACGACGAGTGTGCACACAGAGAAGAGGAGGTGAGTTGGTGGTTCTGGTGGAGGGCGTGGGAAGAAGAGGTGGTTCAGCAGAGGTGACAGGAATGGCAGGACGTGGTAGGAGAGGAGGTGCAGGAGAGGGCAAAGATGATGAGTGAAAGACTGATCTTCGAGAAAGGTTATATCCACACTCGTTACTAATTTGCGAGTGGAAGGAGAATAACAGACATAACCTTTTTGGGTGCGAGAGTAACCAACAAACATATACTTAATGGCACAAGGATCAAGTCAGTTGCTGGGCCAAGGGAGTGAACATAGTAGGTGCAGCCAAAGACACGAGGTGTTATGGGAAAGTGATAGGTGGTGCCAGAGGGGAAGAGAAGACTGAATGGAGTGGCAAAATTGAGAATGGAGGAGGGCATGCGATTGATGAGATAGCAGGCGATGGACACCGCAAAATGCCAATAGACCTTGGGTACCTGCATTTGAAACATGAGTGAACGAGCAACGTCCAGTAGTTGACGGTTCTTGCGCTCAACAACACCCTTTTTGTTGTGGTGTGTAAGCACATGAGGTTTGGTGGAGGATACTGAACTAAGTACAAATATTTTTAAATGCATGACTCGTATACTCCCGCACATTATTGGTCTGAAGAGTATATATCTGAGCATTAAAGGATTGAAAGACACGAACTAAGTCAGAGCTATCGCGAAGTAAGTACAACCAAGTTATGCGAGAGTAATCATCAATAAAAGTATGAAAATAACGATACCCAGAAACACTAGCTATTTTATAGGGACACCAAATGTCCGAATGAAAACAAAAGGAGTATTGCTCCGAGTACAATGAGAAGAAAACGAAGAGCAATGCTGCTTGCTGAAGATGCATGATTCGCAGGTGAAGTCAATGAGGGAGACATCTGGAAGAGCATTCTTGAGAATGGGGAGAGGAGCATGCCCAAGACGTCGATGCCAGCAACGGAGGTCACAAAAGAGAGAGTAGTTGGGGAAACATCCAATGTGTACAACCCATTAGACAATCGCCGTCTACCAATGATATTCCGCGTCTATCGATCCTGCACAACAAAAGTGGAGGAAGAAAATGTTACAGTGCAGTCGAGGTCCTGCGTAAGACGATTGACAGAGAGAAGATTAAAATAAGATCCCAGAACATGAAGAACCGAGCGAAGAGATAGAGATGAAGTCAGGTCCATGTTGCCAGAACCATAAACGAGCGTAGTGTTACCATTTACCACAGTGATAAACTTAGGACAAGCAGTGTCCAAGTACTGGGCAGGCTTTTGCAGAGTAATATAATTGGTTGCCCCAGAGTCCATAATCCAAGTTGGACTATGGGATAAGCAGGAAATACTAGGGGTGCAAGTTGAGTCGAGCTGGCTCGTGAGCTCGGTGAGCCGGCTCGAAAAAAGCTCGACTCGAGCTCGATTGCTCTTGTTCATGAGCTCGCGAGCCGGCTCGCGAGCTTTTTTTTGGGTATTTTTTTTAATATATATATAAATATAAATAAAAATAGGCTCATGAGCAAAAAGTTCGCGAGCAGCTCGAGCTCAGTATACTGGTCTCGAGCTCGAGCTCGAGGCAAGCAGGATGAGCTCGACGAGCTCGAGCTCGAAATATTTAGCTCGAGCTCGAGTTTGGGATTTTTTCCAAGCTCGACTCGTTTACACTCCTAGGAAATACCTTCATCGGAGATGGTCGCAACAGAGCCTGAAGACCGATTGAGCAGGCCCTGAAGATTCTGGAGCTGAGTACGTAGGGCAACAATGTCACGGGAGGTAGTAGTGGGAGCAACATTCGCCATAGATGCAAGGTTTGTAGGAGGGACACCATGCTTACGATAGCAAGTGGCCTCAAGGTGACCTTCCCGACCACAGTAGGAGCATTTGGGACGCGGCCTACCAGATCGACCTCTCCCCCGAGAGCCGGTGCGTCCTCCACGAGCCGGCGGAGGAGGTATGTGAGTAGGAGGAGTAGCGGATTGTTGAAGGAGAGCTGGAGAGACAGTGACTGGAGTATCAAGAGGCGGTGTCACCTTCAAGAGCATGGAGCACACATCGGAGAAAGAGAGGGCACCGCGGAGGATGAGAGGATATTTGCACGAACACTATGGAGATGTGGGGGAACACGAGCCATGATCATGGCTATGCCAACAACTTCTTTCTAGGCCCGCTGGGCAGCGAGATTCGTCGTGGGAGGCTGATGTTGAATCCATGCTTCAATAAGAGCCCTGGACCGTGCAACAAAGGAAGTCAGGTCACCATCCATTCCTGGATCAAGAGTCTGGAGGTTGGTGAAGATGTCAAACAGATGTTGCAAACTGTCCTTGCCAGAGTATAAGGAGTGAAGTTCATCCCACATAGCCTTGGTCGTTTCATGATACATTGCCATACGGTAGGGTTCACTGTCCATAGAGTTCAGAAGCCATGTTTGAACTCGCCCATTATCGCGGAGCCAGTCCTCGGTGGGGGAAGTTGGTTGTGCCTTGGTAAGGTGATGAAGAAGCCATTTGGTCTGGAGGACACGACACACTGAGTGGACCCACTTCACAAAATTTTTCCGTCCATTAAGAGAGATAGTGGTGATCCGGAGCTCATCCCAAACTTCAGAAGGAGTGGTCGCGGCACGAGCCGGAAGAGACGAGGAATCATTCAAGGCCATGATCGCCGAGAAGAGATACCAGAAGGGAAGCGCGGCAATGGCGGTCAGAAACTGGCGAGCATGAGACCGTGCGACAAGGTCGGTCAGAAACTGGCGATGAAAAACTTCCGAGAAGAACTGAAATTAGAGATGAGCGCGGCAAGGTCACTAATACTGTCGAGAAGAACTGAAACTGCCGAGGAGATCGACAGTCTGAAGATCAAGAGGAAGCTGGCGGACTGGCCGGCAGATGCGGCAAGCGCGGAGGAGAGCTATCGGTCAGGAAAACTGCGACTAAAGCGGCAAGAGAGCCGAGAAAAGAGGGCAGCACGAGCAGTCTGGCGGCGCGATCTGACGTTGCGAGCAATAGGAGCGCTCGGGAGCGGAGAAGTCAGAGGCGCGAGCAGAAGGAGGAGCGTGACTAGAGAAGCGAAGTGATCAGGAGGCAAAGGAGGGGAAGACCGCAGAAGGAGGAGCGCGGTCCGAGCGGTTAGAAGAGGGACACCACGACAAACACCGTTCAGGTGGGGCCCGACTGGCAGCAGGGAAGGCCTTATAAAATGCGGGGAAGAGAAGCTCATAGGGGGCGACAGGAGGAGGAAAACCTCACACAGTAGAGCTGCGGTTAAAAAGATGGCTGTCCGCAGAGATGGGACAAAAACCCAGGCCACTCACAAATTTAAGGACCAACCTATCTCTTATAGAGAATTGCGACAGAAGAGAGAAATTCAATATTTTATTAATTTCTCATATATTCCATGAATACATCACAAAGATTTGTACATATACATAGGAGGAGAGAGGAGTGTCTAAACTCTATCCTAAGGTGTGGGACTAATCCCTAGGAGGGCTTTACATGGGCCTCCAAAATTCGCTTTTCTTTACAATTTCTTCAACAGTACACATGAAATCAAAATGCATTATAATATAAGAGGGATACTGTAACATCCCTAAATTTTGACCCGACTGATTGAACCCTTAGGGGACCTAACCGGTTCAATCGACCTCTTTTGGTGTGCCTATTCAAGACCAGAGTGATCTTGTTGGTCCGGTGAATCAATTACAATTGGTTTACTCTTCATTTTGAGCTACAATGACTAAACATACTTTTTGAGCAAATGAGTTCAGAATAGACTCAGGTCAGTGATGTTACACTCGTAAGACCAATATGAAGTCAACGACGTTCGCTTCGTCGCATTCGATGCATATATATGAAGTTGACCAAAACAGTCGCCTCGAGCTACGTGAGACCTCAAATATGACTTTTGAGCAAATGACCTCAGAATCGAACTCAATCACTTTTGCTAGACTCGTGAAGCCTATACGAGTTCGACGAAACTGTCCGCGCTCCATTCCGGGAAGTATCAGAGAAATTATAACGCGGGCGCGAGTTCAAGTAACAGAATTATCCAAAAAGGTGATATTGAGCAAATGACCTCAGAATTCACCTTAGTCGGTTTTGTTAGACTCGTGAAGCTTATACGAGTTCATCAAAACTGCCCGTGCTCGATTCTGATAAGAATCTGCGATATTATAACGTGGTTTGCAAATAATGTATTTACCCCAAAAGTGGAAATTGAGCAAATGGCCTTGTAATTGACCACGGTCAGTTTCGTTAGAGTCATAGTAATATTATGAGCCCAACAGAGTTGTCCGTTCGCGATTCCGACGTCATTGGAGAAGTTTTGACGTTTAAGTCAAATTAGGCCGCAAACGCTCCGAAGAGCGTAAAACGAGCAAACAAACTCGAAATTGATCGTGACTCATTTCGAAGGATAAGTATCGACGAGACGGTCGTAACGAGCCCTTCCAGGACAATTTTTGAGTCCCCTAGAGTGATATGCGAGTGTTTGAATGTTAAAATTTTATATTATTATTATTACTATATAATATTACATATATAAATATACCTTAAATTTAGGTTTGGAACAACGCCTTCTTCATCCCCCCAGATGCGTCGTCAAGCTCCTCCATCGAGCTCCGTCTCTCCTCACGGCATGGTTTTCCATCGAGCTGCTACGGCGACTCCACTCTCCCAGATTTCTCTCTCTCGCTCTCTAGTCTCCACCATAGCCGAAACCCACAAACAGATTCCTTCTCTCTCTCTCTTTCTCTCTCCACAGCCATCTCCCATGGCCGAAAACTCCAAGCTCCCGAGTTCCTCCCTTGACTCCGACCGCCTCTCTCTCTGACAACTTCTCCATTGTCGAAATCAAGTTCTCCTACCAGATCTGGCCTACCGAGTTCCTCTCCTCTTCCCCAGCAACCTTCTAATCGACAAGCTCCATCTCCCTCTGAACGGCCGAGCTGCACTCTCTCTACATTCCATGGCCGGCGACCACCGACGACTAAACTGTTGCCCAACTTCCATTTTCCGGCAAGGTTCCTTCCCCTTACTAGAAATCTCCATTTCAAGCAAGGCTGAACTCTTATCTAGTCTTGGCCGACAACATCCTCTACATCAAATCCCACATATGTACACGAGCAGCGGATTATATCCTTCTCCAACATCAGCCTCCATACCCGATGTCAAGCATCTTATCAAGATTAGGCGATCTCCTTCCAAGTGGTGAATGATAGAGATCTACGTGGAAGTTTGTTTCAGTTGGGGATTGCATCATCTATGTTGGATTTGAAATCAGAGTTTTAATTTCTAATTTTGCCATTCAAAGAAATGAGGGGACCGACGCCAACGACACTTCTGTTCACTCCACCATGATATGTATGCAAGGTGCAACGACATTGTATCTTCGGGATTCGTCTCCGTCAAATCCGGCCTCCGTTTCAAGCTTCGACAACAATCGATCAATCTAGCACGTTTGATGAGATCCAACCATGGATGGGAGCGACGCGCAAATACCGCATATGCGGCTATTGGGTAGCGTGCATGGACACCTGGTGAGTTCTTCCTCGACTCCTCCCTACGCATAGATCTTAGGTTTTCAATTGTATAAACCTTCTCGCAAATTTCCCATTTTTCCGGCGACCCGCAGACACCCAAGCGTAATCGTGCTCGGCGTGGCCGCGAATCATTTTGAGTGTGTCCTTGCGACCCCTCTCTGCGAGTCTCGAGGCACGACACGATGATAAATAAATATTAAAGCGCGCGCGGTCGAAACAACGACGATCGCGCGGTGACAAATAATATTGATGCGCGCGCGGTCGAAACAACGATGATCGCGCAGAGTCAATTAATATTGAGGCACATTCGGTCGAAATAACGACGATATCATGACTGTAAATAATATTGATGCGCACGATCCAATAATTGCGGTTACACGTTGATTAACGATGACGATGCACGCGATCAAAATAACAACTCTCGTGCTTCGATAAATAATATTAAATTGTGCAGTGAGATCGTTGGTGGATCTCGTGATGAAAACCGTAATGATCGTGCAATGAAAATAAGCAGTGGAGCTTACAACGAAGACTTACGGTGATGATGGAATCGAGCAGGTCATTACATTGTTTGGATATACGGTAGAATCGTCAAATCAAGGACGCATCGCCGATTTAAATAATATTTTAATAATGACTCAATGTCTTATAGGTCATAGCCGCATCCGCCAACAATTGATGTATATGAGGCAGACAATTTCAAACCCTTGATTTGATTCAAAAATATTGACCCTAGAAGAGTTTAAGTAAGTCCAATGATCGGGTGACAAAATCAACGACGATCGTGCAATAATGGTAATCGCGAAGTTTGCGGCGGAGACCTTTGATGGTGAAGATTCCCAGTCTGTGAAATGCTTAGTCGACTTAGGGTAGATTAATTGACAGACGCCGTTAGCGTTACCCACTTCAAGATAAATTATCAACAACATGATGTCTGTTAAATCATGGTCGCGCCGCCAACCATATGAGACGGCTAACCCAAATCTTATTCTAGGTCTAGGAAATGATTGGGACCCCTAGTCTGATGCGTCTATCACACTTAAATCATATGGTTATACATAACCACTTAGTGGTTCTATGAATTTAGCAGAGGTGAAGTTTGTGTAGTGTTTTGGTTGGGTAGAGTAGCAAGTTGTTCGCCTCCCCTAGTTTGTGCCCTATATTGTATGTAACTCTACTTGTATGAAAAGATATTGTATGTGAATGTAGGTGGCGGGTCGCTGACTCTGTCGGTGGCACACTTAAGAGGGTTAGGACAGCGACTCTAGGATAGCGTCATGGTCCAACAACAGCGTGCGCCCTAGCCTAGTTTGTTGTTTGTGTAGGTGTTAGCCACCTGGAGTTCGACTTGAGCTATCCCTCGGTTCTTTTGTTTGTTCCGTTAGTATGGGCGAAGACTGAGTACGACTCAGACAGTCGTATGTAAGGCCTAGGGATGATTGTGCTTAAACACCCTAGAAGTGGCCAGGACGTGTCACTGCCACCGTTTGGTCACGACGGTGCTGCCTGTGGGCTTAGCTACCCCACGAATAAGTGTCTCAGTTGTTAGTTTGTACATGATTTCTATCGAGTGCTTGCGTCTCGACAATGTGTATTTGTTAAGTCTATGTCTACATAGAAATCAAGTGTACTTGTGATGATGATGTGAAGTGTTTGGTTAAGCAACTACTTATTACTAGCGTTGCCACTTTATTGTATTTGCATTTCTTATTGTCTTAGCATTTCCATATTGTATTTGTATTCCTTTATTGTATTAGCTTAGCATCGTTGGGTGCGTGAGTGTGGACACCGCTAGGTTCGAAACAGTAGGTTTAAATCATTATTCAATTTATTATGCACTTATACTTGATAGCCTGCTAGCTACACTTTCATTATAATACTTATACTCGTCTGCTACACTATTGCATATTATACCGCTTGTCACTTCCTGCAGCGTGGTATTTCCCTCCATTGAGCGTTAGGGCTTTGGGAGGAGCGGGAAGAACCACTCAGTCTAGTTTGACTGACGCGCTCACGCTTTTCATTTTAGGCAGATACTCAACGTGGACTTGACGTGGACTTGACGTGGACTCGACGTGGACTCGACGTGGACTCGACGTAGACTCGACGTGAACTTGGCGTGAAGATAGAAGGCATGATGATGATCGTTGCTACCCTTAGCAACATCATCAGTCATATAGTTAGCTCATTAGATTTACATATTTATAGCACTATATATCAGTTTTCATCCGGCTTGACATGTTATTTGTGAGCCTCCGTATTTTCTATAGACTGCTGTACTTGGACTGTGAGGCTATCGTGCCGTTGTTGTGGTTATTTATGTTTTGTCTTTATTTACTCATACATTTTTGTGCTCTACTACGTTGCTACTAGTCTTCCGCTAGTACTCCTTCCGCTACTGCTTATAGCGTACCCTGGTTGGGGTGTGATGGTTGTTCTCTTAGCACCATCGTTGGTTCATAGCTTTAAAAGAGAATGATGGGAGAGGGTTGAGACGTCCATACCTCTACTCTCTCGTTATTTCTTTCTTTGAAGTGGATTGACGGTGGTGTGCGATAAGATCCCTTGGTCGTGCCTAGTTTCCAAAGGGGGTCTTACAGATACAATCGTGAGATATACTCATGCGATGCTCTTCAGGGATGGTTCCCTCGAAGTGTCCTTTCCAAATAGAGATCCAAGACTAAGACTTTATATATAGGATGGGTACAAGAGCACGTGTGTTGCAAACACGAATTACCTAATAATAGACTATCATAAACGTATCAACACTCCGCGCATCAAAATCGACCTTGTCCTCGAGGTTGAGTGGCGATGATGGCATCCACGAGCTTCAGGGCTTCAAAATCAATGACTGTATGTCGTCATCTTTAGCCGCAAACAACAAACACAATTCTTTATGAGGACATTGGTGGAGGGAGGGATACAGTTGTTTGCAGTGAAAACAAATGCCTTGGTTGCTAACGGAGGGGTGTTTGTGGGGGCCTGTGGTGGGGGGAGCTTCGTAGGGATATCGAGCGAGGGCATGAGCCGACATGGGTGGCCCAGCTTGCGACGACTCCTGGATGTCGCGGTGCTAGAGTGATAAGGGGCCCCTGTTGTTGTGGTAAATTGTTCTTTCACAAAGCGGGCCTATTGAATGGACATAGTGAGCGTGGTTAGGTTCAGAGTGCGCAAACGGGCACTAATGTGAAGTACTCGAGATGATGAGCCATGGATAAGCTCGGGACATGATGGCCAGCTGATGAGTCCGATATTTATAGTATTTTACGGACTCATCCGGGCAAGTTTTCACTCGTGTGCACTTCACTTTCAAGCCTTAATTGCTTGTATTTCACTCATATTCACTTTCACTCTAAGTGCACTATTTAGGCCCATTTTGGTGTGCATTTGTGCTCCATGTTGTTGGGGGTAAGCACATGGTGCTCCCCAACCCTTTTTATGTATTTGGATTGAGCTGGAAGGGTGTTCCCAACTGCGTGATTGCTGTTTGGATTGTTGTGCGGGTGGGTGGATCATCCATTTTGCCTAGATTTCATGTCTGCATGAATCGCACGGTCGTGCGTTTCCTTGACGCACGATCGCTCCGACCGTGCGCATTCATCTGCGGCTCAGAATGGTGTTCTGTCCCTGCTCGTGCGATTTGTTCGCGCACGGGAAATTCGCCCGTGCATGAGTAAAATCGCACGAGCATCTCTTGTGTCCAAATATATTTGGCTCTTATTCCCCGTGCGTTTGCTTCACGCACGGTTGGACTCAACCGTGCTCGAAGGAAACACACGATCTCATGTTGTGAGCCTGATTTTAAGCTGCCTGTATTTGCCCGTGCGTTTTGTTCGTGCACGATCGGTTTTGACCGTGCGTGAGTAAAATCGCACGGGCGCTTCTGCTTCGTCTGCTTGGGCAGCTTGTAGGTTTAATATCGCACGGTCCACGCACGCTCGTGCGTTCGACCGTACGTGACCAATTTCTGACTGTTTTTCTATAAAAGCCACAGGTCTTCGCCCTATTAAGCATCATCTTCTCTTTCGTGCCAGGGAGGCCATCTCCGCCATTTCCCGCCGCTCCATCGCCACCCACCTTCGGGAGGTGCTCTGGCCACATTCTTCGTGCAAATCCAAAGCCAGGGCATCCTCTTGGTCTCCTCCATCGCCCGCTTGCCTCCAAAGGTGATTTTGAGGGATTTCGCGCCGCACGTGTGAAGTTCTCCGACGAGGTCGTGGCCGAAGACAATTGACGGAGAAGACGGGTAATGTAGAAGGAGGTGACAACTCTTCTGGACCCCGGACGGCAGTTGGAGCCCGAGTTCGGACAAGGCTTGACAACCCTAGATTCCAGCCGTGAACCTCCAATGAGTCTCCGCCCCTTTGGTTGTAATCTCACCCCCTTCATGTGTAGTATTTTTCCTCTTGATTCCTTGGTTGTATGAACGATGATTGCATAACCCTAATTTACTGTTTTGTGTATTTCATGTCCATGTGATATATCTTTATGGTTGTGCAAGTGAGGAGCGCCTCCATATCGTCATTTCCATCCCCTCATCGCGAGCGTGGCCGCACTAGCAATTGCTAGCTGCGTGCATAGTGAAGAGGTGCTTTCGACCCTCATTCCACCATTGCGAACCATTCCCTCCACTAGCCTTCCTGTCCATTCGCCTACCGAAGCAGCACATCGCGACCTGCATAGTTTCTATCCACCTAGCGAAGCGGTGGGTGCCACCCGCATTAGTGTAGTTAGTTTTTCTTTTGTTTTATTCAAAACCAAATCCAAGCTCTTGTTTTGAGTTTAATCTTTATAATTAGTTTTCCGTACAACAGAATCCCGCGCCCCAACCTGTGTTCCTTGTGAGATCGATACATGGGGATTTACTTCCACATTTTATATTACTTGAGCGACCGGTGCACTTGTCGTTAGCGCATTAAGTTTTTGGCGTTGTTGCCGGGGAACGCAGTTGGCATTGTGACTCTGTTATTTGGGAAATCAGTTGTAAAGATTTCTAGTTTCTTTTTTATTCGTTTATTCCATTTTCTCCTTGTTTTAATTTTAGGTTGCTCTATTTGTATTTAGTTGGGTATAGTACCGTGCACAATACAGTTTTTCTGGTAATTCTGGCTACTTCTGTGCAATGTGGGTTGGATTTAATATCCGCTGCCGTTGGTGCGGGGATGCCTCTCATGCTAGTGATAGATGCCCATCGGGAGATAGTAGCTCTAGTCCCCAAGGCTCAATGTATCGGGCACCGACATCGTACGGTACCTCATACACTGTGCCTAAGTCTTATGGCTACTCTTCTGCACCGCATGTGCCGTTTTTGAATTCCTCTCCTGCCCTATTCGAACCGAAGAAAAATGTAAAACAGTGTTTGTTTTGTCGGAGCACGGATCATGCTTTGAAGGATTGTGCTGAATACCTTCGTCAGTTGGATGAGGATGACGAACCGGATATCCGGATCATCCCAACTCCTACCTCTGTCAGCACACCTTCTACCTCTGCATATGTGTCTGTGCCACCTTCGTGTTTCGAAAGGAATGATGTGGATGCGCCCGACAGAGTTGTGGTTGATTTGTGTCCCGACCTGCCGACCTGGTTGCACCTGTCTCCCCTGTGCATATATCATCATGTATGACGCCGATTCTTTGTGAGGAGTTGGTGCTTGATTTTCCTTAGAGCACTGCTTCTCCTTCTTCTGTGCATAATACTATAGCTGGTTTTGACAGTATTGTTGAGCATGCTTTGCAGGATGATGCAGTTGTTTGCTGTGTTTTGCCCACTCCTATGGAGGAGGACGTTCTCTAAGGTGAGGAGGTGAATACCTCAGCACCGTTTGAGGAGGTCCAAGTTGTGGAGGAGGCCGCTGACGATCTCGCTGAACCTTGCAACATACTTGATGATGCCAACGATTTTTTGCTACCTCAACCTATCGGGAGTGATACCGGGGTCTCTCCCAAAGATGAAATTCTTTTATGTCATTCTTCTAATTTGTTTCTTCACCCCATTCTCATGTTTGATTCATTACAGGATTCCGCATTGGATCTGATTCAAGAAGTTGTCGGGCCTGCTATGTAGACCGACGATGGAATGGATCAACTGCGTGTGGAGACAAACACTGAGATTTCTTCATCATACTACCTACCCCTGCCTGACGCTTAGTTCAGGTGTGTATATTCAGGTATGGGGGTAACTGATATGTCGTCGTATCGGTACCCGCAACCGAAACGGATAATGGAACAGTTACCTGTGCATTTCAGCTTTCATAGACCTATTAGTTAGCATTTTTCGATTGATGAATAAGTCGTGCTGGGAGGACAGAAAACCCAGTACTTATCTAGGAGTAGGAGTAGTGTTAATTATTTCTCTAATTTAGTTGTAGTTTCTTATTCTCCGCACACCACAACACCCACTTGAGCGCGGGCTTAACCGTTAGCATGTCTCGAGTTAATTCATTTCTTTTGTGTGATTTGGAAAAATATCTGTGCTGACATAGGATTGTGAGACGGAGTAAAATGTTGACTCCTGCAATGCTCCTAGTCGAGTGCTTGCGTCTCGTGTAAAAATCCGAGTAGAATTAATTATTCTTTATGCATATAGTTTTTTACTTTTTTCTATTTGCGTAAATGTTCTTTATTCTACTCATAATTGGTAAATCTGGTGTGAATCCGACGGTAACGTAGGGATGTGTGTAGACGGTTGTTAGCCTCGTATTGCTCGAGTCGGGAGGAAGGATGATCTTTCTCGGTGGCTAAGAACTTGTCACAGGCGACTCTTGAAGCATTTGTACAAGTTAGTTCAGTGAGTGAGTGTGATGTAGGCCATCATTTTGGCCAGGTTGAGCTTTTGTACCGTTCCTATCATCTGATCCTCGCTAGCCCATTTGTGCCTACCCCATCCTCTTGATTCAGCTCCACTTTTATCTCACCAAAGCCTTAAAGCCAAGCCTAGTCGCACACCCAAATGTGAGCTCTAGTTTGTATTTTATTTGCATGATTGGGGTGTTGATTTGGTGATGTTTTGTAGATATGGGGATATGCTCAATTGAATACTTGCTGGAAAAAAATTGTGAAAAGAAAAAAAAATAGAAATGAAATTCTGAAAAAAAAAGTGAAATGAGAAAAAGTTAAAATGAGAATCTATTTGTGAGAAATTTGTATTGGGAGTAGGCGGTGCACGCACCCATACTGTCAAGTCCAAGTCTGGGGGTGTGGTGCACCCACATGTGTATTGTGGTTCGTGGATAGTTTCTTGTTGTGCTAGCTCATTTGGGTTAGGTGTGTGAGCCATCATGTTTACCTTTGTATACCCTACCGTAGCCCATGCCAAACTTTAAACCTAAAGTCTTACTGATGTGACGCTTTGAACCAAACCAACCGTGGAGAGAGTGCGAACGGGTGAGCTTATGGTCACCGACATTGATGGATTTCTTTGGAGGTTGTCCCAAGCCCCGGTCTTTAGCAATGCTCACCTTAGTGATCAGTCTTCTTTCTCCTTACGCATAACTTGAGGATACACCGTGATTCGATTATGAGTAAAAATAATATGTAGATACGCATCTAGAAATTTATAAACTATTTTGCATATTTAAGAATTCTTTCTACAATATTTTTATGCGCGTGAGTATGCTTTACAATTTCTATGCTAGCTATTTCTTTTTCTCGTCCGCATGGAGAATGGTTTGCTCGGGACGAGCAAATGTTTAAGTCTGGGGGTGTGATAGTCCGATATTTATAGTATTTTACGGACTCATCTGAGCTAGTTTTCACTCGTGTGCACTTCACTTTCAAGTCTTAATTGCTTGTATTTCACTCTGTCACTTTCACTATAAGTGCACTATTTAAGCCTGTTTTGATGTGCATTTGTGCTCCTTGTTGTTGGGGGTAAACACATGGTGCTCACCAACCCTTTTTATATATTTGGATTGAGCTGGAAGGGTGTTCCCAGCTGTGTGATTGCTGTTTGGATTGCTGCGCAGGTGGGTGGATCATCCATTTTGCCCAGATTTCATGTCTGCATGAATCGCACGGTCGTGCGTTTCCTTGACGCATGATCGCTCCGACCGTGCGCATTCATCCGCGGCTCGGAATGGTGTTTTGTCCTTGCTCGTGCGATTTGTTCGCGCACGAGCAATTCGCCCGTCCGTGAGTAAAATCGCACGAGCATCTCTTGTGTCCAAATATGTTTGGATCTTATTGCCCGTGCGTTTGCTTCACGTACGGTTGGACTCAACCGTGCGCGAGGAAACACACGATCTCCTGTTGTGAGCCTGATTTTAAGATGTCTGTATTTGCCCCTGCGTTTTGTTCGCGCACGGTCGGTTTTGACCGTGCGTGAGTAAAATCGCACGGGCGCTTCTGCTTCGTCTGCTTGGGCAGCCTGTAGGTTTAATATCGCACGGTCCACGCACGGTCGTGCGTTCGACCGCGCGTGACCAATTTCTGACTGTTTTTCTTTAAAAGCCTTAGGTCTTCGCCCTATTAAGCTGTAACACCCAAACTTAGTTTATCAACAAATCAGCAGTCCGGCCGGGCCCCGTGATAAGAATTAAACCAAGTAACAGTATTAAATTGATCCATAGCAGGCATAAATGAAAAATGCTAAAAGGAAGTAATAAAAGGAACTAAGGGTAAAAGAGTACCTCAAAAATCTGATTTCACAGAGCCACTAAAAATTGTAAGAGTCAAAATGCTTGGAATACTGAAATCTTAAACATAGTCTGATTCAAAGAAACATTAGACAATTCTGATACTTGTCCAAAATTACATCACAACACTGAAAGGATAACTACTGAATGAAAGACAAACTATAAGGACATCGGCAAACACGCTCATCCTAGGCGCAACACCCCACCTGTGACCCCTGTAATAAAAAGTCCAAAAAATGGGTCAGCCCAACTGGAGAGTAAGAAAGATCATTCTTCTTAGTGACACTAAAATATTTTAAAGAAAAACATGCGCGCAAGCTTTTTAAAACAATGTTTGATGCTATGGAAAAATATTTACTATTATACTGTGCTTGCTTTTCTGAATAGGATTTGAAAGATAGAAGTCTGTTCTAGTGTAATCATGACACGCATTTTCATCTAAATTCCGAAAATATTTAACTATAGAGATTTTCTACATTTCAGCATGTACTTGGATTATATTTGTCTTAAGCTTGTCACCCTTCATATTTTAACTGGAGTAGCTTCTTATGCGCATTCTAACGACTCGAGTCTCAGCTAATGAACGCAGGGGTTCTTGTGTCTCACGGACACAGACTCGCATCTACTAATCTTCTAAATGGGGTACGGTCTCCCTACACTTGAGGCTCATGGGGTCTACTATGCCCTATGAGTAAGATAGTGCGCCTCTATCTGTCACGAGAGAGTCTCTGTCGTGACTCCTAATTGTTTTTCATTAACTGTTGGATTTTCATATTTATTCATCTGGATATCATAAATCGTATTTCACGCTAACGCATTGCCTCGTATACTTGTTCTAGTGCTTAGTATTTTCATACGTATAAAGGAATACGTGGTTACATGTACGATACAAATTCACGAATTTCATACGAGCTCATTGTTTCTTATCATGTTACACATTATAATCTAGATGTATGTGATCTCATATTACTACAATATTCTCTTACTATACGAGAAATAATATGTGCTTTTAACTATGTGTTATGTCTAGCAAAAAAGAATACAATTTCATATATTGAGATTACGGCGCTCGTACACTTGACGCGGCGACATGATTCCTCTTAGATCGATGACGACACGCGAGGAAACCTGCCGCTGTGCGTGCAGTCGACCGAGACAAAAAAGGAGGGAGGAAGGACCTGCGGCTAAACTACCGCTTCCGTCGAGAGGAGCACAGGGAGGAATCAGCGTTCAGGGTTTCTAAACAGAGGAGGAGCGTCGACAGTGCAGGGATGGATCGCCGTTCTCTGGAGGGCTTCGAAACGATGCTCGATCGTTCGCCGAGAGATTTTCCTTCGACCCGCGCGGCTGGGAGCGATAAAAAAAAGCGGAGAAGTCGGCGGTTTCTCTCTTACGAGCGACTGGGAGAGAGGAAAAACCTACGCACCCCTTTAATGAAAATGAACAGCGTGAGGCTGCGTCGGTTACGGAAAAAGAGATTTAAGAGGGATGCGGTTAAGGTAACTGCAGAATCTGCGACTCTTTCTAAATGGACATCGACGAACAGGGGAGGGGGAAGAAAAAGACTTGGGAGTTTATTTACTAGAACGCCATTGGACATTATATCATTAAAGTTATGAGTGTAAAAAGGGCTTGTGGACCTCTAAAACGCGTCGAAATGATTTCTTAAAGATAAATCATTTACTTGTACGCAACGGTTAACCACGATAAACGCATACCTCGATTAGAAGTTGGCTCGACTACTCCTGCCCGTGATCGAATCCTGAAAGTAAATTTTAATCTACGAATTAAGTTACGGATTTTACATAAGCATCATCTTCTCTTTCGCGCCAGGGGGGTCATCTCCGCCATTTCCCGCCGCTCCATCGCCGCCCACCTTCGGGAGGTGCTCTGGCCACATTCTTCGTGCAAATCCAAAGCCAGGGCATCGTCTTGGCCTCCTCCATCGTCCGCTTGCCTCCAAGGGTGATTTTGAGAGATTTCGCCGCACGTGGAAGTTCTCCGGCGAGGTCGTGGCCGAAGACAATTGACGGAGAAGACGGGTAATGTAGAAGGAGGTGACAGCTCTTCTGGACCCCGGACGGCAGTTGGAGCCCGAGTTCGGACAAGGCTTGACAACCCTAGATTCCGGCCGTGAACCTCCAATGAGTCTCCGCCCCTTTGGTTGTAATCTCACCCCCTTCATGTGTAGTATTTTTCCTCTTGATTCCTTGGTTGTATGAACGATGATTGCATACCCTAATTTACTATTTTGTGTATTTCATGTCTATGTGATATATCTTTGTGGTTGTGCAAGTGAGGAGCGCATCCATATCGTCATTTCCATCCCCTCATCGCGAGCGTGGCCGCACTAGCAATTGCTAGCTGCGTGCATAGTGATGAGGTGCTTTCGACCCTCATTCCACCATTGCGAACCATTCCCTCCGCTAGCCTTCCTGTCCATCCGCCTACCGAAGCAGTGCATCACGGTCTGCGTAGTTTCCATCCACATTGCGAAGCGGTGTGCGCGACCCGCATTAGTGTAGTCGGCGGTTTCTGTCTTACGAGCGACTGGGAGAGAGGAAAAACCTACGCACCCCTTTAACGAAAATGAACAGGTGCGTGAGGCTGCGTCGGTTGCGGAAAAAGAGATTTAAGAGGGTTGCGGTTAAGGTAACCGCTAGATCTGCGACTCTTTCTATATGGACATCGATGAACAGGGGAGGGGGAAGAAAAAGACTTGGGAGTTTATTTACTAGATTGCCATTGGACATTATATCATTAAAGTTATGAGTGTAAAAAGGGCCTGTGGACCTCTAAAACGCGTCGAAATGATTTCTTAAAGATAAATCATTTACTTGTACGCAACGGTTAACCACAATAAACGCATACCTCAATTAGAAGTTGGCTCGACTACTCCTGCCCGTGATCGAATCCTGAAAGTAAATTTTAATCTACGAATTAAGTTACGGATATTACATAAGCATCATCTTCTCTTTCGCGCCAGGGGGGTCATCTTCGCCATTTCCCGCCGCTCCATCTCCGCCCACCTTCGGGAGGTGCTCTGGCCACATTCTTCGTGCAAATTCAAAGCCAGGGAATCCTCTTGGCCTCCTCCATCGTCCGCTTCCCTCCAAGGGTGATTTTGAGGGATTTCGCCGCACGTGTGAAGTTCTCCGGCGAGGTCGTGGCCGAAGACAATTGACGGAGAAGACGGGTAATGTAGAAGGAGGTGACAGCTCTTCTGGACCCCGGACGGAGTTGGAGCCCGAGTTCGGACAAGGCTTGACAACCCTAATTCCGGCCGTGAACCTCCAATGAGTCTCCGCCCCTTTGGTTGTAATCTCATCCCCTTCATGTGTAGTATTTTTCCTCTTGATTCCTTGGTTGTATGAACGATGATTGCATACCCTAATTTACTATTTTGTGTATTTCATGTCTATGTGATATATCTTTGTGGTTGTGCAAGTGAGGAGCGCATCCATATCGTCATTTCCATCCCCTCATCGCGAGCGTGGCCGCACTAGCAATTGCTAGTTGCGTGCATAGTGATGAGGTGCTTTCGACCCTCATTCCACCATTGCGAACCATTCCCTCCGCTAGCCTTCCTGTCCATCCGCCTAGCAAAGCAGTGCATCGCGGCCTGCGTAGTTTCCATCCACCTTGCGAAGCCGTGTGTGCGACCCACATTAGTGTAGTTAGTTTTTCTTTTGTTTTATTCAAAACCAAATCCAAGCTCTTGTTTTGAGTTTAATCTTTATAATTAGTTTTCCGAACAACAGAATCGCGCGCCCCAACCTGCGTTCCTTGTGAGATCGATACTTGGGAATTTACTTCCACATTTTATATTACTTGAGCAACCAGCGCACTTGCCGTTAGTGCATCACCAGCTCAATAAAATTGTCAACGCAAGCCTCTATTTAATCAATTTGCTGAACTTAGCTGAGACGCTCGAAGACATTCCTGGGGCGACATGTGTCGTAGCCAAGCTTGCAGATGTCGGATGTCGGACTCATGTCGGTTTGGGTTTTTTATGTCGGATGTCGGATTGCGGGGGATATATCGGGGACATTTCAAAATGTCGGATTGTAATATTATATGTATATATATATATTATATATCATAATATTTTTTTAATTAGAAAGTAATTATTTTATTTAATGAAGTATACACTAAAAATCATATTAGAAAATGAATCTACTAACAAGTGTTTAATCAATTTGTAATAAATAAGAAATGTTGCATACTTTCAAAATGTCGAAGTGTAACCAAAGGAGAGCTGCGAAGAGAACGAGAGCTGCGAAGAAGACGAGAGTCAGAAGCGGAGATTAGGGCAAGCGAAGAAGACGAGAGCCCAGAACGTCGTGAGGAGGACGCGGGGGAGATGAGGAGTCATCGTGAGGGGCAAACGTAGTATAACTATATAAGTATATAATAAAAACTAATTTAATTATAAAATTTAATAAAAAACTTATTAATTTCTAATGGCCGCCATAACCCGCCATAACCCGCCATAACCCGCCATAACCCGCCATAACCCGCCATAACGGGCCGACATGTCCGACATGTCGGCCGCCATACTGGAAAACGCCATTTTTCTCATTTGTGTCGCTAACGTTGCGATTTCCCCTCAAAAATGACATGTCGGCCGACATGTCGGACATGTCGGCCGACATCTACAAGCTTGGTCGTAGCGCAAGATGAGTTCTTCCTTGAGCATGACCCACATCATGTGCGACATGGACTGGCAAAGCCAACACATCCAAATGAAGGGCTTGTTAAAAGGCAAGCTACCTTAGACTCACTGCGGGGGGGGGGGGGGGGTGACTACATCACTTGCTTGTCGTATTAACCCCAGGCGGGATCGATCGAAGAGAGGCAGAAAGAATAGATAGAACATCAAAAACGTAAAGTTCGTTCTCTTTAACATGGTATCAGAGTTGTAAATCCCTCGGTGCTGTCGACCTCAAGGTTCGATCGTGCTTCGCTAGTCCCGCTCTTCCCTCGATCGACGTTTTCGTCGGATCCCGATCGTCTATTTGTGCCCTTGCCATTTCATTCATCCGCAGTTCCTGGATCGGCTGTCATCCTCGATCGACCTGCGCATCCTCGATCAATCGACCATCGCCTTCCTCGATCTTTCCTGTGGCCGCCGCCACACGGATCTCTCCATCTTCGTCGAGCTCAGCGCCTTCTCTTTCTGCCGCATGCATCGAGCGACTATCCACTTGAGATATGCTTTTGCTTTATCTGGCTTAAGCCAGCCTGCCGTCGAAAAGTTATATTTCCATCCAGGGGTCCTCTGTTCTGAGCCAACAATCTTCACTTTGATCTTTGTCGTCCAGCCCACAACTTCCTGATGGGGGTTCTTCTTCCGTCATTCCGTGTGCTCTAATGGGGGATAAACCGAAGAGCATTAATTTCCCTGAAGGGACTATTGATCAACCTAAATACTACGGTGGAGGAAGTTCAAATGTGGATTTCACTCATGGCGTGACTCACATCGAACTAAATGTAAGGAACTACATCCATGGGCACAGTCTATGGGGATATTCATTGGGAGCCATCGAAGACTTGGGTTTATTACAAGGATCCAAACTGTCTCCAAGCAAGAATGACCCCTTTTATGAGGAATGGGAAGGTGAGAACCCTAAACCCAAGATTGCAAGTCAATTCTTATTCTGCGAGACTGCTAAGGAAATGTGAGAATTAATGAGGAATGAGAAGGTATGAATGACTTCGAGGAGTATTATAGTAAACTGACTCATAAGTGGGTATAAATTGATCAATACTTTGTTATTCAGACCATTGGAGATTACAAAACTGAGCTTATGTAACATATGGTTTTTAAAATGCTTTCTGGCCTTCCTTCAGAGCTTGAATTCCAAAGAGTTCTAATGTTATGAAGAGATTATGTTTCCGATTTGGAGACCGTTGCCCATTACATTCGGGGAGAAGCTAGTCAGATAAACTCTCTTCGTACTGATGTGCATGTGGGATATGAGAAATCAACCCTTGTAGTCTAACAAAGAAAGTGGAACTCTAGAAACATAAAATAGTAAGATAAGAGTAAAATGAAGTGTCCCCACTGTGGGAAAAAGGGACATGGAAATGATATGTGTTGGGACTTGCATCCCTCCTTAGTTCCTCCGGGTTGGAGTCGCGTCACTAATGAAAAATATGTGAGATCACAAACGACTATGTATGGCACATTGGAGAATACATGTCACCTTATGTATAAAAATGAAAGTTTAGTTAGGGAGCTAAATGCCCTAAAAGCCAGTGTTGGTAGACCTTTTGTTACATACATGTCTGGTACTGTTACTCATGTTCAAACTACCTCTTTATCTGCTATGAAGCCGTATACTCCCGGGATCATTGACTCAGGAGCTTCTAATCATATGACAAGATCTTCTAGTGGGATTACTTCTGTCTCTTCTGCATCCAACAGTGTTAGACTTGCTGATGGATCTTCTGCATCGGTGACTGGTAAAGGGGTTATCCAAATCTCACATAATATCTCCATTAAATCTGTTGTTATTGTTCCTTCATTTCCTACCAACTTGCTTTCTGTGAACAGTTTGACTAAACAAATGAATTGCGTCATTACCTTCTTTTCTTCTCATTGTGTTTTCCAGGATCTGGCGAGTGGGAAGATGATTGGTGGTGGACATGAGTCAGGTGGTATTTATGTTATGGACACTAGTCTTGTTTTGGTGCTGAAAAACCCTCAAGTACTAATCGTGATGTTGTGGCATGAGATATTTGGGTATGCTAGTTTGAAGACTTTGAAGTCTGCTTTTCCTAGCTCTTTTTATGTGTCTGAAATTAGAATTAACCGCCAATCTTGTGAATTTGGAAAACATTGTAGAACCAATTATGCTCATAGCAGTAGTCAGTGTTAAATGTTTTGATTTGATACATTCTGATGTTTGAACCTCTCACATTTGTTGTGTAAATGAATTTCGATATTTTGTTTCTTTCATTGATGATTACTCTTATTTTAGTTGGGTTTTTCTTATGATAAAGAAAAATAATGTGTATGATATATTTCAGCTATTTTACCACTATGTGCAGACCAAGTTTGATACTCAAATTAAAATTCTTAGGAGTGACAATGAAGGTGAATTTATAGGCGGGGAACTTAAGAGGTTCCTGGGTGATCATGACATTAGTTTTCAAACTTCATGCCCTGGGGCTCCTCAACAGAATGAAGTAGCATAAAGGAAAAATCGTCACATTATCGAAACTACTCGTTTATTATAAGAGATGCATGTCCCTAAGAGACTGTGGGATGTAGGAGTTCTTACCTCTGTCTACCTAATTAATCGGATGACGTCTGATACGCTGGAGGGGAAGTATCCTCTAAAACTTCTATATCTAAATCTCTCGTTATTCAATCTCCCTCCTAAATTTTTTGAATGTATTGCCTTTGTGCATATTGTGGGACCATATAAGTATAAATTGGATCCTCTGGCTATTAAATGTGTTTTTGTTGGATATGTTGCTAACCAAAAAGGGTCTAAGTGTTAATCACCTTTGTTGCATAGAAGGATTAAATCTAAAGATGTTATCTTCTTTGAGCACACTCCCCATTATTCAGAAGAAGGGAAAAACGTTACATATCAAGAGAAGCATGAAGATAAGAGTTGTATGATGCCGCTACTCCCAACACTCGTATATGTTCTATCTCCTAGTAGCTCGGATATTCCAGTTGAATGGGAAGTGTGTACAAATGATCTGCGTATCTACAACAAAAGGCAGAATCTTCAAGTATACCAAAGGAAGCGTGTAAGAAGAGCTGAACAATAGAGTCATAATCATGTTCCACCACCCACCACCACTCTGTCAGATCAAAACACTGAAACCATACATGTGGATACACCTTCTACTCTCCAAATTCATAGTGGTCGTACCAGATACCTATTGATAAATATATTGGGTATCATTCTATCTCTCCACTGAAATCTTATATTGCATCAGTTTCCTCTATTTCTATCCCTAATAATTTTTTAGATCCTATGCCTAATCCTCACCGGAAGAAAGCTATGGAGGTGGAGATGCATGCCCTCCAACATCAAAATATTTGGGAAATTGTTCATATTCCTCACAGAGGTCATACTGTCGGATGTAAATGGATATATACTATCAAATATCTTTAGAATGACACTCTTGATAGATATAAAACAAGACTTGTTGCTAAAGGCTTACCCGAATTGATGGGATGGACTTTTAGGAGACATTTGCCCTTGTTGCTAAACTGAACTCCGCTAGAAGTTTGCTATCTATTACTGTCCACAAGTTTTGGCTTTTATATCAACTTGATGTGAAAAATGCATTTCTCCAAGGTGAATTAAATGAAAAAATCTACATGACTCCCCCGCCTGGCATGGAAGTTCCTAAAGGACACGAGCGTCGTCTTAAGAAGGTTTTGCATGGCCTTAAGCAAACACCTCAGGCCTGGTTTGAAAGATAAGTGTCAAACTCCTGAGTCTGAATTTTTCCCGTTGTTCTTATGATCACTCAGTCTTCATCTACAGAAAGGAGCAATATACCACTATTAGTGGATGATATCATTATCCCCGGAACTGATGATTAACATATTACTCTTGCTAAAAGACAATTGACCTCTACTTTTGAAATTAAAGATTTGAGTCTTCTTCAATATTTTCTTGGAATTGAGATTGCTAGATCTGCCAGAAAGATTATGATCTCCCAACGCAAATACGACTTGGACCTTCTCAGTAACATTGGATATCTGTGAGTGAAACCTGTGGATAGCCTCGTGGATGCAAATTATGCTATCCACAAGGTTGATTCTCCTGATCTTGAAAGAAAGTTGGACTTTCAACGCATTGTGGGGAGGTTAATTTACCTGACTATCACCAGACCCAACATCTCATTTGCGGTTGGGTTAGTTAGCCAATTTATGCACAATTCTAAAGTTCATCACTATCATGCTGCTCTTCGGATTGATAAGTATCTAAAAAGGACCCTGGAAAGGGCATTATTTATCAAAATTATGATCGTCTTAAAGTTCACGGCTACTGTGATGCTGATTGGGCCTCTAATAAAAGATCTACAAGTGGATATTTTATCTTCTTGGGTGTCAATCTTGTTTCCTGGAGGGGTAGGAAGCAGAATGTTGTTGCTCGTTCTTCTGCTGAAGCAAAATATTGAGTTATTGTCATTACAACATGTGAGTTGATTTGGGTTATATTTTTTTGGGCGATATGGGATTTCCTTACCTGGGAGGTTATAAACTTGCACTGTGATAATCAAGCTGCTATCCACATTCCCAACAACTCAGTTTTTCATGAGAGGACTAAACATGTAGAGATCGATTGTCATTTTTTGCGGGAAAAAATTCAGAACCAAACCATTACTATTGTGTCTGTGCCTTCTGGGGACCAACTAGCTAATTTTTTCACCAAAGTTGTTTCTAGTAAAACTCTTCACACGTGCTCTATCAGGCTTGCAATGATGGATGTTTATGGTGTTAGCTTGGGGGGGGGGGGGGGGGTTAAAAGGCAAAGCTACCTCAGACTCACATGGGGATGACTATATCACTTGCTGGGTGTATTAACCCCAGGAGGGATCGATCGAAGAGAGGCAGGAAGAATAGAGAAAACATCACAAACCTAAAGGTGTGTTCTCTTCAATAGGGCAGACCCTTCCATGTAAATCATCGCCAGGGGAACCTTGCTGGCTTCTGAAATGAGCTATAACTAAAAGGATTGTTCTGCGCGGACGATCCAACCAAGCGGGTCGAAACTGTCGAACATGGGAACTTCTATCGGCCTGGGGCCATGTGCGGTGGAAACAATTGCATGGGAGATCAAACATGGTGATCGGTCGAGTTGTCGAGGCCAGTCAGATCAACAACCATAAAATTGGTGGTCGGGGACATGGGAGCTTTGTTGGCAGCGTGTGGCCTTGACGGAGGATCTGGAGAATGACGGTCAAGGAGGATTCCACCACTCCCATGTGCTAGGAATTTTTTCTTGAGAGCGATCCACCTCGTTGATACGATCCATCATGATGTGTGTAATGGTCATGCTATCAACCAAGTTTGTTAGATAGTGCAACAGAGGAATGCGGTGCAACCTGCGTAGGTACACAAGTGTGAGAAGGAACCCCGAGAGTCGCCAGAGAAAGTGGAACCTAGAGGAGATTACGCGGGAATGGGAGCAGCGAGAGGCGGCATTATGCTGCAAGACGCCCGCCCTGGGTGGTAGCGGATCGGGTCTGGGCTGAAAATAAAACTTGGGTAGAAGTGGGGAGGTCAGGAGCTGAGGAACGACAAAGTTTGCGAAATACTTGGGAAGAAGCCTGCTAACAGAAGTTCCAGGGAATGATGCTCAGCAATCGATTGTGAGGAAGGTCGCGCCCGAGTGCGGCTATGCTGAAATGGAGTTGTCGTCGTCAATCGAGCAGCGCTCAAGCGGAAGGCCGCGACCCATGGTGTACTGACTACATCGTCACTTCGGGGATCGACGTGTTCCAGCAGATGCAATCGGGAACCGTAAGATAGATGCCCTATGATGATTCCCTCGACATAGGTTTAGGTAGAAATATGGTGGCAGATCGAACCAAGTTAGTACCCACGTAATCAAAATGCAATAATATAAGAAGAATACAATTGCGAGGTATACTCACGCCAACTTTTGAGGATGGGTTCCCTTGAAGAGTCTTCTCCAAAGACTAAGAATCCAAAGATGAAAAATACAAGTCGCCCTACACTCCTTTATATAAGAGGGGTACAAGATAACAAGTGTCACAGACACGACTTAACTAAATTGTAGACTATAATAAACGTATGACTTACCCACAACATTTTCTCATGTTGATCAAAGAAATGTTTGAGGGAAGCTTAGAAATGAACACCTATGATGAATGTTGTGCTTCTTTAATGATGTAATAATCCCTCTCATGCTGGCAGCTTAAGATGATTTCTTTGCAATTTTTTGTGCATTTTTAAAACCTCCCAATTTTGTAGGTTCAGAAAACATCTCTTCATTATCGTTGAACATGATTGCATAACTTCATGCCTAAAAATATCTTTGGTGAGTGTAGTATTATTCTCTCCTCTCAGGGGCTTCCTAATGCTGGAAAATCAACTCTGTTGGCGGCGATCACGCTCGCGAAACCGGACATTGCTGACTATCCTTTCACAACCCTCATACCAAATCTCGGTCGTCTCAGTGGAGACCCTATATTAGGGGCATTAGAATATTCTTCTGGATCCACCTTAGCCGATTTGCCGGGCCTAATTGAAGGCGCTCATCTAGGAAAGGTGATACTTTTATCCAAAAGACCTGCTTCCCCCTCTCCTTTCCATGCTAATAGTGTATGTTTGCCAAGGGACTATGTCTATTTTTGATATATAAAAAATTGCAGGGTCTTGGTCGCAATTTTTTGAGACACCTAAGGAGAACTAGGCTCTTGGTTCATCTTGTTGATGCTGCAGCTGAAGATCCTGTGAATGATTATATGACCGTGAAGGAGGTAATCTCATTCTTCACTTTTTGTCCATGCCAGGGAGCTTTTTTGGTTAAAAGTGACTTCGACTAGTTCTGTGTGGGGTGATACCCAAATCTGCAAGCATAATACCTACAAACAAATTTTTTAATTTATATTCATTTGTCAATGCGAATGGCGACAAATGATCCATATAGCCGACCCCGCTATGGTGGGATAAATGCTTGAGTGTTGTTGTATATTCATTTGCCAATGCAATTAATTTGCATTAACAAGCAGACAATACTGTTATGTAATGTAGTTTAATTTGACCTTGTCGTTTTGTTTGTGTTAGAATCCAAGCACTCAACCTAAAATCAAATGGTGGGAGGTGGAGAGATTGGGGATCTATATCAAGTGCATTGTTGGTATTTTAAATGTATATAGCATATGGGGGCACGATGAATGAAAAATAAGAATCTCATTTTCCACTTGGTATCAGAGACTAGCCCTAACCGCGCGACCTCCCCTCTCCATCTCCGACTGATTGCTCCCGGCGACCTCTCGGTCGCTTTCCTTTCTCCATTTTCGGCCACCGGTCTCCCTCTAGAGTCGCTTCTGCAGCCGACCGACTGCTTCTGCAGTCGCAGTTTCCGTCAGTCGAGCGGCGTCGCCTGACGGGATGTGCTTTCGGCGCCCTTCCGGCGGTCCGATTGATTCCAAATTTTTGGAAAAGTTTCTCGTTGGTCTACTTATCATCATATGTTGGTGCTGCCAGAATTGCCCCCGGCGTGCGGCGCTATTCGAAGCGGAAGGGTGTGTCCCCCGTGGGCCTAACTGGCTGCCCCGTGGATCCGCCCGAGGATCCGTTGATATAAAGAACAGTTGCGCCTTCACCAAATAGTCCGGGCTTTTGGTCGAGTTGGTGGCGCTGGGTCCTCTCAATTGGTATCAGAGGGGGTCACGGGTTCGAAACCCGGGGGCCGTTTCTGGGGGGGGGGGGATTGTTGGTGCTGCCAGAATTGCCCCCGGCGTGCGGCGCTATTCGAAGCAGAAGGGTGTGTCCCCCGTGGGCCTAACTGGCTGCCCCGTGGATCCGCCCGAGGATCCGTTGATATAAAGAACAGTTGCGCCTTCACCAAATAGTCCGGGCTTTTGGTCGAGTTGGTGGCGCTGGGTCCTCTCATCATACTAGAGGAGCAGCCGGCGGTCGGCAAACCGAAGGTTACACGATTATCATGGGCCGAGTTGCAGGCGCGGAAGGAAAAAAGACTATTCTTCAACTGCGACAAAAAGTTTACGCCCGGGCACACCTGCTAGAAGATACAGGTTTATATGCTACATGAGGATGTGGAGGACGAGCTTCCCCACGAGTCAGAGTTGGAGGACTTGGATCTTACCGAGTTTGGTGTATCCCTACAGGCGATGGAAGGATGCATCGCCCCCCTCCCCATGCGGATTGCGGGAAAGATCATGCAGGAGAAAGTGACGATTTTGGTAGACAGTGGGAGCACCCACGACTTTATCCACCCCGAAGTGGCACATCGGGTTGGACATGTGATTGATAAGGGGGCCGCCTTTCATGTTATGGTAGCAGATGAGAGCAAACTTCAGTGCGAAGGAGTTATGAAGGGGGTGGAGCTACGGATACAAGGGTACTCAGGGCGCACGAACGTCTATCTTCTACCTATCCGAGGCTCCGACATGGTGCTCGGGGTCCAGTGGTTGCAGCAACTGCGAAGGGTTACCTTTGACTGGGACCAGATGACAATGGAGTTTGGAACGACTAGAGAGTTAGTGCAGCACGATGACAGTGATTATAGAGGTTACACAGACCCCTACCGCTCCTCCAGTTGTTCCAGTTCAGATGCAGTCGCTTCTGGCCCAGTATGTCGATATTTTTCAGGCACCCCGCCCACTTCCACCACCGCGGTTCAGAGATCATCAGATCCAGCTCAAGACGGTCTCGGAACCCACCAACATCCGACCGTACCGCTACCCGTACATCCAGAAGGCCGAGATAGAGCGCAGTGTCTGGGAAATGCTTACCGTCGGGATCATCCGCCCCAGTACTAGTTCCTTTTCATCCCCCATCATTCCCGTCAAGAAGAAGGACGGGACATGTCGATTTTGTGTGGAATACCGCGGCCTGAACAGTTCAACTATTAAGGATAAGCTCCTTATCACCTTGATAGAAGAACTGTTAGACGAACTGCACGGTGCTCGCCTCTTTACCAAGCTCGACCTACGGTCGGGCTACTATCAGATTCGGATGCGCGAGGAGGACATATACAAGACAGCTTTTCGTACACATGATGGCCACTATGAGTTCCTGGTGATGTCATTCAGACTCACCAACGCCCCGTCCACGTTCCAAGCTATAATGAACGAGATCTTTCGCCCTCTGCTCCGCCGACCAGTGCTGATTTTTTTGATGATATCCTCATCTATAGTACCAATTGGGAGGACCATTTGGCCCATGTCGAGCATTTTTTCACCATCCTCCGCTAACATCAACTCTACGCCAAGCAGTTCAAGTGTTCGTTCGGGCAAGAGGAAGTGGAGTACCTGGGACATTTGGTCTCCGCTAGCTGAGTCAAAGCCGATGCCAAGAAGATCGAGAGCATGATATCATGGCCTCGCCCTTTCACGGTACAAGCACTACGCGGCTTCCTGGGATTTACCGTATATTACCGGCGATTTGTCACGGATTATGGCAAGATCGCCCGCCTGCTGACTCAATTATTACAGAAGGACGCCTTCCAGTGGCCGGATGAGGCGGAAGCGGCATTCCAGGCCCTTAAGAGGGCCATGACGACCACTTCGTTTCTCGCGCTCCCGGATTTTAACAAGGAGTTTGTGTTGGAAACCGACGCCTCCGGTGTGGGCATCAACACGGTATTGATGCAAGAGGACAGGCCATTGACCTTTTACAGCAAGGCATTGGCCCCCCGTACTCTGGGGCTTTCCACATACGAGAAGGAGATGCTGACAATCATTCATGCGGTGGCTATGTGGCAGCCTTACTTGTTGGGGGCGACGTTTCAAAATCCGTACGGACCATCAAAGCCTCAAACACTTCTTGGAACAACGGGTCTCCTCCCCGCTTCAGCAGAAATGGGTGACGAAACTGTAGGGATATGATTATGAGATTCTTTACAGGCAGGGCAAAGAGAACGTGGTTGATGACGCCTTATCCCGCTTACCGGCGAGCTCCCTCGCCCAACTTTAGGGTCCCCTACTCAACTCGTTGGATGATATTCAGGAGGAGATCATGCGGGACCCCGCACTGCGGGCAATTGTGGAGGCTCTTCGACGGGGGGGGGGGGGGGGGGGGGGGGAGACCACTACCCCGGGAACCAGCTGCTGAATGACAGACTTTATTATAAGGACCGAGTGGTCGTTCCACCAAATTCTTCCTGGAAGACAGTGATGCTGCACGAGTTCCAATCATCCCCGACCTGCGGTCACGCGGGCATTCTCCGGACTCTTCAACGGGCCCGGGCGAACGTGTTTTGGACAGGATTACGACACTATGTCCAACAGTTTGTGTAGCAGTGTGAGACATGCCAACGTCAGAAGTACGAGACATCTCCAGCCGGCCTACTTACACCTCTTGAGATCCCCCACCACATTTGGGAGACAGTATCCATGGATTTCATCGACGGGTTGCCCAAGTCCCAGGGCAAGACAGTTATATTGGTCGTGGTCGACAAGCTATCCAAATATGGACATTTCCTGGCTTTGAGCCACCCGTACACCGGCGAGTCCGTCACCGATCTCTTTGTTCGAGAAATTGTCCGACTCCACGACATACCGCGTGCCATCATCTCCGATCGGGATCCGACATTTGTGGGCAAATTCTGGCGGGAACTATTTCGTTTACAGGGGACTTGTCTGCGCTTCAGCACAACGAATCACCCCCAGACGGATGGCCAGACAGAGGTTCTCAATCGAGGGGTGGAAACATATCTTCGCTGCTTCGTGATGGACGAGCCGCGGACATGGACCAGTTGGCTACACTGGGCTGAATATTGCTACAACACATCCTACCATTCCGCCAGCAAACTGACCCCGTCAGCAAACTGACCCCGTTTGAGATCGTTTATGGTCGTCCTCCTCCCTCACTGAGCAGTTATGAACCGAGCAGCACAGCATTACCGGCCGTGGACCGGGCACTCCAGGACCGGGACCAAACTATCGACATGTTGCGTGAGAATCTCCGCACTGCACAAGATCGCATGAAGTCCCAAGCAGACAAACATCGCAAGGAACGAGAGTTCACAGTCGGCGATGAGGTCTTCCTCAAACTCCGACCATACCGACAAGTGTCTGTGGGCTGCAGGACGAACCAGAAATTGGCGCCTCGCTACTATGGACCCTTCCGTATTGTCCTCCGTGTGGGTCCTGTCGCCTACACCCTAGCTCTTCCTGAAGGGTCGCGTATTCATCCGACATTCCATGTGTCCTTACTTAAACCAAAGATAAGCGACACAATTCAGACCAGCCCTTTCCTTCCCGAAGCCACGGTATCGGGCGAGCTGCGACCGATACCCGAAGAGATCCTGATGCTCAAATGGAAACAGCGGGGTACCGAGTACTTACCGGAGCTCCTAAACACATGTCAGAAGCACACAATACTTGGGTCGATCTGTTGGAATTCAGGGAACTCTACCCGGACTACCACCTTGAGGACAAGCTGATTCTTTATAAGGAGGGAAATGTTACGCCCCCGAACATGACACAGTTCTTTGGGTGTACCTACGCCCGACGGTGCAAGGCGAAGACAGGCGGCAGCGGGGCTGAACCGGATTCTCTAATCTGGGCGGACTGGGGTTGAACCGCACCGGTTCAGCCCCATGGGAGGGGCCGGCCGGCCCCTCTTGGGACCGAGTATATTTATACCCGGGGCTCTCTCTCTTGGAGGCATCTATGAACACAAGGTATTTCTTCTCCTCCTTCCTAGCCCTAATCTCTCTTAGTTCTCCCCTAGCCTTCTTTTCTCTAGCTTTCTCCTAACAGATATCATGTTAGAATCCAAGTATCCATCCTAAAATAAATTGGTTGGAGGTGGAGAGACCTGGTGATGAAGGACGTCTCGCGGACGGATGCAGGGCCGGGATCGCGTGGCTGGAGCGGAACGACCCACTTTGGAAGTCGCGGGCTGTCTAGCTCGCTTTATCTTTTATGTTTTATTTGGTGTGCGAATAACCCTGTATGGTATTTATTTTATAAAAACTCTTGTATGTGGTGTGCTGTTAGCCCCTCCTCATAGTATAAGAGGAGGGTTGTTTTGCTTGGTTGGGACTTTTGATGAATGAGATTGCTGAACCCTAAAACAACCGACTCCCCCTCTTCACTCTTCCCGTAGGAGAAGATCTCGGTCCGGAAGGACTCCGCCTCCGGTCCGCCCCTTCCCGCTCAGTTTTCCCCACTTCTCCCGTGTGGAAGTCGCCGTCCGGAAGGTCTCTCGCCGTCCCGTCGAGGTGCTGCATCAGTTGGTATCAGAGGTCTCCGTCGACTCCTACGCTCGGCGTGGTTCCTCCCGCTCGCGCGCGCCTCGTAGCGTTCCCGCTCGCTGCATTCGACGCTCCCGCTCTCCGCTGACGCTCCCGCTCGCTGCAGCGACGCTCCCGCTCGCCGCTGACGCTCCCGCTCGCTGCATCGACGCTCCCGCTCGCTGCATCGACGCTCCCGCTCGCTGCATCGACGCCGTTCCCGCTCGCTCGCCGCTCGCTCGCCGCTCGCTCGCCGCTCCCGCTCGCCGCTCGCCGCTCGACGCTCCCGCTCCCGCTCGCCGCTCGACGCCGTTCCCTCTCCCGTTCACCGCTCGACGCTGCATCCTGCAGATGGGCGACACCCCGCGTGACGACGCCGACGTATGGGCGGCTATTGACGGCATCACCACGCAGTTGGCGACCCTCACGGCCGCGCTCACTGATCTCCGACCCGCGCCCATTCCACCCCCGCAGCAACACCAGGCAAACGCCGGTGCCCCAGATGATCGACGTTTCGGATGGCAATATCGCCGCCGACAGCCTCGGCCGGAACAACCGCGCCCGACCGCCTTCCCCCGCGCCCCATTGCACGACGAATCGAGCTCGGATGATGATTATCCCCCGCCCCCTCCTGTTCCGCCGCCCTGGGAGGAGCATCAACGCCCGCATAGCTACCGCCTACGGGCGGACATCCCACATTTCCACGGGAACTTAGGCATTGAGGAGTTTCTCGATTGGCTCTCGGAAGTCGAACGGTTTTTCGAGATGGCCGAGGTAGAGGACCACCGACAAGTGAAGATGGTTGCTTATCGTCTCAAGTCCGGGGCAGCCGTTTGGTGGGATCAACTGCAGCTCAACCGCAACCGTTAGGGTAAAGCCCTGGTGCGGTCGTGGCTCAAGATGAAGAAGTTGTTGCGGCATCGTTTCCTTCCACCTGACTACGATCAACATCTGTTCCAGCACTACCAGAGCTGTTCTCAAGGTAGTCGATCGGTGACCGAATATTTGACAGAGATAAGCCATTTGGCCGACCGCAACGGCTTAAACGAAACGGATGGTCAGCGAGTCACCCGGTTCTTACATGGACTGCGTCCGTCCCTTCGTGAAAAGATTGGCCTACACGTTTTACGCACGGTGGAGGAAGCATACAACATGGCCCTGAAGGCCGAGCTGATGGAGAAGGTGGCTCCTTCCCCCGGCTGTTCAGGAACCCGCCGACCTTGGGCCGACGCCTCGTCTTCAGGTACCCGGGACCTGTCGGGGAAGGACTCCGCCGACCGGACGGTGGCACCCTTCTCCGCACCTCGGAGGCGACCCCCGGATAGGACACCCCCCGGCTCCTGCTACAAATGCCAACAACCGGGCCATTTCGCGTCCCGCTGCCCCTTTCTTCGACCGCCAGCCCAACCCGTCCATGTTGTGGAGCAGGACGACGTCGGGGCGGAGGATTTCGGGGAGGCCGACGAGGTCATCGACGGCTACGATGACGAGGGTGATTTTGCCGCGTGCGTCGTGCATCGCCTCCTATTTACCCCGCGCCAGGATGAACATGTCCAACGAACGCTGCAACGTCTTCAAAAGCTACTGCAACATCAAGGGAAAGATTTGTGACGTTCTCATCGATAATGGCAGCTGTGAGAATTTCGTCGCCACCCGGCTGATCTCCTACTTACAACTTCCCACCGAACCGCACCCCCACCCCTACTCCGTCGGATGGATCCAGCGCGGCCCATCGGTTCGAGTGACACGCCGTTCTCATGTCCCGGTTGCCATCGGGAAGCACTATCGAGCCGACGTCTGGTGCGACGTCGTGGAAATGGATGCGAGCCACCTCCTTTTGGGTAGGCCGTGGCAGTATGATACCGACGTGTCCTACAAGGGCCGCGACAACACTTACTCCTTCACTTGGGCCGGAAAGAAGATTCTCATTGTCGCCCGGGTAGGGAGCAAACCGGAGGTCAGCCCGCCCACGGAACAAACCGGGCGCAGCCTATTGGTGATGCATGAAGACACGGCCCTGTTCGAGCGCGACTTGGCAGAGGCTAAGGAAGTGATATCCCTTGTTCCGTACGGGCTTTCCGCCTCTCCTGAGCCACCGGCGGGGGAACTAGCCCCGGACGTGCGGGAGCTGTTGCGCGAGTACCACACTATCACCTTCGAGGACCTGCCCGACCACCCGCCCCCGCTTCGGGACATCCAACATCAAATTGATTTCATTCCGGGGTCTCGCCTTCCGAATCTGCCTCACTTACGCATGAACCCCAAGGAGCACGACATCTTGCGCGAGAAGGTCCAAGAGCTGCTGAAGAAGGGCTTCATTGCTGAAAACCTTAGCCCTTGCGGGGTGCCGACCCTCCTGGTTCCAAAGAAAGACGGCTCCTGACGGATGTGCGTCGACAATCGCGCCATCAATCGCATCACCATCAAGTACTCGTTTCCTATACCGCGCCTGGATGACATGCTGGATATGTTGGATGGCTCTCAGTTGTTCTCCAAAATCGATCTCCGCAGAGGGTACCACCAAATCCGTATCAAGCCAGGAGATGAATGGAAGACGGCTTTCAAAACCCCGGACGGCCTTTTCGAGTGGCGGGTAATGCCTTTTGGTTTATCTAACGCCCCAAGTACTTTTATGCGTCTCATGACACAGGTGTTGCGACCTTTCCTGGGGAAGTCGGTGGTAGTCTATTTCGACGACATCCTGATTTTCAGCAAAAGCCGGGCGGAACACATCTCTCATTTGCGAGAGGTGTTGGGGGTTTTGGCCGACCACCAGCTTTTCATCCACCTCAAGAAGTGTACGTTTCTCGCGCCGCGTTTGAATTTTTTGGGCTTCGTCGTGGGCGTGGACGGCATTCACGTTGACACCGAAAAGGTCCAGGCAATCCAGGATTGGACGACACCTACGACCATTACGGAGCTGCGTTCGTTCCATGGGTTGGCTACCTTCTACCGACGTTTCATCCGTGATTTCAGCACCCTCACAGCGCCAATGACGGATTGTTTAAAGAAAGGGCGGTTCCTTTGGGGTGAGGAGGCCGACCGGTCCTTCGAGTTAATCAAGCAAAGGCTCAGCTCTGCTCCGGTGTTGGCTCTGCCTAGCTTTGACAGACTGTTTGAGGTTCAATGTGACGCCAACGGCATTGGGATCGGGGCTGTCCTCTCGCAAGACAAACGACCAGTCGCGTTCTTCAGCGAAAAGTTGAGTGAGTCTCGGCGGAAATGGGCCGCCTATGATCAAGAATTCTATGCCGTCGTCCGGGCCCTCAAGCATTGGGAGCACTGTCTTCTCCACAAAGAATTTGTTTTATATACAGATCATCAAGCCCTTAAATACATCAACAGTCAGAAACGCATGGATGACATGCATATCCGATGGACCACCTACCTGCAGCGATTTCCGTACATTATTCATCACAAACCGGGCGCCAGCAACACAGTGGCCGATGCACTCAGTCGGCGACATTGTTTATTAGCCACTATGCACCAAGAGATCATTGGGTTTAACATCTTGTCCACCCTCTACGCCGACGACGTCGACTTCAAGGATATTTGGCGCGCCTGCTCACGGGGCGGCTCGCATGGAGGTTTCGTCCTTCTCGACGGTTTCTTACTCAAAGACAACCGGTTATGTATCCCCCGCACCTCATTGCGCGAGAAACTTCTGCGTGACTTACATGGGGGCGGCCTAAGCGGTCACTTGGGTCGGGACAAGACGCTCGCTAGCCTCCAAGAGCGCTATTTTTGGCCGCAGTTGACTAAGGACGTTGGTAACTTCGTTCGGAAGTGTTACGTGTGCCAACAGTACAAGGGTCAAGCACAGAACACGGGACTCTACATGCCCCTCCCGGTTCCCTCGGGCATTTGGGAGGATCTGTCCATGGACTTTATCTTGGGCTTACCGTGCACTCAGCGCGGCGTGGATTCGGTGTTCGTCGTTGTGGATCGTTTCTCCAAGATGGCGCATTTCCTTCCGTGCCGCAAGACTTCCGACGCCTCCCACATTGCCCGACTTTTCTTCCGAGAGGTGGTTCGGTTGCATGGTGTCCCCACCTCCATCACTTCCGATCGAGATCCCAAGTTCCTTAGTCATTTTTGGCAAATGTTATGGAAGATGTTCGATACGTCTCTTAATTTCAGTAGTTCCGCCCATCCTCAATCAGACGGTCAGACAGAAATAGTGAACAAAATATTGGGAAATCTCATCCGATGCATCTGCCAAGACCTCCCAAAACAGTGGGATCACGCCCTCGCACAGGCCGAGTTCACGTATAATAATGCCGTGCACAGCTCCACCGATCGGACCCCCTTCTCAGTGGTATACTCGAAGGCCCCTCGGCATGCCCTTGATCTGGCTCGTCTACCCACGGCCCCACCCTCGACAACACAACTTGCAGACGATGTCCGCGATATCCAAGCGGAGACTCGGGAAAAGCTGCTCCAGTCCAACGCCAAGTACAAGGCCATGGCTGACAAGCATCGTCGTGAGCAGATCTTCTCGGTGGGCGATTTGGTCATGGTTTTCCTCCGAAAAGAGCGCCTACCCACGGGCAACCATCACAAACTCATGCCCAAAAAGTATGGTCCTTTTCCTGTCATCCGTAAGATTAACAACAATGCCTACGTGGTCAATCTCCCACCGGAGCTCAATATCTCCAAGACCTTCAACGTCAGTGACCTGTCGCTCTTCCACCCAGACATTCCTCTTTACCCCGAGCACTCGGGGTCGAGTGCTTCTCAAGAGGGGGCGAATGATGGACATCTCGCGGACGGATGCAGGGCCGGGATCGCGTGGCTGGAGCGGAACGACCCACTTTGGAAGCCGCGAGCTGTCTAGCTCGCTTTATCTTTTATGTTTTATTTGGTGTGCGAATAGCCCTGTATGGTATTTATTTTATAAAAACTCTTGTATGTGGTGTGCTGTGTTAGCCCCTCCTCATAGTATAAGAGGAGGGTTGTTTTGCTTGGTTGGGACTTTTGATGAATGAGATTGCTGAACCCTAAAACAGCTGACTCCCCCTCTTCACTCTTCCCGTAGGAGAAGATCTCGGTCCGGAAGGACTCCGCCTCCGGTCCGCCCCTTCCCGCTCAGTTTTCCCCACTTCTCCCGTGTGGAAGTCGCCGTCCGGAAGGTCTCTTGCCGTCCCATCGAGGTGCTGCATCACCTGGAATCCATATTAAGCGCACAATGCTATGTTAGTTTCCCGATGTTGGACTATTCTTAACACGCCCCTCATGTGTAGGGTCTTTAGCCTCTAACACGTGGATTACTTGTTTTTTAACTTGATGATGTGGAATGAGTTGTTAGACTTAGCTTGCTCTGGTACCATGTTAGAATCCAAGCATCTAACCAAAAACTAATTAGTTGTAGGTGGAGAGGCTCGTGATCTATATTAAGTATACAATGCTACATTAGTTTTCCGATGTAGGACTATTCTCAACATATCTCACGTGTAGCGTCTTTGGTCTCTAATATGTGGATTACTTTTAAAAAAATTGGATGACGTAGAATGGGCTATTAGATTAGCCTACTCTAGTACCATGTTAAAATCCAAGCACCTAACCTAAAATTAAGTGGATGGAGATGGAGAGGCCTGAGATCTATATTAAATATACAATGCTATGTTAATCTCCCGTTGTGGGATTATTCTCAATAGTTCGCCTATCTCGCTAGCTCTTATTGATCTTATCCTCATATTACTTCCACACTGTCATTAGTTTTCCTACTACTTTTTTTCCTGCTTGGTAAGAAATTTGTTCATGCATAATTGCTAACCTGGTGATATGACGAACTGCACGCTATTTAATTTCATGATTCAAGAAATGTCTAAGTGGAAATAATTGATTTTGAGCCTATATGCATCCATAAAATCTTAAAATCACATATTATCCGCATCAGCCTTCCTTGGTCTCAACTTTATTCCATGCTACAAAACAGCAAATTCAAATGAATCCTTTTCAAGGAGAGAATGCGCGGATGTAAACTTGATGGATTTAGAGTGTGTAGTAATAAGGAAGAAATTTACATCTATTTTTTTCTTTAATGATTTTACTTTTTCCTATCTAATTTAGTTCCCCAAACATTTGCAAGTCGTAGAACCAAGTTGAGAAAACCCTATGCACTAACTGAAGCATTGTATGATTGCTTTTCATTATCTTGTGATTGCAACTGTTTGATGTGCGCTACAAATACGTACTTATTGACTAATGTGCGACTTTAACATCCACAAATTATAGGCAGTCTCTCCTAGGGAGTTCTAACTTCATATATTTGTTGCACAATATATTTTATAAATTTCATTATCCAGTGACTATAACTTGGACATGGTGGCTTTTTATCGGAGTTCTATTAGTTATTGTGGTCGAGTGTTTAGCTACCTATCATCTTTCTCTATGAGTAGATCATCTTATTGTTTTATTTTATAGGATAACTTTACTGTTTAATGAAGGTTTCTGAAAATTTGGAACCGTGTTCTGTCATGCATTTGTATTGAATAATGAGTATTGTACTTAGCTTTTAATCTGTCATATTATATGAAATATTCTATAAAATGTTGTAGGAACTACGAATGTACAATCCTGAATACCTTGAACGGCCTTCTATAGTGGTTTTAAACAAGATTGACCTTCCTGAGGTAAATCTCCTTCAACCGTTAATGTCTTTTGTCATCTATATTCTTGATAAGATTTATTTACAGTATTGGGGGCATTCTTTCCATGTTTCTAGCTGTTACTTCTCTTTGCTTGCTCTTGAATATACTAAAGTATCTACTACAGGCTCAAGATAGGCTCCCTTCGATTGCCCAAGAAATACGCACAATTGGCTGTATGGAAACACCTAAAGAAGAATCAAGCCAATCTCAGCCTAACAGGATTAGTGATGGAAATGACACCCCTACATTATCTATGAGGGGCGAACGAAAGGAAAAGGGCATTCACGACTATCCAAGACCTCTTGCAGTCGTTGGCACTAGTGTATTGTAAGATACTTCCCTATTTATTTATTTATTTTATTTCATTATCTTACATGTTGCATTTCTTTTAAATTTCTGGAATTTACCAGTGGTTTAACCTGTTGCACTGCAATTTAAGTGAGAAGAAAACATATGCAGTAATGTAGAGCTAAGAATGATATCATCTCAAGTTCACATGCTGAGAATGATATAGTCTCGCTTCGACTGGAAACTAGTCCAGAGATTAGATTTAACATAATTAGGTTGTCTTATGGGTGCATTCTCTTTGGAATCTTGAGCAAGCTCATTTGAATTTGGTATGAGTTTGAGCTGGCTTCATTTGAATCCTAGTAAATTAACTTCAAATTTATTACGACAACCAGAATATTTGAGCGGTCATTTTGACCCTACTATCCATCATTTGAAACGCCTTACATCGCATGAGTTCTTCAAGTTGTAACATTTTGGGAAGTGTGTATAATTATGTCCATCTTAATTACAAGTCAGTGGGACATACTGAAACCTCTTAGTTATATTTGCACTAAGAAAGACAGACTGTTATTTCACATCTTTGATAGATATGGAATATCCAACTTGGGACGGAGGTGATTGAGATTTTAAAGAAAATTTCAAATATAGAAACAAAATGCTGAAAATATTAGATAGAAGACCATGTAAGGTGCATGGATGGCCCTCAGTCCCGGGGGGGGGGGGGGGGGGGGGGTACATTGGGCTGGTTGCACGGCGATCTAGATGCAGCGGTCAATTTTACGGTCGGTGGTGTGCAGTGAAGGGTTTGATTCTCAACAACAGGATTTGTGTGACTGGAGGAGGGGGTCAGACCAAGTGGGGCATCCAAGGGTTGCCTAAGCTGGGGATATGAGAGAAGAAATGAGAAGATAGGTAGACGTACAAGCGCCTCCTTGGATGGCCTTAGGCTCAAATCACACTTAATGCATGAAGTGTTTCAAAGAAATACAAGAATACTTAAGCCCGAACATCCAAGGGCAAACTTGTAATTAAATGAAAGATGAAATAATTTGTGCGAAAATAATGGCAAAATCATAATTTTAGTCCCTATATTTTACCTACTTTATGAAATCAGTCCCTCTATTATTTTTTAGAGGAAATTTGTCCCTCAACTTCTAAATATATTTATTATTAACGGCAGCAACAAGCAGCTCGAAGCTCTCCAGGATGAGTTTCACAGATCCTAATTCGAGAACCCTGTTCTCAAATGGCCAGGGCCGTCCTCACTGTTTTGAAGTGCGAAGTACATGGATGTGAGGAAGAACATCTCCACATCTGTCACGCAATCGAGACGGAGAGCATAGTTAATCGTAATAAGGACATCAACATATGGAGATTATGCAGAACGCGCTTCATCATCTTCTGCTCTGCATCATCTAGCGTACCTAGAGACTCGACCTCTAGCTCTCGAAGATTGCCGGATTTGGACCAGGAGACCTTCCATAAGACGGAGAAGGACCAGACGGGGCCGGCGCTGTCTGATGATTCCACGAGGTTAACGAGGTTCATTTACAGTTCGGAGGGCCCACCACCGATAGGCAATAAGCTGTCGGAGGATATGAGACAGGTGGTAAGATACTCGAAGGCGTTGAGGCCAAGGACTGTGACAACCATGATTGGATCCTCAACAGACTAGGTGGCGCCACCAACCTCGACGCCACAAAGTCCCATTCCGGGAAACCAAAATGATGCTACAACGACCCAACTATCGACGCGGAAGACGACAGCAGGTCCCTGGCGGAATAGGATGTTGTTATATCAAGAAGAAGACGACGGAGGCTTGTTGCTGCCGTTGCTGGGGCCTTTCGCTTTAGAGATGGAAGGTGCCAAAGTGGTGGGCGATGGCAGGGGCATCAAAACAGGGGTGGGCTAGGGAGGCGGAAGGGAGAGACTAATTTGTTATTTAATCTTTGTATAAACATAATTATTATGGATTACTAAATAGAGGGTCTAATATCAAATATATTTAGAAGTTGAGGGACTGATTTAACAACAACAAACAACAACACTCAAGCCTTTATCCCACCATAGTGGGGTCGGCTATATGGATCCTTTGTCGTCATTGCGCCCTATCTTTAATCATAGCCTAAGTACATCATATCTTTCCTTATAGTTTCATTCCAAGTCATTTTTGGTCTACCCCTCCCCCGTTTAACATGTCTAGTGACTAAACTCTCACAACGCCTTACATGTGCCTCTAATGGCTCCTATGTACATGTCCGAACCATCTTAAACGAGCTTCTCACATCTTCTCTACAATTGGCGCCACTCCTGTCTTATCCCTGATACATTCATTCCTAATTTTATCCAGTCTCGTGTGACCACACATCCACCTAAGCATTCTCATCTCCGCAACTCCCATTTTTTGCTCATGTACACCATTCACTGCCCAACACTCAGAACCGTAGAGCATTGTTGGCCTAATTGCAGTACGATAAAACTTGCCTTTAAGTTTTAATGGTACATTACGATCATATAAGATCCCAGACGCACCTCTCCACTTCAACCAACCTGCTTGGATTCTATGTATCACATCTTTATCTACACCTCCATCTTTTTGAATTATCGATCCTAGAAATTTGAAGCACTCACTGCGGGAAATATCTCGGTCACCCAATTTAATGACAGAGTCATATGACCTTCTTGCACTACTAAATTTAAGCTCTATATACTCCGTCTTTGTCCTGCTCAACCTAAAACCCTTCTTTTCTAAAGTGTCTCGCCAAGATTCAAGTTTCGCGTTTACACCCTTGCGCGTCTCATCGACCAAAACAATATCATCTGCAAATAATAAACACCAAGGTAGTGCTTGTTGTATATGTCCGGTGAGCTCATCTAAGATAAGGGTAAAGAGATAAGGGCTTAAAGCTGACCCTTGATGTAAGCCAACGACGATAGGGAATTCCTGTGTTGATCCTCCAGATGTCCTCACCCTGGTCACTGAATTTGTATACATATCTTTAATTACGTCAATGTATGATACATTTACACCTTTCTTTTCTAAGACTCTCCACAAGACCTCTCTTGGAACCCTATCATAAGCCTTCTCCAGATCAATGAACAACATATGCAAATCTTTTTGCCTTTTCCGATAGTTGTCAATGAGTCTCCTCAAGAGATGTATAGCTTACATGGTTGACCTCCCTGGCATGAATCCAAATCGATTCTCTGATTTCTTCAAAAAAATAATAGAGGGACTGATTTCATGAAGTGGGTGAAGTATAGGCACTAAAACCATGATTTTGCCCGAAAATAATATTAAAGATGGTTTTGTCAGTCATCGGTCATGTGTTTTATTCCTCCATATGCTTGTGTCTGACTATTCACAGTTGGGGCCGGACTATGGTATGTGCTTCTTTCCTTGTGGATCGATGGTGGTCGAAGATACACGGGCAAGCCCTAGAATGGAGGTAGAGGAGAAGTTTAAAAGAGAGCTTGGGGAAGGAGAGGAAAACCCTAGAGGAGGAAGGCTTAGAGAGAGAGAGAGGAGCATAACCGTAAATACCCAACATACATCAAATATTAAAACACTTCAACGCATCGACGACTCGACTCGATACAATGACTCGACTCCATCATAAATACTTATAATAATACATAACTTATAACTGAGGGCGTAGGATCACAACCGATCCATAACAAACTATAACATAATAATTGGATGCGATTAAAGTGTTATAAATTATGTGCAAAGTTAATAAACAGTACACCCCTAATGTGTAATGACAGAAAAATGCAAACAATATGAATTGAATGTTTTAGTATGGATAAATCATTATGAAAAAATGAAAATAAATACTAAAAACTCACCGAGTAATCTAATTTGAGGCAAAAATGATGTAATAGGCTGATTTGGGTAGTGAGGAAAGTGAGGTGTAGGTGCTAACATGCGGGTTGCTGGGAAATCAGTATGGAATATTTGATTTGTGGGTTTGAGAATTTTTGTGGGAGGGTGATAAGATCCAAATTGGATCGTAGGTGGAGGATGGATGAAATAGCTTCCCTAATGCTTACGTCTGAACAAGAAGGGGAGGCGGTGATTCTACTGGTCGGAAGAAAGAGCAGAACAGGGAAAGAAAACAGAGTTGCGATTCATGCACATAGATTCACAGATTTTATATATCCCAACAGAGTACATAACAGGTCCTTTTATAGGATCCTGCAGGCATGAAGCCATGATCCCACGCCACCACTAAGACACTACATCCATGCCTACCGGATAACTCTCGGCTGTTACACCCCACTCAACGACTTCAACACAACAATTAACTGAAATACAAAACAACGACACTAATGGTAATTTAATAAAAAGGAACGTATCAAATACACCTCCCTTCAAAGATCCTTGTCCTCAAGGATCAAACGAAGGTGAACTCTTCCTCCCTGCATAATCCTCCCACTCGGCATTGCCGCTACGCATGATCTTTTTGGGTTTGATACCCTCATCCGAATCATAATGCGTCTTAGGATGGTAGTTGGAGGAGAGGTGATGCTCTGACTTTTCTTCCTTAACCCGGTACGCCATTGGCTCCAAGCTTGGCGGCGGACTGGAGGTCGACGACTTCTGCCGCACCTATCCTGCTGGGAGTTCCTGACTCTTGCCGTCGGACTGTAGAAGTGGTTGGGTGCCGGAACATATCCTTCGTTGACACAACCATGTTGTAGTCTGTAATGTGCTTATCAGCGTTGAGGTCTCGCTGAAATTCGAGCATTTCGTAGGTTAGGCTTGAGTTAGAGATCTTGATTATTGCCAAGGCGAAATCTTACATGAATTTTGGTTGAGAATTTGTTGGATGGAGGCTAAGGATTTGAAGGGGTGGAGGAACACTCCGTCGGCAGCCACACATCGCCATTAATGTGTTCCTGGTTAGACGGCGGAAGGCAAGCTTTCTGATGATTATGGCGAGACCACCAAGCTACTGGTTGAGGGGAAGAAGAAGCCGTCTCGTGTCTTCCTGCCACCTTTATGATCAAGCCGCACAATTCTTCCATTGCCCAGGACTGCTTTTGATGTATCTTCAGCATCGTTCGTTTCATTTCATTGATTTCTCGCCGCAACACTTGATATTCCCATTCTCCGATGTCCATTGCAGCGGCGTCCGGAGAATCGGTTGCTCTGATACCAATTGATAAGATCCAAATTGGATTGTAGGTGGAGGATGGACGAAATAGCTTCCCTAATGCTTACGTCTGAACAGGAAGGGGAGGCGGTGATTCTACTGGTTGGAAGAAAGAGCAGAACAGGGAAAGAAAACAGAGTTGCGATTCACGCACATACATTCACAGATTTTATATATCCCAACATAGTACACAACAGGTCCTATTTATAGAATCCTGCAGGCATGAAGCCATGATCCCACGATACCACTAAGACACTACATCCACGCCTACCGGATAACTTCCGGCGGTTACATCCCACTCAACGACTTCAACACAACAATTAACTGAAATACAAAACAATGACACTAATGGTAATTTAATAAAAAGGAACGTATCAGAGGGTCAGGGTCAAATTGGGCTAGGAAGGGGTGGGAGTCTTGGGTTGCACTTGTAATGGGTGCTGGGTGGAAGGGGGTCGATTTGTTGGGGAAGAGACTCACCAACGGTGGACTGGACTGTGAAATATTTACTCGTAGTCGGAAGAACACGTCAACCAAGCAAGGGAATATGAACACCAATAAATGAACAGAAACTTTCACAATAATAAATACTTTAGCAGCTAGTTACAAAGAACAGGACTGAAAACAAGTTGCATCCAACTTGATTCACAATAACCAATAGTAGTAAAGAAACTGGTCGCGGACAGTGTCCGCTTCTCCTCCGGAGCACACCAAGTAGGCGATACTCCCTACTCGCTGCCGCGGGCGCTATCTCTCAAGCTTGCTACTCGCAAGTCCGTTGCTCGCACTTTCAGCTTCCTCCTCTTCTCGCCACCGCAGGCGCTAACCACTATCGTCGGCGCTATCTCGCGAGTAAGGAACTCTCTCTAGGTCGCTAGCCGAACTGACTCCGGGTTCGCTACTCGCTAGGTGGCACTCTGGTATCTCAAACTCGCTCAAAGTTGATGATACTCGTCACTATCTGAATGCATACTCTTAGAGGGGGTCTACCCCTCCTATTTATAGGCAAGGGAGGAGGACTTCCAGAAGATGAGCTAGCGCTGGCGCTAGCCCTAGCGCAGGCGCTAGCTCACTTCAAATCTAACAGGGACTGGAGATAGCGGACTGGTGGCCATTAGGCTGAGTCAAAATACTGATTAACAGATAGCTGGGCTGAAATCGCTGTATAGCACGGCATGTTCTGGACACATGCGAGGGCTCGGGTGAGTGGATAGCACGGGAAGTTGCAGCAACTGGAGGTGTGGCGACCTTGGCTAGAGGCGGTGGCGACAAAGACGACTATGATAGCCATGCCCTAGGCTTCGACTTGTAGGGTTCACGTCATCGACACCGGAATCAATAACCTACTTTGGAAGTCTTCAAAACCTTTGATGATGAAAATTCTCCTAAACAAGCTATATGTATATATTTAGGTTAAATTTTGTCGCGGACTCAAATTGTCGAATCCCGACCTTTACAATTTACTTCAAATCTCAAAATACAATCATTTTTTTAAAAATACATACAACAATGAAAAAAAAAGTATGTTGATTACATCTGCGGGCTCTGATCATCTAAATGTTGACCATATAACAATCGGTAGGGTGAATCTACCCTTAACCGGTCCTACTGGGCATGGTCAGAGTGACGCTACTGATCACGTTCCTTTTTACGATCCTGCATGCATAGTACGACAAAGATTATTACACATGTGTGGAGATCATCATCATTGTTGATACTCTCATCCTAATTGTTTGATGTGACTTAATGCATCTTCATTCATTCGTTCCATTATTATGTGATGTATTAGTTATATGTAGAGGTGTGCTAAAATAATCGACGAACCAAGAACTAGACTGGAACCGACCTAAACTGAGCGGTTCGAGTCAGTTCTCATGAGTTTCTGTTCGGCTCTGGGTCCAATTATTTCAGAATTGACTATTCGGTTTGGTTGTTGGGTCTTGTAGTCGTATCCAGGAACCGAGCCGAGAATCGTGCAAAGCCTATGCAAATTAATTTATATTTTACTCTACAAATTATTTAATATTTTATCCTGTGTACCTTTAAAGTGGATTTTAATTAATTTTCTCTCTTAGAGAGTATTGTTATACCTAATAACTTTACAACAACAACACTCAAGCCTTTATCCCACCATAGTGGGCTCGGCTATATGAATCCTTTGTCGCCATTGCGCTATCTTTAATCATAGTCTCACTAATGCCTAAGTACATCATGTCTTTCCTTATAGTTTCATTCCAAGTCTTTTTTGGTGTACCCCTCACCCATTTAACACGTCTAGTGACTAAACTCTCACAACGCCTAACATGTGCCTCTAATGGTATCCTATGTACATGCCCGAACCATCTTAAACGAGCTTCTCGCATCTTCTCTACAATTGATATTATTTCTTAGTAAAAACAATGCACAAATAATACTATTTCTTAGTTGTTGTTTAGCTAATGTAGAAAATAAGAAGGAATTATGATAGTACTTTTGTAGTTATTGAAGTCGTGCAATTGTATAACATTTAAATTTTTTCATTGAGATGAAATATGTGGTTCTACAATTTTTTTATGTTCAATAGTTAGTAAGACTTACTGATATAACAATATATGTGAAGAATATTATGAGGCATGAGCATAATCGAGAACCGAACCGGAACCCCCTAGCTTTTCGATTCAGATGCGGTTCTCTACCTATAGGGCACATGGGTCGGTTCTGGTTCCGTAGAGTCAAAACCGAACCTATATGAATCGGCTCTTGGTTTTGGATGGAACCGATCTGAATTAATCCGAGTTGCACCCTGAGTTATATGCGCTTTTTGTTTATTTATCTAGCTTATCTATTGCGTTGAAATCAAATTTTATCTCTTTCTATACTTCAAAAGAAGTGGCTAGCTCTGTGTTCTAGCTCCACGAATAATATCATTACCTTCACATGCAAGGTCACGTCCCTCGTCGCGAGCTTGTACGGATAGTGTGACAAAAACACACGATTGCACATGTATGAAAATCACCATCGTCCCCATTGATGATACTCTCATTCTAATTATTTGATTGTTCCGGTATTTTATGATGTATTAATTATATGCGCTTTGTCTTTCTATCTAACTTACGAATTGGATCGAAATTGAATTTTCGCTTTTTGTACTTCACTAGAAGTGGCTAGATCAGGTTTATTTGCTGCTTCACGAATACTATCATTATGTGCTTGTGCACATGCTTCTAAAGCCGACCAATCAGCCACTGCACCGACTGCATTTTCCCGGGGATCCATTTATATTATAGCTGAAAACTATTCTTCAGTAAACATTGAGCTAAAAATTGAACTAAAGTTTATTATCCCTATTGTTCCAAGTTTATATCAGGCCTTACAACGTGCGGGTTTTGGGACAATTAATCACCGATTATGAAAAACTCGAAGTTCTTGCTAGCGAATTTTAAGGTTTTTTTACAAGACTGCAAGTTTTTTTAATGTATTTATAGTAACTATATGTTTATGCTGAATTTTTCAGAAAGCACATCGCTGTTGATAGTGTGATCAAAGAGATAAGAGCAGCGCTCAGGAAATGCCAAGTCCTGGATACAAAAGCCAAATCCAGTATTCATATTTGAAGCTTTTTTTTAAGTTGTATAGCTTGATTCTTCTACTACCTAAAAGGCATAATTATTCGGAGTTGGCCGAGAAATCGAGCGGATATTTTGCATCCTGCAGTCCCCGGCTTATTCTTTTTGAAGTTGATCTGTTGTGTGTTGACAGATGCATGCTGTAAGCTGTAGTCATGGGAGATGTTGTGAGTCCTAGGGGTGTTCACGAATCGAATCGAAAATCGCTTCAATCGAATTCAAATTTGACATATAATGCAGAGATTCAGATTCGGATTTGGCATGAAATTTTTGGTTCGAATTCGGATTCGAAGCTGGATTTGAATTTGAATATGAATTTTCCTTTTAAATAATACAAAACTAATATGGATGAATAATATAAATTTTATTTAAATATATATTCTATTATTCGTGAACTATTCATGAATAATTCGTACAGAGGTAAAATTATTCGGATTCGGATTCGAAAACTATTTGAATATGAAATATTCGAATTCGAAAAATATGAATTATAATTGAATCTTCCCAAATCGAATCTTGAATTATTCGCGAACTATTTGATTTGCGAACATCCCTACTGAGACCACTTGGATGTCATATTATTATATTATATATATTTCCGCTTCTCAAAAATAATTTTACAAAAAAAAATGGGTTGGCAAAATAGGAAGTTTTTATGCTACACCATATAGATTTGAGAGTGATAAATTTGCTTATGAAAAAAGTGTCAATTAGCTTAGGGTTTGCTTTATATTGTTGCAACACTGATTATCTGTAGAAATTGGGTGTGACATCAACAATTTTTTTACAGCTATCTTAATGTTTAAAATGTAAAATTTAATTGTCATATTTCAATTTTTCAAGGATTATTGAAATAAAAGCATGGAGATATGCTCTTTCTTTTATTTATTGAAATAAAATCAGAAACAAATAATAAAAAGAGCGATGTTAAATGCAGACCGGTTTTATCTATATGCATGCCACGGTATTTTAAAAAGAGCGATGTTAAACGCAGGCCGGTTTTGGCTATATGCTGGCCACAAATTTTTAAAAAAATGTATCTTTTTTCTTTTCAACCTGCATTTTTCCTTTTCAAACTGCAGCCACCGGATGAAATTGAGTTTCCTCTCTGATCTCTCCCTCCTCCGGCGACTCCGATCGGTGATCCTCTCCGGCCGACCACCTCCTTCCCTTCTCCGGCCAATGAGTTTCTATTTTCGAAAAGGCTCCATTTATCCAAAATATTGTAAAGTAGAGAGTGTTTTGTGCATAAATAAAGCCCGGTGTTTTGTGATTTTACACGTCTTTTATTGATTGTAGCTTTGAAAGGGGTGACCACAAACATATTTTTTTTATACATAGAATCAAAATGATTATAATGTATTTTGTTGGACTATTATTGTGGGTTAAATAGACTGCAAAAATGTATTTATTTGGTTTTTATGAATGCTATATTTTGCTTGGTGATTTATTTAAGAAAATATTAATTTGATTTTTGAATATGGTATGTAAATATGAAATTTGGCCTGCATGGACAATTTTTTATCCTGCATTTTTCTGCGGCCTGCATAAAGTCAAAAAACGGACTGCATATAACATTGCTCAAATAAAAATTTGTATTCTGTTCAGGGAAATAACCTTATTTCCATTCTCCTAAAGATGTTGCAGGACGCCTTTGAAATGAATGCGCGCTTATTTCATGAAGATCAGTATTGCTGCGGTAAACTTAGTCGGGCGGTAGCGAGACGACCAAGGGGGAGATATGGGAATAAATAGTTGGGCCAGTGTCTTGTTTTCCCGAATTTGAAATCCCACCCGTGTCTCCCTGAGAAGTTAGGGCGTAAAAAAAATGAATAAACAACAGAAGCCATTGACCAACAAAGATTTCTCTCCCTCTTGTCGGCGACTTTAGTCGATGTTATCCCAAACTCGTTCCTTCAAGCCAGGACTATGAAGATGTCATGATGCACTGTTCCCCTCAATTCTCCATTGTTGCACTTCAGAGATTAGATGGGAGAATGATTTTTTGATGTACCCAAAGATGCTTATTTAGTTTATTGTATGCACTTTATATTCTATGTACTGCATGTATACATGTTTGTTTCACGCATTTCATTTATGCTAGTAATTGAAGCTTATTGTCACGATCGATCAATAAAATCTTAAACAAAATATGTCTAATTAGATTTATCGATAATTTGGGCAAAGAATGAAATCATGTTCTAAATTTTTTTTTTATTAAGAACAATGCTAATTATAAGTAGTCTTAATATAAAAAAATATAAATAAAATATTTTATGCCCATAGTGGCGTCGAACTATTTTCTGCGTAGTGGCGTCGAACTATTTTCTGCGGAGAGTGGCGTTGAACTATTTTCTGCGCAGAGTGGCGTCGAACTATTTTCTGCGCAGAGTGGCGTCGAACTAATTTCTGAGCAGAGTGGCGTAGAACTATTTTCTGCGCATAGTGGCATCGAACTATTTCTGCGTGCGCAGAGTGGCGCCGAACTCTATGATGCGCAGAGCGGCGCCGAACTCTATGTTTCGCAGCGTGGCGGCGAACTCTATGTTGCGCAGAGTGGCAGCGAACTCTATGATGTGCAGAGTGGCGCTAAACTCTATGCTGCACAGAGTGGCGCCAAACACTATGTTGCGCAACCAATCTCCTTCTAAAAAAAATATATAATCCCAGATGATAAAATCATGGAATCACAGTTTTTCGAAAATGCTCGCAAACTGCTAGTTATAATTTTATGCAAAACATTAAAATGACCAATAAAATTCATGACATCAAATATGAGAGTATCAAAAAGTGGAAGAGTGGGTGGATTGAAAAGGCAAGGTAAGCAACAAGACCATTCTTCCCGCGAGATAGATGATAAAAGTTGTATATTGGAATCTAAGGGAGGCGAGATAGATAATCGGGGGTCCAGGTAGACGTGTGGAGGTGAATAAAAGTTGTATAGTGGAATTTAAGGGAGGCGAGATAGATGATGGAGAGGTCCTCCCAGGTGCCCTAGGCACAAGACCATTCTTCTGGGGAAGAAGAACAATATTGCGCCCATGGTGATCGAAGGAATGAAAGTTCCTTACACCATCATGCCTGACACGTATGTCGTACTGCTATGATCTTCCTAATAGGATGTGACAGACATCGATGGGGGTGACATCACATAAAATAGAATCCTAATACGTGTCCCTTATAAAGAACTCTCAAAGACAACGATGAATAACGTGCATAGTCAAGTGACTATTAACCCTAGATAGGTTGTAGGGCTGCTTTAAGGAATAAATCTCAAGTCTTAGCGTCTCTGCCATACATTTAGAAACTAAGGGCCTGTTTGGGACAGCTCCAGCGGTTGGAAAATCTATTTTCCAACCGCTGGAGCTGTTTTGTAACCGTTTGGGTGCATCAGATTCTGAAAATCGCGGATCGTAAACAGCGTTTTTCGGCTGCTCCAGGGAAGCTGTTATGTCGCCGCGTCCAGCGCCCTAAGAATCGCGGATTCTTTTTTTCTCGTTCCCGATCAGCGCGAGCCCGAGCCCCTACCCTGCGCGCACTCCTCTTCCCCTTCTCCGACGACTGGATCGACGACCTTCTCCACTTCTCCGGCGACAGCAACGGTCTCTCCAGACTCCGGCGACATCTACGATCTCCTCCCGAACTCTGGCGAGCAGATCTTCCCCTTCCGGCGCAGATCTCCCGTCTTGGCGACAGATCTTTTCTCCCCCTTCCGACGCAGATCTCCTTCCCCTTCCGGCGACAGCGACGACCTCCAGTCTTGGCGACAGCGGCGACCTCACTTCTCCAGATCTCCCGGCCTCCGGCGACACCTTGTAACAGTTCATCTACCCGATTTCTGCAGGTCCAATTTCTGCATTTTTTCTACCCGATTTCTGCTATTATTTTTTGTTTTGGATTTCTGCTATTATAGGTGTTTTGGATTTGTGGATTTCTGCTATTGATTTGTGGATGTGTGTGTGTGTGTGGAGGGGGGGGGGATGTGTGTGTGTGGATGTGTGATGTGTGTGTGGATGTGTATGTGAATGTGTATGTTTATGTGATGTATGTTTATGTGATGTATGTGTGGATGTGTGTTGTGTGTATGTGTGGATGTGTGGATGTGTGTTGTGATGTGTGTGTGTTTGTGTGTATGGGTATGTGTTTTTTGTGTTTGTTTTGTGTGTGTATGTGATTTGTGTGTGTGTGTTGTATGTTTGTGTGTGTGTGTGTGTTGTATGTTTGTGTGTGTGTGTGTGTGTGTGTTTTGTGTGATTTGGGTTTGTTTTTTATGTGTGTTGTATTGGTATGTGATTTGTGTGTGGGGGTATGTGTTTTGTGTGTTTGTTTTGTGTGTGTTTGTGTGTATGGGTATGTGTTTTTTGTGTTTGTTTTGTGTGTGTATGTGATTTGTGTGTGTGTGTTGTATGTTTGTGTGTGTGTGTGTTGTATGTTTGTGTGTGTGTGTGTTGTATGTTTGTGTGATTTGGGTTTGTTTTTTATGTGTGTTGTATTGGTATGTGATTTGTGTGTGGGGGTATGTGTTTTGTGTGTGTTTGTATATGTGTTTGTATGTATGTGTTTGTATGTTTGTGTGATTTGGGTATGTTTGTGTTTGTGTATATGTGTGTTTGTGTGTGTGTTTGTGTTTATGTGTGTGTTGTATGTTTGTGTTTGTGTATATGTGTGATGTTGTATGTAGATATGTGTATGTATATGTGTATGTGTGTGTGTATGTATATGTGTTTGTATATGTGTTTGTATATGTGTTTGTATGTTTGTATTTGTGTTTGTATATGTGTTTGTATATGTGTATGTATATGTGTTTGTATATGTGTATGTATATGTGTATGTGTGTGTGTATGTTTGTGTTTGTATGTTTTGTGTTTGTGTATATGTGTGTTTGTGTGTGTGTTTGTGTGTGTGTTTGTGTTTATGTGTGTGTTGTATGTTTGTGTTTGTGTATATGTGTGGTGTATGTTTGTGTGTTTGTGTGGTGTGTTTGTGTGTGTATTTGTATGTATATGTGTATGTGTGTGTGTATGTTAGTGTTTTTAACAAGTGATGGATGAATTAAAAATTATTATGTTCAATAAACCTATTTGTTTGTTAGTATTTTAATTGTTATGTTTGGGTCTATAGTAAAATGGGGAAACCAAGGGATGGAGGAATTGCAGCTAGTTGGGAGTCAAATGAAGTCATGATTTTCTGTGATCTTTGCATTAAAGAAATCGGGCTTGGTAATCGACCTACCACCCACTTCAGCAAGGATGGTTGGAAAAATTTGATCTTGGCTTTTAAACAAGTCACCGGAAAAAGCTATGATCGAATGCAAATGAAAAATAAATGGGATCATCTCAAGAAAGACTGGAAATTGTGGAGAGAACTAAAACATGGAGAGACCGGTTTGGGCTGGGATCAGGAAAAGAGAACAATTGCTGCATCTGATGAGTGGTGGGAGGAGAAGTTAAAGGTCATCTCATAAACCTACTAGTTACAATTTTCTATATATCTGAATTTTGTTTCATTTAGTGACACTTTTATAATATGTTTTGTGCAGGTTGTTCCTAATGCAAAAAAATTTAGATATGGTGGTATTTCCCCTGAGTTAGAGGAAAAATTAAATATTATGTTCAGTCAAGTAGTCGCAACTGGTGAAGATTCATGGGCACCATCCCAAGGCAGTGTGCCACCTGAAATGGAGAATAATATTGAAGAAGAAGATCATTTAGAAGATGATGTGGATGTTCAGCGATGTGGACTTGAAGATATAGGTGGAAATGTATCAACCAACGTTGTTAATGGTTCTACCTCTTCAAGCAAAAAAAGAAGAATGGGAAAGAAAAAAGGAATGGCTATATCTTACATGAGTGAGTTGCGTGATTGTGCATTTGCAGCGAAGCCAGCACCAGTTATCACAATCAAGGAGACGGTGGAGTTGATTTCCAGCATTCAAGAGATACGTTCTGACCTCGGCTTATACTACTTTGCTGTGAACTATATCAGGGACAAGAACAGCAGAGAGATTTTCATGAGCATTCCAGAAGATATACGAGTTTGGTGGATCAAAAATGCTTATGAGAATAGGACAGACTGATGTTTCTATTTACTATTTCTGAATCTTGTCATGTTGTTTTGAAAACTTTTATATTTTTGAATCTTGTGACTGTCATCTATTTTGACCTTTTTGACTTGTTGTGTGCTAATGCTACCTTGTAGTTTGTTGTTTAAGTTCATGTCATTACTACTTTGCTATTCATAATTTTACTACCTTGCTGATTGTTGTTTAAGTAAATGTTATTTGGAGACATCTTGTAATTGTTGTTACTTTTAATTCTTTGACAGCTAAGGTTGATGGAAGCACATGATTCTTCCAGTGAAAATTCAGGAGAAGATACCTCTCTTTCTCCAGAACGGGTACAATATATTGAATACTGCAATAGAGCTATCTATGCAATTGATGAGATAAATAATTGCATACGGGAAAAGAGACCATGCATGACGTCTACTCAAACAGGTGAGAAATGGTTGAAAGAGTTGCTTGAAGGGCACCCAGATAGAATTCATGACGCATTTAGAATGTCAAAGCGCATTTTTATTGATTTACTTCGAAAGTTAGAAAACGATCATGAATTACAAGGATCACAACGCACAACCTCAAGAGAAATCCTGGGAATTACATTGTATATCCTAGCACATGGAGGCTCTATGAGATTAACAAAAGAGAGATTTCAACACTCAACTGAAACAATAAGTAGATATTTTTTGAAGGGTCTTAAATCACTAATGCTACTGTCAGTTGATGTTATAAAACCAATTGATCGTCTTTTCACAGAAATACCTATGGAAATAAGGTATGATGCTCGTTACATGCCATTCTTTAAGGATTGCATTGGTGCAATTGACGGTACACATGTAGATGCGAGGATACCAGTTGATGATCAGGTTAGATATATTGGACGTCATGGTACAACAACGCAAAATGTGATGGCTGTTTGCGACTTTAATATGTGCTTCACATTTGCACTGGCTGGGTGGGAAGGATCCGCTCATGATAGTCGTATCTTCGCGCGCGCATTGTCTGACGATAGACTACATTTTCCGCATCCTCCTCAAGGTAAAATATTCAATAAATGATCGTATATGCTTTATTATTTCGCAATCATATTTTTATATTTAACATATCAACTTATTACAGGTAAATATTATTTAGTGGATGCTGGATATCCACTAAAAATGGGCTATTTAAAACCATATCCAGAAACACGATATCATTTGACTGATTTTGCACGTGGGAGTCGTCCAATACATGGCAGACATGAGCATTTTAATAAGGCGCATTCATCTCTTCGAAGTGTGATTGAGAGGACGTTTGGGGTTTGGAAGAAAAAGTGGCATATTCTTACAAAAATGCCTCAGTATAATTTCAAGAAACAACGTTCGATTGTGCTTGCGACCATGGCATTGCATAACTTTATTCGTAGACATCCATCTCGATGGGACCCGGAATTTAATGCATGTGATGCTGATGACTCTTTCATACCCCCAGAAGGTGTTGACACAGAAGATGGGGGTGAAATTGAGACATATATGTTAGATGCTGGGACTGCAGATCAAATGTCTGCAGTGCGAGATAGTATTGCAGAAGAAGTGTACAATGCTCGCAGGTATTAATATGTTAATATCACATTTTAAATTTGAAAAAAAATTTAATTCTTATTAATATCAAATGTATTTCTTACGCAGGTGAATAAAGATTGGAGAAAATGAAGATGACGAGGAAGTATATTTTTGTTGGGGCAATGATCGTGTACTTTTTTTTATGAACATTTTGAAAACTTGTACTATTTTGGTTAAAACATTAGAGAACAATTTGTATTTTGTTGTGCTATGTTAACATATTTAAGTAATTTACTTTTTTATTTATTATTTTCGAAAGTTAAAAAAACAGCTCCCAACAGCTGTTTTTCCAAACAGCTCAATTGAAAAAGCTCTGTTCAATCAGCAGTTATTCTCATACACCCCAAACAGTCTGCAGCTTTTCAAAACAGCTCCCCAAAGAGCTCTGTCTAAAGAGCTCTGTTCAATCAGCAGCTTTTCAATCCGCAGCAGCTCTCCCAAACAGACCCTAAGTTCTTCATACTACCGATATCAATGATGATGGAACAAAATTATAACTGAATGCGCGCAACAGTGCAGAAAATTTCATTCCTCCGAAAATCACTCTTAGTGGTCTTGCTAGGGGAAACTAAGTTATAGCGAGGACAAACTAAATGATCAGCTTGCTCTCCTTCGACCTTGATAACACTATAAGACTCGAGCTTAGGCTTAGGTTTGGATTCACTAAGGAATACTTCATATTCAGGTGCGCGTTCATCAGTGGAATCAGTAATGACGACAAAGTGGCATCGCGGACACTCATATGATTTTTGCCCAATCGTCATACACTTGAAGCATCAGAATGCTCTAGTGTTGGGTTTGGACTCATTAGACTTCTTACCCCAGGAGGGGAAAGTGGGAGGAGTCGGGGCCCCAATTGTGATATGATGACAAGGGGAATCTGAAGCCCTAAAGATGGGTGAAGTGGTGGTGGTACTCGGGGTAGGTCCATTAGTAGACCTAGGCCCAGATGTCATCTTCAGTAGTGCGACCTCTACTCTACGGGCTCTACTAGACACTTCACCCAAATCTCTAAAGTCGTGCAACTCAAGCTAGTCCCTAATAGCATAACAGAGCCCGTTCAGATAACGGGGCGTCATGTCGTCTTCCTCATGTAGTTCTAACATAGACTGCAACACTAAGAACTCATGGTTGTACTCGTCTACGAAAAACCTATCTTGACGAAGGTTGTGGGACCTTCGATATAAATTTTAATGATAGTCCTGGGCGATATAACGCTTTCGTAACTGAGTTTTGAATTCTACCCAGGTGATTATAGGGGACATTCTTAATGTGAAACTTGTGCACTCTAGCTGAACTCACAAGACTGGAGCTGGTCCTTTAAGCCTAAGGGCGGCATATTCGACCTTTCGATTCATAGACATTTGCTTACATTCCATGAACCTTTCCATACGCTCGCACTAATCCAAACATCTCTCGGGTTCGAAGTGTCCCTCAAAATCTCCTACATCCAATTTAACTTCATCATCCCAATAGGGTTGGTTGCGGAGTCCAGGATCAGGGTATGCATGATCGACAAGTCTAGGGATGTGGTCCTCATGTCTAGGGATTTGGTGAGACCCCCCCCCTAAGTGCATAGTGGCTTCTAGGTTATTGACAGACATGTGTAGTCCACTCATTACGTGTCCCACATCACCCATATTGGTGGTGAGAGTCTCTACCGCCTTCATCAAATCACTCATTCGTTTGGTCAAGTCTCCTACGTTAGTCTCTAAACAGTCTACACGATTCTCCATTTTTAAAATATAAAAAAAATGTTTTTTAAAATTTATTTTTCATTATATAGAGAAAGATTTTTTTTCCTTTTTTGTAAACAAAGAGAGGATTCAAAGAAAACACTTAGGGCTCGTTCGGATCATCGGAATTTGTAGTTTGGAATTGGCATTCATTTGCCAATTCCAATTTCGGCAGGCCTAAAAATTAGGCGGAATTGGTATTCTCTTGAATTCCCATCGGAATAGATAATAGGCTATTTTTCGTGAGCGGCATTTTCGACCTCTCGACCTCTTCATTCACGATTCCCGCAGTGCTGCCCTCGTCTCGTTCGCGATTCCTGCTCTGCCTCCCTGCTCCCCCAGCGATTCCATTCTCGCTCGCCGCCGATAGCTCACTCACGTCTCCTGCGATTCCATTCTCTTCTCCGGCGAGCCGACCTTACGCCGCTTGCGCCTCCTTTTCCGTCGTCGTTCTCCCTCCCCAGCAGCAGGTAATAAATTTTCTGCCCTACATTTCTTGCCCTAGGTTTCTTGCTCTAGATTCCTTCTTGCCCTAGATTTTTTTCTGGCCTAGATTTTTTCTCCCTCGCCAGCAGCAGGTGCGTGTATTTTTGTGTGTGTGTGGTGTGTGTGTGTGTGTGTGTGGTGTGTGTGTGTGTGTGTGTGTGTGTGTGGAATGTGTATGTGTGTGTGAATGTGTATGTGTATGTGTGTGGTTTGTGTGTATGTGTATGTGAATGTGTATGTGTATGTGTGTGATTTGTGTGTATGTGTATGTGTATGTGTGTGGTGTATGTGTGATTTTTTTTAATGTGTGTGGTGTGTGTGTGTGTGTTTGTATGAATGTGTATATGGTGTGGTGTGTGTATTTTTTTGTGTGTGTGGTGTGTGTGTGTGTGTGTGTGTGTGTGTGTGAATGTGTATGTGTTTGTATGTATGTGTATGTGGGGTTGATAGAGCTACTAGAGCTCATGCTGCTACTGCATCAGAGTCAATGAACGAGATCCACATTGATGATTCGGTGGAAGACAATGTGGTTGAGGAGGTCGAGCCACATCCCCAGAAGAAGAAGAAAACAACTGCGGTAGATATTATTGCGGATGTTGTTTCTGCAATAGTGAGGAACATGGAGCATGAGAACAGTTTGCCTTCTCAGCCACCGCCTCCGATCTCAAAGGCAGACAGGATATATGCGGCCATTACAGCTATTACAAATCTGACTGAGGCTGAGGTCATACAGGTTATCGATATGGTGAGTGTTGACGACACGAAGAGCGACGTGTTTATCGCTTTACCGCTGCCAATTAGGAGGACCTGGCTCCGCTTACATTTACTCGATTGATTATATATGAACTTATGTTTTGTATGCTGCATACTTTTTTTATGTTGTGGACTTATATTTTGTATGATGTTAATGTAACACCCCACCTTAGTTTTACCACAAATCAGCAGTCCGGCCGGGCCCCGTGATAAGAAGCAAACCAAGAAACGGTAATAAAAATTGGTACATAGCTGGTATAAATTAAAAGTGCTAAAGAGCACTTACAGTGGAAGTAATAAAAGAGACTAAGGGTAAATGTGTACCTCAAAATCTGATTTCACAAAGCCACTAAAATTTGAAAGAGTCAAAATACTTGAAACACTGGAAATCTTATACATAGTATTAGAGAATCCAGATACATGCCAAATATCATAAAACAGTACTGAGGGAATAAAAATACTAAATGGGAACCAACTATAAGAGGAACATCAACACGCGTGATCATCCTAGGCGCAACACCCCACCTGTGACTCCTGTAATGAGAAGCCCAAAAATGGGTCAGCCCAACTTAAGAGTAAGAAAGACCATTCTTTTTAGTGACACTAAAAATAATTTATAAAGAACATGATTTCTTGTTTTTCGCTTTTGAAAACGATATTGTTATTCTACAAAAATAAACGATTTATACAATGTTATAGTATGCATACATTTCTATAAAATACTTAACATAAATGTCTGTTCTAGTTTGTAAACATCTTAAACATAATTATTCAAGCTCCAAAAAGAAAGGTTAACTATAATACCATTTCTAAATTTTGTCGTATGCTGAGTGATGTTTGTCTAGTGATTATTCTTCTTAAAATCTTATGTTGAGAAACTGTTTATGTGCATTCTAACGATTCGAGTCCCAACTAGCGAACACAGAAGTTCTAATGTCTCACGTACATAGACTCGCATCTTCTGAATTTCTATTGGAGAAAACGTCTCCCTGCATTTGAGGCTCATAGGGTCTACTACGCACCATGAGTAAGATAGTGCGCCTCTATCTTTCACGATGGAGAGAGTCTCGATCATGCCTCCTAATTATCTTCCTTTACCAGTTGGAATTTCTGTAAAATTGTTAGATTGACTAATCATATGTCATAATTCACTAACGTGTTGAACATTAATGTCTAGATATACGTGATTGTACACTATAATAATTATCCTCCTTCTATGTAAGGAATACAAACTATGCATATAATTATCTGGTATGTCTAATCAAAAAGAATAAAATTTCTTACCGCGGTATTACGACGCTCGTACACAAGACGCGGCGGCATATCTTCCTTCAACCAAGGTCTAATGAGGGGTCCGGGTAGGATGCTTGCCCTGACCCGCACCTGCGTTTCAAATATGATCTAACGTTATTTCAAACTCTATGCAAAACATTTTCAACAAATCTAGGGTTTCGCCGGAAAGTACTCCGACCACCCAATGTTGACACCGCAATGAACGGAAATTAGAGTGGGACAATAAGGGGGCAAGGATTTATACCTCTTTCAACAAAAATTTCTGTAAACTACACTAAAGGTCGGCAAATCCCAATTGGGGCGGAGTCGATCTTTCTAACTTCTGCAGTCAAAGGTAAACTCGGCAATTAAACAACATGCTTAAAGGGGAACACATGATCATCACCTGTAAAGGGCAGAGGAAACACGCAGAAATTTAATAGAGTCGTTGCTACCAGCTCTTGATCCTCGACTGATGCAGACGACGACTGGGGAAAACTTATCGCGGTCTAAATGCGGCAGAGCAAAGTCGTCTGGGGTCCTAATACTGTAGGAGGGACTGGCGACGAAAAAGGCGAGCGAGAACGGAGATCTGTCTGCTGTCGGCGACCGCTGGTGAGGGAGTGGAGGTCGACGATACTCCCAGACGACAGAGGCGTTGCCGAGGGTTTTCTGGAGGAAGAAAGGCAGCCTCTGCGCCTTCCTGAGGAGACGATCTGGGCGGCAGTTCCACTCGCACAGCCGATTGCAAGGAGAGACGCGAGAAGAACGCACAGGAAGCGTGCGACGGGGAAGCATTCGGCAGTTACCTAGCGACTGGGAGAGTAAAAGCACGCCCTTTATCGAAAATCAGAAGACGCGTGAGGTCGTAAGCGCCGGTTAAGGAATCAGCGCAAATTAATAAGGCTGCGGTTTTGATAACCGCAAGAGCTGCGCTTAGAATTCTAAAGGAAACCGTGAATAAGAAAGGAAACGGCTAGACTTGGATTTTATTTCTAGAGCACCATTGAACAAATTATCACTAAATAATTTCTTAAAGATAATTCATGTACTTGTACGCAGCGATTTACCATGATAAACTCATACCTCGATTTAAAGTTGGCTCGATTACTCCTGCCCTTGATCGGATCCTGAAAATAATTTTTAATTACACATTTTTTTTAATTACGGATGTTACAAATCTCTCCTCCTAATAAAATTTTCGCCCTCGAAAATTACAACCATACCTGAGTCAAAGAGGAAAGCATAGTCTCCATTGCTTCGGAGTTCATCTTCTCTTTCCCAAGAATATTCTGGTCGACCACAATTCATCCAAAGAACCTTTACAAAAGGGATCTCTCTGCTTCGGAGCTTCTGAACTCTTGAGTCCACTATTTTGACTGCTTAATATTGATACTAAAATTTGATTCGATTGGTGCTTCTTCAGTACTGATTATCTGACTGGGATCTCTGACTGCGCTCCTCAGATAGGAGACGTGGAATACGTCGTGTAGACCACTCATTTCTTCGGGCAAGGCCAATCTATAAGCAACCTCACATATGCGCTCCAGTGCCTCAAAAGGACCAACAAACCTTGGACTCAACTTCTTCATCCGCTTGATTCGAGAGACACCCTTGACTGGTTTTACCTTCAAATAAACATAGTCTCCTACGCTAAACTCCACTGATCTATGCTTCTGATCATAGTACTTGGCCTGACGATCCTGAGCCACCTTCATGCGCTCCTGGATGAGTTTGATTCGAGTTGTGGTCTTGTCAACCCATGATTCCTTGTTGGAAGACCTCTCTTCTCTTTCAGCCCAACACAACGGCGTACGACACCGTCTGCCATAGAGAGCCTCAAAAGGCGTCATTCCAATGCTTGCCTGAAAACTATTATTGTAGGAGAACTCTACTAAGGTGACGTACTTCTCCCACTTACCACCAAAATCTAGAATGGACATACGAAGCATATCTTCCATGGTTCTGTTCGTGCGCTCTGTTTGCCCATCTGTTTGGGGGTGGAAGGCTGTATTGAAGAGTAGCTCAGTCCCTAGACGTTCCTGAACATATTTCCATTCCTTGGAGGTAAATCTGCCATCCCTATCAGAAATAATAGTCTTGGGGACACCATGGAGTCAGACTATCTCATCTACATACAACTGAGCCAATTTTGGGCCTTGATCCGCTTTCTTATTGGGAATGAAATGGGCAACCTTGGACATACGATCGACTATAACCCATAACGAGTCATTCCCACTCCGCAATCGGGGAAGGCCGTGAACAAAATCCATCGATATATCCTCAAAGTTCCACTCCGGAATGGATAGGGGCTTCAACTTGCCCCCTGGTCTCTGTCACTCGGCTTTAACCAACTTGCATGTTTCACACCTTCCAACATATTCTGCTACATCACTCTTCAAACCTGACCACCAAACTGACTTCTTGAGATCTGCATACATCTTCGTGCTACCAGGATGTATCGAATATCTAGAATTATGAGCTTCAAACAGTATATCCTCTCGAAGGTGACCAACGTCTGGAATTCATACTCTACTATCAAAAAGAAGTAAGCCCTCCTGAATGCTGAACCTCTCCTTCTGACCAGCCTGGGTTAAGTCCCAAACCTCTACCATCTTCGGATCTAGGGGTAAAGCCGTTCTGATCCTATCTTTAATATCGCAAGTGATTTCCATCCAATTCAACCTTGCAGGACCAAGACTGGAGCGTGGTATGATACTGATCTCCAACCTCTCCAGATCTCGCACAAGTTCTTCCTGCTGAGTAATGAGGGCATAATTCGAACCTCTTTTACTAAGCGTGTCAGCCACCACGTTTGCTTTCTCCGGGTGGTATTGGATTCCAATATCATAATCTGAGAGGAATTCCACCCACCTTCGTTGTCTTATATTAAGCTCTTGCTGATCATATATATACCTGAGACTCTTATGATCCATAAAGACCTCACAACGAACTTCGTAGAGGTAGTGTCTCCAAATCTTCAAGGCGTGGATGACCGCTGCAAGTTCCAAATCGTGCACAGGATAATTTCTCTCGTGAACCTTTAACTGTCTGGAGGCGTAAGCTATGACCTTACCATGCTGCATAAGTACACAACCCAACCCTTGACCTGAGGCATCGCTATATATCTGAAATCCTTCAGAGCCTGAAGGTAAGCTCAAAATCGGGGCGGTCATCAGTCTAGATTTCAACTCCTCAAACGCAAACTCACACTCAACTGTCCACGTGAAGGCTTTCCCTTTCCTGGTAAGGGTAGTCATTGGTAGCGCTATTTTTGAGAAGTCCTTAATGAATTTCCTTTAATATCCTGCTAGACCGAGAAAACTGCGAACTTCAGTCACTGCCTTCGGCCTTGGCCAATCCTTTATTGCTTCTATCTTTTTCGGATCCACCGCGAGACCCTTCTGGCTGATGACGTGCCCCAAGAATGCAACCTCCGAAAGCCAAAACTCGCACTTTGAAAACTTGGCATACAACTGATTCTTCCTGAGAGTGCTCAACACTGTCCAGAGATGCTCGGCGTGATCTTCTTGACTTTTTGAATAAACCAAAATGTCGTCTATGAATACGATAACGAATCGGTCTAGTAGTTCTCGAAACACCCTATTCATCAAATCCATAAATGTGGACGGGGCATTAGTTAACCCGAACAGCATGACCATGAACTCATAGTGTCCATATTTAGTGCTGAACGCCGTCTTTTGGATGTCCACATCTCGAATTCTCAACTGGTGGTAACCCGACCTCAAATCTAGCTTGGATAACGTGTTAGATCCCTCGAAATGGTCAAACAAATCATCTATCCTGGGGATAGGGTACTTATTTTTAATTGTTAGTTTGTTCAGCTCACAGTAGTCTATGCATAATATCAGGCTACCATCTTTCTTCTTAACAAACAGTACGGGGGCACTCCAAGGTGAAGTGCTGGGGCGAATGAAACCCAAGTCAATCAACTCCTGCAGCTAAACATTCAACTCAGCAAGTTCTCTGGGGGCCATTCGGTATGGACTCTTGGCTACTAGCGCAGCTCCAGGTACAAGATCTATCTGGAAATTGATCTCCCTGGTAGGAGGGGCACCGGGTAACTCCTCTGGAAAGACATCAAAAAAATCCTTAACGACAGACACTTATAGCAGATTAACCTTGGCTTCAGCATTCATCAATACCAAGAAGGTTGCACAACCCTTATTGATGCATCTTATAGCCTTGATTGAGGAGATTATTAACTTGGAGACTCCCTTCATACCCTGGAAGGTAAATGCAACTTGGTTGGGTCCTTCGAACCGTACCACCTTGTTCCTCCAGTCAATTCTTGCATTCATATCTGAAAGCCAGTCCATACCCACTATCAGATAAAAACCTGCTATAGGGAGGAGTGACGCTTCTATTGAGATTTCAGTTTCTCCAAACCACACTAGAACTCTACACTTATTCCTGGTCTGCAAACAGGATCCATTAGGCATCATAACTTCTAATGATGTAGACTCTGGAAGGACTTCTAAACAGGATACATGCATGAATGCAACAAAGGTATTATTTTAGTGTCGCTAAGGAGAGAAATACTAAAACGTCTAGGACGTACACATACCTGTCACCATGTCCTCCTGATCCTTAGCTTCCTGCTAGCCTAGCCCATAAGCTCTGGGTTGCACCGGACCTCGTCCTGCAGTATTTTTCTCCTCGGTTCCAACATGAGCCTTTCCTCTGTCGGTTCTGCTAGGACCACTGACCTCAAACTTCGACTATAAAAGAATCATAATTAGACCTATTGAGGGAAATGTATAACTTAAGAAGATTACTCAAATGAAATTCCGTACCTGAACCACGGGAGTTCCCTGACAGTAACTGGATATGTGTCCCGGTTGTTGGCATTTGTAGCAAACTCCTACAGTAGCTAAACACTCACCCAGATGGTGGCGGTAGCATTTAGGACAGAGGGGGTAATCTTTGACCTTGGACCCTGTCTGACCCCCTTTCTTTTCATCAGATCTCTGCTTCTTGTTCCAGTTCTTTCCTTGGCTATTCCTATTCTGTTGCTGCTGTGGTGAATCCTGAGGTCGCTTCGAACGGAAGTTGTTACGCTTTTGCACCTTCTGCTGATCAACTTCCAACTTCCTCGATGTGTCCACCAAGCTCCTGTAATTGCCATTGACCATCGTCATCAAAGGTTGCCTCAGTGAGTCTAGCAGTCCGTCCACAAACCGGCTACATTTCTCATTCTCATCCCCTTGCATAGTGCCCGCATAACGAGATAAGTGAGTTAACTCCCGCTCGTAGGCTATTACAGTTATGTCCGCCTGAATGAGCCTGAGGTACTTCTCCCGGAGAATGCGACGCTCGGACGGTGGCACAAACCATCTAGCTAGTGTCGCCGAGAAATTATTCCACGTGAACATATCTGCTGTACGACCTAACACAAATGAAATCCAATTTACCATTAAGTTAAACGGACAAAGTATTCTGGGAAAGAGGGGTAATCTGAACAACGTTACTTACCAGCGGGGTCGTCCGCAAGATGCCTAGTCCACCACAGGTTTGCCTCACCTTTCAGGAGAAAGGCAGCTAGGGGAACCTTCTTGTTCTCTGGGCATTGCATCACTTAGAGCAGGTCGCGAGTCTTTATCAGCCAATCATCGATCTCCATCGGTGTTTCTTCTCCATTGAAATTGGAGGGCTGGAGGTCCCGGAAATTCCTCAGATAACGATCCATCCCTAAATCTCCGGCAGGTACGGGAACTGCTGCTGGATCTGCTGCAGGCAATCCATTTCTGAATTCCAGCAGAGCTATGACCACTGCCCTAGCAATAACGGCTGCTAAGTCGGTAGGTTCTGGTACTGCCGGTGCTGCCGGTGCTGCCGGTGCTGCTGGTGCTGCTACTGGTGCACTACCGTCATCCATGACTATCTCAGGAGTTATTGATATACGAGACACAAGGAAGGATCTACTAGAAAGATATTTTCATACAACGCATAGCTGAGCTAGGTGAAATTTTGATGACTCTAACGTCAAAAGAGAGATTCAGTTGAAATCCTAAGGCTCTATGAATTTTCTGGGTCGTGGGATCCTAAACCTCGCTTTGATACCAATTGTAACACCCAACCTTAGTTTTACCACAAATCAGCAGTCCGGCCGGGCCCCGTGATAAGAAGCAAACAAAGAAACGGTAATAAAAATTGGTACATAGCTCGTATAAATTAAAAGTGCTAAAGAGTACTTACTGTAACATCCCAACTTTGAAAAAGGGGTCTAGCCGATTCAGTTGAACCATTGGAGGAACCTAGGCCGGGTCATAGGGCAACCACGACCCGACCTTCACCACATAGTGGTGGTTATTTAAAGAAATAACCGTTTTGGGTAGCATCGTGCTTCGCCACAACGTCAAAGTTATTTATTGAGCATACGTGCTCCGAATCGACTTCTGTCAGTTGCATTAGACTCGTATGGTCAATACGAGTGCAATGGAATTTGTCTCGTTCCAATCAGAGGTCATTTGGTGAAATTGACCATTTTGAGTACCGCAACGCGTCACGACGATGCAGTTTTAGAATATTGAGCATACGTGCTCTGAATTGATTTCTGTCAGTTGTGTTAGACTCATATGGTCGATACGAGTGCAACGGAATTCGTTTCATTGCAATCCGAGGTTGTTTTGAGAAAACGACTATTTTGAGTAACGTCGAGCGACACAACAACGCCATTTTAGATTAATGAGCAAACAAGCTCCGAATTGAATTCTGTCAGTTGCGTTAGACTCGTATGATCGATACGAATCCAACAGAATTCGTTTCGCTCGAATCCGACGTCGTTTGGTTGAGTAAATAAAAATATTGCTCGTAAATTTATTTGAAGCTTTGAGATATGTAAACATTGGATTTCAACCCTGCCACATTCATTGATGACCAGACAATCGACGACGCGGATTCATGTTGACTTTGACCTGCATAGGGAGGACCCACTTAGGGTTGACTTTGGTCAACCCCCTTATAAGAGGTGGTTTTTGATTCTAAACCCCCACCCAAGCTCCACTTAGCCCAAGTTAAGCTCTCCCTTCCCCCAAAACAAAACCACAATCCCCATGCCCTCATGGGATTGGCTGGCAGCAACCCCAAGACACCCAAGTGGGGAGAGATATTTTCAAAGCTTAAACCTAAGCTAATGGTGACCCTAAGCTAAGCCGACTCTCTCTCTCTCTCTCTCCCTCTCTTTCTCTCTTTGTTTTACTCACATGCTTAATAGCCTAACTAGACTTGTAGGGTGTACAACCCACCAATGAAGGGTTTCCACCTTCCCCTAACCAGCTGGGAAGAGCCAACCCTCACCTCCATGGGAGAATAATCCCACATCGGGGAGAAGAGGAAGGGGGCACATCAAACTCCTATATAAGGACCCCTCTCCCCTCTAGCTGGACACACTCCTCTCCCCCAGCTCAGTCGAGCCCAAGCCACCCCCTGCCGGAGCCCCACCTCGCCGGAAAACGCGAGCCGAGCCTCCACCACCCTCCACCACCTTCCATGGCGGATCTCGTCGAGAGCTCCCGGAGACCTCCAAACTACGTGGATCCTTCTCCTCTCCTTCCTCCTCACGTTTCGGACGTATTGCATGCGAACTCCGGAGGCCGGAGCGCCGCCGCCGCCTCCCTCTCCTCCGTCCGAATCGGGAAGATAAACAGTTCCGGCGGTGGCCGGCGGCGGAAGGCCACCGGACCACCGCCGGAGGGAGCGCCCGCCCCCTAGGAATTGTTCGGGGGCGGAGCCAAGGCCAGCCGGCGGCCCCGCCGCCCGGTCGGCGGCGGGGGAGGCCCATAAGGGGGCGGTTCGGTCCAGGCGGAGGAGGAATTTTTAACAAAATTTATAAATTTATAGTTTTTATAATTTTATAATCTAATTTGTTATGTGAATTCTCTGGGCCCTATATGAACCCCAAATGCAAAAACTTTGAACGTCAAAGTTGCTCATCTTGGCAAGGGATAGCTTCTGTATAAATATCATAATTTTTGGAGGAGGCTAAGTATTTTTAGAAATTAAAATACTGTGGTATTTTGGGTTTTTGAATTATCAGAGGGTCTTAATAGTGATGGAAAATTCTGATAAAATTTGCGAAGCTTCCTACTACTGACCTACACTTACTGTAATTATTTTGGAATTTTTGAAATAGGTTTACTATTTATAGATGCTTAAAACCTATGTTATAAATTTATAATGAATTACGCTCTCCTCCAACATGTATCCAAAAATTACGGGCTGCTATTCTAATGATCTTAAAATGGAATAATAACTCAACGAGCTGCGATTAGAATAATGCTCGGACATTGGGAATCGCCTCTTCTGAGGTTTTAAGAAACTCATAATATCGTTCCTCAGTCCGCTTAAGTCATGCTTAAAGGTTGCAATAAAAACCCAAGGTCGGACAATAACAAAAGACCAAATTTGGAAGAAGCTCCTATGAACGGAGATGGAACTGAAGCCTCCTGATTATGGAGTGATTGGACTACTAACATGTTTATTTGTTTATTTCCTCAAGTCTCGTACTGGTCCTGCATTTACTGCTTTTAGTTAGTACTTTCAATTACTCCAGTCCCGCACTGGTCCTGCATTTACTGCTTTCAGTTAGTACTTTCTTTTACTCTAGTCTCGTACTAGTCCTGTTCAGTTAATGCACTTTATGTCAGTATTTCAGTTACTGTACTGTATTTCAGTCTTGCCTATAATTTATAGTTGACGTGAAGACGTGGCATACCTTCATAGTCAACTCTAAATAGTGCCGAACTGGCCGCCGCTTGTAGAGCAGAGCGGACAGATCGATGTTTGGCTTTTCCTTCTTTATTGCCTATAAATTTATAGTTGACGTGAAGACGTGACATACCTTCAGAGTCAACTCTAAATAGTGTCGAACTGGCCGCCGCTTGTAGAGCAGAGCGGACAGATCGATGTTTTGGCTTTTCCTTCAGTATTGCCTATAAATCTAGAGTTGACGTGAAGACGTGGCATACCTTCAGAGTAACTCTAAATAGTGCCGAACTGGCCGCCGCTTGTAGAGCAGAGCGGACAGATCGATGTTTGGCTTTTCCTTCTTTATTGCCTATAAATTTAGAGTTGATGTGAAGACGTGACATACCTTCATAGTCAACTCTAAATAGTGCCGAACTGGCCGCCGCTTGTAGAGCAGAGCGGACAGATCTATGTTTTGGCTTTTTCTTCTGTATTGCCTATAAATTTAGAGTTGACGTGAAGACGTGGCATACCTTCAGAGTCAACTCTAAATAGTGCCGAACTGGCCTCCGCTTGTAGAGCAGAGCGGACAGATCGATGTTTTGGCTTTTCCTTCTGTATTGCCTATAAATTTAGAGTTGACGTGAAAACGTGGCATACTTTCAGAGTCAACTCTAAATAGTGCCGAACTGGCCGCCGCTTGTACAGCAGCGCGGTCGAATTAATGTTTTGAAGTTTATTCTTGTATTGACAGTAATAAATATTCCTACGGGAATATATTGAGCCTTTGACAAAATATTCATACGGGAATATATTGTGCCTTCGGGGAATATTCCTACGGGAATATATTGAGCCTACCAGAAAATATTCCTACGGGAATATATTGTGCCTTCGGAGAATATTACTACGGGAATATATTGAGCTTATGAGAAAATATTCCTACGAGAATATATTGTGCCTTCGGGAAATATTCTTACCGGAATATATTGAGCTACTTTAATTATGTATTGTTGACATAAGAGAGTTATAAATTCTGAACTTAAGTGGTCTCAGCGGTTGGAATGGTGGTCCCAGCTGTTGGGCTTAAATGGTCTCAGCGGTTGGAATGGTGGTCCCAGCGGTTGGGCTTAAATGGTCTCAGCGGTTGGGCTTAAATGGTCTCAGCGGTTGGGCTTAAATGGTCTCAGCGGTTGGGCTTAAGTGGTCTCAGCGGTTGGAATGGTGGTCCCAGCGGTTGGGCTTAAATGGTCTCAACGGTTGGAATGGTGGTCCCAGCGGTTGGGCTTAAATGGTCTCAGCGGTTGGGCTTAAATGGTCCCAGCGGTTGGAAAAATATTCTCAGCAGTTGGGATAATGATCGAACACAAGAATGCAATTGTGCCTTATGTGGGCAGCTGGGGTTCGATTACCAGCTGGGTTAAAATAGTAGTTCATCTTCTCTCCTTCTACTAAACTACGGGTGGATATATTGTTAAGCTTTAAGAGAATTCTCTTTTCTCCTCTTATAATGAAATATACTTTTAGAAAATAATTCCTACGGGAATAAATGTTGCCTTCGAGAAAGTAATTCCTACGGGAATGAAATGTTGCCTTCAAAAAGTAATTCCTACGGGAATGAAATGTTGCCTTCGAAAAGTAATTCCTACGGGAATGAAATGTTGCCTTCGAAAAGTAATTCCTACGGGAATGAAATGTTGCCTTCGAGAAAGTAGTTCCTACGGGAATGAAATGTCGCCTTCGAGAAAGTAGTTCCTACGGGAATGAAATGTCGCCTTCGAGAAAGTAATTCCTACGGGAATGAAATGTTGCCTTCGAGAAAGTAATTCCTACGGGAATGAAATGTTTCCTTAGAGAAAGTGATTCCTACAGGGAATGAAATGTTGCCTTCGAGAAACTAATTCTTACGGGAATGAAAGGTTGCCTGGAGAAATTGTTTCTACGGGAACTAAATGTGCCTTGGGAGAATGTCGGATGGCCGATGAGTTTTACTCTAAGGCAGCCCGCACGATGGACGGTCTGGGAGGGCAACCCGTCCGAAACTAATAGAACTACGTGGGTCTAAGACCGTATGCAGGATGATACGGAGTACGTAGACGGTGGTCGCGGGAAGACTACCTCGGCCCAATAAGAGTCCAGATATCCCCTCCCTTATAAATGTTATATTATGTCTGTTGGATTCTGTTCGTGGTTCTAATAACTTATCTTTGGCACAGGAGACAGGTGCGGATGAGTGACAACACCTATGTGTGGATGAAGCCACAAAGCATGCTACGTCAGGTATAAGTTTTGTTAAGCCGCATCTCCTTTTGTTGTGCCCTATCCCGGGGTATATATATAATGGCAATAAATCCTTGATGGTTAGGATTTTATGCGGCAGAGATATGTATATTATTTACAGGTCTTGAAATTGTGGTTTCTGTGATAAAACTACGTCTTCCGCTAAGTGCTATAAAGTGCACTCTTTGATGACGTCTTCCGCTAAGTATTATAATATGCACTCTTTGATGATATCTTCCGCTAGAATACTGCTTCCCTACTCTGTTGGTGTGTAGTGACTTTTTAACATCACCCCTATGCGTGACAATGGAGTGTTCAAGGAAGGGGGATTGGAGAGGCTAGTACATTCACCCTTCGTGATCGCTTTGGCGTCGTGCAAAAAGGGTGGTGTGCGATAAGATCCCCCAGTCGGACCGCCGATTTGAGAGGGGGGGTCTTACAAATGGATCAGAGCGTAACCTGTAAGACACCATTTTTTTTCCTTTTCAAACACCCGGGGTCTTAGGCCCAGAACCGTCATTTTACGGTGACACCGTCCACCAGGAAGGTCTACACCACGAAATGCCGATTCTGCCGGCCATCTCGATCATCAAGAGACATAAGAAGTAAGTAAAGGAGGACATAAATGTCCAAGTCCACAAATAATGTAAAGAGGAATCGTAGCACAACATTGTCCACATCACAACAAACTAAATGTAAAAGTAATCAAAAGTCCGGAAAAGTAAAGCGGGCCTTAAGCCCATTACATCATAGCCTCACTACAGGGTCACTCATAAAGTAAAACTAAAGCTAATCGCCACCGTCACTGAAATGGAAGCACCCAAACTAGTCTGACCCATCCCTGCAGACTCTGTGCTCCACTGGTGCTGCAACACTGAATGCTTCTTCTCTTTTGGCCCGCGGTCGCTGCCTTGCAATCCACATCTACGTCTTCGCCTTCGGCCTCCTGGTCGCTGAGCTGGTGGGGTTCCACCCATCATGGGGCATCTGACTCGAGTGTGTCCTGGCTGGTGACAATGGTAGCATGGCCATGGGGCCCACCCTGTCGGATCCTACTGCACCTGTTTCTCTCCCATTCGGTACGCCTAAAATATGGTGGTCAAACGACCGTCAGTCAAACTAGACTCAGTCAACAATCCTCCACCCCTAAACCCGTGGCTCCTAGGCACCGAGCGGGGAGGAGTGAAAAGGAGGACCAAAGGCAGAGTGGAAATAAGCAGGTGACAACTATCCTAAAGAAAGTACGGTAACAAGGTATTGTAGAGTAAATGATGAAAACTAATATGAGTAAGCTAGAGTGTAACAACAAGTAAACAGTAACGAATAGTAAGTTATGACAATAAAGAAGGTAAGTAAGAAAAGTAACCATTGATTTATAGGGATTACCCCTATAGACCAAGGGGTCGTTTTGCAGGGCCTATCATTTAAGAAGTCCCATAACTGACTTATACGATAGGGGTAGGGGTTGAAATGCAATGTTTATGCTATGACAGGCAAGGTATGCTGTTATGCTATGTTCATACAAGTGCAACTCACTCACTACGACTCTATGCGCATAGACTTTAGTTTCCCCTTTTTGGAGCGAGCTAGACTCCCAGGATACTCCCGTAGTGGCAAACAGAAGCGGTGGGTTGGGCCTCGCCCACCTCTAGGTTGGTATTCACACTACCTAACCTAGACCTATCGTACGCCTCAACGCAAAACCCGCGGAGCATCTGCGTACTCTTACTGGCTGGACCACCAAACTTTCATGGCTAAGTGTAAATACCACACTTGCCGAGTCAACATATTGACGTCGGTGTGAATGACCGCCAATACTGAAGACCCACCACCTTCAGTGCACATGCAACATGTTCTACTACCTACCTCCGAGTCATAAGCTCCCCGGGCTAACCCGCCCGTCATCAACAACCATCTCTGAGTCACAAGCTCACCGGACTAACCAGTCCGCTCTTACAACCACCGAGCCTACAACTCGTAGCACCAAACCAACTAACCTGTCGCAACCACGGAGTGTGGGTGTGTGTATTATTAAGTTAATCTTGTATAACAACTTACTCCTACATTTATGGTTAATCATGAACTTCCCGAGGGTTACCCTGTAAGGGGCTCGCTACGGTACTAGGAACTGAAATGGGATGACACCCCAAAGTTCCCTTTCTCAAGACACTTAGTGTTGTTGGTATCTACCCATAAGAACACCCTCCTTGTTATTACAATTGAATTAACCCTAGGTGACTTATGACTTTCCAAGACGATCCTTCGTCAATCTCGAGCACCACTTTACCCTCAACTCACCAAGCACACTTTACCATTTATAATCCTTCTTGTTGACCATCATACCTTCTCAACTAAACTAGGTAAACCACATACCTCCCATCCCTCCTAAGGATCCACTTGATTCTCAAATTTCACAGTTTTACTATACGCAGACCAAACTAATTATATGAAGCTCACAACTATAGGTACTCTAAATATTCATCCAATTGACCCAAGATATTTACTGGAGGTCTATCATGATGTTATAAGAGTAATTCCATAGAATCGTATTTTTTCCAACATTATTAATATTTAAAGCAATTTTCCAAAAATACAACCTCCTAAGGTTTGAACTACAAGTGCACTTTTCTGACTTCCAATGCCTACTAAAATTTGTACATAAATCAAGGGTACCTAGTAATCTGTAAATATGAATTTTCATGATTTTCCAGCAAGGGTTGCAATTATTAAAAATTCCTGAACCCATTAATCATCAATTATTTCCAAAGGAGGTACCCTCATATGAACACCAAACCCTATGCAAATTTTCACAGAGATGAATCATACTAAAATATCCAGTCTTACAAATTTTGATCTCATACCAGAGAGGTCACATTTGTAATTTTCACAAAGGTCATATTTTCAATTAATTTCAATTTGAACTAGAAGTACCAAAAATATCAATCCAAAAATTATAAGAAAATTACTGTGGGTTGATAATGGAATAAAATGACTTCCAGCAATGTTCCAGAAATTTACAGAAATCTAGCATCCTAAAATTAACCATCCCAAAAATTGCTAACCTTAAGAATAATTATAATTTGGACCTCCAAAAGTCTTCCAATGGCTCTAATAGAATTTCCAGGGAATAATAACACATATATCATATTGATGACAGAAAAAGAGTTATCCCCTAAGTGTTAATCTCTCCTAAAACCCAAAACCTAAATATTTACAAATCTACCCAAGGATTTATTCACTAAGGTATACAACCCCAAGCCTCTTCAATTTCACAGGGGAGGCTTCTCTGGTCACCATTACCAACTCCCCAAAATTTTAGGTCAATCCATAAGGGTTTGATCTCTCTTCCTTCATTGACCTCTAAATGCACCCATTAGGGTTTACCCTATGGTTAGGGTCCATACTTCCCCAAATCCACCCAAACTTCTTTTGAGGGTGTTATATCACACATAGAACTCAGAGGAGTTTATTACACTCCTCTCCAAGGACAAACACCCCCATGTCCTTCACAACCCTAAAAATCTCCACTAAGGGACCTACCCTAGGGTTCTAGGGCTACCCTACACCAAACCACCCCAAACTCCATTGGAGGGTGTGTCATGCCCTAAAAAGTCAGTGGCCCAAAATTCAGCCTCTGTTGAGGTGATTTGGCCACTCAAATCCAAAAAGGGGCTTTTGACCTAATGTAACCCTATAAGGGTCAATTTATGGTTGGATCAATCCCTAACCAAAACACCTTCAAATGAGGTGAAAATTTTACCAGAGCCCTAACATGCTCTCTAAGATCATCCACCCAAATTTGGGGGGATGTTGAGGTGTTTGAGCCACCTAATTAAATTGTACATGATTTATTAAATTTTTCTAAAAACTTTAGAAAAAAGTTCTCCAAAAATCCTAATTTTTGGACAGGACCTAGATATAGGTGAGATTAGCCCATACCCCAAATATCAAGTCATTTGGATGAATGGTTTGGAGTGGGGAATTTTTCTAAGGTCTGGACATCCCTATGGATGGACCTCACCAAAATGAGTGCTGAGGTCTATCCAGGGGTCCAAATCACTTGAAACAAATTTTAAAATTTTCTAGACTCAATGTACTGCAACTTTGTTGTTGACAACTTTTCCTGGAGGGGACTCTAACTATTTTAAAAATTGATGCAAGTCACAGCTAAAAATAACACAGAAAAATGCAGAAATATAATTAATAATACATCTTAAAGATCAATCCGTCGGCTGGGAGGTTGTCTTCAACCTCCAGCCGACGGTCTGGATGAATCGCGCCTGGGAGCGTTTCCCCCTCCCATAGCCGGCCGGCCGGCCACCTCCCCGGCCAACCACCACCGCCACCACCTCCGTCGAGGTGGTGGCCGACGTTTGGCGGCGGAAAGCCGCCGGAGGGGGCGGATTCCAGCGACCCGTAAGGGTCAAAACCGACGGAATTCCAAGGAGATTTTTCTCCAAATCGGGCTCGATTCGAGCCCGATTTCTCCAACTAACGACCCTAGATCTATGCACAGGAGTAGTGGAGGAGGAATGGACCTTCTTTGGGGGGTTTAGGTGCTCCGACCATCGACCACCATTGCTCCTCCTTGGAGATTTCGGCACCATCAAATTCCTTGCACAGACAGCTCAATCCTCTCGTGGAAGGGGGGGTTTCAACTCCACTCTCCATTATGAAGCTAATGGGAGGGTCAATTAAGGATGGTGGAGGCTCTAACTCCAAAAGCCATTAATGGGCTTTTGGTATTCCTATGGCCGGCCACCCAAACAGCCCCCTACCCTTCTTAACTCCGGGAAACTTCTGGATTTTCCTCCCAAACACCAGAGGAGACGAATGGGGATGAATTAGAGGGATACAAAGGGGTGTATCACCTTAATGGCCATGAATGGCCACTTTCTCTCTCCTCAAAATTGGGGAAAACCCTCATTTCTCTCTCCTAATCACCATGGCCGAAAACCCATTCTCTTCCTATGTTAATTATCAGTCACTTGAGCTGGTTTACCACTCAATTTGGGCCTAGCCCAAGGGATTGGGCTAGGTCTAAGAGATTTGACCTAATTTGGGCAAGTTTGACTTTTGGTCAAATTGAGCCCTAGGGTTGACCCAGTTATGGGGCTTTTTGTTCCACTGGGTCCCCTATGATATTTTAGACCTAAATGAGTGGTCAATTCCATATCATGGTGATCCATTAGGTCAATTGGTGAAGAATTGACCATTTTGACCTAATTAGAGGTTAAGGTTGACTTTGGTCAACTTGACCTGTGTGACTGTCCCCAATGGGTCCTAAATGTCTCTCTGGGCTCCTTGATGGCCTAGGAATGCTAAGGTGGGGTTGGTGAGCCAAGTTGAAGCCCTAAAGTCAAGCCCTAGGTCAACTATTTGGAATTTACTATTTGCAGACCAAAGGTGCTTTTTTACTCATTTTGCCTAAGTGTCAAGTGGGGTTCCTAAGCTACCAAGGCCTTGTCATGACCTTGTCATGACAAATTCACTTGGGGGGGGGGGCTAGCCGTCTAGGGGATGTTACAAATCCCAATAGACAAAAAAAACAATTTTGTCCCCGAACTTCAGGTTAGGCTTGCGGGGACTCTACTAAATGTAACATCCCACAAATGTTAGGTTAAACCTGCGGTGACGGGCTCCAAATACTTCCGCTGCATCGATTTCGTAGGTTCCTCAAGTATGCTCCTCCTATCCATGGTTCGATCACCGGACCTTGCCTAGCCGGGCCTTCTTGCGCCGCAAGACCTGCATCGTCACATCGTCTATCCTGACCGGCTTTATGCAGACTGATCGAACCTTCCTCTCATACAGGCCTCGAGCTATTGAAATCCAAATCATGTTTTCCCATAATTATTATTCAGCTTAGATCTTAATCACATTTAATCTCGAATTTCTTTCGAATACCGAGCACCGTAACCATGAGGCCTACACAGTTAAAATAACCTCTAGAGTTTCATGTGATTACATGGTTTCGTCTTTTAAAGGGAGTTTGAGGGAAAGGTCTTCCAAAGCAATACGATTCTTCCCAAGTCGATTTCAATATCAATTACTTCTCGTCGTCAAGCACTTATCCAATCTTCGACGTCCAACCCTAGACCCGGTAATATTTTATTTCATCGGTCCGAACATGCTTTACAAAACCTCCTTTCTGTCCAAGTAATCTCAAATGTGATCGACTTCCAAACTCACTATGTTTGTGACACCACACCTCTAAACCAGGTTTAAGGGGTCCCAACTCAGTATCCCTTTCATCCAAAAGCCAAGCCGCCAATAGACAAAAGATAAGCCTCTACATTCTTCGGGCTAAGTATCTCTATATGTTATATTCATCCTATGTCTACACACAATCCTTCCAACGCCGGCGGCAGCTCCAGCCTGCATGCCAAGGGACTGCTCCGCTCTAGGATCATGTATGACCCCTATATATCTCGGGCTGGGCTTCTTCTCCGTCCGAGGACCCGTGAAACTCCATGCATCGGGCGTGTCCTCAAGAATACCCGGTCTCCGTCCTGGAACTCTTCCTGGCGATGCCTCGTACACCTTAATACTTGACCTGTCTGCTCTGCGCCTCCAGCATCCCATCCTGTGTCAACCTCACCCAAGCCTTGGTGTCCCCAAGCATTTGTCCGATCAAAATGTCTAACCCTAAATCTGGTGATACTACAGATCGTCAATCCAAACATGCTTTTGCAAACTCTCATCTTTGCCCGAGTAACCTCGAACGTGGTCCACCTCAGACTCACTAAGTTGTGTTACCTCAACTACCAAGCTACGTCTAAGGGGTCCCCACTCAGTATCTATTTCGTCCAACAGTCAAGCTGCCAATAGACAAAAGATTAGCCCCTACCTACTTTGGGCTAAGTGTCGCTTGTGTTATACTCATTCTAGGTATTCACATCGTCCTTGGGGCATACCACCTTAGACTTCGGATTCCATCTCGGGACTTGTTGATAATCTCCATACTTTAGACTCTCCAAGTCACTGTTTACGTCAAGTTCCTGAAGGGCAACCTTTGACCAAGTCCCAAAATGAGTCTCTTCCAAACTTGAATCCTTATCTGACGCATTCGCGTCACTTGAATGAGGGTTTAGTCTATGAATCCCCTACTATCCTGTAGACATCAATTCTCTTTAAGGCGGTCCTATTAGTTGCTGGTACTTCTTGATAAGTACTAAGGGACGTTAGGGTTTATGCCTTGCGAACTAATCTTGCACCAGGATCTTCCCATAGTCGCTTCGGGTATCTGCGTGCCTTAAACGAAATCATACCTAAGGTCTATTATTGAGTAGGCTACTCAATGAATCGTCACGACAAGTCAAGCGTCCAATCGGGTTGAGTCTAACTCCTATAGCATGGTGGTCTACCTAGGCTGGTCATGAGTGAACATTAGCTTGTGATTCCTCCCATGGGTCCACCACTGCTTCCGCTGCTAGTTTGTCCTCAAACTAGCTCGCGCGGGGGCGTCCCAAGGTTTGTGGACTTCTTCTCTTCGGATCGAGGTTTCCTCTGATACCACTTGTAAGACCCCATTTTTTTCCTTTTCAAACACCCGGGGTCTTAGGCCCAGAACCGCCGTTTTGCGGTGACACCGTCCACCAGGAAGGTCGACACCACGAAACGCTGATTCTGCCGGCCATCTCGATTATCAAGAGACATAAGAAGTAAGTAAAGGAGGACATAAATGTCCAAGTCCACAAATAATATAAAGAGGAATCGCAGCACAACATTGTCCACATCACAACAAACTAAATGTAAAAGTAATCAAAAGTACGGAAAAGTAAAGCGGGCCTTAAGCCCAGTACATCATAGCCTCACTACAGGGTCACTCATAAAGTAAAACTAAAGCTAATCGCCACCGTCACTGAAACGAAAGCACCCAAACTAGTCTGACCCATCCCTGCAGACTCTGTGCTCCACTGGTGCTGCAACACTGAATGCTTCTTCTCTTTTGGCCTGCGGTCGCTGCCTTGCAATCCACATCTACGTCTTCGCCTTCGGCCTCCTGGTCGCTGAGCTGGTGGGGTTCCACCCATCATGGGGCATCTAACTCGAGTGTGTCCCGACTGGTGACAATGGTAGTATGGCCATGGGGCCCACCCTGTCGGATCCTGCTGCACCTGTTTCTCTCCCATTCGGTACGCCTAAAATATGGTGGTCAAACGACCGTCAGTCAAACTAGACTCAGTCAACAATCCTCCACCCCTAAACCCGTGGCTCCTAGGCACCGAGCGGGGAGGAGTGAAAAGGAGGACCAAAGGCAGAGTGGAAACAAGCAGGTGACAACTATCCTAAAGAAATTACGGTAACAAGGTATTGTAGAGTAAATGATGAAAACTAATATGAGTAAGCTAGAGTGTAACAATAAGTAAACAGTAACGAATAGTAAGTTATGACAGTAAAGAAGGTAGGTAAGAAAAGTAACCATTGATTTATAGGGATTACCCCTATAGACCAAGGGGTCATTTTGCAGGGCCTATCGTATAAGAAGTCCCATAACCGACTTATACGATAGGGGTAGGGGTTGAAATGCAATGTTTATGCTATGGCAGGCAAGGTATGCTGTTATGCTATGTTCATACAAGTGCAACTCACTCACTACGACTCTGTGCGCATAGACCTTTAGTTCCCCCTCTTTGGAGCGAGTTAGACTCCCAGGATACTCCCGTAGTGGCAAACAGAAGCGGTGGGTTGGGCCTCGCCCACCTCTAGGTTGGTATTCACACTAACTAACCTAGACCTATCGTATGCCTCAACGCAAAACCCGCGGAGCATCTGCGTACTCTTACTGGCTGGACCACCAGACTTTCATGGCTAAGTGTAAATACCACACTTGCCGAGTCAACGTATTGACGTCGGTGTGAACGGCCGCCAATACCGAAGACCCACCAACTTCAGTGCACATGCAACATGTTCTACTACCTACCTCCGAGCCATAAGCTCCCCGGGCTAACCCGCCCGTCATCAACAACCATCTCTGAGTCACAAGCTCACCGGACTAACCAGTCCGCTCTTACAACCACCGAGCCTACAGCACGTAGCACCAAACCAACTAACCTGTCGCAACCACAGAGTGTGGGTGTGTGTATTATTAAGTTAATCTTGTATAACAACTTACTCCTACAGTTTATGGTTAATCTTGGACTTCCCGAGGGTTACCCTGTAAGGGGCTCGCTACGGTACTAGGAACCGAAATGTGATGACACCCCAAAGTTCCCTTTCTCAAGACACTTAGGGTTGTTGGTATCTACCCATAAGAACACCCTCCTTGTTATTACAATTGAATTAACCCTAGGTGACTTATGACTTTCCAAGACGATCATTCGTAAATCCCGAGCACCACTTTACCCTCAACTCACCAAGCACACTTTACCATCTATAATCCTTCTTGTTGACCATCATACCTTCTCAACTAAACTAGGTAAACCACATACCTCCCATCCCTCCTAAGGATCCACTTGATTCTCAAATTTCACAGTTTTACTATACGCAGACCAAACTAATTATATGAAGCTCACAACTATAGGTACTCCAAATATTCATCCAACTGACCCAAGCTATTTACTGGAGGTCTATCATGATGTTATAAGATTAATTCCATAGAATCGTATTTTTCCCAACATTATTAATATTTAAAGCAATTTTCTAAAAATACAACATCTTAAGGTTTGAACTACAAGTGCACTTTTCTGACTTCCAATGCCTACTAAAATTTTTAGATAAATCAAGGGTACCTAGTAATCTGTAAATATGAATTTTCATGATTTTCCAACAAGGGTTGCAATTATTAAAAATTCCTGAACCCATTAATCATCAATTATTTCCAAAGGAGGTACCCTCATATGAACCCCAAACCCTATGCAAATTTTCACATAGGTGAATCATACTAAAATATCCAGTCTTACAAATTTTGACCTCATACCAGAGAGGTTACATTTGTAATTTCTACAAAGGTCATATTTGCAATTAATTCCAATTTGAACTAGAAGTACCAAAAATATCAATCCAAAAATTATAAGAAAATTACTGTGGGTTCATAATGGAATAAAATGACTTCCAGCAAAGTTCCATGAATTTACAGAAAGCTAGCATCCTAAAAGTAATCATCCCAAAAATTGCTAACCTTAAGAATAATTATAATTTGGACCTCCAAAAGTCTTCCAATGGCTCTAATAGAATTTCCAGGGAATAATAACACATATATCATATTGATGACAGAAAAAGAGTTATCCCCTAAGTGTTAATCTCTCCTAAAACCCAAAACCTAAATATTTACAAATCTACCCAAGGATTTATTCACTAAGGTATACAACCCCAAGCCTATTCAATTTCACAGGGGAGGCTTCTCTGGTCACCATTACCAACTCCCCAAAATTTTAGGTCAATCCATAAGGGTTTGATCCCTCTTCCTTCATTGACCTCTAAATGCACCCATTAGGGTTTACACTAGGGTTAGGGTCCATACTTCCCCAAATCCACCCAAACTTCTTGTGAGGGTGTTATATCACTCATAGAACTCAGAGGAGTCTATTACACTCCTCTCCAAGGACAAACACCCCCATGTCCTTCACAACCCTAAAAATCTCCACTAAGGGACCTACCCTAGGGTTCTAGGGCTACCCTACACCAAACCACCCCAAACTCCATTGGAGGGTGTGTCATGACCTAGAAAGTCAGTGGCCCAAAATTCAGCCTCTGTTGATGTGATTTGGCCACTCAAATCCAAAAAGGGGCTTTTGACCTAATGTAACCCTATAAGGGTCAATCTATGGTTGGATCAATCCCTAACCAAAACACCTCCAAATGAGGTGAAAATTTTACCAGAGCCCTAACTTGCTCTCTTAGATCACCCACCCAAGGTTGGGGGGATGTTGAGGTGTTTAAGCCACCTAATTAAATTGTACATGATTTATTAAATTTTTCTAAAAACTTTAGAAAAAAGTTTTCCAAAAATCCTAATTTTTGGACAGGACCTAGATATAGGTGAGATTAGCCCATACCCCAAATATCAAGTCATTTGGATGACTGGTTTGGAGTGGGGAATTTTTCTAAGGTCTGGACATCCCTATGGATGGACCTCACCAAAATGAGTGCTGAGGTCTATCCAGGGGTCCAAATCACTTGAAACAAATTTTAAAATTTTCTAGACTCAATGTACTGCAACTTTGTTGTTGACAACTTTTCCTGGAGGGGACTCTAACTATTTTTAAAAATTGATGCAAGTCACAGCTAAAAATAACACAGAAAAATGCAGAAATATAATTAATAATACATCTTAAAGATCAATCCGTCGGCTGGGAGGTTGTTTTCAACCTCCAGCCGACGGTCTGGATGAATCGCGCCTGGGAGCGTTTCCCCCTCCCACAGCCGGCCGTCCGGCCACCTCCCCGGCCAACCACCACCGCCACCACCTCCGTCGAGGTGGTGGCCGACGTTTGGCGGCGGAAAGCCGCCGGAGGGGGCGGATTCCGGCGACCCGTAAGGGTCAAAACCGACGGAATTCCAAGGAGATTTTTCTCCAAATCGGGCTCGATTCGAGCCCGATTTCTCCAACTAACGACCCTAGATCTATGCACAGGAGTAGTGGAGGAGGAATGGACCTTCTTTGGGGGGGGGGGGGGGTTTAGGTGCTCCGACCATCGACCACCATTGCTCCTCCTTGGAGATTTCGGCACCATCAAATTCCTTGCACAGACAGCTCAATACTCTCGGGGAAGGGGGGGTTTCAACTCCTCTCTCCATTATGAAGCTAATGGGAGAGCCAATTAAGGATGGTGGAGGCTCTAACTCCAAAAGCCATTAATGGGCTTTTGGTATTCCTATGGCCGGCCACCCAAACAGCCCCCCTACCCTTCTTAACTCCGGTAAACTTCTTGATTTTCCTCCCAAACACCAGAGGAGACGAATGGGGATGAATTAGAGGGATACAAAGGGGTGTATCACCTTAATGGCCATGAATGGCCACTTTCTCTCTCCTCAAAATTGGGGAAAACCCCCATTTCTCTCTCCTAATCACCATGGCCGAAAACCCATTCTCTTCCTATGTTAATTATCAGTCACTTGAGCTGGTTGACCACTCAATTTGGGCCTAGCCCAAGGGATTGGGCTAGGTCTAAGAGATTTGACCTAATTTGGGCAAGTTTGACTTTTGGTCAAATTGAGCCCTAGGGTTGACCCAGTCATGGGGATTTTTGTTCCACTAGGTCCCCTATGATATTTTAGACCTAAATGAGTGGTCAATTCCATATCATGGTCATCCATTAGGTCAATTGGTGAAGAATTGACCATTTTGACCTAATTAGAGCTTAAGGTTGACTTTGGTCAACTTGACCTGTGTGACTGTCCCCAATGGGTCCTAAATGTCTCTCTGGGCTCCTTGATGGCCTAGGAATGCTAAGGTGGGGTTGGTGAGCCAAGTTGAAGCCCTAAAGTCAAGCCCTAGGTCAACTATTTGGAATTTACTATTTGGAGACCAAAGGTGCTTTTTTACTCATTTTGCCTAAGTGTCAAGGGGGGTTCCTAAGCTACCAAGGTCTTGTCATGACCTAGTCATGACAAATTCACTTGGGGGGGCGGGGGGGGGGGGGGGCTAGCCGTCTAGGGGATGTTACATAACCGATCTTTCGACCAATAGTGTTCACAGAAACAACTATTTCTCCACTGATCATTATTGTGTGGTTCGGGACGAACCACTGCAGCGGAAGCAGTGGTGGACCTTAAAGGTAAAAGTTGACAACAAACTTGGCATATATATGTGGATCAACACTTACATGCCTTTACCACATCTGATCTCAACTGATGATTTACCTTGTCCCCATAAAACACTTTCATTAAACCCTGCAAATGACTACTTCAAATTTTGAACCCCGGGTTTAAGCCTTTTGTTTTTATTGGGATTAAATTCTCGTTTTCAAAATTCCATTCGAAGTAAACTAATCGTATGGAATTTGGTGTGCAATGTAAGGATTCTATTACTAATTTCAATCCCAGGTTTAAGCCTCTTTGTTTTATTGGGATTAAAATTCTCGTTTTCAAAATTTCATTTGAGGTGAGCTAATCAAATGAAATTTTGTGTGTATATGGAGAATTGCTCTAACGATTGCAAATATGAAGTATGCTTTGACTTGATATAACATTTATCAATTTGACGATCTGTTTAAAATAGAGCTGTGCAATCGCAGAAGAACTATGAGGTATGTTCAATCTAACGCAACATTTATCAGTACGAGCTGTTTTATTTCTTTTACTGTAAATTGCTTGCGGTGGAAAAGTGGCGGGTCGGTCATGCCCGTAGACCGTACGTACCGGTGCGGGAGGGTTGACGACTCTAGGCGACAAGGATATGTGCACCCCGGGAGCTCAATTGTATCTTATATGCCCCACTGGGTCCCTCCGCTGGTTGGCCAAATTCAATTATTGCCGGACGTCTCCTACGACCGAGAGTACACGGGGTTGTACGTTAGGGCTTGGGTAGTGTAGTACATTCACACCCAGAAGTGGCAGGACCGACCACTGTCACCGACAGCCACATCGGTGAGGCCCGTGGGGTTCGCTACCCTGCTGGAAGAAAAGCGGTCAAGATATGGCAACATCAGGTGCAAACTGGTAAAATAATTGTATGTGATTATAGTGGCGGGTCGGTCATGCCCGTAGACCGTACTTACCGGTGCGGGAGGGTTGACGACTCTAGGCAACAGGGAAATGTGCACCCCGGGAGCTCGGTTGTATCTTATATGCCCCGCTGGGTCCCTCCGCTGGTTGGCCAAATTCAGTTATTGCCGTACGTCTCCTACGTCCGAGAGTACACGGAGTTGTACGTTGGGGTCTGGGTAGTGCGGTACGTCCACACCCAGAAGTGGCAGGACCGACCACTGTCACCGACGGCCACATCGGTGAGGCCCGCAGGGGTCGCGACCCTGCTGGAAGAAAAGCGGTCAGACTGTATCAACGTAGGGAATTGTGATGAATCATGAGTACTCGTCGTGCATGGCTTGCATACGCATCATTTGCATCATAACATACATATTTACATGTACTATTAACATATAACCTTCGTATGGGAGTTGGTTATATGTTCATGGATTTACCATGCTACTTACATTTCTGTTTATCTGTACCATTAACATATAACTTTCGTATGAGAGTTGGTTATATGTTCATGGATTTATACCGCTTTCTTGCATTGCTTTTTATCTGTTCCACTAACACATAACCTCCGTAAGGGAGTTAGTTATATGTTTATGAGTTTTTGTTATGTGCCTCTAGGACACAACTCATAAATTTTGCGTTTCAGATATGCAGACTTTAGAGGTATTTGACTATGCTAGAATTACTTATTCGATATAATTATCTAAGCTGGTAATTCAGTTAGCGAACAATTTGGCGCACGAAATGTTCCCTCGAACAATATATATCAGAATTACGGCAGAATGGACATAGCCACGGTAAAGCTACCTTTGTTCCACTTAAGCTGCTTATTATGTTGCACGATAAAAGCAATCGATACAGCTCATTAGGTAAAACTAAATCTTTAGACCCTTAAATTTTGGGATCGTTCGACACCTATAGTGGTCTACAGTAGGTCCCATTTTGAATCTCCATGACCCACTCGTATTTTCGGGGACGAAAATCTTCTTTGTTTTATTGGTTTGTAACATCCCAACTTTGAAAAAGGGGTCTAGCCGGTTCAGTTGAACCTTTGGAGGAACCTAGGCCGGGTCATAGGGCAACCATGACCCGACCTTCACCACATAGTGGTGGTTATTTAAAGAAATAACTGTTTTGGGTAGCATCGTGCTTCACCACAACGTCAAAGTTGTTTATTGAGCATACGTGCTCCGAATCGACTTCTGTCAGTTGCATTAGACTCGTATGGTCGATACGAGTGCAACGGAATTTGTTTCGTTCCAATCAGAGGTCATTTGGTGAAATTGACCATTTTGAGTACCGCAACGCATCACGACGACGCAGTTTTAGAATATTGAGCATACGTGCTCAGAATTGATTTTTGTCAGTTGCGTTAGACTCGTATGGTCGATATGAGTGCAACGGAATTCGTTTCATTGCAATCCGAGGTCGTTTCGAGAAAACGACTATTTTGAGTAACGTCGAGCGGCACAACAACGCCATTTTAGATTAATGAGCAAACGAGCTCCGAATTAAATTCTGTCAGTTGCGTTAGACTCGTATGATCGATACGAATCCAACAGAATTCGTTTCGCTCGAATCCGACGTCGTTTGGTCGAGTAAATAAAAATATTGCTCGTAAATTTATATGAAGCTTTGAGATATGTAAACATTGGATTTCAACCTTGCCACATTCATTGATGACCCGACAATCTACGACGAGGATTCATGTTGACTTTGACCTGCATAGGGATGACCCACTTAGGGTTGACTTTGGTCAACCCCCTTATAAGAGGTGGTTTTTTATTCTAAACCCCCACCCAAGCTCCACTTAGCCCAAGTTAAGCTCTCCCTTCCCCCAAAACCAAACCACAATCCCCATGCCCTCATGGGATTGGCTGGCAGCAACCCCAAGACACCCAAGTGGGGAGAGATATTTTCAAAGCTTAAACCTAAGCTAATGGTGACCCTAAGCTAAGCCGACACTCTCTCTCTCTCCCTCTCTTTCTCTCTTTGTTTTTACTCACATGCTTAATAGCCTAACTAGACTTGTAGGGTGTACAACCCACCAATGAAGGGTTGCCACCTTCCCCTAACCAGCTGGGAAGAGTCAACCCTCTCCTCCATGGGAGAATAATCCCACATCGGGGAGAAGAGGAAGGAGGGCACATCAAACTCCTATATAAGGACCCCTCTCCCCTCTAGCTGGACACACTCCTCTCCCCCAACTTAGTCGAGCCCAAGCCACTCCCTGCCGGAGCCCCACCTCGCCGGAAATCGCGAGCCGAACCTCCACCACCCTCCACCACCTTCCATGGCGGATCTCGCCGAGAGCTCCCGGAGACCTCCAAACTAGGTGGATCCTTCTCCTCTCCTTCCTCCTCACGTTTCGGACACATTGCATGCGAACTCCGGCGGCGGGAGCGCCGCCGCCGCCTCCCCCCTCTCCTCCGTCTAAATCGGGAAGATAAACAGTTCCGGCGGTGGCCGGCTGCAGAAGGCCACCGGACCACCGCCGGAGGGAGCGTCCGCCCCCTAGGAATCGTTCGGGGGCGGAGCCATGGCCAGCCGGAGGCGGGGGAGGCCCGTTAGGGGGCGGTCTGGTGCAGGCGGCGGAGGAAGTTTTAACAAAATTTATAAATTTATAGTTTTTATAATTTTATAATCTAATTTGTTATGTGAATTTTCTGGACCCTATATGAACCCCAAATGCAAAAACTTTGAACGTCAAAGTTGTTCATCTTGGCAAGGGCTAGCTTCTGTATAAATATCATAATTTTTGGAGGAGGCTAAGTATTTTTAGAAATTAAAATACTGTGATATTTTGGGTTTTTGAATTATCAGAGGGTCTTAATAGTGATGGAAAATTCTGATAAAATTTGGGAAGCTTCATACTACTGACCTACACTTACTGTAATTATTTTGGAATTTTTGAAATAGGTTTACTATTTATAGATGCTTAAAACCTATGTTATAAATTAATAATGAATTACGCTCTCCTCCAACATGCATCCAAAAATTATGGGCTGCTATTCTAATGATCTTAAAATGGAATAATAACTCAACGAGCTGCGATTAGAATAATGCTCGGACATTGGGAATCACCTCTTCTGAGGTTTTAAGAAACTCATAATATTGTTCCTCAGTCCGCTTAAGCCATGCTTAAAGGTTGCAATAAAAACCCAAGGTCGGACAATAACAAAAGACCGAATTTGGAAGAAGCTCCTATGAACGGAGATAGAACAGAACTTTCCTCCTAAGAATGGAGATGGAACTGAAGTCTCCTGATTATGGAGTGATTGGACTACTAACCTGTTTATTTGTTTATTTCCTTCAGTCTCGTACTGGTCCTGCATTTACTGCTTTTAGTTAGTACTTTCAATTACTCCAGTCCCGCACTGGTCCTGCATTTACTGCTTTCAGTTAGTACTTTCTTTTACTCCAGTCTCGTACTGGTCCTGTTCAGTTAATGCACTTTATGTCAGTATTTCAGTTACTGTACAGTATTTCATTCTTGCCTATAATTTATAGTTGACGTGAAGACGTGACATACCTTCAGAGTCAACTCTAAATAGTGCTGAACTGGCTGCCGCTTGTAGAGCAGAGCGGACAGATCGATGTTTGGCTTTTCCTTCTTTATTGCCTATAAATTTAGAGTTGATGTGAAGACGTACCTTCAGAGTCAACTCTAAATAGTGCTGAACTGGCCGCCGCTTGTAGAGCAAAGCGGACAGATCGATGTTTTGTCTTTTCCTTCTGTATTGCCTATAAATTTAGATCGAGTTGACGTGAAGACGTGACATACCTTCAGAGTCAACTCTAAATAGTGCCGAACTGGCATCCGCTTGTAGAGCAGAGCGGAGAGATCGATGTTTGGCTTTTCCTTCTTTATTGCCTATAAATTTAGAGTTGACGTGAAGATGTGGCATACCTTCAGAGTCAACTCTAAATAGTGCCAAACTGGCCGCCGCTTGTAGAGTAGAGCGGACAGATCGATATTTTGGTTTTTCCTTCTGTATTGCCTATAAATTTAGAGTTGACGTAAAGACGTGGCATACCTTCAGAGTCAACTCTAGATAGTGTCGAATTGGCCGCCGCTTGTAGAGCAGAGCAGACAGATCGATGTTTTGGCTTTTCCTTCTGTATTGCCTATAAATTTAGAGTTGACGTGAAGACGTGGCATACCTTCAAAGTCAACTCTAAATAGTGCCGAACTGGCCACCGCTTGTAGAGCAGAGCAGACAGATCGATGTTTTGGCTTTTCCTTCTGTATTGCCTATAAATTTAGAGTTGACGTGAAGACGTAACATACTTTCAGAGTCAACTCTAAATAATGCTGAACTGGCCACCGCTTGTACATCAGCGCGGTCGAATCAATGTTTTGAAGTTTATTCTTGTATTGACAGTAATAAATATTCTTACGGGAATATATTGAGCCTTTGAGAAAATATTCCTATGGGAATATATTGTGCCTTCAGGGAATATTCCTACGGGAATATATTGAGCCTATGAGAAATATTCCTAAGGGAATATATTGTGCCTTCGGGGAATATTCCTACGGGAATATATTGAGCCTATGAGAAAATTTTCCTATGGGAATATATTGTGCCTTCGGGAAATATTCCTACGGGAATATATTGAGCTACTTTAACTATGTATTGTTGACATAAGAGAGTTAGAAAAATTCTGAACTTAAGTGGTCTCAGCGGTTGGAATGGTGGTCCCAGCGGTTGGGCTTAAATGGTCTCAGCGGTTGGGTTAAATGGTCTCAGCGGTTGGAATGGTGGTCCCAGCGGTTGGGCTTAAATGGTCTCAGCGGTTGGGCTTAAATGGTCTCAGCGGTTGGGCTTAAATGGTCTCAGCAGTTAGGCTTAAGTGGTCTCAGCGGTTGGAGTGGTGGTCCCAGCGGTTGGGCTTAAATGGTCTCAGCGGTTGGGCTTTAATGGTCTTAGCGGTTAGAATGGTGGTCCCAGCGGTTGGGCTTAAATGGTCTCAGCGGTTGGGCTTAAATGGTCTCAGCGGTTGGAATAATGGTCTCAGCGGTTGAGATAATGATCGAACACAAGAATGCAATTGTGCCTTATGTGGGCAGCTGGGGTTCGATTACCAGCTGGGTTAAAATAGTAGTTTATCTTCTCTCCTTCTACTAAACTACGGGTGGATATATTGTTAAGCTTTAAGAGAATTCTCTTTTCTCCTCTTATGATGAAATATACTTTTAGAAAATAATTCCTACGGGAATAAATGTTGCCTTCGAGAAAGTAATTCCTACGGGAATGAAATGTTGCCTTCAAAAAGTAATTTCTACGGGAATGAAATGTTGCCTTCGAAAAGTAATTCTTACGGGAATGAAATGTTGCCTTCGAAAAGTAATTCCTACGGGAATGAAATGTTGCCTTCGAGAAAGTAGTTCCTACGGGAATGAAATGTCGCCTTCGAGAAAGTAGTTCCCACGGGAATGAAATGTCGCCTTCGAGAAAGTAATTCCACGGGAATGAAATGTTGCCTTCGAGAAAGTAATTCCTACGGGAATGAAATGTTTCCTTAGAGAAAGTGATTCCTACAGGGAATGAAATGTTGCCTTCGAGAAACTAATTCTTACGGGAATGAAAGGTTGCCTTGAGAAATTGTTTCTACGGGAACTAAATGTGCCTTGGGAGAATGTCGGATGGCCGATGAGTTTTACTCTGAGGCAACCCGCACGATGGACGGTCTGGGAGGGCAACCAGTGCGAAACTAATAGAACTACGTGGGTCTGAGACCGTATGCAGGATGATACGGAGTACGTAGGCGGTGGTCGCGGGAAGACTACCTCGGCCCAATAAGAGTTCAGATATCCCCTCCCTTATAAATGTTATATTATGTCTGTTGGATTCTGTTCGTGGTTCTAATAACTTATCTTTGGCACAGGAGATGTAACACCCATAAAGTAATACGCAAAATTTAAATTTTATCGCAGAGCCCGTTTTCGATCAAGACTGATCAAGCCTACGTCATCTCGAGGTACGAAATTGTGTGGCTAGTGGTGCACTTTGTCTAGTAAATAAAATTAAAGTTGACATTATCACTATGACACAACTTAGAGGTTCGCAGGAACCGTAACCTTATAATTTTTAGTGCGGTAGTAGTGCAGCGATGAATGGACATTTAATTAAGAGCTTTCATTTTTGGCGATAAAATAATTTTCCTAATTTCCTCCCCCTCCCTTTACGGTTACGTTCATATCCGGCGCCTCTCTTCGTGCGTCTCATTATTTCACGGAGGGAAGGGTTCAGCCATTAGTTATCGAGCCGTTCTCCTTTTCTCCTCCTTCCTCGAGCGTACGACAGAGGAGCAGTAACCGTCGAGCCCTAAATTACTCGCAGACGCGCCTCTCGCCCTCTGCAGTCGTTGCCTCCCTCTTCCCCATCGACGGTGAAGGCCAACGCCGGACACGCCTCTTCTCGATGACGCCCAGGGTGTAGACGACGCCTCCTCCAGAAATCCTCGGCATCGTCTTCGACGCCGTATAGGCTCGTCGATCCTTCTTCCCTCATCAGCAGTCGTCGTCAACACTGGTGAGTGCTGCCTTCCGTCCCGTTTTCTCGTTAGGAACTGCCGATTGAAGCCCTCTCCCTGTTTTCCAGTCACTGTAGTTTCCAAACAGTTGATTTAGGGTTTTGGTTCAGCGAAACAAAGCTTAACTGTGGGTATCGTCGTTTAGAAACGATAATAACCCTTCTATTGGAGAAGTGGTAAGTGCTTTTCCTACTTGTTAAATCTATGTTCCCTTCATTGCGGAGAGATACGTGCATATTTATGTAATTGCCCTTTTAGGTTGCTTGAGGAAACCAATTTGATACTCCCGAGTATACTTCTTTTAAAAGAGCCATGCCGCCTCGTCATGTGTACGAACGCCGCAATGCTACTGTAAGAAATTCTATTCTTTTTGGCTAGATATATCACACAGTATTATGCATACGTTTAAATGTTATGAAATGAGATTATACCAGTATGAAATGTATGAAATTGTTTAGCATAATTAGCCATGCATTCCTTTGGACGTACAGTTATAAATATGAACTCCAGAAAATGTATACGGGGTAGTCCTTTAGCGTAAAATACGACCAGCGTCATTCAATTAAATAAATAAGTGAACCGACGAATATTCCAAATAATTAGGAGGCACGATTGGGACTCTCCCCATCGTGATAGGTAAAGGCGCACTATCTTACTTATGGGGCATAGTAGACCCTATGAGCCTCAAAATTAGGGGGACTTTATCTCCAACAGAAATTCAGAAGATGCGAGTCTATGTTCGTGAGACACTAGAGTCTCTACGTCCGTTAGATGAACTCAGATCGTTAGAATGCGCATAATCAGATTCTCAGTATAAGATATTAAGAAGGTTACTCATTAGACTAATAGAATTCTGCATACGACAAATTAGAAACGATATTATAGTTAGTCGTTTCTTTTCGAGCTTGAATCATTGTGCATAAGTTATTCAAAAACCAGAACAAACAATTATGTGAATATTTTATAGAAAAGCATGCATAGTAAATATTTTATAAACATTTTACCGTTGTAGAATAGCATGTCACTTTTAAAAGAAAAAGCCAGAAAGTATGTTCTTTATAAAATACTTTTTAATGTCACTAAGAAGAGTAGTTTTTCTTACTCTCCAGTTGGGCTGACCCATTTTTTTGGGCTTATTATTATTGGGGTCACAGGTGGGGTCTTGCAGCGCCTAGGATGAGCGCGTTTGCCGATGTTTCCTATATAGATTGTTTACTTTCAGTAGCTTATTTCTTTAGTACTGTTATGTAATGTTGGAAGTGTATCCAGATTTTCTGATGTTTCTTGTAACCGACTTGTATGAGTTTTCAGTCTTTCAAGTATGTTGACTCTTTCATTTTTAGTGGCTCTGTGAATTCAGCTTTCGAGGTACACTTTACCCCTAGTTTCATTCTTTATTTTCCGCTGTAAGTACTGTTTAGCACTTTTACTTTATACCAGCTATGTACCAATTATTATTACCGTTTCTTGGTTTGTTATTTAATCACTGGGCCCGGCCGGACTGCGGATTTGTGGTAAAACTAAGGTGGGGTATTACAATTGGTATCAGAGCAAGGTTTAGGATCCCACGACCCAGACAATTCACAGAGCCTTAGGATTTCAACGGAATTTTTCTTGGACGTTAGAGTCATCAGAGTTACTTCTAGCTCAGTTATGCGTTGAATGAAAGTATCTTTCTAAGTAGATCTTTCTTGTGTCTCGTACATCAATAATTGTTTCTCTTCAATCGTTTAGGCACCGCGAACCAACGAAGCGGGCGAGCCTTCGCGGCAGAACACCACTCCCGAGATAGTTATGGATGACGGTGGTGCACCAGCAGCAGCACCAGCAGCACCAGCAGCACCAGCAGCACCAGCAACACCAGCAGCACCGGCAGTGCCAGAACCTACTGACTTGGCGGCCATCATTGCCAGGGCAGTGGCCATAGCTTTGCTGGAATTCAGAAATGGACTGCCTGCAGCAGGTCCAGCAACAGTTCCTATACCAGCTGTCGGGGACTTAGGAATGGATCGTTATCTGAGGAATTTCCGGGATCTTCAGCCCTCCAATTTCAATGGGGAAGAAACACCAATGGAGACTGATGATTGGTTGATTAAGACCCGCGACCTGCTCGAAGTGATGCAGTGCCCAGAAAACAAGAAGGTTCCTCTAGCTGCCTTCCTCCTGAAAGGTGAGGCAAATCTGTGGTGGACTAGGCATCTGGTGGACGACCCCGCTGGTAAGTAACGTTGTTCTAATCCTCCTTTTCTAAAATACCTTGACTGATTAGCGGTGTAATAATATGGATTTTCATTTATGCTAGGCCGTACAGCAGATATGTTCACGTGGAACAATTTCTCGATGGCACTATCTACCTGGTTTGTGCCCCCATCCGAGCGCCGCAGTATCCAGGAGAAGTACCTCCGACTCTTTCAGGGGGACAAGACGGTAATAGCCTATGAGCGGGAGCTGACTCACCTATCTCGTTATGCGGGGATTATGCAAGGGGATGAGAACGAGAAATGTAGCCGGTTCGTGGACGGACTGCGTGACTCGCTGAGGCAGCCGTTGATGACAATGGTCAATGTCGATTACAGGAGCTTAGTGGACACAGCGAGGAAACTGGAGGCTGATCAGCAGAAGGTGCAAAAGCGAAATAATTTTCGTTCGAAACGGACTCAGGATACACCGCAGCAGCAACAACATCAGAACAGGAATAATCAAGGAAAGAACTGGAACAAGAAGCAGAGAACTGATGATAAGAAGGGTGGTCAGACCGAGTCCAAGGTCAAAGATTACCCCCTCTGTCCTAAATGTTACCTCCACCATCTGGGTGAGTGTTTAGCTGCTGCAGGAGTTTGTTACAAATGCCATCAACCGGGACATATAGCCCGTTACTGCCAGGGAACTCCCGTGGTTCAGGTACGAAATTTCATTTGAGTAAATTTCTTAAGTTATTGCTTTCCCTCAATAGGCCTAATTATGATTCCTTTATAGTCGAAGTTTGAGGTCGGTGGTCCTAGCAGAACCGACAGAGGAAAGGCTCGTGTTGGAACCGAGGAGAAAAATACTGCAGGACGTGGTCCAGTGCAACCCAGAGCTTATGGGCTAGGCCAGCAGGAAGCTAAGGATCAGGAGGACGTGGTGACAGGTATGTGTACGACCAAGACGTTTTAGTATTTCTCTCCTTAGTGACATTAAAATAATGCTTTTGTTGCATCCATGCATGTAGGAATACTTATGATACGAAACGTTCCCTCCAAGATTCTCTTTGACACGGGTGCCTCACACTCGTTCATAGCAGAATCTCTGGTGCGTAGGCTGGATTTAGAAGTCCTTCCCGAGTCTGCATCATTAGAAGTTATGATGCCTAATGGATCCTGTTTACAGACCAGGAATAAATGCAGAGTACCAGTATGGTTTGGAGAAAACGAAATCACTATAGAAGCTTCACTCCTCCCTATAGCAGGCTTTGATCTGATAGTGGGTATGGACTGGCTGTCAGATATGAATGCAAGAATTGACTGCAGGAACAAGGTGGTGCAGTTCGAAGGACCCAATCAGGTTGCTTTTACCTTCCAGGGCATGAAGGGAATCTCTAAATTAATAATCTCCTCAGTCCAGGCTGTCAGATGCATCAACAAGGGTTGTGCGACATTTCTAGTACTGATGAATGCTGAAGCAAAGGTTAATCTGCTAGAAGTGCCTGTTGTTAAGGACTATCCTGATGTTTTTCCAGAGGAATTACCTGGTGCCCCTCCTACCAGAGAGATTGATTTTCAGATAGATCTTATTCCTGGAGCTGCGCCAGTGGCCAAGAGTCCATACCGAATGGCTCCCAGAGAACTTGCCGAGTTGAAGATTCAATTGCAGGAATTGATCGACTTGGGTTTCATTCGCCCCAGCACTTCACCTTGGAGTGCCCCTGTTCTCTTTGTCAAGAAGAAAGATGGTAGCATGAGATTGTGCATAGACTACCGTGAGCTTAATAAGCTGACAATTAAAAATAAGTACCCTATTCCCAGGATAGATGATTTGTTTGACCAGCTCGAGGGATCTAGCACGTTCTCCAAGCTAGATTTGAGGTCAGGTTACCACCAATTGAGGATTCGAGATGTGGACATCCAGAAGACGGCGTTCAGCACTAGATATGGACACTATGAGTTCGTAGTCATGCCGTTCGGGTTAACTAATGCCCAGTCCGCCTTTATGAATTTGATGAATAGGGTGTTCCGAGAACTACTAGACTGATTCGTTATCGTTTTCATAGACGACATTTTGGTTTATTCAAAGAGTCAAGAAGATCACGCCGAGCACCTCCGGGCAGTGTTGAGCACTCTCAGAAAGAATCAGTTGTATGCCAAGTTTTCAAAGTGCGAATTTTGGCTCTCAGAGGTTGCATTCTTGGGACACGTCATCAGTCAGAAGGGTCTCGCGGTGGATCCGAAAAAAATAGAAGCAATAAAGGATTGGCCAAGGCCGAAGGCAGTGACTGAGGTTCGCAGTTTTCTCGGCCTAGCAGGATATTACAGGAGATTCATCAAGGACTTCTCGAAGATAGCGCTACCGATGACTACACTCACCAGGAAGGGGAAAGCCTTCTCATGGACTGTGGAGTGTGAGATTGCGTTTGAGGAGTTAAAATCTAGATTGATGAGCGCCCCGATTTTGAGCTTACCTTCAGGTTCAGAAGGATTTCAGGTATATAGCGACGCCTCAGGTCAAGGTTTGGGATGTGTGCTTATGCAGCATGGTAAGGTCATAGCTTACGCCTCCAGGCAGTTAAAGGTTCGCGAGAGGAATTATCCTGTGCACGATTTGGAACTTGCAGCGGTCATCCACGCCTTGAATATTTGGAGACACTACCTCTACGGAATTCGTTGTGAGGTCTTTACAGATCATAAAAGTCTCACGTATATACATGATCAGCAAGAACTTAACATGAGGCAGCGTAGGTGGGTGGAATTCCTCTCAGTTTATGACATTGGTATCCAATACCACCCCGGGAAAGCAAACGTGGTAGCCGATGCGCTTAGTAGAAGAGGTTCGAATTATGCCCTCATTACTCAGCAGGAACACCTTGTGCGAGATCTGGAGAGGTTAGAGATCAGCATCATACCACGTTCCAATCTTAGTTCTGCAAGGTTGTTTTGGATGGAAATCACTTGTGATATTAAAGACAGGATCAGAACAGCTTTACCCTTAGATCCGAAGATGGTAGAGGTTTGGGATTTGACCCAGGCTGGTCAGAAGGAGAGGTTCAGCATTCAGGAGGGCTTACTTCTTTTTGATAGTAGAGTATGCATTCCAGACGTTGATCACCTTCGAGAGGATATATTGTTTGAAGCTCATAATTCCAGATATTCGATACATCCGGGTAGCACGAAGATGTACGCATATCTTAAGAAGTCAGTTTGGTGGTCAGGTTTGAAGAGTGATGTAGCAGAATATGTTAGAAGGTGTGAAACATGCAAGTTGGTTAAAGCCGAGTGCCAGAGACCAAGAGGCAAGTTGAAGCCCCTACCTATTCCGGAGTGGAACTTTGAATATATATCTATGGATTTTGTTCACGGCCTTCCCCGTTCGCAGAGTGGGAATGATTCTTTATGGGTTATAGTTGACCGTCTCTCCAAAGTTGCCCATTTCATTCCTAACAAGAAAACGGATCAGGGTCCGAAGTTAGCTCAGCTGTATGTGGATGAAATAGTCCGACTGCATGGTGTCCCTAAGACAATAATTTCAGACAGAGATGGCAGGTTTACCTCCAAGGAGTGGAAGTACGTTCAGGAGCATTTGGGTACTAAGCTACTTTTCAGTACAGCCTTCCACCCCCCAGACAGATGGGCAAACAGAACGCACAAATAGGACCATGGAAGACATGCTCCGTATGTGCATTCTGGATTTTGGAGATAAATGGGAGAAGTATGTCACCCTTGTAGAGTTCTCCTACAATAATAGTTTTCAAGCTAGCATTGGGATGACACCTTTTGAGGCTCTTTATGGTAGGCGGTGTCGGACACCGTTGTGCTGGGCTGAAGTTGAGGAGAGGTCTTCCAACAAAGAATCATGGGTGGACAAGACCACAGATCGAATCAAACTCATTCAGGAACGTATGAAGATAGCACAGGATCGTCAGGCCAAATACTACGATCAGAGGCATAGATCAGTGGAGTTTAGCGTAGGAGACTATGTTTATCTGAAGGTCAGACCAGTAAAGGGTGTCTCTCGAATCAAGCGGATGAAGAACTTGAGTCCAAGGTTCGTTGGTCCTTTCGTGGTGCTGGAGCGCATTGGTGAGGTTGCCTATAGATTGGCCTTGCCTGAGGAAATGAGTGGTCTACACGACGTATTCCACGTCTCCTATCTAAGGAGAGCAGTGAGAGATCCCAGTCAGATAGTCAGTACTGAGGAAGCACAAATCGAATCAAATCTTAGTATCAATATTAAGCCAATCAGGATAGTGGACTCAAGAACTCAGAAGCTCAAAAATAAAGAGATCCGTTTTGTGAAAATTCTTTGGATGAACTGCGGGCAACCAGAGTATTCTTGGGAAAGAGAGGATGAACTCCGGAGCAATGCAGATTATGCCTTTCTTTTCGACTCAGGTATGTGTAATTTTCGGGGTCGAAAATTTTATTAGGAGGGGAGATTTGTAACACCCATAAAGTAATACGCAAAATTTAAATTTTATCGCAGAGCCCGTTTTCGATCAAGACTGATCAAGCCTACGTCATCTCGAGGTACGAAATTGTGTGGCTAGTGGTGCACTTTGTCTAGTAAATAAAATTAAAGTTGACATTATCACTATGACACAACTTAGAGGTTCGCAGGAACCGTAACCTTATAATTTTTAGTGCGGTAGTAGTGCAGCGGTGAATGGACATTTAATTAAGAGCTTTCATTTTTGGCGATAAAATAATTTTCCTAATTTCCTCCCCCTCCCTTTACGGTTACGTTCATAACCGGCGCCTCTCTTCGTGCGTCTCATTATTTCACGGAGGGAAGGGTTCAGCCATTAGTTATCGAGCCGTTCTCCTTTTCTCCTCCTTCCTCGAGCGCACGACAGAGGAGCAGCAACCGTCGAGCCCTAAATTACTCGCAGACGCGCCTCTCGCCCTCTGCAGTCGTTGCCTCCCTCTTCCCCATCGACGGTGAAGGCCAACGCCGGACACGCCTCTTCTCGATGACGCCCAGGGTGTAGACGACGCCTCCTCCAGAAATCCTCGGCATCGTCTTCGACGCCGTATAGGCTCGTCGATCCTTCTTCCCTCATCAGCAGTCGTCGTCAACACTGGTGAGTGCTGCCTTCCGTCCCGTTTTCTCGTTAGGAACTGCCGATTGAAGCCCTCTCCCTGTTTTCCAGTCACTGTAGTTTCCAAACAGTTGATTTAGGGTTTTGGTTCAGCGAAACAAAGCTTAACTGTGGGTATCGTCGTTTAGAAATGATAATAACCCTTCTATTGGAGAAGTGGTAAGTGCTTTTCCTACTTGTTAAATCTATGTTCCCTTCATTGCGGAGAGATACGTGCATATTTATGTAATTGCCCTTTTAGGTTGCTTGAGGAAACCAATTTGATACTCCCGAGTATACTTCTATTAAAAGAGCCATGCCGCCTCGTCATGTGTACGAACGTCGCAATGCTACTGTAAGAAATTCTATTCTTTTTGGCTAGATATATCACACAGTATTATGCATACGTTTAAATGTTATGAAATGAGATTATACCAGTATGAAATGTATGAAATTGTTTAGCATAATTAGCCATGCATTCCTTTGGACGTACAGTTATAAATATGAACTCCAGAAAATGTATACGGGGTAGTCCTTTAGCGTAAAATACGACCAGTGTCATTCAATTAAATAAATAAGTGAACCGACGAATATTCCAAATAATTAGGAGGCACGATTGGGACTCTCCCCATCGTGATAGGTAAAGGCGCACTATCTTACTTATGGGGCATAGTAGACCCTATGAGCCTCAAAATTAGGGGGACTTTATCTCCAACAGAAATTCAGAAGATGCGAGTCTATGTTCGTGAGACACTAGAGTCTCTACGTCCATTAGATGAACTCGGATCGTTAGAATGCGCATAATCAGATTCTCAGTATAAGATATTAAGAAGGTTACTCATTAGACTAATAGAATTCTGCATACGACAAATTAGAAACGATATTATAGTTAGTCGTTTCTTTTCGAGCTTGAATCATTGTGCATAAGTTATTCAAAAACCAGAACAAACAATTATGTGAATATTTTATAGAAAAGCATGCATAGTAAATATTTTATAAACATTTTACCGTTGTAGAATAGCATGTCACTTTTAAAAGAAAAAGCCAGAAAGTATGTTCTTTATAAAATACTTTTTAGTGTCACTAAGAAGAGTAGTTTTTCTTACTCTCCAGTTGGGCTGACCCATTTTTTTGGGCTTATTATTATTGGGGTCACATGTGGGGTGTTGCAGCGCCTAGGATGAGCGCGTTTGCCGATGTTTCCTATATAGATTGTTTACTTTCAGTAGCTTATTTCTTTAGTACTGTTATGTAATGTTGGAAGTGTATCCAGATTTTCTGATGATTCTTGTAATCGACTTGTATGAGTTTTCAGTCTTTCAAGTATGTTGACTCTTTCATTTTTAGTGGCTCTGTGAATTCAGCTTTCGAGGTACACTTTACCCCTAGTTTCATTCTTTATTTTCCGCTGTAAGTACTCTTTAGCACTTTTACTTTATACCAGCTATGTACCAATTATTATTACCGTTTCTTGGTTTGTTATTTAATCACGGGGCCCGGCCGGACTGCGGATTTGTGGTAAAACTACGGTGGGGTATTACAGGAGACAGGCGCGGATGAGTGACAACACTTATGTGTGGATGAAGCCACGGAGCAGGCTATGTCAGGTATAAGTTTTGTTAAGCCGCATCTCCTTTTGTTGTGCCCTATCCCGGGGTATATATATAATGACAATAAATCCTTGATGGTTAGGATTTTATGCGGCAGAGATATGTAGATTATTTACAGGTCTTGAAATTGTGGTTTCTGTGATAAAACTACGTCTTCCGCTAAGTGCTATAAAGTGCACTCTTTGATGACGTCTTCCGCTAAGTATTATAATATGCACTCTTTGATGATATCTTCCGCTAGAATACCACTTCCCTACTCTGTTGGTGTGTAGTGACTTTCGTTTAACATCACCCATATGCGTGACAACGGAGTGTTCAAGGAAGGGGGATTGGAGAGTCTAGTACCTTCACCCTTCGTGATCGCTTCGGCGTCGTGCAAAAAGGGTGGTGTGCGATAAGATCCCCCGGTCGGACCGCCGATTTGAGAGGGGGGTCTTACTGTACAACCCGTATTGGCCGAGTGGGACCCGCAGGCCAGCTGGCGAGACCTGGGCCAGGCAGATCATTCGCCCCAGCTAAGGCAGGTGGAAATACCCCCGGGTAAGCCGCAGGAGGAAGGGAGCTCGGCGAGTGATGCCCTCACGAACCACTCGCCCCAGAAGCATGGGCATTCGCCCAGTCAAGCGAAAGCCCAGCGAGTGGTGCCCTCACAGACCACTCGCCCAATGGGTCTGAGGAGGAAATGACCATAATGCCCCTTGTGGGCTGCAAATAGCCCTTCAGAACAGCGGAGTTAGGCTATTTGCAGACCAATTTGGGGTGCGATTAGCAAAACTAAAAGGCGGGTTCGTACTATTTGCAGACCAGCCCAGAAAAATCTATAAATAGACCCTTAAGGGCACCTTGGAGGAGATCCGATCCTAGAGAATCCTCTCCTCTAGGCTAGTTTTTGGTTGGAAGTCAGTGCCCTCCAAGGTGCCCGGTTGAGCTTTGGTTTGGGAGGGGAAGCTCTCTAAGACCTTCCGGGTGTGTGGCGGGACCTCCTCGCTTCAGCCTTGGGTCTATTCCTATTCTCGCATCCACCGTCAACAGAGTCTAGCGAGGGAGAAATAAGCATCGGCTACACCCCCAGTGGGTCCGAACTCAAGAGACCAGTTGCTGGTTTCAACATTTTTGGTGCGGTGAGCGTGGACCGTAGCCGGTGAAGGAAAATCTCAAGCTAGGTTCGATGACGGGAGATGGGGGAAATGGTTCTGACTCAGGCCACTCGCAGCCGCCAGCAACAGGAGAGTGGCTGGAGATGTTTGAGAAGTTCAAGCGAGAAGTCCTGCAGACAGTTCTCGCTGGGCGGAGCGAGTGCGAGACCCCGGCAGTCCCCGTGGTTCCGCCCTGCAGATCGGCGAGAATGCACCGGGACAGCGGCCAGGGAAGGAGGTGCCAGCAGAAGGAAGTGCGCGAGATCTCCCCGGGCGGCAGCTGTTCAGCTGCCCGGCGAGTGCTGAGGTGTGCGAGCTGGCACCGCGCGAGAGGACCATTCGCCAAGCAGGGGAAGGAAGCCCCTTTTGCGAGATGATCCTCTCGGCCCCAGTGCCAGAGGGGTTTCGAGGGCCGGAGATGTCCTACTACACCGGCAAGGAGGACCCAGTCGTGTACCTGCAGTGGTTTGAGGACATGACATCAATCCTTCCCATGTCGGATGCTTTTCAATGCCGACTCTTTGCAACCACCCTGAAAGAGAAAGCAGGGGACTGGTTCCACCAGCTTCCCGCAGGTTCCATCTACGCGTTTGATGATCTGCGCCGAGGCTTTCGGCTGCGCTTCTCGACGTCAAAAAAGAGGAAGAAAGATGCGGAGGCTCTTTTTAAGATCAGGCAAAGGGAGGGGGAATCCCTAGCACATTACGTGGATAGGTTCCAGGAGGAGATTCACCTTGTGCAGGAGGTGCCGGGATTCGCCCTCAAGATGGCGTTCATTGTGGGGTTGAGAGATGGGTTCTTCAAGATGGACCTGAAGAGAAGGGCTCCGGTCTCCTTTGAGGAGTTGATGGAGCGAGCGGCAGAGGAGATTGAAGGGGAAGCGGCCAACCCGGAGTTCTACAAAAGGTTGGCGAAGATGAGCGAGCCCGAGGTGAAGCAGCAAGAGGGAAGAAGGAGAGAGGAACCCAAAGGTCAAGGGTTCGAAAGACCACCTCGGAACTGGAGGTATCAAGAGCCAAACAACCGTTTAGGTTGGAGGAACTAGGAAGGACCCGCGAGAGGTCAGGAAGGAGGATACCAAGGAAGGGAGATGGGGGGAGTCAATCCGGGATGGAGGCAGGGTCCCAGACCCCCTCACCCTCCGCGGGAGCAAGCCATGGCAATAGGCCGAGGAAGAGGAGGAAGAGGAGCAAGAGGAAGAGGAAGAGTGGGAAGAGGGAGCAGGGTGGCGTTGCCCTATTGTGACTTTCATCAGGAAGAGGGTCACGCGACGGCCACCTGCCCAGAGTTCTTGGAGATGAGGGAGATAGGTCAGCCACGGCGGCAGCAGGCCAGGATCGAGGAGGTGCTCCCAGAGGCAGAGGGGGACCGATGCGAGGACAGGGCGGATACAGGAGCCAGGGGGGAATCAGGGTGATCCATGGAGGGGTTCGGATAGAGGCCTCTCGCAAGAGGAGCTTCCAGGCAATGTTCCGAAGAGACGTCGCGTCAACTTCTCAGACCCTACCCCCCACGGAAAAGATCACCTTCTCCTCGGAGGATATGCCCGATTATGAAGATCCGTTTTGCGACGCCCTGGTGATCCAGACGGCGATAGAAAACTTCACGGTCTCCCGGATCCTGGTGGACAATGGGAGCTCGGTGAATGTTATCTTTAAGAAAGCTTTCGATGCGATGGAGGTAGAGAAAAAGAGGGTGCAAGCCTCGGATGGGCCGCTGTTCGGTTTCTCAGGAGAAAGGAAGGAAGTCGAGGGAGGCGTTGGCCTCCAGGTGACGTTGGGAGGGGTTCCCAGGAATTGTCGGTTTGTCATCGTTGACTCTCCGAGCAGCTACAATGCCATATTCGGACGCCCTATCATCAGTGCTTTCCGATGTGTGCCCTCATCGTACCACCAATGCCTGAAGTTCCATAGTGGAGGGGTCCAGATCCGAATCAGGGGAGATGCAAAGGTGGCGAGGCAGTGCTATGTGACTGCCGTCAACACCATCTCTTGGATGGCGGAGGCTGAGAAGATGGATGAGGAGATGACAAGGCCAGAGGGGCCAGGAGAAGAAGTGAAGAAGAGAGGAGCAGAGGAAGAGGGCGGTGCCCGAGAGGAGAATATGGAGGTCGCTCAGAAAGAGCAGGAGATCGAGCCGTTGGAGGCGGAAGGAGCTGCAGAGGAAGAAACCCGGAAGGAGGGGCGAGAAGCAAAGGGCCAATGGAAGGAGCCAGCCCGGCTCGAGGCGGCAGAAGAGGTGGTAGAGATGGAGGTCATCACCCAGGAGGGAAGGGTGAAAGAGGTGCGGATCAGCGGGGGTCTCGGCCTGGAAGACAGGGAGAAGATGCTGGAGTGCATCCAGAAGAACGTGGACATCTTCGCTTGGAGCGCAGCGGACATGCCGGGCATCGAGGCGGACGTGGCTTGCCATCGTCTCAACCTCGAACCAAGAGCCCGCCACATCCGACAGAAGAGGAGGGCCTTCGCCGACAAACTTGAAGAACCGATCCGCGAGGAAGTGGCCAAGCTCCTTGAAGCAGGTTTTGTATCGGAGATCCAGTATCCAGGCTGGGTCTCCAATGTCGTCATGGTAAAAAAGGCCGACGGCCGCTGGCGTATGTGTGTTGATTTTTCTCTGTTAAACAAAGCCTTCCCTAAGGATTGTTATCCCCTGCCTCGGATCGACGCGCTGGTTGACTCAGCCGTCGGTTTTTCTGTGATGAGTTTTTTGGATGCTTTTTCAGGTTATCACCAGATCAGGATGCACCCTCCGGATATCAAAGATGTCTCGTTCATCACCCGAGAGGGGTGCTACTGCTATAAGATGATGCCCTTTGGGCTGAAAAATGCAGGGGCAACCTACCAGAAGATGATGGACCGAGTTTTCAAAGAGCAAAGGGGAAGGAACTTGGAGGTTTACGTAGATGACCTCATGGTAAAGAGCAAGAGCGTAAGCATTCATCTACAAGACCTCGAGGAAACCTTCGCCACCCTTCGCAAATACAAGATGCGCCTGAACCCCCTGAAGTGTGTGTTCGGAGCCAGCAGGGGGAAGTTCCTGGGACACCTACTCACCCCTTCGGGGGTAGAAGGCTCACACCTAGCTGGCAGGTCCGAAGGCTCACTCGGTGACAGGTTCTATGTGAAAGGAAAGATGGCCCCGAGCAGACCCACTGTCCAGGCTCTCACCTAGCTGGCAGGTCCGAAGGCTCACTCGGTGGCAGGTTCTATGTGAAAGGAAAGATGGCCCCGAGCAGACCCGCTGTCCAGGCTCTCACCTAGCTGGCAGGTCCGAAGGCTCACTTGGTGGCAGGTTCTATGTGAAAGGAAAGATGGCCCCGAGCAGACCCGCTGTCCAGGCTCTCACCTAGCTGGCAGGTCCGAAGGCTCACTCGGTGGCAGGTTCTATGTGAAAGGAAAGATGGCCCCGAGCAGACCCGCTGTCCAGGCTCTCACCTAGCTGGCAGGTCCGAAGGCTCACTCGGTGGCAGGTTCTATGTGAAAGGAAAGATGGCCCCGAGCAGACCCGCTGTCCAGGCTCTCACCTAGCTGGCAGGTCCGAAGGCTCACTCAGTGGCAGGTTCTATGTGAAAGGAAAGATGGCCCCGAGCAGACCCGCTATCCAGGGTCTCACCTAGCTGGCAGGTCCGAAGGCTCACTCGGTGGCAGGTTCTATGTGAAAGGAAAGATGGCCCCGAGCAGACCCACTGTCCAGGCTCTCACCTAGCTGGCAGGTCTGAAGGCTCACTCGGTGGCAGGTTCTATGAGAAAGGAAAGATGGCCCCGAGCAGACCCGCTGTCCAGGGTCTCACCTAGCTGGCAGGTCCGAAGGCTCACTCGGTGGCAGTTTCTATGAGAAAGAAAAGATGGCCCCGAGCAGACCCGCTGTCCAGGCTCTCACCTAGCTGGCAGGTCTGAAGGCTCACTCGGTGGCAGGTTCTATGTGAAAGGAAAGATGGCCCCTAGCAGACCCGCTGCCCAGGCTCTCACCTAGCTGGCAGGCCCGAAGGCTCACTCGGTGGCAGGTTCTAAATTTTCAAAGAGCGGCCTCAAGAGCACTCACATAGACCACGCGCCGGAAAAGTGATCTCACCCCACTGTCATGACTACCTAAGCGAAACCCTGTAATGCGCGAATGGTCCGAAGGCTCACTCGGTGGCGGGAAGTCGAAAAGAGCGGTGCATCCTATGTCGTCATCGAGCATTCGGCGAATGGCCAAGATAGTTACACTACGGCCCAGCGTCCTAATGAGCCTAGCGAGGTATAGCGGCGAATGTGAAAAACTAAGATAGCACAAAAATTGTAATCCATATATATCTTTCAAAGGGACTCGCCCGGTTCATGATTACATTCAAAATGATAGATAAAAAAGAGAAAAATACAAAGAACCCATCTCATGGGTCGGCAGGCTTCTCGCCAGAAGACCCACCGCTTTCGCTCGAGTCCGGTAAGAGGGCGTCTTCTCGCGGCTCGTCGTCCTCATCTTCCGGGAAAGGAATGGGGATGTAGAGCTCGGGGACAATCTGACGTACGGTGAGACATTCGGCCTCCGCCTTCATGTACCCAGCCCGCCGCAGCACCTGCAGTGCGTGCTTCACGGCGCCCTGAGCATTCTCTTGCATTAGTTGGTCTAGCTCGTGATGGGGGTAGAAGTGTCCCCCACCTCCCGGGTCGAGTGCCGGCATACCGGCTTCTCGCAGCAGTTGGGACTCGGCCTTCGCAAGGCGGACTTCTTCCTCGAGTTCGATCACCCGCGCGCGGAGCATCCCGGTACTTGTAGCATCCTGGAAAGATAAAGTAAAACACGATGAGTTTAAGGTGCGACAAACCAGCAACGGTCATTCGCAGAATGGGAGAGTATACCTCTACAGTCGGGCGGCGGGCGAGAAGCGCTTCCGCGGCTTCCAGCTTCACCTTGAGCTCGCTCGCCTCCTTAGAGACGATAGCCCTAGTCTCCTCAACCTTAGCCAGGTTCCGCGACAGTTCGAGGCTCCGGCGCGAAGACATATGCGCGAGCTCCAGGGCCCGCAGCATGGCTCGGGCGGTCTCGTGGGCGAGAACCTGCGTCTTCTCCAAGTCGAAGACCTCAGCATCCTCCCGGCCATAAAGGGCATACGCCATGGCATAGGCCTCACCGCTGGCGATGTTGGTCTCTACCCAAGATGGATGAAGGGTGGAGAGCGAGACCCTGTTGGCGTTTCTGTCCCACTTCACCAAAGGAGCCCCGGAGGGATCCACGTACCTCTCGCCGTTCGAGAAGTTCTGGTGGTCCCTAGGCAGCGAAGGCGGCGGCAGCGTCGATCCTGCCAGAGAAACATTCGCATCTGGCGCACCCGACCCCAAGGTTGGGACCGGCACAGCTGTCCCCAGAGTTTGGGCCGGAGCATTCGCTCCGGAGGTCTGGGTTGGAGCATCCGCTCCGGAAGTCCCGCCCAGAGCCCCCTTACCTTTCGCGGAGGGGGGATATCGGGACTTGCTGGAAGGAGGGGAGGAATCCTTTCCGAGCTTCCGCTTCCGGCCGCTGGGCCTGGATGAAGAAGGTTCCTCCCGGCAAGCATCCGCTGCGGCTTGCGCAAGAGGCACGCAGAACCCCGGAGGTCGTGGCGGATGAAGGGGGAAGCTTCGCACACCTACACAAGAACGCGAATGGTTTAGCGAATGGTGTAAGATACACAGCCTAAAGGAAAGGAGAAGATCTCTAGAAACCTACCCTCACCCTGCGGAACGGGCGGGAGCGAATTGACGTTTCGCCGAAGATATACGAGGTCCATCCCGTGCTCCAGGATGTATTGGTGGAGTTTGGCCTCGTGCCCACCTAAGGTCGGAGGGCGGAAGGTTGATTCCTCCTCCTGCACCGGGGCGAGAAGGGTGTTTCCCAGGCTCCCGCTGACGAAGATGAAGCGGCGAACCCAGTCATGATTTTTGTTTGGGAGCCCATAGTGCTTGAGTGGGCTTTGACCCGAGAAGAAGGAGACGTCGTGGGTGCAGCGGAAGGTGTACAGTTTGCGGAAGACGGGTAGCGAGAACTCGATCCCCTCTTCTCGCGGGTAGCTCGCGTACCCGACCAACATGGCGATGGAGTTGGGGTTGAGCTGGCCGGGCACGACCCCGTAATACCGAAAGGTCTGGCGGAGTTCCGGCCAGATGGGAAGGCGAAACCCCACCTCGAAGTGCTCTAGCGGGATCGCGAGAGCACATGGCGAGATGGTGTTTAGGCGGTCCTCTGGTCCGGGCTTCCGCGCTTGAAATCCTGGCAGAACGTAGTCCGCGACAGCGGTCAGATAAGCCTCCTCAGAGAGATCGCAGGAGTCGAAGACATGGTTAGCGAACGCACTGGCACACCGGGCCCTACCTTCGGCTTCGCCACCCATTTTGCGAATGCTGAAAAAGGCGGGAGCAGCAGTAGGGAAGAGAGAAGCCCGAGTGCTAGCGTAAGGAGAGAGGTGGAGCGGATGGCGAGGTAATTAATAGGGTGGTTGAATGGCCTATTTATAGAAGAACTAAAAAACGCTTGGGCTTTCGAGGCAACGGGTGTGCGGATAGCAATCGCGCCGTCCTGACGCCTCGAAACCCGGGCCGACCTCTCTCGCTCATTAAAGGCGAATGCCCAGCGGCTATCAGCTCGACGACCACGCAAAAGAGTTGCGAAAGCATTCGGCAATGTCATATCATTCGGCATAAACAACCAAGCTGCGAGAAATAAAAACGAAGATAGAAATAAAGCATTCGCAAAGCACAGAACATGAAATTATTACAAGCATAAATAAAGTCCGGTATCCTCAGGATCATAAATAGAATGAAGAGAAAAAAAATATATAGGAGGCGAATGAGGGTCAGGCTAGCGCTCCTCCCAGTACCACCGATCATGCCCTCGCGGCCCGGCCGCCGGAGGCATTCGCGGGCGATAATACGCGAGCATGGAGGTGATCTCATGAGACGCCAGCTGAAGCTGATCCCGGGCACGCGCAGCGTGCCTCCCAAGAGAAAGCTCCCCTCCTTCACCTCCCAGGCGCTCCACCACCCCGAGAAGGCGCGTGTAGTCCTTCTGAAGGTCCCTCAGCTCGCGCGTAACCCCCATCCGCACGTCATCCACCTGACCGGCGATGTTCCGTTGAATGTGGATGAGCTTCCCCAAGATCTCCGCAACTCGCTCCTTCAGGGCCGCATGGTCTGAGGAGTCACCAAGGAAGTCAGCGAGAGCCCCGGGAGAGGGGAGAGGCGGGAGCATCTCGCCTTCCCCCTCATGATAGGATCCAAAGGGAGAGGCTTCTCGATAGCCTGCAAGATCATAGTCTGGTCAGTCGTGTTAAACTAAGCGAGTGAGCTCAAAGAAGTAGAGGTCGCTAACCAAGTGAGGGGTCCCCGTGGCCGGGAGGACGAGTCGAGTGGGGGTGCGTTCCAAACAGCGCGGCGGGAGGTAGGACCTTTCCCTTCCCAGGGCGGTAGGGCTGTGAGGAAGGAGCTGGAGCATCCGCAGGATCATCCGCGCGGCCCTGCTGACCGGGTCCCTTCTCGGGAGATATCCTCGACTCATTCGCAAGCACGGAAAGGTTCGGTCGAACAGGGGAACTCGGAGGAAGAGAGTTCCGCAGCGGAAGGTCGGGGCCAAGGGCTGCGAGAAACAGTGGTCAGTAGCAAACAACGAGAAGGGTAAATCAAAAGAGAGTGATAACTTACTGGACTGGAATATGGTCTCGCCCGGAGGGGGTGGAGGAGCGAGGTCCAGATCTAGAGGCCTCTCGTTCGCGAGAGGTGGCACCGCGACATTGCTCGAGACAGCCCCGTGGCCGGCCTCGGGCACCGAGATCCCCTGCGGATGGTCAGAGCAAATGCAGGGTAAGCGACAGGAACTAAACAGAGACAGGAGGAATCCTCATACCTGCATTCCGGGGTCCGGAGGAGTCTTCGCCGGAGGAGTCTTCGCCGGAGGGGTCTTCGCCGGAGGAGTCTTCGCCGGAGGAGTATTCGCCGAAGGCGTATTCGATGGAGACCCCGAGGTGGTCTCGCCTCTTCGGCGATTCAACCGAATCGCCTTGGCTCGACGCGAGGCGTAGGGGACGCTCGGGTCCCATTTAGACATAAGCCAGGGAGCAAATCTGGCTGCCTTGGGGGCAGTTGCAGCTTGGGCCGCAGCCAGGCGCTCAATCATTTCCTGCGAGAGCGGTCTCGCGGAAGGCTTGCGGGAAGACATTGATATCGGTGAAAGGCTGAGGAAGAGAAGAAGCTCCGAATCGAGGAACGAAAGTGTTCCGGGGAAGTCTGACATCAAGAGGTATATATAGGGCCACGGTGGGACCCACAGAATCTCACGGGCCCAGTCAGCCTGCACTCACCGAATACCGGGTTGGACTGTTCTTTCTGAGCGTAGGAACCACTCGTAAAGAGCGGGGATTGTGTACAACCCGTATTCGCCGAGTGGGACCCGCAGGCCAGCTGGCGAGACCTGGGCCAGCCAGATCATTCGCCCCAGCTAAGACAGGTGGAAATACCCCCGGGTAAGCCGCAGGAGGAAGGGAGCTCGGCGAGTGATGCCCTCACGAACCACTCGCCCCAGAAGCATGGGCATTCGCCCAGTCAAGCGAAAGCCCAGCGAGTGGTGCCCTCACAGACCACTCGCCCAGTGGGTCTGAGGAGGAAATGGCCATAATGCCCCTTGTGGGCTGCAAATAGCCCTTCAGAACAGCGGAGTTAGGCTATTTGCAGACCAATTTGGGGTGCGATTAGGAAAACTAAAAGGCGGGTTCGTACTATTTGCAGACCAGCCCAGAAAAATCTATAAATAGACCCTTAAGGGCACCTTGGAGGAGATCCGATCCTAGAGAATCCTCTCCTCTAGGCTAGTTTTTGGTTGGCAGCCAGTGCCCTCCAAGGTGCCCGGTTGAGCTTTGGTTTGGGAGGGGAAGCTCTCTAAGACCTTCCGGGTGTGTGGCGGGACCTCCTCGCTTCAGCCTTGGGTCTATTCCTATTCTCGCATCCACCGTCAACAGAGTCTAGCGAGGGAGAAATAAGCATCGGCTACACCCCCAGTGGGTCCGAACTCAAGAGACCAGTTGCTGGTTTCAACACTTACACTTACAACGGAAGTAATAAAAGAGACTAAGGGTAAATGTGTACCTCAAAATCTGATTTCACAGAGCCACTAAGATTTGAAAGAGTCAAAATACTTGAAACACTGAAATTCTTATACATAGTGTTAGAGAATCCAGATACATGCCAAATATCATAAAACAGTACTGAGGGAATAAAATTACTAAATGAGAACCAACTATAAGAGGAACATCAACAAGCGTGATCATCCTAGGCGCAACACCCCACCTGTGACTCCTATAATGAGAAGCCCAAAAATGGGTCAGCCCAACTAAAGAGTAAGAAAGACCATTCTTCTTAGTGACACTAAAAATAATTTATAAAGAACATGATTTCTTATTTTTCGCTTTTGAAAACGATATTGTTATTCTACAAAAATAAACTATTTATACAATGCTATAGTATGCATACATTTCTATAAAATACTTAACATAAATGTCTGTTCTAGTTTGTAAACATCTTAAACATAATTATTCAAGCTCCAAAAAGAAAGGTTAACTATAATACCATTTCTAAATTTTGTCGTATGCTAAGTGATGTTTGTCTAGTGATTATTCTTCTTAAAATCTTATGCTGAGAAACTGTTTATGCGCATTCTAACGATTTGAGTCCCAACTAGCGAACACAGAGGTTCTAATGTCTCACGGATATAGACTCGCATCTTCTGAATTTCTATTGTAGAAAATGTCTCCCTGTATTTGAGGCTCATAGGGTCTATTACGCCCCATGAGTAAGATAGTGAGTCTCTATCTTTCACGATGGAGAGAGTCTCGATCATGCCTCCTAATTATCTTCCTTTACCAGTTGGAATTTCTTTAAAATTGTAAGATTGACTAATCATATGTCATAATTCACTAACGTGTTGAACATTAATGTCTAAATATACGTGATTGTACACTATAATAATTATCCTCCTTCTATGTAAGGAATACAAACTGTGCATATAATTATCTGGTATGTCTAACCAAAAAGAATAGAATTTCTTACCGCGGCATTACGACGCTCGTACACAAGACGCGGCGACATATCTTCCTTCAACCAAGGTCTAATGAGGGGTCCGGGTAGGATGCTTGCCCTGACCCGCACCTGCGTTTCGAATACGATCTAACGTTATTTCAAACGCCACACAAAACATTTTCAATAAATCTAGGGTTTCGCCGGAAAGTACTCCGACCACCCAATGTTGACACCACAATGAACGGAAATTAGAGTGGGACAATAAGGGGGCAAGGATTTATACCTCTTTCAACAAAAATTTCTGTAAACTACACTAAAGGTCGGCAAATCCCAATTGGGGCGGAGTCGATCTTTCTAACTTCTGCAGTCAAAGGTAAACTCGGCAATTAAACACATGCTTAAAGGGGAACACACGATCATCACATGTAAAGGGCAGAGGAAACACACAGAAATTTAAGAGAGTCGTTGCTACCAGCTCTTGATCCTCGACTTATGCACACGGCGACTGGGGAAAACTTGTGGCGGTCTAAATGCGGTCCTAATACTGTAGGAGGGACTGGAGACGAAAAAGGCGAGCGAGAACGGAGATCCGTCTGTTGTCGGCGACCGCTGGTGAGGGAGTGGAGTTCGACGAGACTCCCAGACGACAGAGGCGTTGCCGAGGGTTTTCTAGAGGAAGAAAGGCAGCCTCTGCGCCTTCCTTATTAGGAGACAATCTGGGCGGCAGTTCCACTCGCACAGCCGATTGCAAGGAGAGACACGAGAAGAACGCACCGGAAGCGTGCGACGGGGAAGCATTCGGCAGTTACCTAGCGACTGGGAGAGTAAAAGCACGCCCTTTATCGAAAATCAGAAGACGCGTGAGATCGAAACGCCGGTTAAGGAATCAACGCAAATTAATAAGGCTGCGGTTTTGATAACCGCAAGAGCTGCGCTTAGAATTCTAAAGGAAACCGTGAATAAGAAAGGAAACGCCTAGACTTGGATTTTATTTCTAGAGCACCATTGAACAAATAATCACTAAATAATTTCTTAAAGATAATTCATGTACTTGTACGCAACGATTAACCATAATAAACTCATACCTCGATTTAAAGTTGGCTCGATTACTCCTGCTCGTGATCGGATCCTGAAAATAATTTTTAATTACACATTTTTTTTAATTACGGATGTTACAGTTAATGCGGACTTCTATTTTAATTCTGATATTTTAATTCTGTTTAAAATTTAATTTTATAAATTTTAATTTTCAATTCTGTCCATTGAATTCTGACATACAGCCGAACAGCGGAATTACCAATTCCAATTCTGATGAAAGAATTCTTGCAGTTAGCCGAATTGAACAGCATAATTGGAATTGAAGTCAATTCCAATTCTTGCGGGAATCAGAATTGACTTCAATTCCAATTCCTGCATCTCATTTCCTGCGAAACGAACGGAGCCTTAAAGCAAATTTTTTGTTTAAATGAAAAATTGGAATAAAAATTAAAGCAAATTTTTAATTTTTTTGAATCGAATCGTGATTCGTGATAGGGGTGAATCAACCTTCCTCTGATACTAAATCGATGTATTCCAAAAATCGAGGAATTGATTTTAAATATAAATATGAGATCTGTTAAAATTTGCGGCGTAAATGAGACGTTCACAAGTAAAATCATGCGATAATTGACCGAAGATTCGCAAACGCGGATAAGAGCCAACATTTGCATGTAGATGAATTACGAATTAATATTTCCGCGCGAATGCTCTTAGAGAAAAAAAAATAAAAGAACAACAAAAGATTTTTAAAATTGATGACAAACAAGAAAGATGATGAAGGGGCAAGCTCTGAATTTTAAAGATCAAATAATTAAAGCATGAAATTATTTATAGCAACTTTTAAGTCAGAAAAGAGGTTTATTGTCGGTAACAAGATGCAACACGGCTCGACTTTAAAAAAATGGAATGAAGGTGGCCAGATTTGGCAGAGGGTGACAAATGTGGAGGAGGTCTAGAGGACGCCGCATAAGGGAACGCGGGCGTCTTGCGATCTGCTAAATTAAGACGAAGCACTGGAAGTAAGAGAGGTAGGCTGGGAGAATCACCGGCGCCGGCCTGGCAGACGAAACGGGAAGGGGAGGTGTCGGTTTGGAGTTACGAAAAAAATGATTTATAATTCTTACCTATTTTCTTTTCTTTTAATACTAAAAATTATAACTTTTTCAAGAGAAAAATATTATATTTTCTATTTATATACATAAATAATTTTCAATGATAAAAAAATAATATATTATTTTATTTACTATTTTATAAATGTTTCAATAATCTAAATAAGTTATTTTTCACATCATTTAATCTCGTGCTAAAGCGTCGTGTTAGACCATCATCTCACAAATTGCTTAGTACCCATGAGAACCCGTCATTGGGTATTTCTTGGGAAGTCCAAGAACAAAAAGATAATAAAATCAAATAATAAAAATGAATATACCTGCATTCATTTCTTTTATCGGCGCTATAATTTATTTTAAAATTCAACAATCTATTATGTCTTCTCGCTCATATGACTCCGTTGGGATCAAACCCGAGAAATTTAATGATAGTGGTTTCGTCGTTGACAAGCCCAAGTCAAGTATTAACTGAATACTTTAGGCTTTTGTCAGCCATTTTTCATCCTACCCTTGTTGAGCACGAGAATCCCTTTGTGGCTGCAACTGCAGTCGCCACTTCCCTTCCATCATCTTCATCCTCTAACGTCAATACTACTAGAAACTATGCTAGATGATTACCTATGCAAGATCCGGTAAATATAGAATATCATTCACACAATCGAATTCTAAGTGACTTGTACGATGACCTTTACGATGTGTTTCTCTAATATCGTACGACTAAGAATTTATGGTTTGCACTTGAAGCGCTCTATAAACCTCAACGACGTGGGTATAGAACACTACACTATTTCCAACCTCTATAAGTTCAAGATTGATGCATACAAACCCATTAACACCCAACTCCACCATCTTGATGAGATGCTTGCTAAGATTTGAGCCGGCGGATCAATCTTATCCGAAAATTATTTAGTATCATGCCTCATTGATTCCCTTCCTATTCTTAGTTCATTTTCAACATTAGGCTTATGTATGATCAAGCCAACCTAACTTATGTTCAAGTCCAAAATATTATCCACATAGAGGAAAAGCATAAGAACAATAACTCCAAGGTTCCCAAAGACCATACTCTTAAGGTTAATCTTACTGAATCACATGACAACTCTTTCTCCCACCATCACTTCAAGCCAAAGGGTAAAAACATTAAGAAGCCTTTCCGCCAAGGTTCTCGCCATCGAAAACCCCATCATTCCAAGCATGGCCACTCCAATCACAACCCATATAAAGAGAGATAGTGTTTTGTATGCGCCCGTACCAACCATCTTTCTACTAATTGCATATACAAGAAGACAAAATCAGTGACCAGCAAGCGACATGCAGTCAAGCCTCGGGCTTGTTGGGTTTCATGAGCAGCAAATGTGTAGTAGAAAATACAGGAAACCCTCGACAAGATTCATGTGAAAACTAGCAAATCAAGAATAAGTTTATACCTGCGACGAAAATAAATTTCGTGAAGAATAACTGATGTTTGAGAACCAAAACGCATAATAAGATTCACGTCTCTACAGGTATACGCACGAATGCTGAAAATACCACGCAGTCCATCCAACGGACTTGAGATTGGAAGATGACCGTCTTTCACTGTAACGAAATACTAATTTCTTTCTCTACATAGATTCTCTTCTTCCTCTACTATCTTGGTTTTCTCACTACAGAAAGAGAAAAACACTTGCAGATGCTTGTTCTCCAAGTTTATACTTGAAAACCTAAAAGCAAGCCTCGTAGTAGTTTTCAAAACTACACGCTTTTATATGTTAGAGAGAAAAGATTTCACAAATTTATGAGAGGATATTTATGGCATTAGAAATTTGTCATTTGGGTTCAAAACTAAAATTAATAATTCCTTAATTATTAATTCTCAATTGATTAATTACCATCTAATATATCTAAATATACATATTTAGAATTTGATTTGATTTATATCTAATATAAAATAAACCAACACGGTCAATTATTTATTTTTTATACATTCTTAATGTGCGACTATATAAGTTCATATTACGTTGACAATAAGACTAATCTCTTGATTACTTTTAGATCACAAATTCGAACAAGGCTAACATGATCTAAGCACCATATCAGCCTATATTCAGGTTAGAGTACACTCCTAACCTTCTTATATATTCCGATTTGTGACTTGATTCTGGAGCAAATGCTCATACTTGTTTTGATCGATCTTGTTTTGCCACCTTTCTGGACATTTGTGGAGGAAGCGTGATTCTAAATGATGCATCTTCGACACAAATTTTTGGACGCAGACGAGTGGATCTTAGGATGACTTTCAGGAAGACATTAGTCTCACACTATGCGCTTTAGGTGTCGAGAGTTAAGAAGAATTTAATGAGTAAATCTTTGTTGGTGAATAAATGATATAAGATTGTATTAGAGTCAAATAAAATTGTGTTGACTAAATAATGTTTTATTGGAAAATGCTTTGTATCTAAGTGATTAATTAAATTGAATGTTATGGAATTGAAAGGTAATCAAGTTTTTCATCTTTAATTCCTTCCGCTTCTACTAATTTTTGGCATGCTAGATTGGGAAATGTTAACTTCAATTGCATAAAAAGATGATAACTTTAAATCTCATTCCCAAAATTAATATTTCTCTAAGTGTTAGATGTGAGATTTGCGTGCAATCAAAATTTCCCAAAAACCTATTTAAATTAGTAGAAAGAACTTAAATTAGTTTTAGAATTGAATCGCTGGAATGTGTGAGACTCAAACTGTCAACACACTAGAGATGAAAATAAACATTTTATAACTTTCATATACGATTTTGCTAAATGTTGTTACATATATTAATTGAAGACAAAAGATAAAGTTTTTCACCTTTGCAATTTTCAAAGACAGTGGAAAATCAAAAAAGATTCTCCATTAAGACTCTTAGACCCGATCAAGGTGGAAAATAAAATTCAAATGAATTAACAGAATTTTGTCAAGAACATGAGATTATTCATTAAAAACCCACTTATTATTCACCTCAATCGAATGATGTAGCAAAATGAAGAAAAGTAGACTTTAATGAACATGGTCAATGTTATGCGAGCTTAGTCCGGTGCCCAAAAAATCTTTGGAGAGAAACGTTGTGCACCTGTTGCTCATCCTTAGTAGAATGCATATAAAAGATAACGAGGAAATCTCATTTGAGTTATTCAAACTTAGGAGATCTCAATTAACATTATCCTAGAAGCTAGAGATACAGTTTATTTTAAAGATAAATTCTCATATAAATTAAATAACTTATCTAAACCTTCTAGTAGCTCTACCTCACTTTCTTCTTATGTAGAACCATTAAAAATGATGAACCTAGAAAGAGCAAGGGAGTAAGAACCGCAAATACATTTGAAAATGATTACGTCACGAATTTAATTAAAGGAGATCCTATTACACATGTAGAACACATGACCTCATTTGAATATCCCTTTCGGAATGGAGCAATTAACATAGAAATTAATTCTATATTGGAGAACAAAATATGAATTCTAATTGATTTACCTCATGGTAGCAAAGTCATATCTTGTAGATTGATCTTTAAGAAGAAGCATAAAGCAGATGGTTCTAGTGAGAAATATAAAACTTGCATTGTTGCTAAGATAGTGCTCAGAAACAAATGATAGATTACTTAAGACTCATATGCCGATGTAGCTAGAATCAGAACCATTCATGTGCTTCATTATCTTTTTTCCACTCGATTGAAAAAAAATGTTACATAAATTTAACTTATTTCTACACCTTTTAATTTATCAGTCAAAAGATTATAATTCAAAACTTTTTGCACATTACATTCTTCGTTAGAGAAAATAAATATTAAGTGCAAGTTCAAAGTAACAATTCCACTAACACATTGCATTAGAGAAAACAATGAAACAAATGTCTACTTAATTAATATTAAGCATATGATTTATAAAGTACCTATTTAATTTTTCCATTTTGTGGGAGATTTTTAATTTTTTTTCTCTTTTATTATCTCATAGATGAGAAAAGCACCTTTGAATTATCTGTTTCATTTAAAACTTATTTTTGGTTTCTTCTTTCGGTCGCCAATTGCCACCCGGGCGATGGGCAATATCCACCCAAGCGATCGCCAATCGACGACAGCTTACCCCAATCACTGATCGTCGGCCAGCTTATGCTGAATGTTGACCGGGCTATGTCGTTCGCTGCCCGCTCTTCTTTATCATTCAGTCGGCAGTGTTTTGCAATCTTCGTTCACTGATCAGTCTTCGTCTGAGTTTCTGCAACCAAGTTCTCACCACTTGTTGACTTGAGTTTTCGCCGATCGCCAGCAAGGCATAATATGTTTACGCAGTTTACCGGGTGCTATTATGCTAATACCTTTAATTTTATTCCGTTAGAGATTATATTCATGCATTTCCATTAATGTTTTAAACTATGATTTTCAATTTCTTTATAGGCGTAAAAGTTAATAATATAATTAATCTTTTAGGAGACTTATATAGAAGATAATTCCTGAGAATTAAATATACAAATTTTTGCATTATCCCTCCTCTCTTTCTCTGACCTCCATCACTCTTAGTTTTCTCACTTCCACTTCAGAGTTTTCTCTATTTTATATTTGTTTCATCGAATAAAAGTTCGAATGCTCTGTATTTCTTCGATATCCGCGCTCATCATGATTTTCAAAATCTAATCAAACGTTGTACCATGCAGATGTTAGCATTTGCCGAAAATGCTGCCAAAAATGGCACAATTTCTTTGGGACAATAATCACACATCTTAACCAAACTCAATTTCTAAATTAATTTTCATTTCCGCAATTTTTATTTCTAATACATAGATTTTGTTTTCTTTTAAAACTAAAATTATAAAAATTTAAGAAAAATTTATTCCATTTTCTATATTTCTATATCATAAATAATTTTCAATATATATACATATTTCTATATGCCAAGCGGGACAGTACCAGACCGGCAACGACGGGTTTCGCCCGCCCTTTCGCCCACAATATATACATGAGTACTCAAAATGACAGCACAAAAATTTTAATTAATATTTCATAATTACTTTTTTTTAAAAACATTTATATTTTAACAAAAAATCATTTTAAAATAGGTCTAATAATTATACCATAGTAGGTGTATGAGGTCTATTAAAAAAACTTTTGGATTTTATGAATTTCCATGATTACTTTTTATTATAGGAATATAGTTTAATTACACAAATAGCCATTATATTTTATGAATTTCCAATTTTTTCATAATATATGTAAAGTCATTGGAGTAAGAGAATGAGGCTATATTTGACAATTTTGAATGTTGCATCAAAGACAACTTGTATATATATGTATGTATGTATGTATATTTTCAGTAAATATTTTTTAAGTATTCCAATAATATGTATACACAGAGACTAATATGGAATCTACAAACCACTTAATTTGAATAAATACAAATCTGAGCAGAGAAATAAAAAACACACCTCATCAAAGTAGAGCAGAAGGTTATTATAATACGGAAATATCAGATCTTTCAAGCCCATATTGCTGGGGTGGAGCTGGGAGAAGTTACAAACAGTATAATGCTCATCCACTCTTACATTCTACCTACAGTATGTTTGGTTTATGCCTTCTAAGGCTTCAAAAATTATTGATATATGAATAGGAGCATTTACCCGGACCTCCCCTCTAAGTTTGAAAAATTACAGATCGCACCCCTCTTATTATTGAAACTACAAAAATCTCCCCTGAATGTTACAAAACATGACATTTACCTCCCCTGAAGTTCACATTTCGTAACATTAATGCGCAAAAATACCCCCGGAGTACATTTTCAGGGGAGTATTTTGTGCATGGATGTTATGAAATGTGAACTTCAGGGGAGGTAAATGTTATGTTTTGTAACATTCATGGGAGGTTTTTGTAACTTCAATAATAAGAGGGGTGCAATCTGTAATTATGCTAACTTCCAGGGGAAGTTTTGGTAATTATTCGTATATAAATATAAAATTTGTGATGCCACTGTACATTAGTATAATTATTTTAAGAATAAAGATTTAGAGTGGAAAAATGATATAAAGAAATATTAGAAAATATACTTCGTCTGATGATCCGACCCTCGAGATTGACTGCCTGCACGCATACCGTCTTCGGCGTATCCGCAGCACTTTAAGACTCGGGGATCCACCACTTTTGTAATAATATCAAATTCTTGTAAAGTGAAAATATAATCCGATAGTGTTACCAGGTTTTAACTGGTTTTCGCTCGCTTCCACACGATCACGGTGCCGTCTAAATCGGACGATGCTAGCAAGTTCTCCCCATAATTCCAAGCAACTCCTATCACAGGAGATCCATGACCCTGAAAAAATATTAACATATCGATGTGTTTTAATGATGAAAGATTGTATATTTTGGAAGAACTGTTCAAGCATATGTTGTAAATATCAAGAATTGATGATAAGAGACTTTTTTTGTTGGTGTGATAATTTTAATAAAGATGTTTAAGACTTATCAAGTAACAGTGTTAGATGTCAAAATTAATGTAAAGCCTTGGGTTGATATGAATTTATATCTTGGTTTTCTATCTTATAGGGGTTATCTAGACCAGTGAACTAAACCTGTTCTTCCAAAAAATATGCACACTGAGACTCTCTCTGTGTTGGTATGATAATGTTGATAATAAAAGGGCAGCCCGGTGCACAAAGCATCCCCGCGCGGGGAAGGGTCCCACTACAAGGGTGAAATGTAAGCAAACCTTACCCTGCATTTTTGCAGGAGGCTGCTTCCAGACCTCGAACCCGTGACCTCGGTCACACGGCAACACCTCAGTTGGTGCGCCAAGGCTCCCCTTCTATGATAATATTGATAATAAAACAAAAGGGCAGCCCGGTGCACTAAGCATCCCCGCGTAGCGAGGGTCCGGGGAAGGGTCCCACCACAAGGGTGAAATGTAGGCAGATGAATTAAGCTAGCAGTGTTAGATGTCAAAATTAATGTAAACCTTGGGATGAGACTAATTATGAATTAGCATAAATCTGGGGCATCATAAATGATTAAAACAGAATGATATTTGATAAAAAAATGAAATGTCTTGTACTTCTTACCAAATGTCATTATGTTTTTTTGTCATTTATCAATCACACGAGCTCATGTACAATAAACCATTAAACAGTATGTAAACTGCTCAATAAGACAAACCTGCAACTTATTTACACAGGAGTGCTTCGGCCGTGTCAAGTCATAGAAGTAAACATTTGAATCCTCGCTGCCAGCAACTTCATGCCCAAAAAAATTAATCGTCAATTATCTGTCATTAATAGGAAAATGATGCAGCAGCAGAATAAAAAAAAGTACAAGCAATACTCTAGTGTTCTTCTCTTTAAAAGTAAGAATTAGAGCAATTAAGCTTAATTTTTTTCTCTCTAATCCTTCATGTATCACTTAAACAGGTCTGATTAGCCTCATATATCACCAATTCACACACGAACTAGACACGATGCTCAATCTGTCATTCACAAAGTGCACACAAACACAATATGTTTTAGGTTTTTAAAAAGATTCATATATTGTTATTACAAAGGAGTATTTGTATAGTCCCAAAAAAGTTCTACCTTATAATTGTAAATAATAAATAAATAATAAACTGCAAAGATATTTGTGCTAGGACATGATAGAGCAGTTCCCAACCGGGGCTTGTTCTGAGTTGTTGTGACGGCTGAGGAGCTAGTCAAAGTAACTGGGCAACTAGGTAGGCCGTCATTCACATAATCTCGCCATCTCTATCAGTCGCGTGTCCATGCTCATATATTATATTCAAGTAATTAGTTCATCATCAACCTAGGAAGAACCGATACGGGTACGAGTACCGGGTACGATACGTATCTGGTACGGCGGTACGAAAAAATTGAAAAAAAAAATACGGATGCGGCGGGATACGTTGTATTAAATATAATAAATATATATGTATAATCTCACAAATGCAATTAAAAATACCCAAAATAATAAAACATCAAGCATAATTGCTAAATCACAAATTAAAGTACAAATTCATAGTTAATACAATATAATATGAAGTTCTCAAACAAAAAATATTCATAATCATTTCAAATTTAAGGATGTTTATCAGTCATTTTCTTCTTCTTCTTCCCTATTATTGGAGATTAATGCATCTTCAATTTCTTGTTCGTCTAGAGACAAGTTAGCAAAATATTAAACATAGAAAAATTCATGTTGAACAAGTTCTTAAATCAAAATAATAAATTTAAATCAAATTCTTTATAGTTTAAACGAAAAAAGGATACTTAAATCTGAAGTACATTTTGTTACTATAATAAACAAACATCGCTAGTTGCATTTCTGTGTCACAATTTTTCTTTTCTAAAAGACACGAAGTCTTTTATTTACTTCAGAAAAACATACTCTTATTACAATATGCAGAACAATCTACCAAGTCCAAGTGTATCTACAGACTAGAATAACAGGTGTATCTGTGAGTATCGGATACGCACCGGTATCGGATACGTATCCGGTACGGGTACGTGACCCTCAAGGAAGTATCGGTGCTAAATCGTGTCCTCAACTAACTCGTGTTGCACTTCATAATATAATGCATAATAAGCTTCATGAAAAACTACATATTAATGGCATTGAAGATTTATTTATTTTTATTTCTTTATTCTGATAATTCTGCAGTGTTCTTAAAACTCAATTATAACACTAGCACCAGTGCATTTTAATTCAAATGGAATAATCATACTTCCATGAAGTGAGCCTTGCATGCTACATTTCCTTAAGGACTGTTCTATTTTCATGATTGTTCTATTTTCAAGCTTGTAACAGAATCCTGCGGCAAGCAGCTCTGAGGCATGTTAGAGAACCTGTTTCATCAGGGTATACCAGATTATTCAATTTGCCGAACATCGATCATGGATTTAAAACCATACTCATACAAAACTCGATCGAGTAAATGCATGCTATCTACATATCAACATCATCAATAGGCTTATCCCAATTATTTAAATTAATATTAAATCCTCATTTTTCAGTTCTTCCTGGTGATTGTTGCAGAAGGTATTAAGCATATTGAGTTAGAACCTTTTCGCCATGCTAACCCTTTAGTCTGCCCCTTCTGAATCATTAAAAAAAACTTGATCTACCAGTTTTATTGATGCATTTTCTACTATTAGTTATACAATTCCATAATCAACTACCTTATTTTTAAGAGATGTTAGTGTGACAATCCACTTATATAACCATTCCTATAGTGACCATTGTTTTAGCACACATCTATCTTAACATTCTCATTTGCCTCCACAGGTTCTTGTTTGAAGTAATTATTATTTATTGTTGCATATTTAGTGAACAAACATATTATTTGAGATATTAATTTGTACAAGTTTGCCCATTAATTATTATATTTGCGGGGCTTATTCTCCTAATACTTAATTGAAGCACTTTCTCTATAATTTAATTGGATCTAGTTTGTTTCTCTAATATTTAATCTTAAACGTGAATGCTTGTGAATTCAATTAATAATTTCAGGAATTATTGTAATTATTCGTCGGATAATTGTCCACTATATTTGTCCTGCATCAATATGTCTTTCGGCTTCTCATCACACCTCCGCTCCTCATTTCGATCTTCATTCATGCAACTCCTAATGCTGTCTTCCTACAATCACAAGTATCATAATTAACAAGTTGAAAACTTGATCGGGGACCTCATATTGCTTTAATTTATGCTTTTTTAAGTCGAAAACTTGCAATATTGTCGATGAAATGTAAAATAAAATGAATATGCATGTTGATAATTATATGTGATGAAATTATGATGAATTCTTTTAATGCTGCCAATGTTCTGATGAAATGATGATTTCGTTTAATAGGTAGGATGTGAATTCTCGGGTCTGCGCCTGGTGAGGCCCGGGCCAGGCCTAAGAGGGCTCAAAAGACTCTCTTATTTAGCCAGGGTCCAGCCTGGTGCCCGGCCCAGGCCCGCCCGGGAAGTAGGCCCACTTATACCCATCATTTAAATGTTGGGCATTTAGCCCAGCAATAATTAAATGTTGGGCTCAAAAGCCCAGCATTTATTAAGTGCTAGGTGTACAACCCTCATTCTCCGAGAGTGGACCCCCCCCCCCCCAAGGCCACGTGGGCAGAAGTCAAAGTCAAAGAGGTCAACACAAAGCTCGGCAATTCGAGGCAGAAGAGGAGAAGACCTCGGCGAGTATGCAGGCAATACTCGCCAGGTTGGCGAGTGTGGAAAAGAAGGCCTGGCGAGCATTGGCCCGGCGTGTGCGAGCAGCTCCCAATACTCGCCAGATGGGCGACTATGGCAGGATACTCGCCGAGTAACCCATAGCCGCCAGGTTGGGGCTGGGCTATAAACCCCCCCCCCCCCCCCCCTACCCCTTGGTTTTCCTATAAATAGGACCCCAGGGGTACATGGATTGGCACCTGGACTTGAGCTTTTGGACCCCGATTCCCGAATTCTCGAGCCCGTCACCCTTGCTTTCAGTCAAGTCGGTGTCTTCCCTGTACCAAGCTCGGCCACTTTGGTTTTGGAGGAGAAGACTCTCTTGAGCTTCTGGGTACGTGGTGGGACCTCCCTGCCAAGCACCTGGGGTCCTGTGTGTTGCTCTTCTAGATCTTCAGTAGTCGCCAGCCAGGTCATCTCGTTGGACTGCTGGGCGAGTAGTCTCCGGCTGCATCGGTCCGAATCTTGAGGTCAGGATTTTCCTGGCGTCAACACTAGGCTTTTGCCCAACATTTATTAAATGTTGGGAGGCCACGCCCAGCATTTAATGTTGGGCGTGGCCGCCCAGCACATTTGCTGCCACGGCAACAAACGTGGCAGCAACTAGTTGATGCTTTGGGGGGCCGGTTTTTGTCCGTTCAAGTGGGCTCATGCAGGCCCCCTCATTTTACTAAGGTCCGGGCCCGGCCCGGGCCCAGTTTGAGCAGGGCCCGACAGAAAAAAAAAACCCGGGCCCACAAGACTTTTTTTGCACGCCTAACCGTAGGTGACAGAGAATATTATGAAATAAATGAATTCTGAAGGGAGCATAAACTAAAATACAACCTATGAATTAAATATGAGAAAGGATGAAAGCTAAATGAAAGAATTGCATTGATGTATAAGAACAATGTTAAGGGTTAACCTTTACGGGGGTGTGAGTTGTCTGCCAATGATGAGACATCGACTCAGGTGTCCCATAGGGACTCCATGCTTGTTTTATAGCTCAGGGTCGATATAATGATAAGATTTCGGTTTAGGTGTCCCATAGGGACACCATGCTTGTTCTATAGCTCTGAGTCGATATTGTTGGGAAAATGCCCGCAATATTCCTGATTTGAAGAAGTCCTCTCAATGGAGATGAACACATAATGTATTTGATAAGAATGTCTGGCTGTGTAGATTTCAGGAAAATAAAATTACTCTAAGTAAAATATCGACTAGATGACCTGCCGACAAAGTCTCGATGTCAATTAGACAAGGTACCGACATGATCTATGTCGATTGGATGATCTGCAGACATTCATGAGTCTTTATCGACTAGAAGATTCATATCGACGAGACATCAGAACGATCGTGCAGAACTATCAAGATGATTCTGGCTGATGAATTCAGAATGCAAAGTGTGTGCAAATTCGACTAGACGTCAAGTCGTTCGTGCAGATGAATCAAGATGATTCTTGTTAGATGATAAGAATACATAAAACTGTTAAGTGCAAAATCATTTAGATCATCTACACGACCGTGCAAAAGAGTCAAGACGATTCGACCAAATATTTCTTAAAACTGAAAGTCATCTTTAAGAAATAAGCAATTCGACTGAACATCTAGAGATTCGACTAGATGTTCATAATTCGACTGAACAAGAAGAATTCGACCAGATATGTTTGATTCGGCGAGAACGAAATGTGAAGAAGGAATTCGACTGAACAAGAAGAATTCGACCAGACATCTAGTCGAATCGCGCGACATACCTATATTCAAATTAGAGCGTTGTTTTGGCGTTATCTCATTTAATGCTGTCGCGGATTAGGCCAATCAGACTTGTCGTTTAAGGAAAGAGATTTCTGTCAGTCTGAGATTCGACCGTTAAGTATCTTGGTCGTATAAAAAAGGAAGACGTCGTGAACAACAAACCCTAATCCATGAAAATATGTTTGAGCTTTCCGTCGTCATCTAGCTATTCAATCAAAAAACTCAAGATCGGAGAAGATATACTTTGAAGCTAATCACTTGGTTCTCCAGAAGAAAAGTCAATTCATCCTGCTGATTTAAAAGTTTGATCATCTTTTAGCAAGAAGAAGAATCTTCAACAGTGCAGAGGAAACATTCACTGAAGAAAATCTCATCAAAGACCTATGCAAGAAGATTTCAGAAGAAGACACTTCCTCGACCGGCTTCAAGAAGACTCGAGCTATTCAAGATAAAGTATTTTGAGTCTAAAGAACTTCTGTAATAGCTTATCCTTTCTTCTGTAGGATTTCTGAGAAAATTTGAGTGTAAGGTCCTTTGTGACCTGAGTGTAAGGTTCAGTTGGAACCTGAGGTAGGGAACAAGATGTGTTCCTGAGGTAGGAGTCCTTACTCTGAGCTGTAAGATCTGAGGATCTGAGGTTGGAAACAAGGTGTGCCTGAGGTAGGAGTCCTTGACTATGAGCTGTAAGACCTGAGGATCTGAGTATTTGGAGGAGATTGTTGAGGCTAGCACACTGCTAGATAGGCGAAGGGGGACAGTGGACTACCCAGTGACATATTGTCTTGGGGAACCACTATAAATTGTTGTGTGCTTGTGTTGTGTGTTTGACTGTGCTGTGATTTTTTTTAATTCCAAAAATAATTATACAAATCATAAACACCTATTCACCCCCACTCTAGGTGTGTAGACTACCCTAAACTTACAAGTGGTATCAGAGAGAGATTGTTCAAAAAGGTTTAACAGCTTGAACAAGATCTGCCCAAGGGATTCAGTCTAACCACCATGGCCCCTGGAGAGAACCACAAAGAGTTGAGCTCCATGAAGCTGCCCATTTGCAGCAAAGAAAATTGTCATGTGGAAGGAGAGGGTCAAGCTCTTCATGGAAGCCTCTGACCCAAGAATATTTCACTGCTGGAGAGGGCCCATTTGCGCCTACCACATCCTCCACCATTGACCCAACCAAGAAGGTCCCTAAGAAATATACAGAAATGGACAAAGATGATATTACACTGGTAACCATGGATAAGAGAGAAAAATAATAATTGTCAGTGCAATTGATGATTTTACTTTCCAGAACTTGGTTCACTGCAAGACAGCCAAAGAAATGTGAGACTCTCTGATAGTCTATATGGAAGACACAGAAGAAGTGAGAGATGACAGAAAATCACTTCTGAATCAAGAGTATGAGGCCTTCAGGCAAGATAAGAAAGACTCCATTGTTGAATGCTACAAGAAAGTCTTCAAGATAGTGAATGGGCGGAGGACATATAGGAGAGAGTTCTCCAACTATGACTTGAATGACAAGTTCCTCAGGTCCCTAAATAAAGAATGGGACATCAAGATTTTTGCTATAAAAGAGATGAGGAATCTTCCCATCTTCCCAGGATGGAACCTCAAATCTTGTATGGGAAGTTGTTGTCCCATGATATGCAGCTAAATACAAGAAAAGCTGAGGAGAGCAGAAGATCCCATAGCAAGGAGAAGACAGTAGCTTTCAAGGTTGAAATCTCCAGAAGAAGCAGAGTGGAGACTCCCACTCCTCCAAGAAGACATGCTGAATCTGAAGACTATGAACCCAACACATCAGGGTTTGAGCTCACTGATGGAGAACTGTCTTAGTTCTCCAAGCAATACAAAAAGTTGCTGAGCAAAAGGAGGCAGTGAAAAAATAGACCCTCCTCCTCGAGCTCATGGAAGAACTACAACAGCATCGACAGGCCAAAGCACAATCCAAAAAGGGACATGTATGATCCTAAATAGAATAAACAGTTTTCTAGTGACATTGTCTGTTATTGTTGCAACAAACCAGATTATGTCATAGTTGACTGTCCTGCTAAAAGAAAAGAAGGAAGGAGATCTGATGAGAAAAGATCTTAGACGGGCAAGAAGCCTGAGAAGAGCTTCATTGCCGAGAAGCCCAAGACCTTGAGTGACAGTGACTCAAGCTCATCTGAATCAGAAGAGGAAACCTACATTAGGCTCACTGCACTATCAGAAGATGAGTGGCATTCTGCCAGGGTGTGCATAAGGGCACCCCTATCACTGTTAGGCAGTGAGTCTGAAGAAGAGGTCTACTATGGATTGATGGCCTTGACTGGTGAAGAGGACCAGGATAATTCTCATCCTGATAAGGTATGCATTAAGGCCCCCCTATCTAATTCAGGATCTGATTTTGGGACTGATGCTGAGTCAGAAGCAAGCTCATCATCTGATGATAAGAGTGATTCTAAGCTAGCAGACCAATACAATGATCTAGTAAACAAGTATGGTGATATCCTGAAAGCACTAAAAAGAAGTAAAGCATTGGTGAAGGCTCAGGCTGAGGAAATTGAAATCCTCAAGCCCTTCATATCTCAAGTTGATGAAAAAATATCAGAAATAACTAAAATGAATTTTAAGTTGTCTGAGCTCAAGAAGAAGCTTGAAGCTCAAGCAAATACTCTGAACCAAAAAGAAAAAGTCATCATAGCTTTGGAGGACAAGCTCCTTATTGAAAGGAAGCTTGTGGCCAATTTCTCTAAGTCACAAACTGTCCTTCCAAATATAGATAGCTTTTCTGCTCCCTATAGAGGAGCAATAGGCTGCAATAAAGAAACTGACAAAGGGAAATCCCCAGTGCATCAGACCATATTTCAAAAAGTCTTGCTGCCCTCAAACAGCTAGGACCAAGATATTGTATATGAGCATCTGAAAAATGAATGCTCCTCTAGTGGAGCTAAGAAAGCAAAACACTGGAGAGGAAGGAAGGATCTTGAACTGAGTGCATTCAAAGCACCTTATGAAGAGATCACCATGAAAAATCATGGATCCTTTGTGCATGACACCTCTGCCCCAGCACCTAAGGGAAATGGAAAAGCAACCACACATAAGTCAGCTACCAAGAAGGGGCCAGTGACTGTGCTGCCTCATGCACACAGCCACAGGACATTCAACCATATGGCAATGACTCCTGATGCCATCTCTTCTAGGCATCTCTTCTGCTCACTCACACCCCATTTCAAGAGCTAACTAGATGAGAAGGTACAATAGATTTGACTGTTGGTGTTGTGGCATGATTGGGCATTTTGCCATGGACTGTTAGTTCAATCCCCTCATGCACACAGCCACAGGACATTCAACCATATGGCAATGACTCCTGATGCCATCTCTTCTAGGCATCTCTTCTGCTCACTCACACCCCATTTCAAGAGCTAACCAGATGAGAAGGTACAATAGATTTGACTGTTGGTACTGTGACATGATTGGACATTTTGCCATGGACTGTTAGTTCAATCCAACAGTGCCTAGGGCCAATAAGATAAAGCTTGCTAATAATACTGTAATGGTGCATACAACAACTAGGACTATAAGAACCAAGGACCCAAAATGATCTGGGTTCCTAAGGTAAACTAATTTCTTTTTTGTAGGTATGTCCAAAGACCAACAAAATGTCTATCTGATATTTGGACAGTGGATGTTCCAGACACATGACAGGAACAAAAAACCTTTTAAAGAACTTCGCCTCTATGGAAGATGGAGTCAAAGTAGGCATTATCAAAGGCTATGGTATGATCACCAATGACATAGCCTCAATTACAAAAGTGGCTTAGGTTGATGGGTTGCAACACAACCTTATAAGCATAAGTCAACTATGTGACTTAAGCTATGTCATTGAGTTCCACACGGATAAGTTTCTGATCAAAGACTCTATAGACTTTGAAACAGTACTATCATGCACTAGGAGTGGAAATGTTTATTGTCTAAATTTTGTATGTTTAGATTCTTCTACACATGTGTGTCTTGTACCAACTGAGAGAGACTCTCTTTGTATGCAATGACACAAGAGACTTGCTCACATGAACTACAAAACAATCAACAAATTATTTTCAAAAAAATCTAGTCAGAAATGGACCTAACCTCAAATGCATTAAAACTTGTCATGTCTGCCAAATAGGCAAGCAAACAAGGGCCACCTTATGAGGATAGGCTTCAAAGATTCTAAAAGGTGCTTAATCTTTTTGCATATGGATTTATTTAGTCTTATGCCAATTCATAGCTTAGGAAGAAAGTTATACACCCATGTGATAGTTGATGACTTCTCTAGGTTTACATGAGTATTCTTCCTTAGGAGAAAGTCTGATACCCTGGACACCTTTGTGTCTTTTGTCAAGCAAATTCAGAATGAGAAGAATTGTACAGTGGTCAAAATCAGAAGTGACCATGACACAAAATTTCAGTCTAAAGCTATGACAGAATTCTGCAAAGGACAAGGTATCCTTCAGGAATTATCTTCTCCATGAACCCCACAACAAAATAGAGTTGCTGAGAGAAAAAATAAGACTCTCATAGAAGCTGACAGAACAATGCTAAGTGACTCTTCACTGTCAGAATATTTCTGGGCTGAAGTTGTCAACACAGTCTGTCATGTGCAGAATGGAGCTTCAATCACCAAGGATCACAAAAAGACTCTTTATGAACTAATAAAAGGAAGAAAACAAACTTTAGCCTATTTTAGGATCTTTAAAGTAAGTGTTTTGTATTAAATAATGACAAATCTTATTTGACTAAATTTGCTGAAAAATGCTTTGAGAGAATTTTTGTTTGATATAGTGGCCACAGTAAGGTATAATATAGAATATTCAACAAAAAGACTCAAGTTGTTGAAGAATCCATTAATGTTGTATTTGATGAGACAACCATGATTCATGAAGGCTTGTCTAGCTCTTCTAGTATTGCAGGAACAGGTTTAGAGCTAAAAGAACTAAGCCCAGAGAACTCAACATCTCTAAACTTGGTCATTGAAGATGAAGATCAAATTCAAGGTGAGTCACAAGAGACAATGTATGAAACTCAGCCAGCTGAAATTGAAATTCCAGATAATTCCAGATATTCATAGTGGGCTACAACCAGCTTGGAAACACCATAAAGACCATCCAAGCAATCAAATTATTGAAGATGTAAACCGAGGAGTAAAGACAAGAAGAAATGCTCAGAATGAGGCCTTATATCTGAGCTTTCAATCTTAAGTAGAACCAAAGAAATTTGAAGAAGCCAATTCAGACCCCTCTTGAATTATGGCTATGCAAGAAGAGCTGAATCAGTTCAAGAGATGCAAAGTATGGAAGCTAGTTCCTAGGCCCCAACATCAGAATGTTATTGGAACAAAGTGGGTCTATAGGAACAAGCTAGATGAGATTGGTGTCATCAAGAACAAAGCAAGACTGGTTGCAAAGTGATACAGATAGGAAGAAGGGATTGACTTTGATCAAACCTTTGCACCAGTAGCCAGACTTGAAGCAATAAGGATGTTTCTAGCATATGCAGCTCACAAAGGATTCAAGGTATACCAAATAGATGTGAAGTCTGCCTTCCTAAATGGAGATCTCAAAGAGCAAGTATATGTAGAGCAGCTTCCAGGTTTTGTTGTTCCTAACCTAACTGGTCATGTCTATTTTCTAAGGAAAGCATTATATGGGTTGAAACAAGCACCTAGAGCTTGGTATGAAACCTTATCTAGCTTTCTTATTAAAAACAAGTTTTCAAGGGAAAAGATAGATAAGACATTATTTCTAAAGGAAGTAAAGGTCAAAATTTTGTTAGTTCAAATATATGACATAATATTTGGATCTACTGATACCTTTGTAAATAATTTGCCAACTTAATGCAAGGGAAGTTTGAAATGAGCAGCATGAGAGAGCTAAAGTATTTCTTAGGCATCCAAGTAAAACAGTCTAAATATGAAATTTCCATCTCTCAAGCCAAGTTCACTAAGGAGTTGATCAAGAATTATGGGATGAAAAGTGCCTCCACAATGAGAACTCCCATGAGATCCAATGTATCACTGGACAAGGATGAGAAAGGGAAACTTTTTGATTAAACCATGTACAGATGCATCATTGGTTCCCTACTCTACCTAACTGCTAGTAGGCCTGATATTATGTTCTCTACATGTGTCTGTGTCAGATATCAAGCAAACCCTAAGGAATTTCACTACTATTCTGCAAAAAAGATCTTGAGATACCCCAAGGGTACACCTAATCTTGGTCTGTAGCACCCTAGAAGTAATGACTTTGACCTAATAGGATATTCAGATGCAGACTTTGCAGGTTGCAAAGAAGGCAGAAAAAGCACATCAGACACCTGTCAATTCTTGGGGAGGAAACTGATCTCATGGAGTAGCAAGAAGCAAACAAGTGTGGCAATCTCCATTGCTGAGTTAGAGTACATCTCAGCTGGGAATTGCTGTGCACAGTTGCGGTGGACATAACATCAGTTGGAGGACTGCAATATCAAGATCAACAAGACAACAATATACTGTGACTTTTCCAGTGTAATATCAATTGCTAAAAATCATGTGTCACACAGCAGGACCAAACATATTGAGATCAGATATCACTTCATCAGGGAGCACGTAGAAAATAAGGATATCTGTCTTGACCATGTCCTCACTGACAACCAAGTAACAGATATCTTAACTAAGCCCCTTGATGAAGCCAAATTTTATTTCTTTAAAATTGAATTAGGTATGTTAAATGTAGAATAATCTTCAGCTTAAAAATTCTTATTAAGATTAATTCCACTTCTGTAAAATGTTGACTAAATAAATAGTCAACATAGTAGAACTAACCTGGATGGATCCAAAATTTTTTCTAAATATTAACAGAATTTGGGTGGAAGTTAAGTTGGATGCCCAGAGATGCAGTCGAATTTATGACGGGATTCGAGTGGAAGTCAAGAAATTCGTGCAGATATGCAGGCAAATTGAAGTTGATTCGGCTAGAAGCGCCTTCGTCAAATAAACAGCTAATCGTGAGCATTAATCAAGTCGAACAGCCCAAATCTAATTAAACAGGTATGCGCCCTTCGGCACTCTGAAATAGATATATATAAATAGATATGAATGTTATATTAAGTTATGTTTTCATCTTCCCTAAACCCTTCGACTACGCCACCCCTTCGCTCTCACGAAGACGGTTCTCAATGGCACCTAAAAAATCAGAAGTGGTATTCAATGTCGGCAGCGAACTAGTCAGGGGAGGATTTGCCATGGGAGAAGAAAGTTTGCAAGCTGCGATAACCTTATGCAAGAATGTTGGGTTAGAATACGTCCTGTCAGAGCCTACAAAGATTCTGGAAAGAGAAGTGTTTGAGTTCTACCAACTTGCAGAAGTTTATTCATCAGGAAGAACAATTAAAACCAGAGTGAATGGCCATCGGGTAAGAGTTCATGTCAGTGCCCTAAGCCTTGCATTGAAACTCTCTGCTATCCCGAAAGGAGATGAAGAAGACGAAGTCAACAATATTGATTTAGAGGAAGCTCTAAAGTGGTGCAGTTATTCTGAAACTCCCTCATCAACCCTATACAGAAACAAAATGTCCATAACAAGAAAACTTTTGGCTGACATAGTAGGGAAGGTTTTCATTTGCAAAACAGGATCACACGACATAATCTTCAGAGATATGTTTCAACTAATAACCAGGATAATTCTGCACAAGAAGACTAACTGGGGAAAGGTGCTGCTGGAGAAGATTAAGGAATCACTAAAAGCCCCCAACCTTGGGAGACTAATAACCAAGATAATTCTGCACAAGAAGACTAACTGGGGAAAGGTGCTGCTGGAGAAGATTAAGGAATCACTAAAAGCCCCCCAACCTTGGGAGAATTCTCTCCTTATTCTTGACCAACTTCTCAGAGGAACTCTAGTTGAATTCAGCACTAGGAGTAGCCATCCATTATACCAAGAAAATAGACTTAAAAGCTACAGTCAGGTGAGGTCAAGCCTTGCCAAAGGCTGGAGAAAAGTTGAAATTGAGAGGTAGCAGCTCTCAAGCTGGCAAACAGACACAGAATGAGATGGTGCATCAGATGGTTGTGGAAGACATCCCTCAGGTCCCTGCTTAGATTGAGGGGGAGCCTAGAAGAGAACTAATAGCAATGCATGTTGTAGAGAGGGAGAGAGAAGGTCTTGACTCTCAGATGAGGGATTCTGGTGAGGAGGAGACTCATCCTGAGAGCTCTGCCCAAGAGCCTACTGGGATTGAGAGGGAGACTCTCAATGAGCCATCTACCCAAGAAATAATCACTGAAGTATCAGCAAGCTTGACTGAGGGGGAGTCTCACACTGAGCTCCCTGCTCTACTGGTTGAGAAAGCTACCTACATTGGGTTGGCTATTCATGAGGGCAAAGAATCCTACTGAACATGTGTCAGGCCCCCCTTCTGCTCTAAAGGAGACTGCTGCAGTCGCTGCTCTGAAGGAAAACACATGCATAGACATAGTCATGTTCTCAAATGACCAAGAAGAAGAAAGAAAACCAAGCCACATCTACAAAGCTGACACGCCTGATGATGAGTATGAAGATCCTCCAGAACATATTAGTGTGAATAGAATTCCAAAACAGCAGGAGACTGAACTTCCTAGCATCTCAGCTCTAACTCCTCATGCTGAACCAACTGGTTCAATCATTAACCAAATGAGAGTGTTGATGGAAGAACAAAGAAAGCACTTTGAAGCTTTCACAGTTAGAGAATTGCAAGAAGTCAAGATGGAATTGTCTGGAAAGATGGAGGACCTCCAAGCTCAAATGGATCATATCAATGATCAAATCAACAACTGGTTTGTGAGGGCAGGTGGTGTTGTGGAAAGGAATGTTAAGGTAATGAATTCCCTTAATACAAGAATGGAAAGCTCCACCCATGACATCCACGCCATCAAGCAATACATAAGTGTTATTGATGAAAATCATCTACACCAAAGGATCCTAAACTGTCAAAACAAAGTCATTCTGAAATGTGGAGAATACAAGGAAGACCTGGTAGGTGATCTGACTAAACAGATTGATGATAGAAAAGAAGATATCCTAAAGTCCATTCAGCTCTTAGTTGACCAACTCCATAACAACAAAAGTGTTGTGACAGACGGGATCATCAAAGTCAACGAACTGCTAAGTCAGAAAATGAGGGACTCTCAGGCTGATATTTTAAAGAATATATTTGAAGAAGCCAGAAAAGGGGAGAGTATTGGTGCTGATCAAGCCATCTGGACTATTAATGAATTAAGGAAGACCCATAACAGCATCACAATAAAAGGGAAAGAGGAGAATCAGAAGATGTGTATGTGCTTGAGCAGTAAAGGCAAGGACATAACTACTGAGGAAGATGTGCAGGAGAGGAAAAGAAAGCATAAAGATGAAATGAAAAGAAATCCAAATTTTGAACAGTGGAGCCCCAAATCAAGGAATATCATCCAATATTCCTAGAAGTCCTACAATGAACATAACACTGACAGGAACAAACTGTACAACTCTGTTGAATGGAACAAGCATGAGAAGCAGGAAAGCATGAGGAGAATCTATAGACAGCAGAAAAGAGAGGAAACACTTCTTAACATGAATGCACCTGAGCCCTGCAGATACATTCTCAAGCCAATCAACTACTTTATAAGACAAAAGTAGAAGAAAGAAGAAGCTGAGGCAAGGGAAACCAAGAAAGTCAAGAATACTTGGGGTGTAGTCATAAGGGATAGGGATGATGTAGCCTAACTTGTCAAAACTTTAATTTCTCATCTATATATGTGAAATTTTGGAATGTTGCTCTAACTGTGTTATTCTTGATTTTATTATATATGTTGTTCATCTGCATTAGAGTTTCTGACTTCTTCAAAAAGGAAGAGATTGTTGAGAAAATTGCCCACATTGTTCCAGATTTGAAAAAGTCCTCTCAATGGAGATGAACACATAATGCATTTGATAAGAATGGATGTGTAGATTTCAGGAAAATAAAATTACTCGAAGTAAAATATCGACTAGATGACCTGCCGACAAAGTCTCGATGTCAACTAGACAAGGTACTGGCATGATCTATGTCGACTGGATGATCTGCAGACATTCATGAAGTCTTTATCGACTAGAAGATTCATATCGACAAGACATCAGAACGATCGTGCAGAACTATCAAGATGATTCAGGCTGATGAAATGAGAATGCAAAGAGTGTGCAAATTCGACTAGACGTCAAGTTGTTCGTACAGATGAATCAAGACGATTCGTGTAGATGATAAGAATGCATAAAACTGTTAAGTGCAAAATCATTTAGATCATCTACACGATCGTGCAGAATAGTCAAGACGATTCGACCAGATATTCCTTAAAACTGAAAGTCGTCTTGAAGAAAGAAGCAATTCAACTGATCATCTATAGATTCGACTAGATGTTCATAATTCGACTGAACAAGAAGAATTCGACCAGATGTGTTTGATTCAACTAGAATGAAATGTGAAGAAGGAATTCGACTGAACAAGAAGATTTCGATCAGACATTTAATCGAATCGCGCGACAGACCTATATTCAAATTAAAGCGCGGTTTTGGCGTTATCTCATTTAATGTCACCGCGGATTGGCCAATTAGACTTTTCCTTTAAGGAAAGAGATTTCTGACATAAAGTCAGTCCGAGATTCGACCGTTAAGTATCTTGGTCTTGTAAAAGGAAGACGTCGTGAACAGCAAACCCTAATCCATGAAAATAACGTTTGAGCTTTCCTCCATCATCTTGCAATTCAATCAAAAAGCTCAAGATCGGAGAAGATATACTTTGAAGCTAATCACTTGATTCTCCAAAAGAAAAATCGATTCATCCTGCTGATTTAAAAGTTCGATCATCTCTCAGCAAGAAGAAGAATCTTCAACAGTGCAGAGGAAACATTCACTGAAGAAAATCTTATCAAAGACCAATGCAAAAAGATTTCAGAAGAAGCCACTTCCTCAACCAGCTCAAGAAGACTCAAGTTATTCAAGATAAAGTATTTTGAGTCTAAAGAACTTCTGTAACAACTTATCCTTTCTTCTGTAGGATTTCTGAGGAAATCTGAGTGTAAGGTTCTTTGTGACCTTAGTGTAAGGTTCAGTTTGAACCTGAGGTAGGGAACAAGGTGTGTTCCTGAGGTAGGAGTCCTTGACTCTGAGCTGTAAGATCTGAGGATCTGAGTATTTGGAGGGGATTGCTGAGGCTAGCACACTACTAGATAGGCGAAGATGGACAGTGGACTACCCAGTGACATATTGTCTTGGGGAACTACTATAAATTGTTGTGTGCTTGTGTTGTGTGTTTGACTGTGCTGTGATTTATTTTTAATTCCAAAAATAACTATACAAATCATAAACACCTATTCACCCCCACCCCTCTAGGTGTGTAGACTACCCTAAACTTACAGATAAAATGATAAGATTTCGATTCAGGTGTCCATAGGGACTCCATGCTTGTTCGATAGCCAAGAATCAATATGATGTGCACATGCCAAGACACCTAAAAAATTTAAGTTACCCTTAACCATGTCAAATGAATGAAACGCAATGAAAGATTAAAAAAAAGATGGAAAGTAAAGAAGATGATGTTAGTAATTTTCTGATAAAAAAAGAATCGAGATTAATGTTATTATAGATACATTTTATATTGATTATAATGCAATACTATGGTAATGTTGTTGCTTAATTGAAGATCAACGTTAATTTCTTAGTGCTTATTACTTCATGTCATTACATATATGTTTCATTTTATCAATATTTTCTGCATTTCTTATATGATTTAACACTAACATTTCATTGATTTTGCAAGCAATTAAATATGTTCGATCTCACTTAGTCATTGTGACTAACTATTCTATATTAAAACATTTTAAGAACAGGAAAAGGGAGAGGAAGAAATTACTAGTAAACTGTCAGAAAAAGGGTGACGACAAATGAAGGAACATAAATATCGGCTCTGGGTCAAGGTCATCACGGAAGCGCTAGAGAAGATGGATGAACGTAATACGGGGAAAAAAGACCCAAAGTGATAGGCTTAGGGCTCGTAGTTTAGTCGTAGAGTCTGGTGGCATGGAGTAAAGTCTAGTAAGTTATGGATGTATCATAAGCCCCTACTTTTGTATTGTGTATTCAAGGGCGCGCGCACACACACACACACACATATATATATATGTGTGTGTGTGTGTGTGTGTGTGTGTGTGTGTCTACGATGTTGTAATCTAGAACAATTTTAATATTAATGCTAGATTATTTCACTTTACATTTTGCGGTGCTCAGTCTCTTGATGTAGATATAATAATTATGTTGCACAACATAATACTAGATTGATTCAAATTAAATTATTTTATGCCAATCCCTGCCTCTAATGACGATCAATGTTTTCAATTGGGGTGGCCTAGGTGAGCCGTTACAATTTAGTGGTATCAGAGTGAGGTTTAGGTCAATTGGATGATGTGTGCACTTAATGAACACATTGAGTCATAAACTCAAAATGCATCCTTAAAGTGTTAAGAATTTTAACTCGGGATTTTTGCAGGAACCCTCGAGAGTTTGCATGAGTAAAAGACGTACGAGAGAGTTCGAAGTACCCGAAGTGGGCAAGAAGTTGTCAGACAGAGATCAAGAAGGAGGCCAGTCAAATTTACTAGTGACAGAAATTGCGCGTGCCTTGGCCGATGCAATCAAAATGATAAAAAATACTTCATTCAGTAGTCAACCTCAGGTTCAAGTTGATAATTCTGCTGTGTTGTTAAAATTCAATTATAACACTAGCACCAGTGCATTTTAATTCAAATGGAATAATCATACTTCCATGAGGTGTGAGCAATGCATGCTAAATTTCCTTGAGGACTATTCTATTTTCATGATGGTTTTATTTTCAAGCCTGTAACAGAATGCTGCGGCAAGCAGTTTTGAGGCATGCTAGAGAACCTGTTTCATCAGGGTATACTAGATTATTCAATTTGCCGAACATCAATCATGGATTTAAAACTATACAACAACACTCCAGCCTTTATCCAGTGTTGTGTGTCCACACATCCACCTAAGCATTCTCATCTCCGCAACTCCCATTTTTTGCGCATGTACACAATTCACTGCCCAACACTCAGAACCATAGAGCATCGATGGTATAATTGCAGTACGATAAAACTTGCCTTTTAAGTTTGGTACTTTACGATCACATAAGATCTCTGACGCACCTCTCCAATTCAACCAACCTACTTGGATTCTATGTATCACATCTTTATCAAAATCATCTTTTTGAACTATCGATCCAAGATATTTAAAGAACTCATTGTGGGAAATATCTTGATCACCCAACTTAATAATGAAGTCAAATGTCCTTCTTGCACTGCTAAATTTGAGCTCCATATACTCTCTTTGCCCTTCTCAACTTAAAACCTTTCTCTTCTAAAGTGTCTTGCCAAGATTCAAGTTTCGCGTTTACACGCTCGCGCGTCTCATCGACCAAAACGATATCATCTGCAAACAATAAACACCAAGATATTTCTTGTTGGATATGTCCAATGAGCTCATCTAAGATAAGGGTAAAGAGATAAGGGCTTAAAGCTGAACCTTGATATAAGCCAACAGTGATAGGGAAATTAAAAAAATGGATTTAAAACCATACTAAAAAAAATCGCTCGAGTAAATGCATGTTGTCTACATATCAACAGCATCAATAGGCTTATCCCAATTATTCAGATTAATATTAAATCCTCATTTTCTAGTCCTTCCTGGTGATTGTTGCAGAAGGTATTTGTTAAAATATAAGAAAAGAAATACTTGGTGTAATTTATTCATCCTTCAAAGGGGCATTATATAGGACAAACAAAGACTATTAAACTTAAAACTACGGTGTGAGACAAAACCCCAAACACACTTAAAGACTCTTACTAATAACTTCAACACTCCTCCTCAAGCTAAAGGGGAAGCCTCCAGCTTGAAAACATCATAAAAAGAAAGGTATTGGTGATAGACGATGTGAGATAAAACAACAGACGAGCCATTGGGGGAAATTCCAAACCGGGGAATCAAATTGGGGACATAGACACACGATGTAGACCCACACATGACGCAGTACCCACACACGATGTGTACTCGCTGGAATCAGGTCAACCAACAAAGACCATAATACACATACCCAACAGGGAAGAAAAATTGGGGAGACACAAACACAAGAAATAAGCCTAGAGGTCGTGTGTGACTAAGGCAAGAGTCGGGAAAATATCATCTGAGTCGTCTTCGTCACAAACACTCCTCCACATGTGAAACACGTGCATGAAGAAATAAAACACACTATAAATCTAAATAGTAGGAGAACAATACAACGTAAAGACTGATAAAGACATTAAAAAATGACCAAAAAACATCAGCATCGACAAGAGATCAGCACCCCGAATGGGGTAAAATCAGATGGAATTAGTCGAGGAATAGCGGCAAGCGGAAGAACGACAGTTGATGGAAGAGTGGGATCCACATCTCCGGTTGAATCTGCAGAGAGGACCAGAGGAACTCGTCGACAGGATCAACAAATGAAGGCCCAACAGGATCAGCAGTGACGACGAGCTCATCGATCAAGAGCTGTAGACAGGATGCAGAGGGGGAACTCGACGAGATCAGCAGAGGAGAAGCCTTACTGGATTGGCAGAGGAGAAGCATTGTCGAGCCCAGAAGCAATCCGACAGAAAGTGACACAGAAGCGGAAACGCTCGACGAGGAGCAGCGACGAGTACTCTGTCGACGGGATCGAAGGACAAGAGCAGCAGCCGCACTTGACGACGGGATCAGCAGAGACACCCTCCTCGTCGAGGGGATCAAAGACCGCTCCCGCCGACAGAATCAGGAATCAATCTCATCGACGGAAGCGGAAGTTGGACTGCTCGACGTGAGCGGAAGAAGGACGTGTCAATGAGAATGAGAGGAATCAATCGATAGCACGAGCGGAAGCCACCGAGAAAATTAGGTCTCCAACAATTAGTACGACGAAATTTCAGGGAGTCAATTCCTGCTCTGTTACCATGTTGAAATATAAGAAAATAAATAATGTGTAATTTATTCATCCCTCAAGAGACATTATATAGGTCAAACAAGGACTATTAGACTTAAAACTACGATGTGGGACAAAACCTCAAACACACTTAAAAACTCTTACTAATAACTTCAACAGTATTAAACTTATTATGTTAGAACCTTTTCGCCATGCTATACCTTTAGTCTGTCCCTTCTAAATCATTAAAAAAACTTGATCTATCAGTTTTATGGATGCATTTTCTACTATTTTTAAGAGATGTTACTGTGACCATCCACTTATATAACCATTCCTATAGTGACCTTCATTGTTTGAGCACACATCTATCTTAACATTCTCATTTGCCTCCACATGTTCTTGTTTGAACACATTCTTATTTACTGTTGCATATTTGGTGAACAAACACATTATTTGAGATATTAATTCATACAAGTTTGCTAATTAATTGCTATATTTGCGGGACTTGGGCTCTGTTTGGCTCCACGTTTTTGGAGTGGTGTGCCGCCAATTTTTTCACCACCCCTCCAAACAGAAAAAAAAACTGGTGCAACGGTGGGAGTAGCCACCACTGGCGGGACGTTGATTTTACGCGTTCACGAGCCGCGAAAATTTTTCACAACTCGCAAACTGCGCTGCAGCACTGCTGCTCATGGCCGTTGACTCTCGTCCCCGTGAAATTTTCACGCCTCTCCATCCACAATTCTGGCATAACATTCGCCCTAACCAGCCCTCTTTTTATCCACATCGCTCGATCGCTTGTCTTCTTCTTCAACTCCACCCAGCTCCGCCAACTGTTCATCCATGTCCACCGGCATCTTCTTCCGAGCTACTTACCTTAAGCTTCAGCAGATCCACCATCTCCCAATCCGCCATCATATTCTGTAGTTGGGAGTCCTGGAGTTCTTGTTTGGCTCTGTTCATTTTCATCCTACTGATTACGATTCCTCCAGCCGGAGCAGAAGCAGAGAGAATGATCGGAACCTTGAAGCTCAATTTCAGTTGTCGGTAATTTGGATTTTTTACATTCGATGTTTTGCAAAAATAATCCCCGTGATCATTTTTTGCATTTAAATGAAGTTTCAACACAACTTTTCTTGGGACATTGTTTCTCGAAGGACTGTTCAAAGTTCTGTGTTCAAACTCAACAAGAAGACATGAAGGCGGTAAAGTTCTTCCTTTCTTTGTAACTGAACCGCATCTGTAGTATAAGCAGGAGTGAAGTGCTCACAAAATCTAACTCCTAATATAGTCGCTCGAACTCCGAAAAATATGATGAGACATTCAAGGATCCCTAGCACAATTCCAAAATGTGACGAGTGAGCTCGTAAATCTGGGTGGAGCTGCTAATCTGTGAGTATGTTTCACGTGTCCGAGTCCTAATCTCATAGGCTGAGTCCATAAGCATATAACTCTGATATACCTCCAGGGACATTGAATGGCGGAGCCAGGAGAAGACAAGGAAATCTCTGAATCCAAACGCTTCCAAGAGTGATCGATCTTGGATGGCTCCATGACAGTTCCATCAATGTATCCAAACAACTGATGACTACGAATCACATGTTGAGCAGTACGGGACCATTCGAGATAATTAGTCTCATCAAGTGGCACGGTAGTAATCTTCAATGAGCCGGTGTGGCCATGAGTCCTCTGAGGGTCACCCATTTGTGACATCATCACAATTGGCAAAGTAACAGAAGAATCACCCATGTTGGAACAAATTAATGGGAAGAAGAATACCCACTCTAGGTCAACAATGGACAATCAACAGAGATGGGCTGAGAAGGGAAAGAATTTTAAATAGTAAGCTTGATATGACCTTGAGAAAGTAGCAGGAACTAGCGACAATCAGACATCGTAAAAGAAAATCTTGGAATGGCTGAGAAACAAGGAAAAACAACAAATGGGCTGAGTAAGACTGAGCAAAAAACAGACGGCCGAGAAAAACAGCAGACGACTGGCGGAAGAGCGCAGATCGTGGACACCAAGGATCAGATCTTGGTCGGCAGCGGCGGGAGAAACCTCAGACGGCGGCAAGAACCATTCGAGAATGAGCAGGAGTCGACGGCGAGGTTGTCAGCGTCATCAGGGATCGTTGGCGACAACACCCTCAGTGAGCAGCGACGGAGAGAGCCGGTTATGGCACGTGCGGGCTCGACCTCAGATTCGAGCCCGCAATGCGGACACCTTCAGCCGAGCAGATGAATGATAAGCGAGCGGATCTCTGATACCTAACGGCGACTGGAACAGACGAGCGATGCAGACGCTGTGAGAAGCGAGCGAAGAAGATGACGCGCGATAACAAGAATGCGAGATAGGGACCCAACAAGAGCACTAGAAAACCTCGCTCTGATACTAAGTAGAAAGTAATAATATGATAATCATCAATAATACTAGCTTATACTGGTATACTCATACATATACATGAGTAAGGACCCAAAAAGACTAAATTACCCTTAGCGGGTATTACAAACACGACTTGATAATAAAGCCCAATTACAACTCTATGCAATATTCATCCATATATTCAATAATAAAAGATGAAAACACAATACGAGATACAAACAAGATCTGTCGGCGAATAATGGAGGGCAGATGTCGCTAGTAGAAGGCGACTTTGGCGGAAGGAAGCGGGGGGAATGGAGCGATGAGTTACAACGGGTAGAAGAGTGGAGCGGGCAGCACTGGGCTGATGCAGGGAGTATGTGTAAGACCCGAACCCGATCGTATATAAATATTGTATTATATTTTGAAATATAAGAAATAATATTCCCCTATGATGAGAAAGAGAGATTCAGTGCCGATTCGACGTCGCACGTTTAATTTTTAAGTTCGAGCTTTTTCGAATATTTTGCGACATTCGTTTCGTTTTGTTATTTTATTTGCTTTAATTTATGATGGTGGTGGCTCATGGAATTATTTATGTAGCTGGTTTGGCTGGTTTGATTGTGGTTGGGTGAGTCATGTAGCTGGTTTGGCTGATTTGGGTTCATTTTGATTAATTGCTAGGCTGGTTTTGGGTTGGCCAGTTGCTAATTAGGCTTATGTGTTAATTAAATTACCTATGTTTTATGTGAGGCGGTGGAATATGTCGGCTGTTATATCCTATCCCGCTGGCTCTCTCTCGATATTTTATTCTCACCGTCTGGAGTTCGACGGGCTGAGCAAAGCTAGGGTTGGCTGCACTCCTCCTTCCTAAGCCACGATTCCCTCTCCTCCTTGGTCGTCGGTGCTGGGAGAAATCGAGAAGCCTGTTGCTGTCTTCTTCTTGCATCTCTGCTAAATGGGTTGGTCTTGTGCTTGGCCGACAGTTTTGGGCTTCGACCCTTGCATTGTAACCACTTCTTCTTCCTATCCCCCTCATTCTTCTCCTTCCTAATTGTTGAAGTTTAGCTGTTGGACTATGATTTGATATTAGGTTTTTTTTTGGGGAGGGGGCTTTTGAGTTGATCTCTTTTGGTCTTGGTTAGCTCTTGGCTGTTGGGCTGTTGGGCTGTTGATTTGATTTCTTTTGGCCTAGCTATTTGATTGATTAGCTGTTGGGCTATGATTTTGATTGATTAGCTCTTGGTTGCGGCCTTGTTCCGTTGGATTGTTGGCTGATGTACTGATTATTTGTTGGTCGGTTGTTTCCCTTGGGCTTTATGTAGTGTTGTTGTAGTTGGCTGGATGTTTGCTTGAGGGTTGTCTTGACTGTTGACTGATTTTGAGAACTGTTGATGGCTCTTGTTGGCTTTTGTTGCTTGCCATTGAGCGCTTTAGTTGGCTGTCTTTTAGTGGTGTTTTAGCTACCATTTAGGCTGCTATTTGGGTTGCCTTTGCTAGCTATTGTGGGATGCCTTCTTTGGTTCTTATTGGCCACATAAGTGGCTGATTTTTGAAATGTGTCGTGGCTGAATTCTGAGTTTCGTAGCACCTAAAACCTGGTTTTTACGGGTTCCTTTCGAGTCAATAAGTTTGTCCTTCCCTAGGCAACTCCTATAGGTCGTAGTTGTGGCCGTCTTAGGAGTCCGTTCGTAACTATTTAACGACGCAACCCTAAAGTAAATGATTTACTTGATACTGTAGAAGATGGCGTCCGGCGATAGATGCGACGAGAACCCTATGAAGGACAAGGGCAAAGAAAAAGCTGCGGTGAGTCCTTACTGCTTTGATTACGTTTACATTTGAATATTTTGACTTACGAGCATGTAGAATTACTTTACTCTGAGCTATTTCTTTGCATGAACACTAACTATGAATTGCATTGAATTAAAGAAATTCGAAGATTTGGAATCACTGAAAATATGAAATCGCTAAAAGGCTAAACATGGATTAGCAAGCGATAAAATCTCTGAGGAGAAATTAATATAATTATTTCCTATATTTTATTAATTGAATATAAAATATTTTCGAATAAGAAATTGAAAGTGCGTCGATGCATCGAAGCACTAAGGGTCATCCTTGTAAGGGGGTACAGCTTCAGACTCCTACACATAGTAGGGGGCTAGATCTCCTACGGAAATTGATACTGAAATGTCCAATCTAGGAGGCGTGGAAGCTTGTTGCGTTGTTGAGCACCCTAGAGCGAACATTGATTCGACGGGCTCAGATGTTTGATTTTAGAATAACCCTCAATATTTCGAAAGAATGAAAAGTAATATGAAGATCTTGAATTGAATACGAAAATGAACAAGAATGACACATAAGAAAATTGATATCAGAAATAGTTTATTTATGTTGTACTAGCTCACTGTACATGTTTACTTTATTTCATGTTCTACTATACATGTTCATACAGAAATATATAACTGTCTATTGTTGCTGACTCTTCGTGTTTGCATGTAGTGCGGTCGAAGGTAAGGAACTCACTTAGTTTTCTAAACTAACTGGTTGTCAATCTTATTTTTAATGATCAGGCCGCCAGCGTGCTAGACCCTGCTAGGAGGATACCTACGAAGGCAGAGAGGAAACAGAGGGAAGACGTGGCTCGAGCTCGGGTTAGAGTTTATTTCAGTTTGTTGTAGATTTCATCTCAGTCTGTACACATATATGTCGTAGTGTGTACTTCAGTTGTTTTGGTTTTCCTTGTACTCTGGACATGATGTATATTAATGAAATGAATAAAAAGTGTTTTATGTCTTCTACTGGTACCACTCTTGTGATCCACTTAGCTGCATTATTTAATTGTGCAAAACCTGCTCAGAAGAAAGAAAGTTTTAAATTGTGGCGGATTTCGGGCTGTTACAGTAGGTGGTGTTGGGGGCTGGAAACAAGGAAACGGTAGTGTAGATGGTAAGCTAGGAGGAGCAGTGGTGCTGGTAGGGAGCAGGGAGGGTCGGCGGCGCTAGTTGAGAGTAGGTATGAGCGGCGGTTTGCGAGTGGGAGCAGGGAGAGGAGCATGCGGTTTGCAGGACGAGTCAGGGAGGAAGTGTATGGTTGCAGCAGAAGTTGGAGAGGAAGAGTGCGGTTTGAGGCGCGAGCGGGCGGGAGCGGGCGGGAGCGGGCGGAAGCTTGAGGTTTGCGGCAGGAGCGGGAGAGAAAGGTGGATTAGAGTGGTTAGGGTTATGGGGCGAAAACAAGGAAAATAACTGGGAAGTCGCACCCCGGGATTTCGCAGCACCGCACCACGATCTGATGTCGACTCTGGTTTTTTCACAAGGCTAACAATGCCCTCCAATGGCTTCCATCGCCCCTTATTTGTCGTAAAAGAGGGCTAGGGCACCCCACGCGAACTGCTATGATTGGTCGTTATGCCCGGTGTCCAATTACTACTAAATAATATCCAAAAAAAAACATAAAATAGGAAAACGGCGCTACAGATGCGCCCATGATCTCGGATCACTTATCCGATCAACGCCTCATGCGCGAGTACACATAAGTGGTCTGATCTTCATTGTCAATCCTATGGCTGATCCCCATCACAATGGTACATATTTATAGATTAAGTAGACGGAAATCAATGGCGGCTTCAAAAATGAAGTGGATTACAGTCAGAGGTCAACAAGATCAATCTAGTAGTAAAATGGCCTGTTCATAAAAACAGTCCATGCACAGAATTTAACCGATAGTTACTTGACAGTACTGGATAATAGCTATTTACTGTTCAGTCTGAGCATAAAGAAAACTATAGATCAAGAAATTAATAAAAGAACTAGTTAAGACATCATTAAATAGTTAGCATCATATTAATCATGATTCATGTACCTATGAATTCCCCTTTTTCAAGAGAAAGAAGGGGACAGAAAGAAGCGCGGATGCTATGCAGCCTTGGAGCAAGCTTGAGTGAGCATAAAAGAGTCAGATAGCCTTTAATTTCCAAGGCTACACTGCATGAACCAGCATTCAGTTTAGTAAGTAGTACTATAGAACAATAAGAATAACACAGGATATGCACCAAAATTAATAACCTGAAGAAACAAAGATTTCCATCTTGAGCACACACAAGAAGCACAGGACACCGAGCTACCAAAGAAAATGTACGATACTGTACAGTCGTAATTAAAGATTTGCTCCTCATGCTCCTATTTTTATGTGATCTGGATATGGATCCTGTATGGGAGTTGACGCTAACAGTGTATATGCAACCCTGTAATTTTCATTCAATTTTTTTTGCAATACTCTGGATGATTATTAGTTCATGCAAGAGTTCTAAGTTGATAACAAGACAGACCTGTGCATCTCCGGAGAAAATAAGTTGTCCAGTATGATCATTGTCCATAGCTGTCAACCCATTCTCGAAGTAAACTTTGTTAATAACTCGGCCAATGCTAAAGTTGATCACCTGAAAAAGCAAGACATATAAATGATTGAAAAGCCAACACAGACTGATCAATAAAAAAGAGAACAGAAACAAAATAACTTCACGAAATATAAGAACAAAACTTCAAGGCGCGTAATTCTGCAATGTTCCATATTCTAGCATAAAATGGGTCTCTTGATATTAATGGAATATCAAGATTTCTTGGAATATAACCACATGTAATTGTATATAAACTTATAAAGGGGTTATATACGTTACTATAGATCTTAATAGAGGGGCAACTTAAAATTAAAATGAAGTAAAAAAAACATAAGTGAGATATGATGGTTACACTGATTTCCTTATTTGCATTGCCAACTGAAAGCAAGTTGTTATTTACCTGAGATGAGTAAAAACAAGCTCTGGATGAACATCATATCAAAAATAAGTTAATAGCAAAAGCTAACAGCATGATAAGTTCCAAAAATAAAATCCCAGCATTTTTTTCAGTATAAAAAAATTGACTTCATATATGTTTCTTTAAAAAAAAATCATTGTTAAAAAAAACATAGATCGGTCCATTATATAACTGCAAAATAATTGAAACCAGATATACTTCTTCAAAGGAGAACTTGTATTATTTGCATACAGCAAAATAAAATCACAGAGGAACTGATGTGTGTTCCCTTCCTAGTAAGGTTCATATTTACAACGATTTAGTAAAACAAATGGGAGCAGAACCCCATAACTTAATTCAACTATGTCAGTTTTATGTTAAATGTTCGCATTGCTTTAACGGAAGTATTGGAAGTAGTCCACCGTCGTCGTCATCCTCATCGGTGCCATTGTCATTAGCCTTTAAACCAGTATACCAGGTGACCAGGTCAGCAAAAGCAAGTAAAGATGTAATCAACAAATGATTTTTTTGTTTCCTAGAATCATTGTGATAAAATTGCTTTGGCTCAACCTCCTTCCACTCTCAACCTCACAACATCAATCATGGTTCAACAACCCAAGAACAGCAAGACCTTCATGGCTACAGTTAACAACTAAATAACTGTAACTATTTAATGCTTTAGAAAATGTAAATTTCATACCAACTAGTGCAGCAAGTGTTTCCTCCATATTATTTCGTGTTTTGACATCTGGTATTTCTCTTTGTTAAGGGAGAAATGCTTCTTTGATTTTTAATCTTTAAAATGTCTCTCCACCAAGTTATAATTTTTGTACAGAATGCAGCAAATCATAGGAAATCTGATTTTTGTTCTAATATAAATATCATTCATAATACACAAGGACTGACTTGAAAACTAATTACTATTGTATTTTCTTGCTTATTCAGATTTAAGTATGGAATACTGATGTATTTAGATGCAGTAAAAACAGAAAAAAGAACAAGACAAACTCCAAAGAAAATGAAAAATACTAGTCAATAAAAAACAATATAATTGCATCCTTACTGGGTGAAACCGTATGCATAATTGAGAGGATGTCCCATAAATAACTCGAATACAATGACCTTTAGAAATCTCCCAGACTCGAACAGTTTTATCCACCGAAGATGAAGCAATGTACTGATTATTTGATGAAAAATCAAAATCTGTAATCCAGTTAGTTATTCATGTATCATGACTATGTAAAATATGGACTAATGCTACAATGAGAGAATAATAATGTCACATAGCACCGGTAGAATTGCAGAAAAATATATTCCTATATAAAATTTGAAGCTAATATGAATAAATCCTACAACCTAAGAAGAAATAAAGGAATAGAAGCGAAAAACAAATTAGCCCGTTAAAGTAGCATACATGAAAAGGAACAATACTTTATCCTGCCAGCAAAGTACAGCTACCAAGCCAAAGCGGCAATAAGATGATTAAGGCTTCGTTTGGGGCGGCGTTTCGCCGCCCCGTTTTGGGCAAACGCCGCCGGAAGGCGGCAAAACAAATGCCGCTCCGGCGGCGTTTCGCCCGTTTCCGCCCGCCCGCAAGAAGCCGCAAGAAGAAAACGCGGCGGTTCCAGCTGCCGCCTCCCCCCTCCGGTTCCATCCCCGCGGTTCCATCCGCCGTCTCCGCCCGCCCCCGCTGCGCCAAACGAAGCCTAAGAGTATTTGACTTTACTTTTGACTCACTGTACAATGATGTCATTAATCTCACAATTTTCCTAATTCTGGATTCAATTAGACTAATAGATAAATAAAAATAACTCATCACATTTCAATATATTAATTAGCTTTTATCACGTAATCACCGTGCAAGGATTGTGAATCCTCCACTCTCAGAGGAGATTTGAAGCCATGGAAAACTACTTTGTCCTGTTGGAAAACAACTTGATCTGAGAATCTGAGATCGATGCAGCCTAGGATTGACGCCTCCTTTGCATATCTACTCTCGTCACTGCTTATGTCAGCATGTCTTCACTGCCGTTGCCCCTCTAGTCGATTCGGTGCCTTCAAAAATCAGCGACCCCCAATATTTCTAACACTGAGAGTTGTTCCACCATCGACATTATCATTCAGCATGCTTTCATTGTCATTGTTCTTTCGACGGTGAGTGTTGAATTACACACTCAGCTGCTGCGTTGTTGTGCACTGGTTTGAGCTCACGCTAGTTGTAACAATTAGAAATAGGAACAATAACAACCATCGGCAATTGAAATGTGAGGATGGGTCTTTCTAAAGCCTCCAATTGAGATGGTTTGAGGCCTATTGCAAAAGGAAAGACACTCGGAATTGGTGTTGAAAATGCTACGGAAAGTCTTTGGGTCTAGCGAGGTGTGGGGTACAATAGAGGATAACAAAATAATTAGAGGCAAGGTGTTATGAGTCTGGCCCATAACAGCGGTAGAGCCGCCGAAGGATGGTCGGAGGCGGAGGATACTGTGGAGCCGGAGCCACGACTGCCTATGCGGGGTGTGCTCCAGAGAGAGAGGGCTACCACAATCTCATTCAAGACAAGGGAAATAGATTACTTCTTGCATGTCATTCCACTAGCCCAATGGGGCTTTAAATAAGAGATACAAGAGACATAAAAGTAACCAAGTCCTAACACTTAGACTTACTTAAATATGTGACATAAAAAACAATAATAAAAGGATAATAAGAACTAGGACCGGGGCCCATAAAATTTCACCCCTTCTTGCAATCGAGCTTGCCCTCAAGCTCGAGCGTGGCTCGTACGGTGCGATCTTTGAGTTCCTTAACTTCGCGCCAAAACAATTCCTTGTAGCGGTAGGACAGAGCAGATGTGTCATCGGGATGAGAGGTCATGGAGAGCTCACAGATGTCATGGCAGATGACACTGTTTTCTGAGGGCTCTGAGGAGTAGGGCGACTTGGTAGCCACATAATGATGACTATCTAGCGAATGTGGACTGCTAGGTAGACCACTGATCCAATGGAACGGGGACCAAGGTGGTCATGCGTGGTGGAGCCAGTAGGGTGGTACTCGCAATTTAGGGGGGGCTCGAAGATAGCAAAGATTGGGGGGGAGAGGGTGTTAAATTGAGGTGGCTGGAAGAACGAATGACACGGGGCTCAAAGCCAATGAGATCAGCGGCGGGGACAATGACAGTTGTGTCTAAAGAAGGCTCACAGGAGTAGGCGACGACATGGGTTGCGTTGGAACAATCATCGGGCTCGGTGGTTGCGCAGAGATCGGATGACGAGAGATCGAATTCACAAAAATTGATGAATTGGTGAGTGCGGCAGGGGAGACCTAGTGTCGGGCGTGAGCTTCTTGGTGTCAGGCTTCAGTGACAGCATAGGACGCCATAAGAATGCGCATCTAATCCTGAAGTTCAATCAGCTTGAAGGAAAAATCACTCTTACTGAAGTAATGAATAATTAATAAGGTAACTGATTGATTAAATAATAAATGTTCTGGACGTAGGCGGCTAAAGGCACAGGGCTCCAAGAAAATAAATCGCGGGGTGGGCGGCTCGAAGGAAAGGCGTGGGGCTTGATAGAGGCTCTATGATGTTGGTGTTGGCAGGGCACAGTCACAAGTATGGAGCTCGATCGCTTTCAGGAGATGAAAGACGCGTGAGCGTTCACGTCGACAGGGAGGTACGGTCACTGGGAAGAAGCTAACACTCGACACAGGATTCGATAGCAGTGCGGCACAGGGGTCTCGATGTCGTGCGTTGTCAATGGTTCATTGCGTCGACGTTGAAGGAGCCAACGAGGGGGGTGACAAGGGTTGCACTCCTTTTCCCACTGTGGAAGCCAGCAAGGGCAGCGCACCGTGCGTGGAGGCCATCGAGGTCTTCAAAAGAGTGGACGACGATCTGTAAGCTGGAACAGAAGATCAACGAAAAGTCTGCATAAGTCCAGGCCTGGCGGGAGGTCGGAACTGAGATTGGCTTCATCGTTGCATACAAAAATAAGACGTTGTGTCGAAGGCGAAGGAAGGCCTAGCTCTAATACCAAGCTGTTATGGGCAAAGCCCGTAACGTTGGTAGAGCGTCGGAGGATGGTCGAAGGCGGAGATGACAGAGGCGGAGGATACTGTGGAGCGTAAGCGGGGTGTGCTCAGAGAGAGACAAAGATACCACAATCTCTTTCAAGACAAGAGAAATAAATTACTTCGTGTATGTCATTCCATTAGCCCAAGGGGCGCCCTTAAATAAGAGATACCAGTATTTGTTATTCTCAAACTAGGATGTATCGAAACATGTCCAACACATATTTTAGTAGTTTAGAGGAAAATTGCTTTTTATTTGTTTCTTAGGGAGCTTCAGAAAAATTTCTAGTGTATACTGTGGCTCTCAGACATAATTCATCATGATGAATGGAATCAGCTTTTTGTAGAAACCAATGGGTCTCAACTGATTCAAAGACATTTTAGCCAATGGGAACAAATAAAACTCATAAGGACAGGCTTAAAGAAACATAAAACTCCAGTACAGGACAGCGCAGATTCAGCATTTTTGAAAAATTCATCCAATGTCAACTTAGGAGCTTAGATCTAAGAACTAATGCAACGAAAATTTTAGAAGTATGTAAATCAGACAGAGCACATCAAAATAAAGCAATGAAAAAGTAGCAGCTTCAAGAATCTCAAAAAATAATGCTTCATTCAACAGAAAAAGGTTGAAACTAACATAGTTCAGTCTAACCTGTGATGGCTTTTGAATGCCCGTTTAGATATTGAATTACTGAAGGCGGCTCCGACACATGACAAATGGTCAGACTTCCATCAGACGCACCATATGCAAGTAAATCGGAACTCATATGCCCAAATTTTACGATGGTCACTGGGGAAAACATTAAACTATTCAATGTCTTTTTGAAACTTCCCTTTTCATTGGATAGTAGTATAAAAACAAATATATAAACTAACTTCTTTCCCATTTAATTGCAATAACCTGAAGCTTTACAGTTGTCAAAGATGCAATGCATCCCAACAAATGAATATGCAGGCTGAACAAACTGAAACTGGTGACCAGAATCATTTGAACTGAAACTTGAACGGTGGTCAGATGAAAGATTGAAACCTCTCAAATCCTACAATGAAAGTAAAATCTTAAATAAAATTCTATGTTTGACGTAAGTTCATAGCTATAATTTGTATCAAATTTTGAATAGCTTGATTCAGTCCCCATACTTTAGACTTGAAGATACAAATAGTACAAAATATTAATCTGCTTTAAACACTAACAAAATTCATGAAACCTCTCATATGAAAAGGTAGCCGCTATCTGAGATTCTCACTCCTAGTCTTTATTTTGTGAGATTTTCATAGAAATATAATTTAATTGAAAAGCTATTATTATCTCTAGTGAGTGCGCCATGTAGTCTATTTTTTTCCACATATCTATGTGCACATAGTAGATATTTGACCTAATAGTCTATTCAATTGTATTTTAGAACCTCTTCCGATGACCATTCAGCCAATTAGTCATGAAAAATACATATTGATAATTACAATTCGAAATGGACAACTATTTGGATAAGAACCATTCTAGGACAACTGAAATTGGCTAGAGTGTTTGTAATTAACTGATTGTGAATATATATATATATATATAAGCATAGAAAGGGTACAAATCCAAAATGAACAAAAACCAAAATTTTACCAAAAAAGATAAAATTCTGAGCTGCTCTCAAATAGAACCAATAGATTTCAAAAAGAAAGCAGTAATAGTTAATAAGCCTATATGAGCATGCGAATGAAAAGTGGCATTATTGGTGTAATTAAACGAGCATGAAATGTGAACAAGCACAACAAACGTTGTGCTTAAGGCAAAGGCCGCAAGGCATGCATAAAAAGGGTACAAAATCAAAATGTCCCAAAACCAAATTCTCACAAAAAAGAAAAAATTCTGAGCTGGTCTCAAATAGAACCAATAGATTTCAAAAAGAAAACAGTAAAGTTAATAAGCCTACATGCATGTGAATGAACAGTGGCATTATTGTGTAATTAAACGAGCATGAAATGTGAACAAGCACAACAAATGTTGTGCTTAAGGCAAGGCATGTATAGTGAAGATGTCATCACAACCGAACAGTGGAATGCAAAAGAGAATAGATATACAAACCCGGCTAGAACTTCGACTCTCTGTGTCAAAGAAAATAGACTGGAGTCCTGAGGCCAAACGCTCACTGAAATGATCCCATTACCGTGACGTTAGAATTGTTAAACAGAAGAAAATGATAGAAATTTCAAAAGAAAATAAGTACTGAGAGTATGAGGGTTATACAATTAGAAGAAGAAAAAAAGATTCTATGCCTAGAACACTCTGACTGATGTTTTGAAGAAGGTGAATTTAATATCAAAAGTGATGGGGATCAGACTGTCTATTCCCGCCGACCACGGACCCAGTGACGATCGGGACCGCTCATCTTGAGCGGGTCGCCGATTGTAACATTTTTCGTTCATTGCATTTTTAATTTTACTGTGTAATTTTGTTTGTTTTAAGATAGGCAACGAACGGAGGATCATGACCGTTCGTTGCCCCCCCCCCCCCACCCCACCCACACACACATAAGTCTATATATAGAGGTAGAAGACACTAAAGCGAGGGTATTGAAAGTTGAAGCCAAGAAGCATAGCTTTTGAACAACCGGTGCTGAAGTCGGAACCTCTCCAAGTGCGACGCTTTGGCCTCCCCTCTTCCCTTGGCCGTTGTCCATACCCCTCCCCTTCGCTCTCCAAACCGAACCTTCCATCACCCCCCAACCGGCCACATATCCCATCCTTCCTCCCACAACTGACAGCCCCTTCCCCGCCCACCACCTCCACTTTCCGGCAGCCCAAACCAGCCCCCCTACCCACCGGTCAACCACCACCAAAATCTCCTCACAACTCCACCAAAACAGTCTCCTCTCACCTCCAAATTCTCCACGTTTCCGGTCTCCGGCAATTACCGGAAAACCTTCCTCAACCACCTATGGTGAACCTCCACCATCACCCTACAAGTTTCCTTCGTTTTCAGTTTTCCTGCGATCGCCAAAAAACACCTCCGGATACCACCACCACCGACTGCCTCTCCGGAGACCACCTCCGGCCAACTCCGGCCAGCCACCACCCCACTACCCCATAACCGCCTCCCCTACTATCTCACTACCTCCATAACTCCCCACTATCCTAAAATTACTCTCAATCACTCATCCTCCCCACTACCCCACAACCCCCATTCTCTCTCGCGTGGAGCCCCCATCCCTCGTTACTGCAGCCGTCCCACCCCCTCACCTCACCCCACTTCTCCCACAAACCGAGCCCCACTCCACTCCACCCATTCTCGTGGAACCACCTCCAACCGAACCCCCATTCCCAATCTCCTTTAGCACATTTCCCCTCTCCCGTGGAGCCACTCTTCACCCTGTCGAACCCCATTCCCCCACCCTCAATTGTCACGACCCTTACAGCCAGCCAGCCCATCAAATCCTCCCTCTCCTCCCTGCTTCCAGTCGCTGTCCAACCCCCTATTGTGTTCTCCACACAGCCGGCAGCACCCATACAGCCTCGGGAGCTCCAGGAACACCCCTACCGCAGGTCGGGACCTCAAGATCCTTCTCATCTGTGCTGTCCACCACTCTCCAGCACCTCTGTGTGATCTCCATACAGCCAGCAGCCCCCCTACAGCCCCGGAAACTACGGAAAGAGTCATACTGCCCGTTGTCCAGCTGTTCAAAGGTTCACCGGGAGCCTGAATTTCAGTACCACTACTTGTCCCCACTCCGGGAGATCCTCTCCAAGCCATCTACTACTACTACCGTGTGAGTTTATTTGTTTTTTATGTTAATTCTGAGTGTTGATTTCAGTGTTATTTCCTATTCAAAGAGTATGTCTTTTGTAATTGTTGTTTCAAACTCATGAATGATTGTGAGTTTCCATTTTACTAGTTATTTGAATTTTGAATACACTTTTGCATATACTCCGCCTCGTGTCTCCTTGTTCGTGTGTTTTATCTCTTGTGTCACAATTGTTAGTTTGATTTATAAATTAAAATTTATTGCAACTAATATTGCCGGAAAGTACGTTTGCATATAGTACATACCCCTAGCCCCTCTAAGACCTTACCCTGCATCAAAAAGGCCAATTGAAGCATAACATAAAATGAAAAAAATTCACCAACAGTCATTATCACTTTCCTCCTTTTTTGCTCTCCTTGAGTAGAAAGGAGTAGCAATCCCAAGTTTGGGTTGCTCGCTAAATTTTTTGGAGCAATTTCAAACTAAAAAGATGGTCATTATGAAATTTTCAGAACCATAATAAAATCAAATGTCCTTCACTAACAAATTTGAATAAGCTTACTATTCCTGTTTTACACTAGGACATACTCTTTTTTTACTTTTCGCCAATCAGGTAGTTGGTATAAGCCCTATTCTGGTAATGAAAGAGTGTTAGGTTACATCTCATTCTAGTTGACAACATCAAGTGATAATGTGATATGCATAGTCAGGAGATTTGACAGTGAAATGAGGAGGTACATAAGTCAAAGGAAATGTGATGGAGATCGATCGCGTCGCATTTGAGAGATTTATGAGGCCGGCATTTTTGGATCGTCAGATGGACGATGAGAGTCCGTGATTGCGTCGAGCTCATTTTTCTGTATTTTTTCAAGTATTTATTTTTATTTTTCGGATGTATATCTTTGGAATCAGTTCAAGTAATCCGATCGGGCGATTTGAGCCATCGGATCATGTAACCTAATCCCCCCTTTATTTGCTCCCAGCAGCCGACAGAAGAAGAGATCGAGAGCTTATGGTTTCGAAGAGAAAAACCCTCGATCGAGAGCTCGATGCAACGCCGAGCATCCCGTGTGGTGTGAAGCCGCCAGATCCCACCTCTGGAGGTGCTGACTCGCCCGTCCGACGCCTTCCAACACCTCTCCAGCCACCTACGAGCCTTCCCCAAGCATTCTCTTGAAGTCTCGAGCCCGTCGTCGCCTTCCTTGCCTCCGGCGCCGCCACAGCCGCCTCCCCTTGCCTCCAGCGCCGCCACAGCCTCCATTCCTAGCCTTCGGCGACCCCGCCCAGCTGCTGCTTCTCTCCCTCCTCCATCCCTCTTCCAGCACCCTCCCAGCCATCGCCGCCCACTGTTGAAGCCCCAACCAGCCATCCTTGTGCCCTTCCCCAACTCCCCCTTTCCCCATCCACCGGCAGCCTTCCCCCACCCTAAATCACATCCATACAGCCACCAACACCCCCCCCTCTAAATCTAACCGATTCCTCCATCCCATATACCACCTATTTGAGCCACCCTCACAGCTACCCCACCTCAAGTCGAGCTCTCTCTTCGCTCTGACAACCCCCCACAGTAGCATCTACACTCACGAACAGCTACCACCACCGCCGGACCTTCCCCACCATCACCGACATCAATTACTTGGTGAGCTTTTTACTTCCAACTTTCATTTCTTCGCATTGTACAAATATCTTGTATTGCAAGTAATATTTTACTTAAATTAATTTGATTATTTCTCTTTCCAAAGGCGTGCATTTCGTATTCGTCATGTGCTTTGAGTTCTAATGCACTCCTAATTAATTTGCAATTGTCTCTTGCTTGCTTAACTCGAATGTTTGTGCTTAAATTTGATTAAATATGTGAGTTTTAAAATCAACATTGTTTAATTAATTGCACGTTGGAAGTAATTGCATGATTGGATCATTTGCGTGTACAAGCATTAGAGTTTGTGTAGTAAGCCTCGTGTTCATTGGATTGCTTGTGATTTGTGTGTTTATCATCGTAATATCATTTTAGGGTTTGTCATAGGTTTATTACATTCGTCGTGTGTTCGTTTACATTGCATCTAGGGTTAGGGCATCGACCGTCCGCCACCTATAGATTCGTCCTGCGACAAATGGTATCAGAGCGAGGTTGCGAGCACTCTTTTGATATGTAGTCATTGAGTTTATAGGTTCCCTCATGGCTAGTTATCGTCGTCATTCTTCTCCTCTATTTGAGGATCCCGAGTTTATCTATACTCGATCACACAAAGCCCCTCCAAGGAGACCCTCGTGTTATTACGATGGTTATTCTCGTTCGCAACACAACACTTCCAGAGATCGTGTGACCCCTCGACGTGATTCCACTATGCTAGAGACGATCACTACAATGATTATCGTCGTCTCTATCCCCGCGCACGAGCAAACCATGTTGAACCTTCAACACGAATTGATTATCTTAGGGATGATTACTACAAGGAATCATTTCGAGAAAGATCTCGAGTGCCGGTTTTGTGATGTTGCCTCATCATTTGATGGTTTGTCGAGTCCCGGGTCTTTTAGATATTGGATCGTGGACATGGAATATTATCTCAATTTTTTGAGCTATTAGGCAAGCGTCGCATTAAATTTTTGAAACTTAGGTTTCTAGATCAGACGAGAGCATATTGGTCTAGCATTAAGGGGACCCGCAAGCAAGATCGTCTTCATTGCATCACTAGTTGGGGAGAGGTGAAGAGTAGCTTGTGTTAGAGGTATTTGCTGCATCATGTCGGAGTTGCTTGCTCGATCAATTATTTACCCTTCGGCAAGGACCCATGTTCGCCACTGAGTATAAGGATCATTTTGACGAGTTAGTAGAGTCGAGCAACATCCAAGAGGAGCCAACAATGAACACTTCCCGATTTCGGTCTGGACTTCGATGCGAGATACGTACAAAGTTGATCTATCATTACTTAGAGTCTCTCGAGCAGACATACCATCTTTCCCTTCATTTCGAGCAGTCTTTGAGAGACACTAGAGTTAGTCGAGTGAACTTGCACTTTGATTATCCTATGGTGAGTCACTCCCACCCCGAGGCTACCCTCGCGCCTACATCTACAACCTTAGATACGAAAGATAAACTTCCCGATACTAAGTCATCTCATTCCCATGAGGTTCATTGCCTGATGCGTGATCTCCCCACAACATATGACCCAGATCCAATGACAATGACCGGTAGTGTTCACGAACAATTTAGCAAGCTTGTTGTGATTTTCTCTTCCCTACTCCTGGCACAAATGTTGTCATTTCACCTATCACAAACCCAGTCTCGAGTGCATGTCCCTTAGAATCTTTTTGTTTTGCGATGTTTAGTCTATGATTCAAGCGCGGTAGTGTTCACGAACAGATGTTCACTTATTGCTAGTAATATTATGCCCCAATTTAATTTGCCTATTTCATTTTCAGTAGGCATGCTCTTCTTGATCGTCGTGTGCTTTTAATTTATGTGCAGTCTTAATTAATTTGCAATTGTCTATTACATAATTTGAATGGTTGTGATTAAATAAACAATTTTAAATTTTGTTGTTGAATTAATTGCAAGTTAAAGTTGAATGTCTGTTGATTCAGTTGCATCACATTAGGGTTAGAGTTAACAAACATTAAGTCGATTAGATTGTGTGCATGCATACTTTCGCATTGTCATTTTAGGGTGGGCCGTGAATCCATTGCATTCGTTGTGTGCTTGCATTCATCTAAGATTAGGGCATCACATCTCCATTCATCAAATGTCACCATGATATCATGAATGAAAGATCCAAGGAAAACATGATAATTCCTCAAACAAAGTCCACAAAATTAGTACTACAATACAACCCTAACAGCAATAGAAACAAATGGTGGCGAAAATTACTCCAAGGATAAAAGAACTCGAGCCTGGTCAACAATAGATATCTAGCAAAGATAGCAAATACCACGTCGAGAACAACCGTCAAATCAACCAGAATAGGAGCGAGAATAACAACTGGAATAGTAGAAAGATATGGGTGGTACGTATGACACCTTGGAAGAGAGGAAAAGGTAAGAAGCACCAGAAAAAAGAAATTAGGGGAAGGAAGGACGACCCACAGGTCTTCTACAGTCGTAGCCCGTCAGGTAAGTTTTGTTCTTTCTTTACAACTGGGTCAAACAAAAAAATTATCTACTTTATTTTTTTGTGAAACAAGAATAATCTATCATCTACTGAATCTAAATAAGAACACTATCCTAAATAAAGTTACATCATCAGGAATACACAACTCTATCTCCATTAGAATTAAAATAACTAGATGTTCAAACATAAAAGCGAAACAACAAACATTAAAATAAAAATACAATAAAGCAGTAATATCCATATTCATCAAATGTTTAAATAAAGAAACTTATGTTTTCTCAAAGCGCCGCAGGGTCATACTTAAAAGATACATTTTAAAATAAAGAGTGGAATTTGGGATGTTTAGAACTCTTATAAACATCATAGGACTTGCAAAACCAACTGAGAGGTTAAGAAAATAGAGAAGATGTAAGACACGTCACTTATAACAAAAAATCTAGAATAATCCAATGGATCAAAGTTATATGTCTTTGAAGTGTCAAAATTACTTCTGCAAATTTTTTATTTTATGCCATTTTAAAGCATTCAAGCTCAGCAAAGTTTGTAAACATTAACTAAGCCAGAAAAAATAGGCACTTGAGAAAATAATATTTAGGTTACAGCTCAAGAAGCCGTGTACATTAAATGTCTTTTAAATTGGTACTAAAGGTGAATCTCATAAGCAGGTTAATCATAAATTGGTGCCACGGATGAATTTATACAGATGATGGAGAAAAAACTCCTTTACTATGTGCAAAAAAATTTGAATGACAATACTTTTTAATCATATCTTTGGCAAAAGAAATGAACAATTTTATCAAAAATGATGTCCCATGTATGATACTATACACACAGGAAAAGCAGAAAATATTATTAGGCCAGATTTTCTAGCTATAAAGTATAAACCCCCAGACATGAAGCATTAAGACTACAATTTTATTTTAAATTTAGCTTTCATGTAATGAATTAAGTTCCATATAAATTCATTTGCTTAATAAGTAAGATGGAAACTCCACAATGCAGGCTACTGCTTTACATAAATTCACAATCTTACAATTTCAGGTTGGAATTCGCATGGGTTATAATGGAGCAAACTCCACTCGGGCTTTAAAAAAAGTTTAAACAACTCCAAGTCACTCCAATTTTGAAAAGTTGCAGAATCAAACCTTTGACTTGGAGTGCTTGCCTGGCTTTGAGTGATTTGATTTTCCCAATTCCTCGGCCTCCTGATGAAATTTCGATAAGCAGCATAGCTTCTCCTGTTGCACCGCCAGTCCTTCAATACAAGAGAATGAAAGACTACATATAATTAAACAAGAAGAAAAAGACTATTTTGTTCACAGTCACTGCAACTTATTATCCTCTAAAGATGTCCAGTAGGCTGACTTATTCAAATAATTGTTCTCTAAATGACACTTACTTCATTTACAATATCATGGACATGCCATTGACATCTATAGATTGCATATAAACATAATTTAACACATAACATTTGACAACTAATAACATTTACATATTAAGAACACAAGCAGTCCCCTAAGCTTCTTTATAAATTTAAAACGTTGGCACATGAGCACCAATTCAAGGGCCGGCTTGCAAACAAAGTATATATCATTTCCTTGAAGTATCATCCTCAGTAACTAGTGTGTCTACTGTCCATAAACATGAAAACTGTAAGCGTTGTTGGCAGGGCTCGGAACTTGAACATTGCTCTGGTTTGTCCCTAGATCCAGATCTCACTACTTTCTGATGATTATGCTGAAAACAAGTAGAAACCCTAGTCGTACGAAACCTTAATCTTAGCACTGCGAAGAAGATTACCTTGCGTTGGAGGAGCGAGTGGGCCTTGCGGTAGAGGAGAAGGCGACGGGTCGCAACGTAGTTTGGATCATGATGGGCCATGGGAGGCTGGAGCAGGCAGCTCACGAATACCGGATCGATGTCCGGCGGCGATGTGCATTTATCCTCCTCCTCCTTTAAATCCACCGCAGCTTCGCCGCCGCTCTCCTCCATCACTGGCTCGCTATGCTTGCACCACTATCTCGACCTATGACTCCTCCCCCTTCAATGGAGGAGATCGAGTACAGCTCCGTTAACGGAGAAAATGACGACCATGGTTTCCCTTCTACGTTCCAATCAAGAAAACTGAAAATCCAGGAAGCAGAAGAGCGGAATCGCGCTAGATGAACTGAAAACAATAGATATGTCGTATGACCGTATACTCGTATAGCACGAGTTCCTTGGTATTTTAATTTTCTATTTACATATTTTCTTTCCTTCACTTTTTTTATTTTTAGTTTAATATCTTTTTTATTACAGTTTATTTATTTATTTTAATTCTAGAGATTGTCTATTTATTTTAATTCTAAACTTTGTTTTATTTTAAAGGCGCCAATGAAATAAATATCGAATGCATTGATACATTAGTAATGTTGAGGTTAAAACTGTCAGATGATTACACTAGGACAATTAGAATGACGATCAAATCAGTTGGTCAAAAGACATTGACGCATGATGAACGCATTGATTTGAGAGTTGAGGACTCTGAGTGGTCGGGCCTAAAGACTGATGACTGATATTAATACCCTTAACATTACCCGGAGAAAGAAAGAAATTATAGATTATTTATGTACGGATACATTATTTATTTGATAAATAATCAGACTGAAACTAAATATAGAATTAAGAAAGATAAAATGACTATTTGAATATGAATTTTTTACTACCGTATATGAATCAAATGCAAATGAAATACTTCGTAGACAAAGTAATTGATAAATATGTATTATTGCTTTCATTATTACTTTGTTATATGTCTTACCTGTACACTGATTTATGTTATGCAAATCTTGTCTATTTAATTATATGGTTGTTGTTTAATTTGTCTGAAATAATGAAATATGTATGTAAATTATTATTGATTCACCTTGTTTGCATGTACAAGCAGTTAAAAAGGTAAATTCTCATTTAGTCTTTATTAAGAACTAATCCTTTGGTTGTCTATTTTTTTAGGAAAATAAAAATAATGATTGACTAAAAGAAAATTTTGACGTTTGGTTGCACGTGACAATTAGGTATGTTTATTTTATTAAGAGTGGAATTTTAGACGTGTATTACTTTTAATGCAAAGACAAGTTATATGATGATGTACATATTTGATAATCAATGTGATATATGATATATGTTATTGTATTGCGCTAAAAGTGAAATTTACAAACATTGCTTTTAAGTGAATATTGATATATTGTGGCGATCTCCGAGTCGTTATAGAAATGATATCAGATCAGGTTTTGATCACCTTGGCCACATTGAGTATCTAATAAGTGTACGCATTAAAGACTTGTCCATATTAAAAATAAATGATGACTTGCCCCTCAAGAACTCTAGCTTTACGTCGACATAAGAATATGCGAAGAACGTGCTCAGTCGTTTAATTAGATTGGGCCATAAATTGATTATGTTTGCTGGGAAAAAAAAAAGATAATTGATATTTAATTGTGTCTTCGATTGTAAGCAATTGCAAGTAAGAAACAAATTTCTTATATCAGTATCAAAATTATTGTTTCAATCAAGGATGAAATTATTGTTTCATTACCAACTAATGTCGTAACGACATAATGAATACAAATTCCAACTGTGTTTTCACAACTAATAAGAGTATGAGGGGGAAACTTAATCATACAGTTATACGTTACAAGAGTAACACATATTAGACGAAGAAAGTTACCATTACAAGTCCAAACATGACTTCTTTTACAAGTATCAATTATATATTAGCCGCAAAGCTAACTTTAGTCATGGAAATGTTTTTAAATTACAACCCCTACAATTTTTTAAAGTAATCCACTCTCTAAGACGTTTCATCTTGAAGTTTATAGTTACAAGTAGTTAACCATAATAAGATAAATTTCAAAAGGTATATTCATTTGGTATCAAAGTTGAATTAAAAGTCTGCTGACATTACCGGTTGCGTCATATAGAACTGTAAGAAATGCTTAATAATGATTCTCCTTTTGAAAATATTACTCACACAAATGTAAAAACAAGTAGCACACCTTGATTTCACTAAACCTCCACAAAGCAAACTCGTAAGAAAAAATGTGTATAAAATGTAACATATTATGGTTGAATAGTTAAGTCAAAGGTTAGTTGACTGTGCATATAATAGCTCATCACTAACCTATGTAATATTTAACTCATGTGACTTCATAAAGTTTAACATCCAAAATTTCTATTTACTACTACAATGTGAAAAGCATAATATTCCCTCTAACTTGTATTTTAGTGATTTTAGATGTGTCTCTTGCATTTACTTAATCTTAGTTGATTACCTTGAAATTGACAAAAGCAATTGTTATACATGCGTTAACTTAAAACAATATAACATCAAATAGCCTTCTCGATAAATCAAGAATCAGAGCAGCTCATTTCATTCATTGAGCCGCATGATGCTTTCTTCTCTCATTCTCTTTCGCAGCTTCCAGTGCCGACCGTTCTGATCTCCCTTTCCACATCTCTCACCCTCTCCCTTACACGCTCTCTTGATGGGATTTCTATGTTGCGCCTACTCTCGATTGCTAGTGCTGACGGCAGTGGGTCTTGAGCTTGCATCGAGGTGGTGTAGTATCATCATTGGTGTGCCCTAGTTGCTTCTTCTTTGTTATAAGCACTTCCTCTTCCTCTGGTCCCTCTTCTTCTTTTCCTGGATGTGAGATTTCATTATATTTGAGGTTAGGGTATTTTTATTTTGGGAGTTTGGTTAATGATAGTGATGGCTGACTGCTAAAGTAAGGTTTTTACTGGAATCTTTATGAAGTAATCAGGATGTTTACATAGGAATGATGGATTAAAAGCATATACCAGTATGACTGCTAAAGTAAGGTGTTTACATAGGAACTTCTTGTTGGGTGTGATTTTCTCCCTCTACTAGTCTACTCTCATTTCATTTTCCAAGTTCTATTAGGATTTTGTATACATGGGGACATTCTTATTCATGATGGAAGAAATCATCATATTGTAGAGGCTTCTCCGACTGTGGTTTGTTTAATTAACTCAGAGTTTTGTTTTGGTCCTATGGTTTATGTGATGATAGAATTTTTTTTGATGGAATCAGAAAAGCTATGACTGAAGTACATATGGCCTTCCAATGCGGAGTTTCAAATGTTAGACTTGGTCAACTATTACATTATGGTTAGAGTTCTTTTCATATGAGTAAGAGGTGGCTTTTACGGTGATCTTAATCCTGCCTTGGAATTGAAGATTTCATTGATAAGTTTCTAAGTACTCTTATTCATTGTAAGAAAAGCCGAAATCTTGGTTTAGTTAGAAGAAAATATATAAGTAAATGAAAAAAACTTGATGCGAGTTTTCTTTTATGGATTTATAAGTTGTATTTATAAGGCACCTAAATCTTTTCCACCTTAGACAACTTTGGAAAAATCAGAATCTTCGTGTAGTGTCAACGTCACAACTATTTAAGATGCAACCTCGATAAAGAATTGCCTAATTATAGATAATAAGAAGAATGGCATCCCAAGATCGATGCGGTGATGCCTCGAAGAAAGACAAAAGAAAAGAGAGACTCATAGTGAGGATTACCTTTTTAATTTATGTCTTATTTTTAAGCTTTTTCATTATATACACTGCTATTAAATTTCATATACAAGTTTATTTCCTGCATGTGAACTGAATTGTTTATATAAGTTCGCCGTTCATTATCACTAACAAATAATATATCTACGATCGAATGAAGGGAATGAATAAATAACTAACACTCTTCCCACATGTGTGTGTGTGTGTGTGTGTGTGTGTGTGTATAAGATTATAAAGACACCAATGAAATAAATATGTAATGCATTGATGCATTGGTAATGTTAAGGGTAAGACTGCAAGATGATCGAACTAGAAAAGTTACAATGACGACCAAATCAGTTGGCCAAAAAGCATTGACGCATGATGAACGTACTGATTTGGGAGTAGAGAATCCTGAGGGGTCGGGTCCAAAGACGGAATACTGAAGACTGGTGACTGATACTAATACCACTAACATTGCATGAAGAATGAAATAAATGATAGATTGTATATAAATAAATATGACTAAAAAGATAGACAAAAGAACCTTGCTCACTACAATACTTATTACTATGTATTGATTACAATTACATTGTTTATCTAATGATACATTATTTATCACCGCTACTGGGGGGAAACTACAACATTTTTGTTCTTTAGCAACTGATAATTATTCCCTAAAATGGCAAACTGTTGTCAAAACATAAATAAATGTTGCCAAAGACATTTCATCATCATTTATTTCATCATTCATTTTATTCATTCCATCATCCATTTCATCATCTATTATATGCATTCCATAATTATTAAATCATCATTTAATGTGTGCATTTCATCATTCCTTGTCTTTTTTCCGTTTTTTATTTATTTGGGCCATGTTAAGAATAAATTAAATCAATCATTCATTACGTGCCATTTATTTAGCGCACTCACATTTTTCAGATTCAGGGTTATCATTTAGCCTGATGTCCAATCAGGACTCCTGACTCTAAGAACATTCATAATGGGAGGACATTCACACCCCACCTCCATGAGTTGGGTCAACCCTTAACATAACCCATTGCATCGATGCTTCATTTATATCATTTTTATTTTAGTCATTCATTTAGAGCAATGTTATATGCATGTCACTTTAGGCTAGATGCGGGCATCAAATATATGCAGGCCAAAAAATATTACATGCATGCCAAATGTAATATATACAGTCCAATTTCATGTTTTCACATGTTGATGTTCTCCAAAATATCCAAAACCACATGTTCATATTATTTTGAGAAATTCACATGCTTATGTTATCTAAAATATCCAAAACCATCAAAGATCCAAAACCAAATAATGAAAGTGAGAATACACATGTTGGAACCAAAATATGTCGGAATATGCTTCAACTTCCAAACTGCAGATCTAAACTGCAAGAATATGCTTCAGCTGAAGAGCCGCCAGAATATGCCTTTAATGCAAATACAAGTTATATGATGATGTACATATTTGGTACTCAATGTGATATATGTTATTGTATTGCGCTAAAAGTGAAGTTTAAAAATATTACTTTTAAATGAATATTGATATACTATGGTGGTCTCCGAGTCTTTACAACTTTGACCATACCATCCTTATCCCCTGTCCATCTTTGTCGGTTTCGGATGATTGCCCGCCTCTATATGTTGCTTTATGTAGCCGCATGTTGGAGGAATTTTTTATCTTCTCATGTTTCAATTGTGCATATGCACCTCACGAAGCCTGTTGTTGCATAGTTCTGCTGTTTGGATGTTGGAAAATAATATTTGAAGACTTAGCGATATCACCGCTATTGGGAGGGACACTACAACATTTTTGTTCTTTAGCAACTGATAATTGTTGCATACAATGGCAAACTATTGTCAAAACATAAACAAATGTTGCCAAAGACATTTCATTATCATTCATTTTATTCATTCCATCCATTTCATCATCTATTATATGCATTCCATAATTATTAAATCATCATTTAATGTGTGCATTTCATCATTCCTTGTCTTTTTCCAGTTTTTTTATTTGGGTAATGTTAAGAATAAATTGCATCAATCATTCATTACGTGCTATTTATTTAGCGCACTCACATTTTTCAGATTCAGGGTTATCATTTAGCCTGATGTCCAATCAGGACTCCTGACTCTAAGAACATTCATAATGGGAGGACATTCACACCCCACCTCCACGAGTTGGGTCAACCCTTAATATAACTGATTGCATCGATGCTTCATTTATATCATTTTTATTTTAGTCATTCATTTAGAGCAATGTTATATATGCATGTCACTTTAGGCTAGATGCAGGCATCAGATATATGCAGGCCGAAAAATATTGCATGTAGGCCAAAAGTAATATATGTAGTCCAATTTCATATTTTCACATGTTAATGTTCTCCAAAATATCCAAAACCACATGTTCATATTATTTTGAGAAATTCACATGCTGATGTTATCTAAAATATCCAAAAATCATCAAAGATCCAAAACCAAATAATGAAAGTGAGAATACACATGTTGGAACCAAAATATGTCGGAATATGCTTCAGCTTCCAAACTGCAAATCTAAACTGGAGGAATATGCTTCAGGTGAAGAGCCGCCAGAATATGCCACCAGAATGCTTCAGTTTAAAGGAATTTCAGACTGGTTCAACACTGTAGGAATGTGGTTCAAAACTTTAGGAATATGCCACCGGAATCACACAAACAACTGTATGAATATGAAAAATGCAGGGGAAGGGGAGGAAACTGAAGCAGGTATACATATCGAGGAATAGGGTAATAGGGAAGAAATACCTTGAGTCGGAGAAGGGGATGACGACGGAGCCGGCAAAGGGGACGACAACCGCACAGGCGAAGGGGATGATGACCACACCGGCAAAGGGGGCGACGACCGCACCGGAGAAGGGGACGATGACCGCACCGGTGAAGGGGACAATGTCCGCACCGATGAAGGGGACGACGACTGCACCGACAAAGGCTTGAATAAAAAATTAGGGCCTGCGGGTTGAGATCGGGAAATGGGGTGATTTAATTTTCTTTAGTGGCCTGCATTTAGCCATAATCGGCCTGCATATAACATTGCTCTTCAATTATTTTCATGTTTAATATTTTAGTCATTTAAGAACATTATATTGTCTTTTTAGCTTTCTTTAGAATTTCAATATTTGTCCTTATCATAGCTTAATAGGTAAGCATTAAAATATCTTAAGCAATATCAGAAAAAAATACAGGCGTAAGAATGCACTATGATCTTTCCTTTTCCCTTGTCCTTGCGGTGATAATTATCCCTTCCTCCACAGGAAGTCATGCCCTACACAATTTATTGTGTTATTGTGTATCAGAATTTATAATATCATATGTTCATTTTTCTAATTTCTTTCCGATTATGTGCGGTTTATATTTGCGCGGGTTTTAAATCCTTAATGTCCTTAGACTAGATATTCAATGCTTCCATACTAATGTGTGCATGTCTAGACATTTACGTCATTATTTCTCATTTTAAAATATTGTCTCTATATTTTCCTTTACTGATACATCAATTGCTTTAAAATCAGTCTGCTACAATTTATCGGACGCAAAGAAATACGGTTAAGCTTCTACTTAATTGCACCGGACATCCCCAATTTTGATCTCATATTCAACCTAAGTTGATTGAAGTCACTAAATTAATTTGACGCCTTTAAATTAAGACGCAAGCTAGCTGCCTACCTCCCCATAAAGCATTAATATAGGTTTTAATTGACCTAAATCCGCAACTCATACCTATTTGAACTATATGTTGGCTATCCTAATAATATAAGAAGGGGATTTTCTCCCAATTTAATCTTCCTTATGCATACAATAAGTATAAACATCATTCCTATGGTCAACACTCCAATTTCAACCATCTACACCTTTATATCTTGCTACTCTAGTCATATTGAAGGGATTTTTATAAAATCAATGAGGGAACCTCACATACATGCTTGCTCTAAATCCAATTGAAGAAAGGAATTTAAAATCCAAGCATAAAGTTGCTGCCCTACATTTTTTGGAAATGGGTCTTGATGCCCTTAATAAATATAAGGGGAAAATTCTGGTTTTGATCATACAAGCTTCCTAATCTTCATAGGAAACCCTTGTTCTTAACCCCAATTGAAAAGGAAGCTAAAAATCAAAGTATCAAAATCATGGATTCATCTAGAGTTTGAGATTTCTTTGCATAAAAATGCACATGGATGTTTTAAATCCTCCGTGAAATTAGAGAGGAGAAGAAATATGGGGGTTGAGAGGGAGTGATTACCTTTCTATTGAAAGAATAAATGTGAGAATCATAGTTGATTTGGACCATCGGCAAGGAGCGGCGTGCATTGGCAGTCGTCTAGAGTCAGGGAGCTCTCCACATGGAAATGAAGGGTCTTAGTGTTTTCTCCCTTATCGTAGCCTAACCGACTTACTAAAGTCGTGGCACATACACTAATTCTACGCGTGAGTCATGAACTGTCTGGTCCTTTGTTCATCCTTAGCCGGTCTCAAATAAATCCAGCCCCTTTTTATTACATTAAGTGCACACTTAAGCACTTTAAAGTTAACCTTATTTCATAATCACGTATGTATCTCAATTTCGTTATAGGTAACTATGCAAGCGTCTTACATTTTTGTCGTCACAAAATGAACATCAATTTACATCATAATATTGACATGCACGTTTGTTTGCACAAATAATTTATTAATACTTGTCATCATTATCGGCATCACACCACCACACACCCGAGAGCATGTCAGTCAAATGTGCTCCTTTAGAAAATACCAAGGTCTCCAGATTCCAAGTGAAATTGAAAGGAGGGTCGAAAGAGAGGGTGATATCAATACCTCTATTGTTCTCAATTAAGACTATATATTTGCAAGAATGAGTCGAGTCATGACAAAATTGGGTTTCTTTGATAATTGACATCATTTGATAATGGAGCTTTGTTCGTAGGAACTATCCTTTCATCGAGTCGGTCCAAGGCTAACAGTGCGAGGTCAGAACCGAGTCATAACACCCCCACCCACAATACATATAAGTATAGAGACATTCATTTGTATGTATCGAGAAAAGATCGGTCAAGATCTTGTTAGTGGTAAAGGACAAATATTTTTGGGAGAATTGAAGATTTGTCAATGTAGATAGAGATTTGCCTCTACAAATGTCAAAGATAATGCACTTTACTTTGGGACAGAGTGAGATGTATTTGAAAGAACAACTTAGTAGCTACAAGACAAATTCCACTTAGTCGAACAATTTCCACTTAGACGACAACTTCTAAGGGACAAAGTCGGAGTGCCGTATAAACGATCTTCTCAGTGAACGTTGTGTGGTGTGAGCAAGATGATTCTCCATACAGAGAGGGTCGAGAAGCAAGAAAAAAGAAAGGCGAGTGGAGAGAAAGGTAGGAAAGTATATTTGGCCATGTATCACTCATCGAGAAAGGTAGCAAGACAGATGGTTGGGTGATCGAGATGAACATCTCGGTTATTAAGGTTGACAGAATTACTGTGCCATCTCAAGGGCGTCTCGAGAAAGGTTTCTTGATTAGTGAAACATGTCACAAAGCAATAGGTAACATGCGAAGAGTGCCAAAGAGGGAGTACGAAATTCATGTAATTGGTTTATGAAAAGTAATAAGTCGGTCTGCCCATGGCTAAGTGAGTGTTATCGAGTCAATAACACGATTGAAAATGGACGATTGTGTTGTTTCAGGTTAAACAAGGTCAATGTTTGAAGATTCATGTAAGTGATCTAATAGTGACATGTATGGTGTGATGTGACAGAGATTTGGGTAGGTAATTACCAAATCCACTCATGACCAACAATTATTCCCGCTTTTCGAGGATGTTTGAAATACACAACCTCAAAAAAGAGGGTGTAGAAGCATTGCATCAGCATCAACAACTGAGATTGAGTATATATCAGCTGGTAGTTGCTGTTCTCAGCTATTTTTGATGCAAAATCAACTCCTAGATTATGGATACTCTTTCACAAAATCCATAATTTTATATGACAACTCCAATGCTATACCTATTGCCTGTAATCCTATACTGCATAGGAGGACTAAGCATATTGAGATAAGACATCACTTCAACATAGATAATGTAGACAAGGGGGAAATTGTATTTGAATTTGTCCCTATGGAAAAGAAAAAGGTTGATATCTCCACTAAACCTCTAGATGAGATGAAGCATTGTATTGGCCATGCACGATCGCCGTATTCTATAGCTAATGTTGCCTCGAACTTTTGGGTCTTTTAAAAGTAAATTTCCTCAATTTCCCCGCGCTTACAAGTGCTTCACACCATGTCTTGTATTAGGGACGACATGATTGCTCCATAGGTTGGGTACTAAGTAGTTATCTACTTCATTGTGCTCTGAATTGAAAATTCTCGAAGTCTTATACCATCTTCCTTGATTTCAAGAGCCGCATACCAATATGCCTAGGCGACTGTATTTATGTCTCGAAGAATTCATTTACTATTTTCTTCGTTTACTTATCCGTCTAATCCTTAGGGAAACAAGGGGTGAAATACCATTCTCTGGAAAGCTCTATGCTCTAATTTTGATTGCGAGTTTATTACGGTCTCGACTTCTATGGAGGGTTGATCGTCAGATCGATTGTGCATACTTCAAAATATCTTCTTCAACCGAAGAATGTTGCATACTTCATGGTTGCTTATGCTTGTGACGAACATTTCCAAAAATAAGGTCTAGGGAACTCTAGTTGGTACCGAACTGCCCCCAATAAATAAAAGGATTAGCCCCCGTACATTTGGGCTAAGTTTCTTTTGATATCCTTGCGATATATTCATTCTAGACATGCACTCAAACCTTAGGGCATACAACTCTAGACTTGGAGTTCCATCCTGAGACCTAATGATATTCTACACACTTTAGGCCCCCAAAGTTACCAATTACCACAACCTTCTTAATCTTTGGGCAACCCACAAATGAGCCTTTTCTGAACTCGAATCCTTATTCGACCTCCAGTATTTGTCACAATGATCATTTCGGTGTAACCCAGTTGTTGGTTTGGAGATTAAGTTTATGAGTCTCCTACTATCCACTAATGGTTTTCGTGCACTGAATCTCTTGAGGCGGTCCTATCCATTGGGCAGGGAGTGATAATATCACTTGATATTAGAATTAAGGACGTCAGAGTTTAAGCTTTAAGTAACTATTTTTTTTCAATAAACTCTTCCCTTAGTCACTTTGGGTATCATCATGCCTTAATTAGTCTATACCTGAGGTCGATTTTGGATTAGTGTATACTATACAATTGTCTTGGTGCATCAAACTAGAATGATGTCCTAGTTGGGTTGGCCTAACTCATTGATTAATGGACTATTTTGTGTGATTTTTACACATGGGCACACCACTGCTTCCACTGCTAGTTTGTCCTCAAACTAACTCGAACGGGGGTGTCCCAGGGTTTTGTGGACTCCTTTCTCGTTGGATCGTTTATTCAAGTCATACCAGTTGTAAGATCCATCTCCCACACTAGGAGAGCTCATAGATCTTATGCCCAGAACCGTCGTCTTACGGTGACACTAACACCCGAGTTAGCTGCATCTGCAAGACGCCGATCCTGCCGGCAAAAATGATCAACATGCCAATAAGATATAAGAAGAAATTTAACTAAAATACACCAAGTCCACAATCACACATAACTGTATATATATATATATATAAATATTGAATACAAGTCCATCAATGAGTACATTAAGTGAAAGTGAAAAAGGGCTATGCCCTGTACATGTCCAAATAAGGTACAACAACTCTCCCACTCTACATATATGCAGAAGCTATCGAACTTTGTCATCATGTGTCTGTAGCTGCTGCTGCAACAACAGGTAGTGGTTGCTTTGCTTCATCCCGTCCTCCTGACCTGTCTCCTGAATGGGGTCCTGCTGCTCCGGCACATCATCCCTAAAATGATGTGGTCCACTGACCGTTAATGACTAAGCCAAATTCCCCATCCCCTCCCCCGATGACTCCTAGGCACCGGGCGGCAGGAAGAAGCGGAGGACAACAAGGGGTAAATGTATATCAAGCAGGTGACAAGCGGTGAGACTAGCTGTTGAAGTCAGGAAAATCCCGGCTCCAAAATTCAGATCAATGCAGTCGGAGGCTACTCGCCCAGCGATCCGACTAGACGGCTTGACTGGCAACGACAAAGGAACTAGAATGGTAACAACAGGACCCCAGGTGCTGCAGCAAGGAGGTTCCACCACGTACCCAGAAGCTCAGAAGAGACTTCCCCTCCACAACCAAAGATGACCGAGCAGGGTACGAGGAAGGCACCGACTTGGCGAGTGTCAAGAGTGACGACCAAGGATGATGGGTCCAAGAATTCGAAAGTTGAGTTCCGAAAGCTCAAGTTCAGGTGCCAATCCAAGTACCCTTGTAGTCCTATTTATAGGCAGACCTAAGAGAAAGGGGGATTATTTATTCCCCAGCCAGCTCGGCAACCAGGCGACATTGATGCCACCTCGCTTGAAAAGAGGCGAGTATCACCTATGGTCGCCCACCTCTTAGCGAGTATCAGGGTTACTCGCACGAGTTGACCCATACTCGCCCAAGCCTTCTTCTTCTCATGCTGGCTATGTTGTCTTGTGTCTTGGACTGCTGGCCTCTGTGCTGACGTTTTGTCCTTGACTTCTGCCTACGTGGCTTTAAAGGGGTCCCACTCTCAGAGAATGAGGGTTGTACACAATCCCTTCTCTTTGCGAGTAACGCAGTTGCTCAGAAAGAATCATCCAACCTTTATTCGATGAGCTGACATATTGGCGAGTATTGGTCTATGCTCGACATCTCGCTGGCCGACGCCCTGAATCTATATATAGAGGGGGAGGGGTCTCTGATGGCACGACTTTTCTGAACTCGCTAAAGATGTCGCGTAGTGCTGCTGAGGAAGCTGCTGCCGACATGGCCGACCTTCTGGGTTTGTTGCCGCCTCTTTGGGCACATGTTCGCATAGACGCCGAGCTTGAGGACTTCCTCGCCTCCAGAAAGAGGAAGCTTCTTGATAAGAAGAAGAAGAAAAAGAAGACCGTTGCTGCGGAGGAGGTCGTCGATCCTCTGATCGGCAGTCGTCAGCAACTGCCCGACGACCTGGGCCTCTCTCATGAGGGAGGATCGCCTACTCCGGATCCTCCTGCTCAAAAGGTTGCTCCGGAGGCGAGTACCATGGGGGCCTTGCCTCGAGCTCAACCGAATGTCGCCCTTGCGCGAGGTGAGAGTTACCTTACTCGCCACCTTTGGATTTGCTCGCAAAATTTGTCGTTGCTGACGAGGTTCTGACAACCTTCCTACTATTTCGCAGATTTTTAGGCTACCGGGGCTATGGAGGAACCTTTGTCCGTACCTCCTCTGCGATCATCACCAATGATCTCGCCTGGAGCCGGGGAGGGTTCACATGCTAGTCGATCGGTGCGAGTCCTTCACAACTCCTTTTGAAGAAGCGGCCTTCGAGCGAGCAGAGGGCTCCCTTGGCGAGCAGCGCGCCTCCACCGCCACCGCCTTTGCAATGACCGGATCTGGCGAGCAGCTCGCAGCTGCCCGCGGGTGGGCTCCCGCCACCTCCTCCATTGCCGCCTTCTGTTGACGACCTGGGCGATCAACGCCCTTCATCTTCCACCATTCCCTCAACAACTCCGGCGAAGCCTTTGCGTCAAGGTGGGGTTGGGGGATCTTCAGGATTCTTCGCCCCAAAGGGGGGAGGGCGACCAGTGGATGGTCGCAGCAGGGGGAACACGCCTCCTAGCCGGGAGCAGACTGTCGGGTCTCATCCCAACCAGCGAGGTGATCATCGCCGCAGCTTATTGCCACACCGAGGAAGGGTCTTTCCTCGCCGACAATCTCGCAGTCCTCGTCGCGATACGAGGAATGAAGCCCATTGGCCTGGTAACTGGTTGTTTCCTGCATTTGTTGCGACTTTTGTTCAATACTCACCACTAATGCTCTGCCGCTCCTTTTGCTTTGTAGCTCGCGTCCATACTCCGGTGGGAGCTTTGATGGATGCTATCGGGCTCTCTTCGCACGAGTACCAGGAGAGGGCTACTCACGCCATCTTGGAGCTGGAGTCAAAGTTGGAGCGCTTGGCGATCAGCGAGCCGCATCGTCGCCTAACCGAAATAGAGTCGCGGGTTGAGCGCCTGGCGATCAGCGAGCCTCATCGTTGCTTGACCGAGCTAGAGGCGCGAGTGTCTCGGCTGGAAGAGTTTGATGCTCGGCTGACTGGTGTTGAATCTCGCCTTCAATCTGTCAGCAATATGGAGCGCGGGGTCGCCAGGATGGAGCACCGCTAGCAGCTGCAGCATGACGAGCTGGTTGGAATGCGCGCGAGAATGGGCTCGGTCGGTCAGGTGGTGAGAATCGAGGACCAGCTGCGGAAGGGCGAGGATGCGATGACCCTGGCCTTCGAGCACTTCAAGCGTGCTCGCATCATGGGCTGGGTCGGGCGACATCCTCAACCTCAAGACCCTCAGGCGAACCTCCAAGGTCCTTCTTATATTTCTGTTTTTTTTCCTTTGTAGTCACGAGGCCGCCACTTGGCGAGTATTTGTAATTTGAATTTTTATTCATGTAATATTATTTTTTGGCGAGTATTCAAATCTCGCCTTTCATTTCTTGCTTGCTTGTTTGTGATGCCTGAGGCTTTTTTATCTTCTTTATTTCTGCGAGTAATGGTTGAATGCCGCGCCTATTTGGCGAGCTGCTTATGTTCTGTTTGTTGGTCTTCGCGAGCTAGAGGTTGGCGATCTAACATGTGCTGCGGATTTGGCGACTTTCTTTAAATACTCGCCACCTCCTCGTTTGTAGTCGCGACGTCGTGCCCGACAAGCCAAGTTTTCTCGATCCCTATAAATAGGGGGGTGGGTAAGTATTAATTACACTTCTGGCGATCATCTCTTCTTGCAAGCGAGTATCTTCTGATTGCTCTCCTTCTCGCCCCTTTGATACTCGTTACTTTCCTTTTCTTGCTTCAGAATGGCGGATGAGGAGACCATCCAGCGTGTGAATCACGCTAAGAATTTTGCGGCGATGTCCTTCAAGAAGCCGATTACTCGGCCGAATGACTTGAAGGACTTTTCAGATAAATACTTATCGCCAGGATATGTCGCCAATCTCCCTCGCGAAGATGAGCGATTGAACACCTTCTCGGCTACCGAGATGGTGTTCCCTATTCGCCAATTCGAAGTCGGCTTGCGACTACCGTTGTGGACAGAATTCTACCAGATTCTGCGCTACTTCGGGATAGTCCTTGCCCAGATCAACCCAAATAGAGTGGCGATGATCATTGGGTTCCTCTGCTATCTGCGAGAACAGGGGATCGCCTTTGATCTCTCTGTCTTCAGGAGGTTATTCAACTTCATGGCGACTGCCGAGGGAGTCATCATCTTCTGCAGCCACGTCTGCATGCTGGCGGGCACGGTGAACAAGAACCATCGCTGTGGCGAGTGACTAGTCGTTATCAGCGGTGACTTCGAGGTCATCCCAAGCTCGTCCTTCCAGCCGCCGTAGAGCTCTTTCGTCGCTCCCTACCTGGAGGAGACAAAGGAGAAGCTACTCGACTGCTTTCGGAATCGCCGCCTGGACGTGGTCTTCTGGATGAGGCGAGTAGATAAACTCACCGAGGTGTTCCCGGGGGAAGGTAGTCTTCCGCGCGAGTATCGGTTATACTCGCCTTTGCTTTCAGTTTAGTGACTAATCATTTTGTCTTCCTTATTTTGTAGCTATGCACACCTTGCCACGCGAGCTTCTTCCTGCGGTGGTAAGGCGACGTCTTCCACTCAAGGCGCGGGGATGGGGGAACCTTCCCGATCGTCTTGTCGCCGGTTGGCTATGAGCCAGAGGTCGCGGACAATGATGTCGGGCCTTCTAAGAAGTGGAAGGGCAAGGCCAAGTCCTAGGAACATGCGAGGAAGAGGAAGGAGGTCGCGAGTAGGGACCTGAATGCGAAGGCGGATCCTTCGGAGGCTGGTGAGCCCAGCGGCCATCCGCTCTTCAAGAAAGGCATCCATGGCGAGGATGATTATGGTCGCCCACTAGTGACCTGGTCGGAGAGTGCCCATGATGTGACTCTAAGCTCTAACCTCCCCGCATGGTCGGATGATTGGGAGGATAAGGGCGAGGCGTTCGACGTGACCTTCGCCCTCTATGGTCACACGGATGCTGAGTCTCTTCAAGACGTCTCGGCCGAGTATCTGGCTCACCAGACCTCGCGCTCGCTCCTTCGATCTACCGAGCTCAGCCATGCAACAACGAGGTGCCTGCATGATTATGAGCAGATGATCAAGGTGCAGAGCACAAAGCTCATCACCTTGGGGCTACAGGCCGCCAAGTGGAAAGATTACGAGGTACTTGCGCGCTTTTTACTCGCTTTGTAGGTGCTCGCCGATTATGCCGAATAGCCCACTAATCCTTTCTTTTCATGCTCGCAGGCTGCCAATATAGAGACGACAAAAAAGATGTCCCAGTTGGAGAAGGAGCTGGAGGACACTCGGCTGGCCTTGGAGGCCGCCCAAGTCTGCATTGCCGAGCTGGAAACTCGGTCTGCCGAGCAACAACCAGCGGTGGCGGGCCCCTCCAGGGTTGGTAAGAAGATTCGGATGCATGGAGATGAGATGTTGTATATTCGCCGAGAAATCGCGCGAGCAACCGGGAAGTCATCCAAAGCCGGTTGAAAGCTGACGGCCACTTGAAGTCGGAGGCGATGGACCTGACCGTGGTGGACCTCATCCCGGCGCTGCTCGCCGAGGAGTCCACCTCTCCCAGGCGAGTTCCTTCACCATCTTCCAGTGATGCCGAGGACGAAGACTCTGAGGACGAGGATGGCGAGAAAGAGGTCGACGTGGATGGCGAGGACGAGGATGAAGATGGAGGCGAGGATGATATATAGTCGCCAGGGCTCTTTTTTGACAGCTCGAATGTACATCATTTTTTGAACATGTAATTTAATACTTGTAAATGAAATGAAGACAGAGATTTTTTGCTCGCCTTTTTCTCCAATACTCGCTTTCAGGCTTGTAGGTCGATTAGGCTCTTAGGCTCGAGGCGAGGTTGAGTGCTTGCTAGGATCCTAGGCTCGAGGCGAGGTTGAGTGCTCGCTTGATGTGATTGATGACCTCGCCGTACTCGCATACAGATACTCACACCTGCATACTCGCCCATTTTCAAAATTTCTTGATAGGGTTGATTTGTGAAGAACACTTGGGGGGTCCAGAGGGACACACGCTTTCAAGGCATTTTCTTGTACCTGGTGAAGAGTTTGTCGAGATTTTGTAATGAGAATGGAGTTTTAAGAAGAAAGAAGTAGGGAATGGCGGTCGGGGAGGTCCGAGGGGACACACCGTCCCGGGGCCTCCATCCTACCACGATACTGAGTGCTAACTAGAAGATCGACAAGTAGGGAATAACAGTCGATGAGGTCCAAGGGGACACAATGTCCCGAGGTCTCCTTCCTACTTGGATGTTTGAATGTTGACGACGAATGACGTCAAGTAGAGAATGGCAGTCGGGCAGGTTCTGGGGGGCACACCGTCCCGAGGCCTTCATCCTACTTGGATGTTGAATGCAAATCAAACCTGTTTCCTGCTGCTCAACAATGTAGTGGGGAGTTAAGCATACTAACTCATACGATTGGAATAATCAGAAACGAAATGCTTTCATACGAGCTTTTCGCCCTCGAGGGCACACGACGCCTTTGGTCAAGGGTCCCCTGAGCTTAGTTAAATCGATCATCACTTCGCCGAATTGGGAGGTCGGCGTCCAGACTTCTTCCTGATAATCTCTCCAGTTGGATGAGAAGTGCAGTCGGCGGGTAACTGCGGCCAACGTTCAAGGGGGAGCTGATCTCGACCATCAATGCAGAGGCTTGGTCTTAAGAGAATGCGCAGCCGAGGCACTTTCCCATCATTCGTTCTGGGTTTTACGAGAATCAAGTCGGAGGCCCGTTTCTCAATCTACGTGGAGGTCGACTTCACCTGCTTTCCTTCCTTTCTTTTAGAGATAGTTTGTTGAGATAGATATAAGAACTTCTCGTTGTCCCATGTTTCAGGGAGGTGAGGAATTTATTCATGAACAATAAATTTACAGGAGAGGGACGTACACGCTCCCGCTCAGGGGTAAAACCTTTTCAGGTCATCGCCACTCCAGGTGTTCCCTAGTAACTCCCCTTCATGATTCTGCAGGCGATATCCTCCTGTTGTAAGCGCTTCATGGACGATGAAAGATCCCTCCCAACTCGGGTTGAGCTTTCCAACGACTGCTGATCTTCCCGCCGCGTCCACTTTCTTCAGGACTAGATCACCTGCTAGGAAATGCTTGAGGAGGACGTGCTTGTCGAAGTGTTTTGCCATTCGACGCTTGATCTCCTCTTGCCTAGCTGAGTCCAGATCTCAGAGTTCTTCGATGTAGTCGAGAGATAGCTTATGAGCTTCCTCATTCTCCAGCCGCCATTCTTCGTCTCCATATTTGGCCGCGATCACCCTTGGACTTCTGACATCGAACTCTACTGGAATGAGAGCTTCGGACCCGTGAGAGAGTTTGAACGGGGTTTCCCCTATGGTTGCGCTAGGAGTGGTCCTCAAGGCCCACAACACCGAAGGGAGCTGCTCCGCCCAATTACCTCTTAGGTTCTTGACTTTCTTCTTCAGTAGGTTGATGATCAGCTTTTTGGCGGCCTCCACTTGCCCATTGCTCCTCGGATGATGCACTGAACCAACCGGAGATCAATTCCAAGCTGCCTGCAAAAATCTTCCAGCTCCAAGCTGGCAAATTGGGGACCGTTGTCGGTGACGATGGTGAGGGGGATCCCGAATCTGCAGACGATTTCTCCCCAGATGAAGTTCTTCACGACTTGAGAGGTGGCCTTGGCCAGAGCTTTGGCCTCGATCCACTTGGAGAAGTAGTCGATCATTACGAGAATGAACTTCCTATGGCCACTGGCTGAAGGAAAGGGACCTATCAAATCCATTCCCCAGATAGCGAACGACCATGGGGCGGTGATCGAGCGAAGTTGCTGGGCCAGCTGCAACAGAAGGGAGGCGAATAGCTGGCACTTCTGACATTTCTTCGAGAATACCTCCACATCCTTACGGATAGTAGACCATAAGTAACCATGCCTTAGGATCCTCTGCTCCAAAGTGCGAGTCCCAGAATGATTTCCGCACTCTCCTGAGTGGATCTCCTCCAAGAATCGAGGTACTTCATCTTCAGAGACGCATCTGGCCAGGGGGCCTGAGATGGTCTTGCGATATAGATCACCGTCCTGCAATAAGTAATATGCGGCTTTGTATCGAAACTTTCTTTGGTCCCCGTCATCCGTAGGGAGCTGTCCGGTGGATAGGAATGCTGCGAACAGATCCATCCATGAGGGGCGCTGCTCGATCTCCATCATCTCCCCTTCTTCGATGGATGGCCGAAATAACTCAGTGATAGTTCCTCCGGCACTCGGCCCGTACTTGGCCAGACGATCCGTTGCTGAGTTCTTCTCTCTCGGTATATGCTCGACGAAGAAGGATTGAAAGCCTCCAATCAATCCTTTTACTTTGACAAGATACCTCTGCAGGATGGTGTCGCGTACTTCGAATTCTCCACGAATCTGCGACGCGACCACCATTGAATCAGTGAAGGCCCTGAAATCTTGAATGCCCAACTCTTGCGCGAGACACAAGCCTGCCCCTATAGATTCGCACTCTGCTTGATTGTTCGTGATGGGGAAGAAGATCTCGACTGCTTGCTCGATCCTAGTTCCCTGTGGGCTGACAAGAACAATGCCTACTCCCACAGATCTTCTGCCCGAAGCTTCGCCCACGAACATCTTCCAAGGAATGGAATTAGAGGCTTCCTCTCCCAGCTCTGCTTCTACCGAGAAGTCGGCTAAGAAATCTGCTACCACATGTGCTTTGATCGCCACCCGGGGCGAGAAGGAAATGTCAAACTCGTTGAGTTCTACCGACAATTTTGTCAGCCTTCCTGAATGCTCCACCCCTTCTAAGATACTTCAGAGAGGATGATCAGTCACGACCCGGATGGAGTGAGCTTGAAAATAAGGCCGGAGCTTCCGCACCAACACCACCAAAGCGAAGGCAAGCTTCTCCAGGATTGGATATCTCAACTCCGCCTTCTTTAGAACATGGCTAGCATAGTTGATGGGGAGCTGCTTCTTCCCCTCTTCCTGAACTAGCACTGAACTTACCGCTTCCACCCCTACTCCTAGGTAGATGAGTAGGTCTTCGCCTTCCTTCGGGCTTTGAAGGAGAGGTGTCTGGGTCAACTGCTCCTTCAGCCTATCAAACGCCTTCTCACACTCCTCGAACCATTCGAAGTCCTCACTCTTTCGAAGCATTTTGAAGAATGGAGAACACTTCTCTGATGCCTTTGACAGAAAGCGGCTAAGACCTGCCAGCCTTCCCGTCAACCTTTGAACTTCTTTCATTGTCTTCGGCGAAGTCATCTCCCGGATTGCCTTAACCTTGTCAGGGTTCGGCTTTACCCCTTTCGGGGTGATGAGATGCCCCAGAAACTTATCCCTTCCACCTCCGAACACACACTTTGCCGGATTGAGCCTCATCTTGAACTTCCTTAGCGTTGTGAAGGTCTCCACTAGATCAGCTATATGCTCCTGGACTCTCTTGCTTTTAATCAAGAGGTCGTCCACATACACTTCCAGATTCCTCCCCTTTTGCTCCTTGAAAATATGATCCATCATCCGCTGGTAGGTAGCTCCTGCCTTTTTCAACCAGAAGGGCATCATTTTATAGCTGTAGCAGCCATCGCCAGTGATGAAAGAGACATCGCGACAATCAGGGGGATGCATCCGGATCTGGTGGTATCCTGAAAATGCATCAAGGAAACTCATCACAAAAAAACCGATGGCGGAATCAACCATCACGTCGATTCTAGGTAAGGGATAATAATCCTTCGGGCAGCTTGTATTCATTAAAGAAAAATCGACACACATCCTCCAGCTGCCCCCAGCCTTTTTCACCATTACAACATTCGAGACCCAGTCTGGGTACTGGATCTTTGACACAAAACCTACTTCAAGCAACTTCTTCACTTCTCCGCGGATATGTACGGATAACATGATGGCACTTGACCTCTTCTTCTGGCAAACGGGCTTTGCAGAGGGTGTTGGGAACAGTGCCCAACAGTGTTCCTGATTTGAAGAAGTGCTCAGCTCAATGATAAATGCAAGTTGTATTTAATGTCCTATCTAGTTCATGCTTGCAGAGATGTGACAGTATTGTTGTTTATTGGGGTGTCTACTTAATCACCTAGAGAGGGGTGGGGGGGGGGGGGGGTGAATAGGTTTTTCTTTTTATAATATCCCCCTGTAGGTTTTTCTTACTTTCTGGTTAATAGATCTAAGAAATAAAGAACAAACCACAGAAAGCACACAACGATCTATAGAGGTTCCTCAAGACCGGGTGTCTTGAGTAGTCCTCTCTCCCTCTGCGCCTACCCAGCAGTGTGGTAGGCTCGGCAAACGCCGCCAAAAGCTTCAGGCCCTCAAGCCTTACAACACGGACCCGCAAGTCCCAACAGCCTAGGCCCGCAAGCCCCTACTTCCCCGAGCCCGTAAGCTCGACACTCAGGCCCTCAAGCCCTACAACTTGGACCCGCAAGTCCCAACAGCCTAGGCCTGCAAGCCCCTACTGCCCCCGAGCCCGCAAGCTCGACAAATCGCACCCGCAAGCGCACTGCCCTGTCCCTCAAGCCTCACAGCTCTCCAACCCTCAAGCTAGACAAATTGGCCCGCAAGCCTTACAAGAAAATACAGTAATAAAATAAACTGTTTCTTCAGCCAGATGAAATTTGGCAACTTAGCCTTGATGAAGATCGGCTTCTTAAGGATGAAGAAGATGCTTCTTGATTTTGAGTTTCAGCTCTGAATCTTCTTCAGCCTCTTCTTCTTTTATCTGATGTTGAACGGCGACTTCTTAGTCAATGGAGATGACTGATTCTTATGAGAACTCTTGAATCTTGTTCTCTTTCTTCTCCGCTGAAAAATAATGTTCTATTGAAGAGCGGCGGGATTCTTTTTCACGTTCTTTTTCTTGCACAACAAGCCCCTTTTCCTAGGGCAACACTGTTCCCTTTTATAGGACGGACAAGCCGTATAACGGTCACATACAATTTCCTTTACTGTCAGAAGCCCATCCATCATAGCAGGCCCTGATTGGACAATCAGGCGGTGACATTAATTGCTGACATCACATCCGCAAGATTTGAATTCTGTCTTGAAGATATCTGCATCATTACGACGACAAGCTTTCTCTGACTTTGTCGTCACGATCTTCCTTCTGCCACTGATGGAGCTATCTCGGCGATACAAGATATCCTGGCGATTCTGTATATAAGACGATCTTCTTTCTCTGACAGTGTCGTCGTGAGCTTCCTTCTTGCATCATGTCGTCGTAATCATATTGTTCTCTCGACGACATGAGTTCCACACGACGATGTCATGTGTCTTCTCTGTGTTCGACGAACAACATTCTGCGATCGACGAACTTGCCATCCTTCGTTCAACGATCGCCATTCTTCGTTCGACGATCTCGCCACGTCTCAGCATTTCGACGATCGACATTCTTCGTTCGACAATCTCGACATGTCTCAGCGGTCGATGAATACTTTGCTTCTCAGCGGCTGCTGCTCTGCCCGTCATTACGACGACAAGCACGCATTGTCGACGATATCGCCTGTTCTTCTCGATGACATTTCTTTAACTTCCTGAGATTATAGGCTAGAGAAGTAATCAGATACAAGGTGAAGTTTTCTTGACTTGGTGACTTCTTTAAATCAGGAATCATGTGGGCAAGATTCCCAACAATCTCCCCATATTTGAAGGAGTCAGAATTCCAATTCAAGCTGACTTTCACTAGACAATAAATATTATAATCTTAACTTTGAGCATGTAAGATTGTACTTATCTTTGCTGAACTCCCTGAGTGCATCAAGCCAGTAGCTCCCCCTTGCTTTGATGCCTCTTCTTTGCTCCCCCTACCTTTAAGGTCTTCTTGAGCACCATTTCTCCCCCTTTCTGACTTCTTGCCTTCTGCTTTTCTAACCAAGGAGTAGCACAAGCTCCCCCTTGATTTGATGTCTCTTCTTTACGTCTCCCTTTCTGATTGAACTCAGCTCTCTTGATAGATCCGTAGGTCTTCCTTGTGTGCCCGCACCATTTGTAGCTTGCAGACATTTCTTCGGAGGTTAGTTCATCTTCTTCCTCTCCCCCTTCTATCCTTGGCAGATTCAGAGCTTTACCGAGGCTATTCGCAGATATCTTAACTTTCTTGCCTCCCACCTTGGTCTTTATCTTTCAAAAGCGATCAGACGGCTCCGATGGATCTATCTAATCCCGAGATGAATAGGTCAACTGTACTTTGCCGATGCGCTCATTGTCGTTGAAATATTCCTTGGATACGAATTCTTTCATCTCGTGTCTTTGTCGTCTTTTCGTCTATTGTATCATCGTAACACTCGACGATTGTAGATTCCGAGAGCTATCCATCCTTTAGGTCCCCCCCTTTTTAGCAGAATAACCTGCACTAATTTTATTAGTAAATAACCTTTGCTGTTCTGCCTATGGGTCAGAACAACTACTATGTCCAGGGCCCATATTTGCTTCTGGTGGGCACTTGGACTTCCTGCAAAATACGATTACACGCCCTTAGGAACCCAAGTGAGTTTGGGTCCTGGGAATTTATTAGCTCTGAAGGATATACTGGATTTCACTGCCCTCGTAAACGCATAAGGATTGTGAACTAAATTGTTTATAGGTTTAGTATTTGTTACCCTTGGAGCTGTTGGATTGTGCCAACAATCACTTGTAAAGTGCCCCGTCTTACCACAACACCAACAGTCAAATTTGTTGTGCCTTATCCTCTTGTTGCCGGTTGGTGTATGATTCTTCTGCGGGCGGGAGGAGTACCTGTAGGAAACCGAATTGTATTGGTTAGGGGTGTGATTCTTCCCATTCCCACTTCTTCTGTGAAAGTCAGCCTTTTGTAAAGGTCCCTTCATTTTCCTGGACCTCCTGAGCTCCTGTTCCCTTGTGATTCCTCTTTCGTGACTTACTTTGGAGGTGACAGGCAACATCTTTCTCCCTCCTTGACTGAGACTGCTGCCTTTATCCGGTGGAGGAGTTGGCTCTGGCATAGAGGATCTGGCTCATGTTCTCCTTTTTGTGGGGGATTTATTCTTCACCCTACTGACTTGATTGACTCTGAGCTTCGGCATTCTAGCCAGATTCCTGTCCTTCTTTAGAAGAACAATTTCTTTGGTTAGAGAGTAGCATAGTTCTCTGCTATCAACCAGAGCTTTCATGGTTTTCGCAAACTTGGTTATCAAGTCCATGTTTGAGCTAGCATTATAATCTCTTTTGAGTTGACATAAATCTACGTTCTCCAAAGTCAGCCTATCATCCTTTTCCAAAAGATCGGAGTTTCTGGTTTGGAGAATTGAGATTTCATTGGCTTGCTTCCTGCAGAGTTCCTTGCTCCTTTGAGTTCTTCTAGAAGATCCTCATAATTTTCGGAGAGACATATTTCGGAATCTGAATCAGTATTATATAATGGAGCCCTTATTCCTACCTGTTCTGGTGTTATCTCATCCTGAATTTCTTCCTCTGATTCAGATAGGACAGTTAGTCCAAATTGAGCTCCCTCCTCTGCATCTGAGTTGCTTGATTCAGTATCACTTAGGGTTTTATTCTTCCTCTCAGCTGCAATACCTCCAATTTCTGAGAATCCTTCCATGAGGACTGTCAGAGAATCCCACATCTCTTTAGCTGTTGTGCAGTGGATCAATTTATGGAGTACAAAAGTATCAACTGCACCAGCTATGATGTCTCTGACTCTTTTGTCCAAGTTAACCAGAATCATCTCATCCCCAGTCATTGTCTTGGATGTGGTCTTGGGAGCATATGGCCCTTCTTGAGTGATTTGAAACATCCTGGGATCCAAAGCTTCCATGAATATTCTGGCTCTAACTTTCCACAGGGCAAAGTTCTCCCTGAAGCATTCAGCTATTCTTGATTCCATAGCCTATGGTACTTAGACACCCACTGGCAGATCTGTTCAAGCTGTTAAGCTTTTCTTTGAACAACCTCGCTCTGATACCACTTGTTGTTTATTGGGGTGTCAACTTAATCACCTAGAGGGGGGGGGGGGGTGAATAGGTTTTTCTTTTTATTTTTATAATATCCCCTTGTAGGTTTTTCTTACTTTCTGGTTAATAGATCTAAGAAATAAAGAACAAACCACAGAAAGCACACAACGATCTATAGAGGTTCCTCAAGATCGGGTGTCTTGAGTAGTCCTCTCTCCCTCCGCGCCTACCCAGTAGTGTACTAGGCTCGGCAAACACCGCCAAAAGCTTCAGGCCCTCAAGCCTTACAACACGGACCCGCAAGTCCCAACAGCCTAGGCCCACAAGCCCCTACTGCCCCGAGCCCGCAAGCTCGACACTCAGGCCCTCAAGCCATACAACTTGGACCCGCAAGTCCCAACAGCCTAGGCCCGCAAGCTCCTACTGCCCCCGAGCCCGCAAGCTCGACAAATCGCACCCGCAAGTGCACTGCCCTGGCCCTCAAGCCTCACAGCTCTCCAGCCCTCAAGCTAGACAAATTGGCCCGCAAGCCTTACAAGAAAATACAGTAATAAAATAAACTGTTTGTTCAGCCAGATGAAATCTGGCAACTTAGCCTTGATGAAGATCGGCTTCTTAAGGATGAAGAAGATGCTTCTTGATTTTGAGTTTCAGCTCTGGATCTTCTTCAGCCTCTTCTTCTTTTGCCTGATGTTGAACGACGACTTCTCAGTCAATGGAGATGACTGATTCTTATGAGAACTCTTGAATCTTGTTCTCTTTCTTCTCCGCTGAAAAATAATGTTCTATTGAAGAGCGGCGGGATTCTTTTTCACGTTCTTTTTCTTGCACAGCAAACCCCTTTTTCTAGGGCAACACTGTTCCCTTTTATAGGACGGACAAGCCGTATAACGGTCACATACAATTTCCTTTACTGTCAGAAGCTCATCCATCATAGCAGGCCCTGATTGGACAATCAGGCGGCGACATTAATTGCTGACATCACGTCCGCAAGATTTGAATTCTGTCTTGAAGATATCTGCATCATTACGACGACAAGCTGTCTCTACTTTGTCGTCGCGATCTTCCTTCTGCCACTGATGGAGGTATCTCGATGATACAAGATATCCTGGCGATTCTGTATATACGACGATCTTCTTTCTCTGACAGTGTCGTCGCGAGCTTCCTTATTGCATCATGTTGTCGTAATCATATTGTTCTCTCGACGACATGAGTTCTACACGACGATGTCCTGTGTCTTCTCTGTGTTCGACGAACAGCATTCTGCGATCGACGAACTTGCCATCCTTCATTCGACGATCGCCATTCTTCATTCGACGATCTCGCCACGTCTCAGCGTTTCGATGATCGACATTCTTTGTTCGACGATCTCGCCATATCTCAGCGGTCGACGAATACTTTGCTTCTCAGCAGCTGCTGCTCTGCCCATCATTACGACGACAAGCACACATTATCGACGATATCGCCTGTTCATCTCGACGACATTTCTTTAACTTCCTGAGATTATAGGCTAAAGAAGTAATCAGATACAAGGTGAAGTTTTCTTAACTTGGTGACTTCTTTAAATCAGGAATCATGTGGGCAAGATTCCCAACAAGTATGTTCAGTACTTCAACAACCTGCCTAAGTATAATATCGTCGAACGAAGAATGACGTTCGTCGAACGCAGAATGCTGTTCGTCGAACGCAGAAGGAAGATCGTCGAACGTTGAGACTTGGCGAGTTAGTTGAACGCTGAGACTCGGCAAGATCGTCGAACGCAGAAGCAAGTTTGTCAAATGACAGAATGAAGATAGTCAAACGTAGAGACGACACAGAAGAATGAAGTTCGTCGAACGCAGACTTGGCATGTTCGTCGAACGCAGAATGGAGTTCTTCGAACGCAGAGACGGGACAGAAGAATGAAGCTCGTCGAACACATAATGTTGTTCGTCGAACGAAGATTGTCGTTCGTCGAACGCAGAGAAGAATGAAGACAATGGAAGAAATGTCATCGCAAAGATGCAGCACGTCGTGAAGAAGCCTTGTCGCTGAAAAGGCTAAGTATGACTGATGGCGTAGAACATCGTCGTAAAGAAGGCATGTTGTCAAGAAGACTGAAGAAGGACAGCTGAAGACAAGCAGTTGCTAAAGTATGATCTGTCGACATGTTATCACTCATATCGTCGAGAGAATAATGTGATTACAACGACAGTCTGCAAGAAAGAAGATCACGATGACACAGTCAGAGATAGCATATCGTCGTATATGCAGAAGTGACAGAATGTATCGTATCGTCGAGATACCAACATCAGAGGCAGAAGCAAGAAAAACTGAAGATCTACCAAGTTCAAGGCATCGACAAAGTCCTGTCGTCGAGATATCATCCATGTCGCCGTAACAATGGAAATATCGTCGAGACAGATTCAAATATTGCGGACGCGCTGTCAGCATTTAATGTCGCCGCCTGATTGTCCAATCAGCGCGTGCTCTTATGGAATGGGGGTTTGACATTAAAGGACATCACATGTGACCGTTATGCGGCTCATCTGTCCTATAAATGGGAACAGTGATGCCCTAGAAAAGAAGTCTTCGAAGATAGAGAAAAAGAACGAAAAAGAATCCCGCCGCTACACTTCAATAGAACAGTATTTTCAGCGGAGAAGAAGAAGATCAAGTAGAGAACAAGCATTAAGTGTTCTCTGAAGAATCAGTCATCTCCATCGACTGAAAAGTAGCCGATCAACATCAGGCAAAGGAAGAGAAGGCTGAAGAAGATCCAGTGCTGAAACTCCAAATCAAGAAGAATCTTCTTCAACCTAAAGAAGCCGATCTTCCTCAGGCTAAGTTGACAATCTTCATCCGACAGAAGAAACAGTCTTTCTACTGTAATTTCTTGTAAGTCTTGCGGGCCTATTTGTCTAGCTTGAGGGCTAGAGACCTGTGAGGCTTGAGGGCCAGGGCAGTGGACTTGCTGGTCCGATCTTGTCGAGCTTGAGGGCTCGGGCGCAGTACGGGCTTGCGGGCCTAGGCTGTAGGCTAGACTTGCGGGTCTGGCTAGGTAGAGCTTGAGGGCCTGATTGTCAAGGTTGAGGGCTTGAGACCTGTGAGGCTTGATGACCATGGCAGAGGCTAGACTTGCGGGTCTAAGCTAGGTAGAGCTTGAGGGCCTGAGTGTCGAGCTTGCGGGCTTGGGTGCAGTAGGGGCTTGCGGGCCTAGGCTGTAGGACTTGAGGGTCCGTGGTGTAAGGCTTGGGGGCCTAAAGATTTGGCAGCGTTTGCCGAGCCTAGCACACTGCTAGGTAGCCGTAGAGGGAAAGAGGACTACTCAAGACACCCTGTCTTGAGGAACCTCTCTAAATCACTGTGTGCTTTTGCGTGTTATGCTTGATAACTTATAGATCTACTAATCAGAAAACAAGAACACCTAAAGGGGATAAAATAATTTGTAAAACCTATTCACCTCCCCCCTCTAGGTGATAAGTCGACATTTGTGTTTGGTGTCCCAACCCCCACTCTCAAGGATAAAAGAGCAACATCTTCCCAATCTCTTCCAGATAAGAAGCAGGCTAGTAGCCCCAGTATGATCAATTCTCACTTGATCATATCTAATGCCATCAACACCATGTCAGCTACCAAGCTGACATCTGTTGCTGACAAACAGATAAAATCAAGAATGAAAAATGATACTAGAGCAGCTAGTCAGCTCTTGGCTGAAAGAGATAGGAAGAATGTTGCTGCCTTCTCTACTGAACATACTTCAAAAATTGTTCAGAAAAGAAGGTACAACATCCATGAATGTTGGTGCTGTGGCAAAGTGGGACACTTTGCCATTGATTGTTGGCACAACCCTAGTGTGCCTAATGCAAAGGAGAGACCTCCTGGAAGGGCTGTGGTGAGTAGAAGGATTCCCTATTATGCTAACAAGAACCTAGGACCCAAGTCACCTTGGGTTCCTAAGGGATATCAAAACTGTCTTGCAGAGTAGTCCATTTAGCCATTAAAAAGCAAACAAGGCTAATGGACAATAAGTGCTCCAGGCTCAAATCTGGACTAAGAAAAACTCACCACATACCAAGGCGCACTGATCTAGGGGGATCTAGTAGTAAAGATAAGTGGACATTCCATCGAGGGGGAGCCACTAGCTCAAGAAGACTTAAAGGCTAAGGCGAAGGTAACCATGTTAATGTTTAACACATAACCTCGTCTTTATCTAAGATTGTAAAAGTAATTTCCAAAAACCATATCGTCGGAATGATGATTGGTATCGTCGAAATGAATTTGCATCACGATGACATCCAATCGTCAGCGGACTCTTAATTAGGCCTAAGCTCAATCATTACAGCTAAACTCGAGTTAGTCAGACATTTAAGACACTTCAACTTCCAAATCGGACACTATAAATAAGGTCAAATGTCTTAAGGTTAAAACACTCTCTACATTATCCCTAAAAAACCATCGTGTTCTCCACGCCTTCTAAGAGTAAACGAGTCGACAGTGCTGAAATCCTCCTGGATCAAGCAAAAGATGGCGCCAAAGAAGGAAGATTTTCTGTATGAAGGAAGTGAAGTGGTAAGGTATGGATTTGTGGAAGGACCAAAAGAGGTTCAACATGCCATCAAGCTATTGGACGTCGTCGGTCTGGAGTTCGCCCTCTCTGAGCCGACAGTAATATTAAAAAGAGAAGTGTTGGAGTTCTACTCAAATGCCAAGGGTGGCTCAAAGGGAACGTCTGTGAAGAGCGTAATCAACGGGATAAGGGTCAAGGTAAATCCCAAGAGATTAAACAAGACTCTTCAGTTGCCGGCCATTGCCAAGGGGGAGGAAGATGAAAAGATCACCCAGGAAGACCTTAACAAGGCTCTGGAATGGTGCAGACACTCCAGCAAGACCTATGGGTCTCTGGAAAGGAAAGACTTCAATCAACAAGGAAAACTTGTGGCAGATAATGTAGGTAAAGCTCTCCTCTGTAAAGTAGGGTTGCATGATAGGATATCCAAGGTCATGTTCGAGATAATGACAAGGATAATCCTAAGTAAAAGGACCAACTGGGGAAATCTTCAAGAGGATACAAGAAAGCTTTCAAGCTCCAAATCTGGGAAGAATTCTATCACTATATCTTCTGCTATCCTACCCTGAAAGCTTTAACAAATAGTATGGAGTAAAAATTCACCACTTGAGAAGGATGGACATCAAGATCCTTGACAGATGGGAGAAAACTCTGACTAAACCTCCCAAGAAGTTGAAGACAGCATAAGATATGAAGAGGAAGGGAGAAAGCTCATCTGAAGGAAGTGAGTCAGGCAACAACTCTCCTCCATCTGACTTTGAGGTACCTGTGGAGACAAGGAAAATAGCCCTCCAGACCTCTACCCTAAGTTTGGGCTCCGGGACAATGATAACAGCAGGAACAGAGCAAGAGGATGCTGAAACTGAGGGGGAGAAGAACAGTATGCTCCCTGCTCAAGTGGAAGAAGTGATCAATAAGATCATAGGGGCTGAGAATGTTGGTCATTCTGAACTAGCAATGCGAGAGGTCAACCAAGAGAACCCTGCTGATGAGACTAACAAAGATCAGCAAAGTCCTGAAAAGGAAAATGAGCCAACCCATTCACCCATAAGAAAATCTCTATCTCCAATAATTGAAGGAGATGAAGGAGAGGAACAAGAAGAAGCTAGTTCACATCCAGAGAATAGACCAATGGAGCTCTCACTATTATCTCAGATTAAATGCTTCTGGAAGAGCAAAGATTACCTCTGCTATCAATGAGCTAAGAAGGGAACTGTCTGCTGGAACGACATGCCTAAGAAATGATGTGAAAAATCTGCACGAATTCACTGCCTGTACTCACAAGGGTATATCTATCCTATGGGCTAATTAGTCAATGATTGTCAGCAGCATAGAAAAGGCCTACATTGCATCCACCAAGAGGCTGGCTGAACATAAAACTGATCTCAAAGAAAGTCTAGATCACCACAATAAAGATCTAGACAGTCATCTGCTTGAGACCAAGAATCACTTGGAAGCAGGAATCCACATGCTCAAGAACAAGATACTTGCATCCGAGGAGAATCTCCACAGAGGGATATCTGAAGAAGTCATAAAGGGGGAGAGATTAATGATAAAGGCCAGTAGTGATCATGCCATCTGGAACACAAACACCATCAGGGAAGCAATGAATATCCCTCCTCTACATTATGAAGAGCATGCTGAAGTGCAACATACAGATACTCCTGATACTGATAAGAGTAAAGAAAAAGAAGCACTGGATGAAGAAATAAAAATGAGAAAGAGAAAGTACAGGGAGGAAATAGAGAAAAAGGATGACTATGAAAGATGGAGTCCCATATCCAGGACCATCATTCTAAAAGCATGGAAGCAAGTGAAAGCTAATAAAGGTGAGGGGTACAAAGTGTACAGTCCTCAAGAATGGGCTAAGCATGAAGATCAAGAAGAAGTAAGGAGAGAATACAGAAAGGATAAGCAAGCAGGAAGAATTCCAGCCAACACTCCTGAACCTTTAAAGTATCATCCTAAACCGTTTGAGTACTTCATCAGGCAAGATGATAAGGAGCAGGAAGTTAGTGCCAAGAAAGCAAAGGGCGATGCTGATATGAGCGCACCAGAGATATAAATGGCTAAATCTTTAGGGGGCTAAATGTAGAAATGTCAACATTTTTGAAAACATTTGGCACTACTTATAAATGAAGTGATATTTGTCAGAATTCTGTGTTCACTCAATTTTAGCTGAAATGTCATCATTACATGCTTATTTGCTTAAAATGTTAAACCCTTTATGTGAATGGAATTTATCATTGAGTGGGTTATGACTTCTTCAAATAGGGGGAGATTATTGGGAACAGTGCCCAGCAGTGTTCCTGATTTGAAGAAGTGCTCAGCTCAATGATAAATGCAAGTTGTATTTAATGTCCTATCTAGTTCATGCTTGCAGAGATGAGACAGTATGTTCAGTACTCCAACAGCCTGCCTAAGTATAATATCGTCGAACGAAGAATGACGTTCGTCGAACGCAGAAGGCAGTTCGTCGAATGCAGAATGCTGTTCGTCGAACGCAGAAGGAAGATCGTCGAACGTTGAGACTTGGCGAGTTAGTCGAACGCTGAGACTCGGCAAGTTAGTCAAACGCTGAGACTCGGCAATATCGTCGAACGCAGAAGCAAGTTCGTCGAACGACAGAATGAAGATAGTCAAATGTAGAGACGACACAGAAGAATGAAGTTCGTAGAACACAGACTTGGCGTGTTCGTCGAATGCAGAATGGAGTTCGTCGAACACAGAGACGGAACAAAAGAATGAAGCTCGTCGAACACAGAATGCTGTTCGTCGAACGAAGATTGTCATTCATCGAACACAAAGAAAAATGAAGACAAAGGAAGAAATGTAGTCGCGAAGATGCAACATCATAGTGAAGAAGCCTTGTCCTTGAAAAGGCTAAGTATGACTGATGGCGTATAACATCGTCGTAAAGAAGGCATGTCGTCAAGAAGACTGAAGAAGTACAGCTGAAGACAAGAAGTTGCTAAAGTATGATCTGTCGATATGTTATCACTCATGTCGTCGAGAGAACAACGTGATTACGACGATAGTCTGCAAGAAAGAAGATCACGACGACACAGTCAGAGATAACATATCGTCGTATATGTAGAAGCGTCAGAATGTATCGTATCGTCGAGATACCAGCATCAGAGGCAGAAGCAAGAAAAACTGAAGATCTACCAAGTTCAAGGCTTCGACAAAGTCCTGTCGTCGAGATATCGTCCATGTCGTCGTAATAATGGAAATATCGTTGAGATAGATTCAAATGTTGCGGACGCGCTGTCAGCATTTAATGTCGCCGCCTGATTGTCCAATCAGCGCGTGCTCTTATGGAATGGGGGTCTGACATTAAAGGACATCACATGTGACCGTTATGAGGCTCATCTGTCCTATAAAAGGGAACAGTGATGCCCTAGAAAAGAAGTCTTCGAAGATAGAGAAAAAGAACGAAAAAGAATCCCTCCGCTACACTTCAATAGAACAGTATTTTCAGCGGAGAAGAAGAAGATCAAGTAGAGAACACACATCAAGTGTTCTCTAAAGAATCAGTCATCTCCATCGACTGAAAAGTAGCCGATCAACATCAGGCAAAGGAAGAGAAGCCTGAAGAAGATCCAGTGCTGAAACTCCAAATCAAGAAGAATCTTCTTCAACCTAAAGAAGCCGATCTTCATCAGGCTAAGTTGCCAATCTTCATCCGGCAGAAGAAACAGTCTTTCTACTATAATTTCTTGTAAGGATTGCGGTCCTATTTGTCTAGCTTGAGGGCTGGAGACCTGTGAGGCTTGAGGGCCAAGGCAGTGGACTTGCGGGTCCGATCTTGTCGAGCTTGAGGGCTCGGGCGCAGTAGGGGCTTGCAGGCCTAGACTGTAGGCTAGACTTGCGGGTCTGGCTAGGTAGGGCTTGAGGGCCTGATTGTCAAGCTTGAGGGCTTGAGACTCGTGAGGCTTGAGGGCCAGGGCAGAGGCTAGACTTGCGGGCCTGAGCTAGGTAGGGCTTGAGGGTCTGAGTGTCGAGCTTGCGGGCTCGGGTGCAGTAGGGGCTTGTGGGCCTAGGCTGTAGGACTTGCGGGTCCGTGGTGTAAGGCTTGAGGGCCTGAAGATTTGGCAGCATTTGCCGAGCCTTGCACACTGCTAGGTAGGCGCAGAGGGAAAGTGGACTACTCAAGACACCCTGTCTTGAGGAACCTCTCTAAATCACTATGTGCTTTTCTGTGTTATGCTTTATAACGTATAGATCTACTAATCAGAAAACGAGAACACCTAAAGGGGATAAAATAATTTGTAAAACCTATTCACCCCCACCCCCCTCTAGGTGATAAGTCAACACCCAATAAACAACAGAGGGGTTGAGATTGAGATGATGGCATGCAACCTCAGGATCGATCCCCAACATCTCAGCAACACTCCAGGCAAAGATGTCGACATTCTCTTGCAGACACGCCGCCATCTCCATCTTTTCTTTGGTCTTCAGGGACCCTCTGATCTTCAGCAACCCAGATACTCCTGCCTCGGAGAGTACCTCGATTTCTTCCACCTCTTCGGCTACTTCTAGCCTGGACGTGCTCCCCAACACTCTTTCGAACTCCTCTGCGTCGGCCATCCAGCTGATGGTACTGACCGCACTGAGATAACACTTGTGGGCGGCTCTTGGATCGCTTCTGATCCTCACCTGGACATCCCCTTGACAGTACTTGAGGCACTGATGGTAGGAAGACGAAACGGCTTTGAAGGTGTTGAGAAGTGGCCTTCCGAAGATAGCCTTGTAGCAACTTGGGGCGTCGACGATGACGAAGCTACATTTGAGGGGGGTGCCTCCGAGTGTTACAAGCAGATCTACTCCTCCTTCTACCTCCTTCTTCTCTCCTGAGAAGCTAAAGAGGGCACCATCCGACGCCCTGACTCTTTCTGCTCCGACGCCCAGCTCGTCGAACGTCTCCTTGAAGATGACGTTCACGGAGCTACAGTTATCGATCAGAATTTGATCAACGGTGAAGTCCTCCACTGCTGCCTGGATCACGAGGGCATCATGGAAGGGATTCTCATTCCCCAACATGTCCTCCTCTGAAAAGGTGATTTCTTCCAGCGGGGGCGGTGCTTGCGAGGTCGAAGCAACACTCTTTTGATAAATCTGATGGAGGCTTCCCTTGCGGGATGCTCCTAGCCCTGCTCCCCCATGGATCACCCATACTCCTCTGCCTCCCTGGACAACTCCTCGACACCCCTAGTCGACTCTATCTTCATTCCTACTTCGAGAGACGGCTTGCACCGCAGGCAGGTCGATAGGGGCTTCTATCCTATGATGCTCTCCTCCTGCTTCTCCTGCTTCCAACCTCCTCCTGGCTTCCCAAAAATCTGGGCAACCCATCATCCCGTGCCCCTCCACCTGATGCAGATCAAAATAGAGGGGGATCTCCAGCGATCCAACTAGACGGCTTGACTGGCAACGACGAAGGAACTAGAACGGTAACAACAGGACCCCAGGTGCTGCGACAGGGAGGTCCCACCACGTACCCAGAAGCTCAGAAGAGACTTCCCCTCCACAACCAAAGATGGCCGAGTAGGGTACGAGGAAGGCACCGACTTGGCGAGTGTCAAGAGTGACAGCCAAGGATGATGGGTCCAAGAATTCGAAAGTTAGGTTCCGAAAGATCAAGTTCAGGTGCCTAATCCAAGTACCCCTGGGGTCCTATTTATAGGCAAACCTAAGAGAAGGGGGGGGGGGGGGGGGGCTTATTTATACCCCACCCAGATCGGCAACCAGGTGACATTGAGGCGACCTCGCTTGAAAAGAGGCGAGTATCACCTATGGTCGCCCACCTCTTGTAGAGTATCAAGGTTAGTCACACGAGTTGACCTATACTCGCCCATGCCTTCTTCTGCTCTTGCTGGCTGAGCTGTCTTGTGTCTTGGATTGCTGGCCTCTGTCTTCTCGCCTTGACTTCTGCCTACGTGGCCTTGAAGGGGTCCCACTCTTAGAGAATGAGGGTTGTACACTAGCAATGTATAAGTATACCAAACAAATATTGAAAACAGTTCTATGCTAGCACAAGTATGATGTAACAACATTAAATAAAAGGCAGTACAAAATAAAAGGAGCAGATATAGTGATAATAGAGAGTAGTTATAAATGTAACCTTAACTTATATGAATGCCCATACAAACTTATAAGTTAAGGGATCTGACACTAAGGTAAACTCATCGTATAAAAGAGATCATACTAATTTATACGATGAGGTCTTGTTTATGAATTGATGTTATGCTATGCTATGCTGTGCAATGCAATGATGCAACTCATGCAAACGACTCTGTACGTATAGACCTTTTGTAGTTCCCTCTGTTCGAGTGTGTCAACTCAGGTACCCAGTTGAGGCAAATAGGGAAGTGGACCGGGCTATCCACTTTTAGGCTTATGCCAAGCATCACTCAGCCTAGACCTTGCATACGCCCCTAAGAACACACAGGGTATCCGTGTACTATCTGGTAAGAACTACCTCTATCCCGCTTTTCGAGTCTCCACTCAGGTACACCCCGTTGAGGCAAACAGGGGAAGTGGATCAGGTCCTCCACTCCTAAGCAAGTATGACACCTCCCGGCCTAGACCTCTTGTACGCCCCTAAAGAACACACCAGGGTATCCGCGTACTACTTGACATAAATATGCCTCTAAGTGAAACACCAAGCTCTTGGCTCGGAGGACTCGACCAGTCCTTTCTTATACTACCGTGTCTACTGCTCGCAGGACCTACTAGTTCTTCCTTGTATACCGTTTCTACCGCTCGCAGGACTAACCCAGTCCTTCCTTATATACCGAGCCTACCGCTCGCAGGACTATCTCAGTCCTTCCTTATATACCGAGCCTACCACTCACATGACTATCCCAGTCCTTCCTTATATACCGAGCATACCGCTCACAAGACTATCTAATCCTTATAACATTCCATCCCAAATTTGGGACGAGGCTTACAACTTCAGAATCTCCTACTTACTACTCTTGTCTACTGTTTAGTTATGCTTACAAGTTTTGGGGTGAATCATGGACTTCCCGTGGACTACTCGGTGAAGGACTCGCAGCGGTACTAGGGAATGCGATGGTGGTTGAAGCCCAAATCCCCTTTTCCAGGATATTTACTCTTATTAGTGACTACTCATTCTTATATGCCCATTTGCTCTCTGATTGCTCTAAAATCCTAGGGTGAATTATCATTTGACTCGGGCAGACGAGCGTCGGTGTTCAATTGAACACTGAAACCCTGCCTCTTCTGGTGCCTGACTATTTCTTCGTGTTATCTCTCAATCACAACTGAACCTCTTGATAGGTCACTCCTCACCACTCCCAATAGGTCATTGAAATTCTCTGAACTTATAATTTTACTAAACGCACCCCGGTCTTTACTTTCGATAACTGCCCTTCGTGATTAACCTTCCATCCTAACTGAGCATATGCAATTCTCTGAGAGTTAATAACTCTCGGGGTGGTGACCATAAAGGATGGGTCTAAAACTAAGTTTCCAATCTTTACTATTCGCAGACCATCGACCATTAATCTAATCCTCATTTCCTAAAGGAGTGACTCAATGAATCCTAAATCAGGATGTGTCAATCCTAGTTCCATATGTTCATAAAGATATTATAAGCTTATGTTCAGATTCTTAGAATATTCCAGTGTCAATAATCCAAGTTATGAATATTCTAAAATGTAATCCCAAAGTCTACATTGTGAATGAAGTATCATAAATTTGTAATCGTAAATTCCAGGAAAATTACTAGAGGTTCACAATGTTATAAGAAGCTTATGTTCAGATTCCTAGAATATTCCAGTGTTAATAATCCAAGTTATATTCTAAATTGTAATCCCAAAGTCTACATTGTGAATGAAGTAGCATAAATTTGTAATCGTAAATTCCAAGAAAATTACTAGAGGTTCACAATGTTATAAAAAGCTTATGTTCAAAATTCTATAATATTCCAGTGTCAATAATCCATGTTATGAATTTCTCAAGTTATAATCTCAACTTCTACGTTGTGAAGGAAGCATGTCATATAATCAAAGATTAATTCTAATAAAATTCCCAAAGCTTGCCATTAATATGAAAAATCTATGTACAAGATTCTATAACAATCCAGCAAGTATAATTCATGTTATGGATTTCTCAACTTATAAACCCAACTTCTACTTTGTGAAGGAAGCATGCCATATAATCAAAGATTTATTCAAATAAAATTCTCAGGGCTTCCTACTGGTATAAAAAGTCTATATACAAAGTTCTATAATAATCCATCAAGTATAATTCATGTTATGAATTTCTCAACTTATAAACTCAACTTCTACTTTGTGAAGGAAGCATGTCATATAATCAAAGATTTATTCTAATAAAATTCTTAGGGCTTCCTACTGGTATGAAAAGTCTATATACAAAATTCTATAACAATCCAGTAAGTACAATTCATGTTATGAATTTCTCAACTTATAAACTCAACTTCTACTTTGTGAAGGAAGCATGTCATATAATCAAAGATTTATTCTAATAAAATTCTCAAGGCTTTCTACTGGTATGAAAAGTCTATATACAAAATTCTATAACAATCCAGCAAGTACAATTCATGTTATGAATGTCTCAACTTATAAACTCAACTTCTACTTTGTGAAGGAAGCATGTCATATAATCAAAAATTAATCCTAATAAAATTCTCAGGGCTTCCTACTGGTATGAAAAGTCTATATGCAAAATTTTATAACAATCCAGCAAGTACAATTCATGTTATAAATTTCTCAACTTATAAACCCAACTTCTACTTTGTGAAGGAAGCATGTCATATAATCAAAGATTAATTCTAATAAAATTCTCAGAGCTTCCTACTGATAAGAATAGTCTATGTATGAAAATCTATAGCAATACAAGAAGTATTTTTCAGGTTGTGAATTTCTCAAGATATAAACTCAATTCCTACTTTGTGAAGGATCTACTTCAAATGTTATTCAAAAAGTTTAAAGAAAATTAGCAGTTATATGTTTCCACCAAAAACTCCTAATTCCAGAATTTCAAGGTTTTCCCAACATGAATTTGCCCAGAGATAAACAAATACTCAAAGGGTGAATACATCACATTGAAAGGGATCTACTATAAATATTACTCCAAAATTATAGTAAAATTCACGGGGATTTGTAATGGTCCATAAGTGATCCTAACAAATTTAAGGATATCATAATAAACATTCATCACAAGGATCAACTATTTATCCCAAGGTGATAAATAGGGATAATAGGAGATATAAGGGCATAGAGTGTCCCAAAAATTTCCAAAACATTTCCCAGAGTGTGAAATGCCCTAGATAAGCATATGCCAAAGTTTGGGATATTTCCTAGATGGTTTGACCCTAAAATTTTTATTAATACATAAATGTGACAAAATAAATTAAGTGTGAAATCTTAGGAAAATAATTTCCAAAAATTCTCAAATTCTCAGGGGTGATGTAATTATTCATCATAGAGGAGTGGATAATGTTGGAACAACCCTATTACTGATTTGGGCTAGGATCACTATCTGTTTACTAGAACTAAGTTGACCCCATTGTATAGTCTAAAGGGTAAAGATTTTAGGCTGTTAGAACTAAGGAAAAGATAAGTTTTCTGCGTTCGACGAACTCCATACTGCGTTCGACGAACTCCATCCTGCGTTCGACGAACGACATGCTCCAGTTCGACGAACTTGCCAAAGGTTCTACGTTCGACGAACTCATTATGCGTTCGACGAACTCCTCTTTGCGTTCGACAAACTTGCTCTCCAGCTCGACGCACTCAGTTTTCCAGCATCTCAGCGGTTGATGAACTTCAGTCTCAGCGGTTGACCAAGTCTCAGCGTTCGACCAAGTCTCAGCGGTTGACGAATTGATTCAGATCGACGAAATTCATTCTCAGCTCGACAAATTCAATATTCCAGCTAGCTTAGCAAATTATTTCTTTCAGTTCGACGGCCTCCAACTTGAGATCGACGAACTCTAGATTGTGTTCAACGAATTTGTTCAGATCGACGAAATTTGTGTTCAGTTCAGTATTTCAGACAGATTATTTTTATTCTATTCTCTAAACTCAGTTTATCAGCAACGACTCTATTTATTCCAGATAAGTCAAGGATTATATCCTTCCTTTTTATTTTATTCCTATCCATTCTCTTCCCGGGAAAATAGCCGTTTGGCGGAAAAGGATACATTAATTAAAAAGGAAAAGGAATTAAAGTCTTGCTTGCAGTTCCAAGAAATAATCCTCCAGATTATTTTATTCCTTATTCAGAGGATTTGAATTTCAAATCAGAGATATATTATCAAAGGAAAAAGGAAGAAGATTTACAGGACATTATTACATTACAGAACAAAACAACATTGCAGAAAAAGAAAGAAAGAAAGAATACTGTCGATAGAAATACAGAAGGAAGAAAGAAAAAGCTTTCAGAGTTTATTTTCCTCAAGCAGCGCATCTCATTCTCTGTGAACAACAATACAAATCATCTCTCAGATTTCTGCTGCAAGTTTCTAGATCTTCAAGAGCAACAAACAATCTAAGAAAACTTCTGTCTCACAGATTCATCAGCTATCAAGGAAGATATCTGTTTCAAGAGAAAGCTCAATCCTCAAACTGTCAAGAATTTCAATCAGACAGGGGGAGCTTTACAACAACACATTCCACTAGTCTTCTCTCATATTATTGGCAGAGAAGAACATATGTAGTTTGGTTAGAGCACCTGATCAAAAGCTTAGTTGGTGTTTTGGGCACCTGATCAAAACCCCATTGGTGATAGGGCACCTGATCAAAAACCTAGTGGAATCCTACGAAGGGTGGTAGAAGAGTAGACGTACCCAGGTTTATTGGGGAACTACTATAAAATCCTTGTGTCCTCTGTGTTTGTGTGATTTTCTGTATTGTGCTGTGTGCTCTCTTTGTGTTTGTTTTTATAACTCACTCAATACACATATATATATATATCACTATTTTATTCTGCTATAAAATTAAGTGAAAAACTTTTTAATACTCTATTCAATCCCCCTCTAGAGTAAATCAAAGATCTAACCTCACTTTCAATTGGTATCAGAGATTGGTTGATTGTATACAGGCTAACACCTGAATCAAAAGATCAATTAGATCTTAAATTTATTTTAGAGTTTTCTTTTGCTTAAAAACTCATGGCTCAGAACAAAGAATATTCAAGCACAAGACCTCCTATGTGCAATCTAAATAAGTTTGCACTATGGAAGACAAGGATCAGATTATACATGAATTCTATTGACGAAGAAAATTTTAATGTTATTTTGACAGGACCTCCTGCTCCTACACAACAACAAGTGCTGAAGCACCAACTAACAACAATGTTGTTCCACCACCTGAGTGGACAGATGCTCAAAAGAAGCAGAGAAGTGTTGATGCCAAAGCTATGAATATATTGGCACAGACAATGTCAGATGACATTTTCCAAGAAGTTGTGGAATGCACTTCAGCAAGGGAAATCTGGATGTCACTCAACAATATGGTTGAAGGATCAACAGATGAAAGAAAAGATAGAAGATCTCACCTAATCTCCCAGTATGAAAATTTCAAGAAAGGAGAATCTGAGACAGTGGCTGATATGTACAATAAACTCAGTCTCATAATCAATGAGCTGAAATCTTTAGACAAAGTGATCTCTATCACATAAGTGAATGATAAGATCCTTATGTGCTTCCCCAACACATGGGACTCTAGGATCTGGCCAATCAAGGAAGCCAGAAACCTTAATGAGATCTCCACTGAGAGCTTGTTAGGCAAACTTAAATCCTATGAGCAGCTTATCAAAACTAGAGAAGCTGAACAATCTGCCTCATCTCCAGCATCCAAGAAAGAAAAGAGCATTGCTTTCCAAGCAACTAAAGAAGAAGATAAAGCTCCAGGAGAAGTGGAGTTTATGAGCTTACTAGCCAAGAGATTTTATAAGATGTCTAGAAAAGATTTCAGAAAGAAGGATTCAAGATCCAGAGAAAAGCCAACGTATGACAAATCAAGTTCTAAAGAAATTATTTGTTTTGGCTGTAGGAAACCTGGACACATTCTACCTGAGTGTCCAGATAATCAAAAGAAAGAAAAGAGAAAAGAGAAAGAAGAGAAAAGGCACTCCAGCAAGCCATCATCCCATAAACACAAGCATAAGGGAAGAGGGTTTGTAGCATAATCATGGAGTGAAACTGATTCAGAGTCTTCATCCAGTTCTTCTGAAGATGAAGAAGAATCAAAGGAAAAAGACCAATGCTTGATAGCTATTTATGACTCAAGCAGTGAGTCAGAAAATACATCTTCATCCAGCTCCAGTGTTGATGAGGATGATGAAGAAGAAAGAAGCTTCTGCATGATGGCTATCAATGCCTCAACAAACAACTCTGATGAATTACAGTCTAACAATGATGCTAATCAGGTAATCTCGAACTTTGATTTCAATTCAAATGAATTCAAAGATGAATTCAAAGTTCTTTGCTTAGACTTAATCAAATCTGAAAAGGAAATAATCTCTCTCAGAAATAAGTTGGTTGAAATGAACCAACTAAGTGAAGAAAATGCTATTCTTAAGAAAGAATTGGCTGCCTCCAGAGAACACATTTCTCTCATTGAGAACAAGTTGTCTGAAGCTAAGAAATTTGAAGAATCCCTAAATGGGAGAAGTATCAAACTGATGGACATCACAAGCACAGTGAATGCCAGACTAAGATCAAGTGAGCCACATATGATTAAGAAAAACATCTTATCTACACCAGTAAAATTCATTTCTGCCAAGGGCAAAGAGGCTGTAGAAATAGAAGAAAACATTTCAAGCAAGGCTGTTAAGAATAAAGGAATTCATCAGAATTTGTCGAACAGAGCTCGACGAAATCAATTCAATTCGTTGAACAGAGATCGACGGACTCTGAAGACAGATATTCAATATAGTTATTATTTGAACTGCGCTCGACGAAATCACTTCACTTCATCGAACGACGATCAACGAACTCACCTGAATTCGTCGAACAGAAAACATACTGAAAATCTAAAGAATTTTTATTCTTCACATACTAAGAATCCTTTCACTGAATGGATAATTCCTCCAAGGAGATATCATCCACAAAGTTATAAGGATCAACCTGAGATGTCTTTCATTTCAGAATTTTGTGGAAAAACAAAAGGACCCAAGGTAGTCTGGGTCAAGAACAACTAGACTGCTTTCTGTTTTTGCAGGTACACAGCTATCCAAACATAAGAGAATATTGGTATCTGGATAGTGGCTGTTCAAAGCACATGACAGGAAACAAGGCCAATCTAACAAACTATAAGGCAAAGCTTGGACCCAAAGTGATCTTTGGAGACTCCAAACCAAAGGCTATGGACAGATCAAAGTTGTAGCAGTCACCTTCAAAGAGGTAGCTTATGTCAAGGGTCTGAAGCACAACCTCATCAGCATAAGCCAGTTATGTGATGAAGGTTATCAAGTAACTTTTAATAATTCCTTATGTCTTATTACCAATAATAAAAATATTAATGTGTTATCTGGTATTAGACATGGAAACATTTATTTAGTCAATTTTGACTCTGCCAACTCAGATATTTGTTTATTTAATTCAATAAGTAAAACAAATGAATTATGACATAAAAGGCTAGGACATATTAACCTTAGAACTATATCTAAGCTTTCTAAGGACAATCTTGTTAGAGGACTGCCTTCTGGTTCATACAAGAAGGAAGAACTTTACAGGGCTTGTCAATTAGGTAAGCAAACTAGAAGTAGTTTTAAATCTTTATCCAAGAGTGATTCATCTAGGATTTTGTACTTACTGCGCTTGGACCTTTTTGGACCCACTGCAATACAAAGTCTAGGAGGGAAGTATTACTCTCTAGTTATTGTAGATGACTTCTCAAGATTCACTTGGGTGTTCTTTCTTAGGAACAAGTCTAACACCTTCAGTGTTTTGACAGACTTTCTCAGGTTCATCAAGATTGAGTACTCTACTCTAGTTGCATTGATCAGAAGTGATCATGACACTGAGTTTGAATCTCTTTTGATGAGAGAATTCTGTGGAAAAGAAGGGATCAGACAATGTTTCTCTGCTCCTAGAACTCCTCAACAAAATGGGGTAGCTGAAAAGAAAAATACAACCTTAATTGAATCAGCAACTACATTGCTTGTTGATGCTCACTTGCCACTCTCTTTTTGGTCAGAGGCAGTGAACACAACAAATTATGTGTTGAACAGAAGCCTGATACATAAGCTTAAGGGCAAAACTCCCTATGAATTACTCAAGAATAAAAAGCCTAAGGTTAACTATTTTAAGATATTTGGCTGTAAATGCTATGTGCATAACAATGACAAGAAGTATCTAAGGAAGTTTGAAGCAAAAGTTGCTTAAGGCATATTCCTTGGATATTCTCTTTCTAGTAAAGCATACAGAGTTTACAACAAATCTACTCTTAAGATAGAAGAGTCCATGCATGTATCTTTTGATGAAACTAACATGTTAATTGTGGAGAGGAATACCACCTCTACCAAACATACTTTGCAGGTACCAGCTCTATGTGAAGAGCTCAATGGATTGGATCTACAAAATAAAGATTCTCTACTTCCATCAAATGAAATAATTGAATACAGTGAAGAAGAGGATAATCCAGATCTTACTGACAACTCAAATCAAGTGATAGCTGAACAAGTCCCTCAAGTGGAAACTATTGCTGAACCCACTCCAACTATTGATCACATCACAGTTAGAGATCATCCAATATCTCAAGTGATTGGAGATATTTCAGCAGGTGTTCAAACAAGGCATCAACTACACCAAAATCAGATGCACACTTGTTTCCTATCCCAGATTGAACCTCAATCCATAAAAGATGCAGAACAAGATCCAAATTAGATTCTTGTAATGCAAGAGGAGCTCAATAAATTTGAAAAAAACAAGGTATGGGATTTGGTTCCAAGACCAAAAGGCCATCCAGTCATTGACACCAAGTGGGTCTTCAGGAACAAGCTAGATGATCAAGGCAACATAGTCAGAAACAAAGCAAGATTGGTAGCCCAAGGATATTCACAGGAAGAAGGAATTGACTATGATCAGACCTTTGCTCCTGTTGCAAGACTTGAAGCTATCAGGATTTTTTTGGCCTTTGCTGCATTCAAGAAATTCAAAGTATACCAGATGGATGTGAAGAGTGCATTCTTGAATGGAGACATCAAAGAAGAAGTCCATGTGGAACAACCACCAGGTTTCATCTCTCCAACTCACTCCTCTTATGTATTTAAGCTTAATAAAGCTCTCTATGGTCTCAAACAAGCTCCCAGAGCATGGTCTGAGACCTTAGCTAATTTTCTTTTGGAGAACAATTTCTGTAAAGGCATAGTTGATCAAACCCTATTTTTCAGGATACATAAAAATCAAATTTTACTAGTTCAAATATATGTAGATGATATCATATTTGGCTCTACTGATTCAAATTTATGCAAAAGGTTTTCTAACCTAATGCAATCTAAATTTGAAATGAGTAGTATGGGTGAGTTATCTTACTTCCTTAGTCTTCAAGTGAAGCAAACTCCAAATGTCATATTCATATAACAATCCAAGTATGCTAAGGAATTAGTGAAAAGGTTTGGTATGTCTGATGCTTCCACCATGAAAACACCCATGCCCTCCAATGCTGTTGTAGATAATTATGAATCAGGGATACCTGTTGATCAGAAAGTATATAGAGCAATTGTTGGCTCATTACTTTATTTAACAGCAAGTAGGCCTGATATAATGTTTGCTACCTGTATTTGTGCTAGGTTCCAAGTTAAACCCAAAGAATCTCACCTAATTTTATTAAAAAGAATTTTGAGATATATAAAGGGTTATCCAAATCTAGGACTCTGGTATCCAACAACATCAGAATTTGAATTAACTGGGTTCTCAGATTCTGATTATGCTGGATGCAGAGTAGACAGGAAAAACACATCATGAACTTGTCAGTTTCTTGGTGATAGGCTTGTGTCTTGGTTTTGTAAGAAATAAACATCTGTGTCTACATCAACAGCTGAAGCTGAATACATAGCTGCAGGCAGTTGCTGCTCACAGATATTGTGGATACAAAATCAGCTCCTAGACTATGGTATCAATCTAAATAATTCAATTATATTTTGTGACAATACTAGTGCAATATCTATAACACACAATCCAGTACTCCATAGTAGGACTAAACACATAGAAATTAGGCACCACTTTATCAGAGATAATGTGGATAAAAATAAAATTTGCCTACAATTTATCCTACTGACTTACAAAGAGCTGATATTTTCACCAAGCCATTGGATGAAAAGAAACATATCTTCTTTATAAATCAGCTAGGTATGATAGATGGAGATTCAATCAATTAAAAATTTAATTTTCTACTTATCCCATCACTTCATCGAACTGAGATCAACGAAATCTAGTCATTCGTCGAACCGAGATCGACGAAGTCATCTAGATCGTCGAACCGAGATCGACGAAAATTTATTTTTCGTCGAACGCAGTTTTGATGAAGCCTGTTTTTCTGAATCTTTCTTTATAATCAAATCTTTTATTTCATTTTAACTGTATGCCTACATAATTGCTTCTCTTCCAGTTCCTTTGCACTTGATCTCTATTTTATTTTGCAGGAACATTAGCAATATTTCTTCAAAAAGATTGCATCCTTCCCTACCTCCTCATCTGTCCCTTCTTCTAGGGGTCTAGCTTCAGGCCTTCCTGAAACTAGGCAGGGGGAGATGTTTCATGAAGAAGCTCCTTTATGACAGGGGGAGATGTTTTGACGAAACTCCTTTTTGTCAGGGGGAGATGCTTTCCTTTTTGATACGGGGAGATGCTTTATGAAGAAGCTCAAGTTTTAGGGGGAGTTGCTTTTGAAGATTCAGATATGACAAATACAGATGCAGATTAAGAAATAATTCAGATATGACAGATTGGTAGCAAAGCAGATTAAGTTATTGCTACAGTTCAGATCAACAAAAGCTAAAGCTGAAAAATGCAGATTCAGATTATAAAGCTTTTCAGTTCCAGTTCCCGTTCAACTTCCAGTTCAAGTTGATTTGGTGAAGTCACCTTCAACTTAAGTTTCAAAATTTTTCAGAAAGCAAGATTCAGTTCAAATAAACAAAGAAAAATGCTGAAGGCAAGGATTTCTAAGCAAAGCAAAAGATGCAAATGCAAATTCAGAAATATTGTTTGATATAGCAGATACAGCTTAGATAATCAAATTCAGAAAGCTGAAGGCAATGTCAGAATTCAGAAAGCAAAAGGTTTTGATTATTTGTTTTTATTATTTTCTGTTTTAATTGTAAAATTTTAAAACTCAGAGTATCATATTTTATATCTGCTGAAATATTTAAAATCTGTCAGATATATATGCTCTGTTGTTTTGTTGTTTGTTTTATTATTCAATTTTGTCAAATAGTGTCCTAACCCAAATAGGGGGAGATTGTTGGAACAAACCTATTACTTATTTGGGCTAGGATCACTATATGTTTACTAGGACTAAGTTGACCCCATTGTATAGTCTAAAGGGTCAAAGTTGTAGGCTGTTAGAACTAAGGAAAATATAAGTTTTCTGCTTTCGACGAACTCCATACTGCGTTCGACGAACTCCATCCTGCATTCGATGAACGACATGCTCCAGTTCGACGAACTTGCCAAAGGTTCTGCGTTCAATGAACTCATTCTGCGTTCGACGAACTCCTCTCTGCGTTCGACGAACTTGCTCTCCAGCTCAACGCACTCAGTTTTCTAGCGTCTCAATGGTTGATGAACTTCAGTCTCAGTGGTTGACCAAGTCTTAGCGTTCTACCAAGTCTCAGCGGTCGACGAATTGATTCAGATCGACGAAATTCCTTGTTTCTGCAGCTGCCTCTGAGCCCGATGGAGGTGAGCTATTTCCTGACTCACTTCCTTCAGACAAGCTCTCTCTCTTTCTCTTCGCGTATTCCGTAGTTTTTAACTCCGTGGGGAATTTAGTTAGAGTTTTCTCCCACCTTTCAAATATTTTGATGTCCATCCTTTTCATGTGATGTAATTTTACTCCATACCTTTTGTTGACGCTTTCAGGGTAGGATTGCAGGAGGTATAATGATAAAATTCTTCCAAGATTTGGAGCTTGAAAGCTTTCTTGTATCCTTTTGAAGATATGCTGACCCCAGTTGGTCCTTTTACTAAGGATTATCCTTGTCATTATTTCAAACATAGGCTTGGATATTCTATCATACGATCCAACCTTGCAGAGAAGAGCTTTACCTACTATGTCGGCCACCAGTTTACCTTATTGATTAAGGTTCTTCCTTTCCATGGACCCGTGGGTCTTGCTAGAATGCTCGCACCATGCTAGAGCCTTGTCAAGGTCTTCTTGGGTGACCTCTTCATCGGCTTCCCCCTTTGCGAAAGTCAGCAACTGAAGTGCCCTAGCCAATCTCTTAGGATTTACTTTGACCTTTCTCCCGTTGATTAAGCTATTCACGGACGTTCCTTTTGAGTTTCCTTTGGCATTTGAGTAGAACTCCATCACTTCTCTTTTGAGAATTACTGTTGGTTCGGAGAGAACAAATTCCAGGCCGACGATGTCTAATAGTTTAATGGCGTCTTGAATTCCTTCTGGTCCTTCCTTGAAGCCATTCCTTACCACCTCACTTCCTTCAAAGAAGAATCCTTCCTTCCTTGGCGCCATCTTTTGTTTGATTTAGGAGAGCTTCAGTGCCGCCGACTTGATTAATCTTGGGAAGGCGTGGAGAACACTACGGCTTTTTAGGGCTAATGTAGAGAGTGTTTTAACCTTAAGACATTTGATCTTATTTATAGTGCCCGAGTTAGAAGTTGAAGTGCTATTTGTTAAATGTCTGACTAATTCTGGTTTAGCTGTAATGATTGAGCTTAGACCTAATTAAGAGACTGCTAATGATTAGATATCGTCGTGATGCAGATCTTCCAACGATACCAATCATCATTCCGAAGATATTACTTTTACAATATTAGATGAAGATGAGTTTATGTGTTAAATTATTACCATGGTTACTTTCACCTTAGCCTCTAAGTCTCCCTGAGCTAGTGGCTCCCCCTCGATGGAATGTCCACTTATTTTTTTTTACTTCTAACTCCCCCTAGATTAGTGCACCTTGGTATGTGGTAAGCTTTTCTTAGTCCAGAGCTGAGCCTGGAGCACTTACTGTCCATTAGCCTTGTTTGCCTTTTAATGGCTAAATGAACTACCCTGAAAGACAAATTTAATACCCCTTAGGAACCCAAGGTGACTTGGGACCTAGGTTCTTGTTAGCATAATAGGGAATCCTTCTACTCACCGCAGCCAGTCCAGGAGGTCTCTCCTTTGCATTAAGCACACTAGGGTTGTGCCAACAGTCGATGGCAAAGTGTCCCACTTTGCCACAGCACCAACATTCATGGATGTTGTACCTCCTTTTCTAAACAAAATTTGAGGTCTGTTCAGTAGGGAAGGCAGCAGCATTCTTCCTGTCTCTTACAGCCGAGAGCTGACTAGCTGCTCCATTATCACTATTTCTTCTTGACTTTATCTGTTTGTCAGCAACAGATGTCAGCTTAGTCGCTGACAGGGTGTTGATGGCGTTATATATGTTCAAGTGAGAATTGATCATACTGGGGCTGCTGGTCTGCTTCTTATCTGGAAGAGATTGAGAAAATGTTACACCTTTATCCTTGAGAGTGGGGGCTGGGACACCAAATACAAATGGCCCATGATGGGCCATTTGAATTTCCTCATGGGGAGCCTTTAATGCACTCATCCACATGCCCTTTCTCATTCCATAGTCAGAAGCATTTTCATGACTAGTGGAGCTTCCATTCATCCAGTGACCATGGACACTGTCCTGATCATACCTATTTGAGGGAAGCACTACCTTCTGAAAGGTGGTGTGAGGCTTTGCTTTAGTTTTGCCCCCTTTTCCTTTCCCATTATATGTTGCCCCTTCATTGTAACCTAATCCCCTCCTATTTTTATAGGATGAGAAGGTGTCAATGATGGGCAGAGCAGTTTTGGGCTTAGAGAATTGAGCTACCAAGCTCCTTTCCTTGAGAAGATCACTCTCAAGTTTCTTGATAAGTTCTTCCTTTTGGCTTCTCTCATCATAAAGTTTGTTTATGATTTTCTTGAGCCCTTGTGGATTGGTGTCCTTATAGTAGGACAGACCCAGTTCCCCATCTGACTCAACCTTATAAGGCTTGAGTGATTCTAACTCCCTAGCTTATTTCTTAACAACCCTCTTGCTCTTTCTCAGAGCTTCCAGGAGGTCACCAAACTATTCTATTAGATCAGCATGGTTTTTATTGTTGCATGATGAGCAGTCTTCTGCATCATCTTCAGAAGATAAACAATTTTCTGATGCACTCTTGGTCTTCTTAAGTGAAGCAGGTAATAAAGGTGTGTAAGTGGTGCATACCTGATCATGATGCGATTCGTCATGATCTTCTTCATCTGATAGAGCCATCAACCCATGAACCTCTTCATCCTCAGAATCACAGTCTGTAGGAGACAGGGGAGCTCTTATCCTGTCTCCTACTCCAGAGCATTCATCATATTCTGATTTACTGTCTGAAGTAGTGAATGGTGCTCTGATGCATACCTCTTCATGAGAGGTCTATTCTTCAAAATCTTCCTCTGACACTTCCATGAGGACTTCTAAGAAGTCCGACATGTCCTTTGTTGTTGTGCAACGACTCAGCTTCTGGTGTGTTGCCAGATCTACTGCACCAGCTAGAATGCTTCTTGCTTCTTTGTCCAATCTTGCAAAAAGAATCTCATCTTTTAACATCGTCATGAAGGGACCTTTTTGAACAATCAAAAACATTCTTGGATCCATTGCCTCCATGAATATTCTTGCTCTAACTTTCCAAATGGCAAAGTTCTCCCTGGAGCAGATATCAATTCTTGACTCCATAGCTATGATAGTAGGACACCCAATGGCAGATCTGTTCAAGCTGTTAAGCTTTTCCTTGAACAACCTCCCTCTGATACCACTTGTTGTTTATGGGGTGTCTACTATATCACCTAGAGGGGGGGGGGGGGGGGGGGGGGTGAATAGGTTTTTCAAATTATATTGTCCCCTTTTAGGTGTTCTTGATTCTTGATTAATAGATATGTAAAGTAAAGAACAAACCACAGAAAACACATAACGATCTATATAGGTTCCTCAAGACCGGGTGTCTTGAGTAGTCCTCTCTCCCTCTGCGCCGACCCAGCAGTGTGCTAGGCTCAGCAAATGCCGACAAATCTTTAGTCCCTCAAGCCTTACAACACGGACCCGCAAGTCCCAACAGCCTAGGCCCGCAAGCCCCTACTGCCCCCGAGCCGGCAAGCACGACAAGACACACCCGCAAGTGCACTGCCCTGGCCCTCAAGCCTCACAGCTCTCCAGCCCGCAAGCTAGACGGTGTCGGACCCGCAAGTCCACTGCCCTGGCCCTCAAGCCTCACAGCTCTCCAGCCCGCAAGCTAGACAGTGTCGGACCCGCAAGTCCACTGCCCTGGCCCTCAAGCCTCACAGCTCTCCAGCCCGCAAGCTAGACAAATTGGCCCGCGAGCCTTACAAGGAAGTTACAGGGATACAACCGTTCTTCTGCCTAATGAAGATCGGCAACTTAGCCTGATGACGATCGGCTTCTTATGATTGAAGAAGATCCTTCTGATTCAGATCTTTGACACCGCAGTTCTTCTTCAATCTCTACTTATTGCCTGATGTTGAACGGAGACTACTCAGTCAATGAAGATGACTGATTCTTTTGAGAACGCTTGAATCTCATTCTTCTTCTTCTCCGCTGAATATACTGTTCTATTGAAGAGCGGCGGGATTCTTTTTCTCGTATTGTTCTTTTTCTTGCACAGCAAGCTTCTTTCTTTTTGATCGATTGATATCTGTATTAGGGCAACCTCTTATCTCTTTTATAAGACTGCGAGGTCCCCAACGGTCTTCTGAAAAAGTGTCTTAAGTGTCAGACGCTCCTTTCCTTAAGAGCACGCGCTGATTAGACAATCAGGCGGTGGCATTAAATGCTGATATCACGTCCGTAAGATTTGAATTCTGTCTTGAGGATATTTGCATAATTACACCGACAAGCTATCTCTGACTATGTCGTCGCGATTTTCCTTCTTGCATCATGTCGTCGTGATCACATTGTTCTCTCGATGACATGTGCTCTTCATGACGATATTTGTTCTTTCTCGACGACACGGCCACTTTGGTGAAGTCGACGATACTGCGTCTTCTTTGTGTTCGACGATCTTGCTTCTGTGCTCGATGAACACGCCAAATTTCAGCGGTCGTCGATCTTCCTTCTGAGCTCGACGATCTTCCTTCTGCGTTCTACGAATAGTATTCTATGATCGACGAACTTACCATCCTTCATTCGACGATCGACATTCTTCTTTCGACGATCTTGCTATGTCTCAGCAGTCGACGAACACACTACTTCTCAGCGGTTGCGTTGCACATCATCACGACGACATGCATACTTTGTCGACGACATCTCCTATCCTTCTCGACGATATAGTACTTTGTGAAATCTTTAAAGTACATGACATATTGTCGATCTCTGCAAGCATAAACTAGATGGAATGTTAAATACAACTTGCATTTATCATTGAGCTGAGCACTTCTTCAAATCAGGAACATTGCAGGGCACTGTTCCCAACACCTACAACTCGGAGAATAACCTATCCTACAATCAAATGTAATTAAAGAATGATACAATACTTATCAAATCACAATCAGATCTGAAAACTCCTTAGGGATCTTCTTCCTTCTTGAGATAGGAACGAATTTGACTTGGTGTTGAAGAGGAAGAATCAAAATGACTCAAATCTGATCTACTAAGATTCAGATCGATCCAAAAGATACATAGCGGATGGAGCAACGATCGATCAAACCTTTTCCTTCCACTTGGAGACAATAACTCAGAACTTTAGATCGATCTCCCACGATGGCGATGTGCGTGGCACTTTACGATATTCTTGAATCGAATTAGGTTGCGGAAGAATTAAGAACTCTGATTTCCTTAAGGTTATGATCTGTAATGTAATAATATCTGTCCTTCTTAAGAGAGAGAGCCTTATATAGATGAAGGCTTAATGAAAAGGATTAACCTTAAACGAAGATGGGCGTCACGTCAAACAGACGGAAAGGACTTGTCGTCAAACAAATTAAAGATCGCGAGAAACACGAGAATCAAATTTCTCGAGAAATGCAAGACTTCTCGAGAGATGACTACTTGATCTCGGAAAATAACTTGGAAGAGAATTTCGAAGGTTTAGAAAAGACTTCTCGAGAAACAATGGACTTCTCGAGAAATGATAAAGATAAACTCTTCGAAACAAAAGAACTGAGTTCTCGGGAGAACTGATTTCTCGAGAGAACAAAAAGACTTCTCGAGAACTGCCGCTGAGATAAACTTCTCGAGAACAACCGCTGAGAAGCTTACTCGACCGCTGAGAAGACTTCTCGACCGCTGAGAAGACTTTTTGAGATAACACAAGGATTTCTCGAAAGCTCTTAAAGACTTCTCGAGAAATATCTTAAGTTCTCGAAAAATAAACTTAAGAAATTCTTTCTTTTCCTCTTGTACACCAGCTGCACCTCCAAGCCTTGAGCTTCAATTGTCTTGAACATAAAGTGTATCCCAATAGAGAGATCACACATGAGTCAACCCCATATCCCACACAATGAGGAATTACATTGTATGAGACTGTGCTTATTGACCCATTGTGACCTGACATTGGTCTACACTTAGCAATGTGAACCTGCAAGAACAATACTGGAGAAGCATATCAAATACACAAGCAATTCAATCTTGGTTCAAGGATGACTTCCTACAAATCAAGGTTATTGTGGATACAATACCCAACAATCTCCCCCTATTTGTAGAAGTCAGAACCCTACTTACCAAGATAAATTGTATCAATATAAAACACAAAAATATATACTACCGATTAAGTAGAAACAAGTAGAAAGAGCATAAAAAATAACATCTATATGTATATAAAGGATTGTCTCATCAAAATCAAAACTATATATAGATTTAAGATTGTCTTATGAATTAATGTTCACACAATCATATAGAAAGAAGGTTCTGATGGTCTTCAAAAACTTGTCTTCAGACATTGGCATTTCTCTTTCTCTTTAGTTCTTGTCTATCAAAATAAGCATATGGATTGGGATGGTACTTTGGAGGAGCTGCTAGAGCTGAGGGATTGTTGTAATCATGATTCTTGAAGTGAATTCTTCTCTTAGTCTTGCTTGTCTCATACTTCTTCTACTCAGATGAACTGAAAAGTTCAGAAATTTTCACATTACCTTCCTCTACTAGCATGAGAGAGTCAAGAATAATAATCTTAGAAACTGGGCTCCAAACCTATGGATAAATTTCAGGTTCAGTAGCAACTGCTTTTCCAGAGCCTACAGAACTAGAACCAGGAACTGACCTACTGGCAGAAGGTCCTTCACCATATTTTCTTTTCTTTGAGCTAGGCATAGTGGAATGAGCCTCTACAGAAGGATTATCATCTGACAGCCTTGCTGGCTTTGAAGGGAACTGAGGGAATTGAGGAGCATCAGACTGTGAAGGAACAAACTGAGGAGGGGGCTGAGCAGGGTCAATACCCAATTCAGGAAATATCTCATAGTGGAGCCAAACAGCAGTATTAGAGGTGAAATCAGTTATATCAGCTATCTGCTTTTGGACACCTTGGGATAATTGCTCAAACTTGTTACATAAGTGCTTGTGAAAATCAAATAAAGTTTGATCTAACAACTCAGTCATCTTGTCCTCCCCCTTTCTGACTTCTACAGTTAGGGTTTGGATAACAGAATCCTTAAACTGGCCTACCTCATCAATGATTTTGAAATTGTGCTCTTCAGCCTTTGTAGCCATGAATTCCTGTGTTTTCCTGACCTGGATAACTTCTTCAAGAACTTTGCCTACACCTTGAATTGTGTGATCAATAGCCTAGCCACCCTTAATAACAACATCCTTAAGTTGATCTGAACTTGCTTTGAATTCTTTTAACTTCTTATCCATCTCTCTTTCAATATCAGTTAGTCTAACATGAACTTCTTTGAAAGAATAATCAATTTTAGCACTTTGCCTTTGAAGCAACAATTCAATTTTACCAATCAAAGAATTTTCATCAAATAAAGAAGGAGGGATAGAGGCAGTCTGAGCATCTTCTGGAAGTTCTTCAAGAAGTACAGAACTTAATACCTTAGGAGAAGAAATGTTTAGCTTCGCACCTTCTCCATCAACAGGCTCTCCTTGAGCAATCTTGTTGGATTCCAAACAAGATTCTTGCTCCCCCTCAACATGTACTGGGGGAGAAGATAAACTATGCACTGATACATCATCTGCTTCCTGATTAAATTCAAAGTCAGCACCTGATCCAGCCATGTGATCACTAGTGCTATGCTCTTCAACATCATCTTTTTGAATGTCACTAACAACATCTGCTATGGTGGAGTCAACAAATTCTGCATCATTAACTGGAGGAGGAGAAGGAAGAGCTACATCATCTTGTAAGAGTGGAGTGTCTTCTACATGAGTAGCTGGAGTATCAGAAATAACTGTATCAGAAGGAATTTGATCTGCTAGAAGTTGATCTGATGGTGGAGGAAGAACTGTCTCTGCTGAGGAAATGATGTTTTGTTGAACTGAAGATTGAGGTGGATCTGGGGCTTGATATTGTGCTGGTGTATCTGGAATGTGTTGCTGAGCTGGTGGTGGAGCTGGAGTTGTGGAGACATCTGGAGGAGGAGTAGCTGAGAGAGGAGCTGGAGTCACATTCTTAGGTGCAGAATGAATAGGCTCCCCCTGGGGACTTGCACCTGCAGTTGGCTTTACAATTCTAATGTTCCACCTTTGTATTGTGGAGACATCTACCTTCTTCAGATGGTGTATAATAGCTCCTTTGGACATGTCAAATACTTCTTGATTGAGCTGATTCAGATAAAGTGATAATATCCTTGCAAAATTGGGACTCATAATACTATCTTTAATCTTAGAGAAGAGAAGATTTGCCCAATTGCACTTCTTCCCACAAATTACTGCTGTCACCAATCTGAAAACATCTGTTGAAACATAACCCAGGCTTCCTGTATTACACAACAATACTTTAGAAATGATGTCCACCAACAATTTTCCTACATCATTCATTTTTTCCTTTGAATGGTTGTAGCTGCTTTGTCTAAACCACAGAAAGTTACTGCATGAATCCAATCAACATCATCTAGGGTATCTTCAGATTCTACCATTTGGAGCCTCAAATATTTGGATAGGGATTTAGGACTGATCTTGATCTTGAAATTTTCGACAGTAGATTTCATCCTTTTCCCGTCTTTATGAACTTTGATGTTGATAAATAAGTCCTCTACCTCTTTGAATAAGATCGACATGGATGTTCAAGAACAAAAGATAAACCTGCTGCATCTAAGAGATAAAACAAGTTCTGAAACTCATCTGAAATCGAGCTGAGGCATGCACGCAACAGTTCACTGCCCACCCCGACCTTAGGTTTAGTAGAAGGCGCCATAGATCGAGAGGAGAACGCCAAATGAGAGCTGAAAGGGGAAAATGTGTCTTGGGGGCGAACCAGAAATCCGATTTTGCGAGAGGGGAAGATGAACAGTCGGCGGCGTTTCGAGAGGAACGGAAAATGACCTCACGTGAACATTAATTCATTTTGATTGTCTATTTATAATTTGATTTGATGGGACAATTTTTGTAAAGAATTATATAAAGAAAATAAACATACGCGTACCTTATTCTTCGTATACTCGAAATTGAAATATAGAATTCCGAAATGTATAACCTATTTCTCGAGAAGTAAACTGATTTCTCGAGAAATCCCAGAATTCTGCCGATCTATCTTCGAAAGCGCATTTCTTGAGGGATAACCCATTTCTCGAGATGTGCAATCCTATTTCGCGAGAAGTAAAGTCACTTTTTCGAAAAATTATATCTTCATTCATTTTTACCAGAGGCAAATCATTTCTCGAGAGGTCAACTTCAATTCTTCGAGAAATCCAATGAAGACGTAGATTTTTCTACTTCATCAATGACAGACCTCTGCTTCCCTTAGAAAATAAAAAATTTGACAATTTATCTAACTTCTTGTCTTCTTCTTTGCTTGAGCATTATTCCATGTTGAGCATTCCAAGTTCTGTCTTGAAGAAAGAAAACTTGGTTTCATCCAACGGCTTTGTGAATAGATCTGCAACTTGCTTATCCGTTGAGACATAGCTAAGGTTGATATCCCCATTCTCCACATGTTCCTGGATGAAATGATACCTTAGTTCGATAGGCTTTGTCCGGCTGTGGGAAACTGGATTGTTTGCGATAGCAATTGCACTGGAGGAGTCGCAAAACATCGGAATATTCTTGATCTTCATATTGTAATCTTGAAGATGATTCCTTATCCATAGAAGTTGTGCACAACAACTGCCTGCAGAAATATATTCTGACTCGGCGGTTGAAATTGCAACACAATTCTGCTTCTTGCTGCTCCAAGAAATAAGTCTTCTTCCGAGAAATTGGCATGTCCCGGAAGTACTTTTCCTGCCATCTCTGCTACCTGCAAAATCAACATCTGAATAACCTATTAGTTCGCTATCATTACTTCTTGGGTACCATAAGCCAAGATTTGGTGTACCCTTAAGATATCTCAAAATTCTCTTTGCAGCAGTATAGTAAGATTCCTTAAAGTTCACCTGATATCTAGCACATACACATGTAGAAAACATTATATCAGGTCTACTAGCAGTAAGGTAGAGCAGAGAGCCAATTATGCTTATGTACTTGGTTTCATCGAAAGGTTTCCCTTTCTCATCCTTGTCCAGAGACATAGCTGAGCTCATTGGAGTCCTCATAGAGGTTGCACTCTCCATTCCAAATTTCTTAATCAACTCCTTGGTGAATTTCGTCTGTGAGATGAAAATTCCATCTTCAAATTGTTTCACTTGAAGTCCTAAGAAATATTTCAGCTCACCCATACTGCTCATTTCAAACTTCCCTTGCATAAGTTTTGAAAACTTTTTGCAAAGGTTGTCGTTCGTGGAGCAAAAAATAATGTCATCGACATAGATTTGCTTCCCTAAGAAATAATGTCTTATCTATCTTTCCTCTTGTGAACTTGTTCTCAAGAAGAAAGTTAGACAACGTCTCATACCAAGCTCGAGGAGCTTGTTTCAATCCATACAAAGCTTTTTGCAGTAAATATACATAATCTGGATATTCAGAATCTACAAAACCTGGAGGTTGTTCAACGTATACTTCTTCTTTTATATTACCATTCAGGAAAGCTGACTTGACGTCCATTTGGTATACGGTGAATCCTTTGAATGCAACATAGGCTAAAAATAGTCTGATCGCTTCGAGTCTTGCTACTGGAGCATAAGTTTGATCGAAGTCGATCCCTTCTTCCTGTCTGTAACCTTTTGCTAAAGTCTGGCTTTGTTCTTTATAATTGTTTCCTCTTCATCCAACTTGTTTCTGTAGACCCACTTCGTTCCAATTATATTTTATCCTTGGGTTTTGGAACTTGTGTCCACACCTTGCAATGCTTGAATTGATTCAACTCTTCTTCCATTGCAATTATCCAGTGGGGGTCTTCATTTGCTTCTTGAAACTTCTTCGGTTCAACCTGTGAAAGAAAACTTAAATGCATTTTTTCGTTAGTAGTACCTCTTCTTGTTCTTATGCCGACTTGAGGATCTCCTATGATTTGATCAATAGGATGGTCCCTCATATGTCTGAACTCAAGATTCCTTGCATCAGTTTGGACATCTGGAACATATTCTACTACTGGAATGTCTTCTTCCACTTGTATTGGTTCTTCATCAATATGATCTTCTTCATCATTTGAGGTTGGGGGAGAGATATTGACGAAGGTTTGAGCATCATCGTTGACTGGCTCATCCAAGCTTGTATCTTGTACCTTTGAACCTGCAACTTCAATAGAAGCACTAGAAGAGCTGCTATGTAGCAAGTTGGTTTCATCAAATACAACATTGATAGACTCTTCTACCACCAGGGTTTTCTTATTAAATACTCTATAAGCTCTACTATGGCTGCTATAGCCTACAAAAATACCTTCAAAACTCTTTTCGCTAAACTTGGTTTTGTAATGCTTTCCATTATTAAGTACGAAGCATTTGCTACCAAAGATTCTAAAATAAGAGATGGTTGGTCTCTTGCCTTTTAGTAGTTCATAAGGAGTCTTTTCATGGTTTTTATTTATGAGTGTTCTATTTTGCACGTGGCAAGCAGTGTTGACGGCTTCAGCCCAAAGGTATCCGGGTAGTGAAGTGTCACTCAACATTGTTCTGTAAGCCTTAATGAGTGTTCTATTCCTTCTCTCAGCTACCCCATTTTGTTGTGGAGTTCGAGGAGAGGAAAACTCATGAATGATACCAAGGCTTTCACAAAATTCTGTCATGGCCCCAGATTCAAATTCTGTTCCATGGTCACTTCTGATCTTGACTACTGAATATTCAAATTCATTCTGGATTTGCTTGACAAACTTAGTGAAAACATCAAATGTATCTGACTTGTGTTTTAGAAAGAATACCCATGCAAAACGCGAGTAATCATCTACAATAACTAATGTGTAAGACTTTCCTCCTAAACTTCTAATTTGCAAAGGACCAAACAAGTCCATATGAAGTAGGTATAAACACCTAGTTGAATCTTTGCCAATTATGCTCTTAAAGGTAGCTCTTGTTTGCTTTCCTTTTACACAAGCATGACAAGGTCTATCTTTAATGCACTTAATATTTGGCGCATCACGCACTAAGTTTTGTGAAAATAATTTATTTATAGTTTTGAAATTTATATGTGCTAATCTCTTATGTCATTGGTCAGCAAGAGATGCACTATCTTTTGCTAAAAGACACACTGGTGTAGAAGATGATAAACAAAGAAAATTCAAACAGAAAATATTTCTGCAACGAGTGCCTGATAAAATCATTTCCGAATTTTCAGCCGACTTTATCAAACACTTATCTTTACGAAAATCAACTATGTATCCTTTATCACAAAGTTGACTTATGCTTATCAGATTATGTTCTAATCCTTCCACATAAGCTACATCTGAAAAGGATACATTACCTTTAGAAATCATACCGCGGCCTTTTGTTATTCCTCTGTCAGATCCGCCAAAAATAACTTTTGGACCATTCTCAACTGGAATAAAATTTTGCAAAAGGCTTCTTGTTCCGGTCATATGCCGAGAACAACCACTGTCCAAATACCAGATAGGATTTTTGTTGGCCTTTGGACATACCTGCAAAAACAAATTATTTTGCCTTAGGAGCCCAAACAAATTTGGGTCCTTGGTCCCGTGTTAGTTGAGCACCACGATGAACATTAACATTGCGAGCGATATTTCTTGCATTGTTAACTTGTGGTCTCTTGGAATAAGAGGAATTGAACCAACAATATACGGCAAAGTGACCTATTTTGCCGCAACACCAACAGTTAAACCTGTTGTACATTCTCTTAGTATTCTCCTGCTTAACTCTTTGAACGTTCGTTTTGGCAGGAGCAATCCTTCTAGATGAGGATGCCTCATGAGTAAAGCACACACATGGTAGTGCTTTCTCCTTAGGCTTGGGTGCAACAGCCTTCACTATTGGTGCTCTCATAGCACTCGGACCATGAACATAAGGACCATAGTCTCTCAGATTTATTTCTTCATAAGGTGCTTTAAAAGCACTTTGACTGAGGTTTTGAGGACGAGCCCACCCCTTATAGTCATTGACATGCGCAAAATTAATTGGTCGTGTCAAGTGACCATAAGAGCTTTCCATATCATAGACATTTGTAGGAAAGAGAACTTTCTTAAATTCTACTTGTTCTTGATGGGCTTTCCCTTTCTCTTCGATGGTAGCTTTCTTAGCATTCTTATTTTTCTTCTTGGCAAGGGTGCCCTTAGAAGAATTACTTGGCCCAGCCACATGACCTAAACCACTACTACCTGCTTTAGTAGAGAAAGTATCAATGATTGGAAGAATGGTTTTTGGTTGTGAAAACTTTTCAACTAGCTTCTTCTCAGCGGCTAGCTGTTCTTCCAGAACTTTGATGGAGTTCTCTCTCCGATCAAGGAGCTCATCTGAGCTTTTGATCTTGTCTTTCAAGACTTGGTTTTCCTCTTTGAAGGAAGAAAGTTGTTCAACTTCCTTTCTCAAATTAGATTCCACTTCTTTGAGAGACATGATCTCCTTGGCCTGAATTTTGACTACCTTTCGGCATCTGTCAAAGCTTTTAAGCATTTCAGTATATTGGGTCATGAAGTTTGAGTCATCATCTGAGGGGTAATCCTTTTGTTCAGCTGAGGCATAATCAGAATCAGATAAGATGGTGTGAGAATTTACCTTCTCGGTATATGGGGGTTCTTCTTCATCGTCAGTCATGGCCATCAGCCCGAAGTAGGCTTCTTCTTCACTACTTGATTTCTCTGAGTCATTGTCGCTTAAAGTTTTGGACTTTTTAGCGACTAGAATTCTTTCAGTCTTCTTTTTTCGGTGGGTAGATTTCTTTTCTTCTTTTCTTCCACCTTCTTTCTTTTTGTAAGGGCATTCTGTTGGATCGGTAGGCGCCCTTAGAGGGGGGGGGGGTGAATAAGGGTTTTAAAAACTTTTGATATCTTTTGAATATTAAAAAAAACTTTGATTATTATTCTAAAGAAGTTCAAGACATATCAAGTGAAGTAAAAGTAAAGGCATGATTTTATTAACTTGAGAAGCATGATTACAAAACTTGATCTCTTATCGAAGCTAGAAATCAAAGCTAATAGAAATAGACTCCATTTTGTTTTCTATCCCGACTCGCTTCCCCACGAACCGGTGGCCCTAGCCTATCCTCCCCGGATTCGGCCTCAAGCCACTCTAGCCAACCCTTCCCCGGATGTGGCCTCAAGCACCCCCTAGACCTAGCCTAGATCTAGTCGCCAACATGAGGCGAGTTTCCCCCTAAGTCCTACCCAGACCTAGTCGCCAACACGAGGCGATTTCACTAATCGTTTACAAGAAAAATATGAAATGAAAATAAATAAAAACTCCCTTCTGAAGTCGGAGGCGAAGATCCGCTGTAGAATAAGCATTGAAGAGGCGGACTTCGTTTGGATCCGACGTGATGAGATTCTCCTTCAGAAGTTTGCAGAACTTTGGTAGGACTTCAACTTTCGGCCAAGATAGCCTCTGGAATTCTGGCACTTTACCTCTCTCTGATATCTCTCTAATGTGTGTCTGAAATGAGAGGAGAGGAGTCCTTTTTATAGCCTCAGCGCTAGCGCCTGCGCTAGCGCTACCATCGGCGCTATCCCATATTAGGACATGTTTTGCACGGCAGAATCTTCAATCCGAGGAAACAATTCCTCCTTGCCAACTGTGTGCGTTGCTACCGCCTGCGCTATCGGCTACCGCCAGCGCTATCCCCTATTAGGACACATTCTGTGCGGCAGAATCTTCAATCCGAGGAAACAATTCCTCCTTGCCAACTGTGTGCGTCGCTACCGCCTACGCTATCGGCTACCGCCAGGCGCTATCTCCTTCCATATGTGCTCCCGGAATTGCGCTATCATCGCTAGCGCCAGGCGCTAAGTGCTACCGCCGGCGCTAGTGGGAGTCTTGGAATTGCTGGCTCAAAATTGGGGGCAACCATCCTTGAGTCATATGGACTTTGATTTCCTGCACACTTAAACACACAAGATCAAATACACATAGGATTTGTTATTCTCAAACCTAGGAGATGCGGAAGACCATGTTCCAACAAACTCCCCCTTTTGATAATAATAAGTCCATTAATGATAAATCAGAGCATTAATAAATACGCATGATGAAACTATATTTGTGTGTGTGAGAGAGTGATGACTTAGGATAATTATTGATTTTAGCATTTAGAATTGCTCCCCCTAAATACATGCTCCCCCTAAGTGAATGCTCTCCTAATATGTAAGCTATCATCTTAATTAAACATTATAGTTTGATAGTAGATTAATATTTATCATGTTAGTTCTCCCCCTTTTGTTATTAGCAAAAGCGGGTAAGGAGACATCACTAAAAAGTTACGAAGAAGATAAAAGCATGATCGAGCTTGTAGAGAAGGAAATGATAAGGAGTTTTAGAATACTTTTTATTTAAATAGATCAGAGTTTGAGTATTATAACATTTTCATAAATCAGAGTTTGTAGTATAACCAAAATGTAATGATTTCCAAGTAACTAAACTACCCAGACAATATGTCTACACCCTAGCCCCGTACTAAGTGACGGATGGGCATGAGGAGCTGCATACATGTCGTAGGTTGGGGTGTTAGTCCCATATGAAAACACTAGACACAACTTAACCTAGCACTTTTTCCCCCCAGTGCCTCGCAAGGCCCCACTGGAAACCTCCCCGGTTAAGGACAAGACATGACTAGAGATAAAGGTTATCTAATGTCTACAACCCTACGCCCCCGCTATGGTGAGAAATGAAGTCATGGATAATAATTATTGGAAACATTTAAGCTTTTTAAATCTAATGACATAGCCTATGGATTTATATTTTTATTTGAATTTATGAAAAAACTCACATAGCTATTTTGAAATCCATTCATAAATCAGAACTTTAGTATTACAATATTTTCATAGAAATAAATCAGAGTTTTTAGCAAAAAAGAAAATATTCATGTGTAGAGTAACCAATATAAAATCTACCAAGCAAGTCTACCATTTGTTGAAAGAAAGGAATTTTGGTATTTAAGACTTTGATATAAGCATGAGAGCGCAAGGTAGAAATATATGGTGATGATGCGGAAGACTTATAGAAATACAAGAAACATCTTATTGTAATGATGATCCATAAAAAGATATATGAGTTAAATTTCATAAAAAAGATGTTTTTGTAAATCATTGTTCAATTAAAATCTTCAATAATGTAACCAAGCATGAAATAATGTTATCAAAAAAAGATTACTACAATGTTATTTTAATTCATAATTTCAAATCATACCAAACATTGTATATTGTATGCTAGGTTATCTAGTGCATTTCATAAATAAAGAGTAGTATAGAATTTGCATTAAGATCCAATACTCATGAGAAGAAGTGTTATGGAAGATAATGATGTGCACAAAAGTGTATTTTGAATAGAGTAAACAAATGTTTTAATCAAAAATACAAGTAATATGTAAAGTAAAGAGCACAATAAAACACAAATAATTTTACTTCCACTCACTTCAATGCACAAAAAAAATGTACAACTACCAAGGTGCTTTGCACACACAATACTCATTAAGACTTATCAGGGTGCAAAGTAGTGTTTGGGGATCACATAGTTTTATTCTTCAAGATTAATTTTCATTGTGATCCGGTGTACTTAAGAATAAGTGGTTTTTGTTTTGAAAGAAAGTTATGGTTTGCACAAGATACTTTATTATTCTTTCCAAGGTGCTCAACCTCACAACGCTTATTAAGACTTATCAGGAGGTTCAAGTAGTGCTTGGTGGAGTTATCTTTGTCACTTTATTTTATGATTGTTGTTTTGTACAAAGTTCTCCGAATACACTTGTTTTGCAAACCAATATAATTTATGAAAAAGATAACCACTTTTCTTAACTTTTAAAAGTGCAAATAAAAGTTGTGTAGGTAAGATACTTGTGCAATTTTAATTCATTGTACTATTACAAAACATACACAAGCATTCTTAGATTAAACACATATGTAGACAATGCCAAAATAAGTGAGTGAATAGCGATCATTATCAAACATAAAACATTTACTCATACTTAAAGGCATGCTAAGCTTAGTTCTGCACAACTTTTTCACAATAATTGATGCACATATTAATAGAAATATCAAAGCATGATGAAAGCAATGTTCAAAGTAGTTTGAAAAGATAAATTGCAACATTATAGAAGTTCTAAATAATAGATTAAATCATGCTTGATTTTCAATGAAGTCCATACAATATTTTTGATATTTTTGAAGAATAATTTTTATTTAAAGTTTGAACTTATAAAATTGATCTTGGACTTCCCGAGGACTACCTTGTGAGAGGTTCGCCCGGTACTAGGTGATATGATGGGATGATAGCCCAAATCACCCTTTCGCAAGATATAAGTAAAAAAGTTAAGTTCAAAAATAACAAATTTTGATAAATTTTTTTTGTTTTATATTTTTGTATTTGATTTTTGCTTTTAGAAATAGAATTTAAACAAATGACAAAAAACACAAAGGCAAAACATATAATTTTTTTGTAATTTGGCTTTTGTATTTTTGTAGTTGATTTTTCAAAAATGTAATAAAAGCAAAAAATGCAGAAATGAATAGTACACATAGATTAATATATTTTTAGGGATTTTTCAAAATTTTAAAAATACAGAAAAACACATAGGTGCACTAGCGCCGGCGTTAGCGCTAGCGTGGGAAACAGTACCCGATTTTTGATGATTTTGAAATTTTTAATTGTTGATCTTGATTAAGTGTCATAATAGTAGTTTCATGCTGAAATTTCAGATTTTTAGAAAATGTCTAGATAGTGCAAATTTCATGAAACATTAGCGATTTTGTATATGACCTTACCAAGTAAACTTTGCATGAGATGACATTAATGAACAAACCAAATATGCATGATTTTAGTGATTAACCATAATGTTCATGCACAGGAATATCTTGAATAAGCCCTGGATGAGAATACCCAGCCTGTATGTCTTGGTAAACATATAAAGCCTAACATAGACACAAATATTCTTTAGTCGACAATGTTAGTATGATAAGTTTGAGATTAATGTTATACCAAGGTTTGTTGATACAATGTTGCATGTATGTAATAATAGAGATTCAAGTTTTAGACATAGAATAACGTGATGATTCTAATTTATTTATTCATATGGATATAGAGTTGATTCTATGGTCTATGCAAAACATAATAGATTCATATAGTAATCATGATCACAGACTGTATGTTTCGAAGGAATAAAATCTTTTGTAGTTATATTTGATGTTTGACTTAGATGATCATATGATTTTGCATGACTATTATATATGATCATTAATATTAATTCATAGTGATTAAGAGCTCGTAATTAATTATTCATGATAATGTACATGAGGAAATTTTTAAAGAAAATTCATATTCAACCTTTTCAAATTATTAGATAGAAACGTTGTAAGGTGAATAGTGAATATGAGAAAATATGTTTATTTTGAAGAGTTTTGTAAATTTTCTCTTTGGTTTTTGAATATTAAACATATACATATATTTTTGTTGATTTTTCAGAATTTTAAAAATATAGAAAATCAGAGACTTGGGCTAGCGCCGGCGTTAGGTCTTAGCGCCTGCATTAGCTCATAGAGAGTGCTTATTTTGATCGTAAAGCCTGGATTTTCTTCGATTTTGCTTCCGATTTTTCTTAATTATGTTTTTGCAATGTAAGGTCTGTCTGATGAAGTGGTGAGACGAGAAGAAATCGCAAAAAGTTGCGGAAGTTAAAATTAGTACATGAGTTTCATCTTCATTAGAGTTTCATGTTTATTAACCTTAATTATTGAGTTTTGCACAACATATGCATGAGTGAAATGATCATATACAAGTGAAATAATATTCATGCAATTTTTCAATTCCAATTTAAACATGATTATGATTAAACATACTTGGGGTAATTGAAAATGATGCAAATATATTAATTACCTAAGCAAAACTTGCGCATTTAATACATTTAGCCTAATACCCCTAAGATACACCTTTTAAATCCATTTTGACACTTATTTCATTTAGTCTTTATCATATAACAAATTTAGTTTTTCAAGTTTTATAAGACTTTTAGGAAATGGATTTAGAAGAAAAAGGGTAAGTAGATCACTTGAGAGATGATATGACTTCTTATTCAACTTTATTCAATTTGATTTGTTTATGAATTTTGGTTTAATATGAGAAAGTCATATCACAAGTTATTTAAAGTGATCATATCATGATGGTTCAAAAAATAAAAAGCAAAAACAAAAAGGAAATTAAACATATCATGAAGTAGAGAATTGATATTTTATTTTGAGTTGATTTCTACTTCATGCAAATGATTGGATACTAATGAATAGGATATTTAGGTATCCAAAGAGGACCGGATGTGACGGTTCCTTTGGGTACCCAAATACATCGTGTTTGCTTTTGGGGAGATGGAAGTGAATGAGCCCTTTTGAGTGGAGTTTGTGTTTCATCTTTAACTTTGAGTCTCCATTCAAATCTTGGTTTAACATTATTTTTAGTTTTCAAATTTCCATTATGATAATCTTTATATTGATGATTATGATTGTAATGATTATTAAGAGTATTGTTCATAGGAAATTTGTGCAATTTTAATTTTGAGTTGGGAGAAACATGATTTTGCAAGTAATGATGATTTTGATTTTGATTTACAAACACTTTGTGATTCTTGCTCCCATTATTAGACTTAGTTAAGATGTTCATATTCGTATTCAACTTGTTTTTAGATATAGTTTGATATTGTGAATTTGTATTTACAATTTTCATAAGCAAGTTGATTTTTTATTTTAATTCATTATTTTTAATCTTTAAATTATGTCTAGCTTTATTATAAGCGATTGTGCTATTTTTAAGAGTGGAAACAATTGAATCAATATGATCTTGATAGTTGTTTCTATATTCATTAAATGTTTCATCCATCTCTTTAATTTCAATTTTATACTCTTTACACTTAGCACAATCATTTATCAAAGATGAATTTTCTAAACATAATTTTTCATTTTGTTCTTTTATAAAAATAATTTCTTTTTCAAGTTCCTTAAATTTTTCTTTAATATCATTACAATCAAGACAAGGTTTTGTATTTTCAATTGAAGTGACATGAGTAAAGCTAGATAAATCAGATTTTGATACTACTTTTACTTTTGCTTTTAAATTTTTATTTTCTAAACGCAATTTGCAATTTGCATTTTTTAATTTCTTAATTTTGCGCTTTGTAATTTGTAGCAATTGTAAAGTAGAAATAGAAGTACAAAAGATGGGATTTGATTTCCTTACATTGCTTTCGGGAGAGGCATGATTTGAACATATGGTTTCTTTTAAATCTTTTTGGCACTCCTCTTCCGAAGATAGTACTTCTTCTTTTCCATTTGATGTGCACTTCATGGATCCGTCATGTGTGGAGCTTTCTTGAATACCTGTGCAGGCTTGCATATTCTCCAGTTCTTGTAATTGTTCCATACCTGCAGAAGGAGAATCATAAGTTATTTCAAGAAAATTCCACATCTCGTATGCAGTAGGAAAAATATAAATAAGTTTGGAAATATTATGATCTAACGCACAAAATAGACTATTCATAGATTTTGCATTTAAAACCATTTCATTTTTATTTAATACGCTAGGTGGTTTTTTGATAGTAATATTCCAAACTTTTTTATCTAAACGTTTAAGAAAATTTTCCATTACTATTTTCCATCCTTTATAATTTCTTCCTTCAAATAACGGTGGTTTAAGAGATTTTTCTTCTTCATAAAAATTTACCCCACTAGTAGAAGCGAGATCATGAGACGACATTATTCCCGGTTGTTAAGCTGATTTGGAATAACCTCGCTCTGATACCACTTGTTGGATCGGTAGGCGCCCTTAGAGGGGGGGGGGGGTGAATAAGGGTTTTAAAAACTTTTGATATCTTTTGAATATTAAAAAAACTTTGATTATTAAACTAAAGAAAATCAAGACATATCAAGTGAAGTAAAAGTAAAGACATGATTTTATTAACTTGAGAAGCATGATTACAAAACTTGATCTCTTATCGAAGCTAGAAATCAAAACTAATAGAAATAGACTCCTTTTTGTTTTCTATCCCGACTCGCTTCCCCACGAACCGGTGGCCCTAGCCTATCCTCCCCGGATTTGGCCTCAAGCCGCTCTAGCCAACCCTTCCCCAGATGTGGCCTCAAGCACCCCCTAGACCTAGCCTAGATCTAGTCGCCAACACGAGGCGAGTTTCCCCCTAAGTCCTACCCAGACCTAGTCGCCAACACGAGGCGATTTCACTAATCGTTTACAAGAAAAATATGAAATGAAAATAAATAAAAACTCCCTTCTGAAGTCGGAGGCGAAGATCCGCTGTAGAATAAGCGTTGAAGAGGCGGCCTTTGTTTGGATCCGGCGTGATGAGATTCTCCTTCAGAAGTTTGCAGAACTTTGGTAGGACTTCAACTTTCGGCCATGATAGCCTCTGGAATTCTGGCACTCTACCTCTCTCTGATATCTCTCTAATGTGTGTCTGAAATGAGAGGAGAGGAGTCCTTTTTATAGCCTCAGCGCTAGCGCCTGCGCTAGCGCTAGTGCCGGCGCTATCCCATAGTAGGACATGTTTTGCGCGGCAGAATCTTCAATCAGAGGAAATAATTCCTCCTTGCCAACTGTGTGCGTCGCTACTGCCTGCGCTGTCGTCTACCGCCAGCGCTATCCCATATTAGGACACATTCTGCGAGGCAGAATCTTCAATCCGAGGAAACAATTCCTCCTTGCCAACTGTGTGTGTCACTACCGCCTGCGCTATCGGCTACCGCCAGGCGCCATCTCCTTCCATATGTGCTCCCGAAATTTCGCTATCATCGCTAGCGCCAGGCACTAAGTGCTACCACCGGCGCTAGTGGGAGTCTTGGAATTACTGGCTCAAAATTGGGGGCAACCATCCTTGAGTCATGTGGACTTTGATTTCCTGCACACTTAAACACACAAGATCAAATACACATAGGATTTGTTATTCTCAAACTTAGGAGATGCGGAAGACCATGTTCCAACACATTCAGCGATCATGTGCCCTGGCTTATTACAACAATAGCAAACTATGTCGGAAGAAATATGTTTACTAGTTTTAGTCTTATACCTGTCATGATTGCTAGAACCCTTTATGTGATGATCACCATCACGTCGAGAATGTTTATAGTCATAGGAGGAAGACTTATTCTTCACGTGGCTTCTTTTACTAAGCAGTTTCTTGAACTGTCGGGAGATTAGAGAAAACTCCCCATCAGACATTTCAGAACTGGAAGAGCCGGCTTCAGATTCTTTTTCATCATCAGATTCTTGTGCTCTAATTGGAGACAAGGCTCTGCTTTTTCTGGAACTCTCGGCATTCATAGCCAAGGTCCTTTCCTTGCTTGAAATTCTATTCCCGTCTTCTTCTGTTTTGCGAATATTCATTTGCAGCTCATGGGATAATAACTTCCCAAACAGATTCTGTTGGTCTAGGTTTGGTAACTTTCCAAACTCCCTGATTGCAACTATCTTGCTATCCCAGTCTTTCGTCAGTGATCGCAGGAATTTGTCATTCAGTTCACCATTAGTAAATTCACGAGCATAATTCCTTAGGCCGTTAACAATTTTGAAGAATCTTTCGTAAGCATCGGCAATGCACTCCTTTTTACTCTGCTTGAATGCCTCGTACTCTTAATTTAGAAGAGATCTTTTGTCATCTCTTACTTCTTTAGTACCTTCCATAAGGACTATTAAGGAAGTCCACATATCTTTGGCAGATTAGCAGTGAATTAAGTTTTGCAACATCGAATCATCCACTGCACTGGCAATTATGTTCTTCGCCTTTTTGTCCAAGGCAACGAGAGCGATCTCATCCTTGGTTAAATCCATCATCTTTTTAGGTACTCTTAGAGTTGGGTCAATAGTAGAAGCAGTCATAGGCACATGAGGGCCTTCTTCCACGACTTGGAAAATTCTTGGGTCTGCGGCTTCCATATAAAATCTGACTCTTTCTTTCCACATAAGAAAATCAGCCTTTGTGCATATTGGCAATTTCAACGAAGACTATTCCTTGCACTTTTCCATGATTTACTGGCAACTAGAATGGATAGATCGTATTCAAGGTGTTAACCTTTCAAGAACAGCGCTCCTATGATACCAAATATCTAGTTGCAAACCTAAATCACCTAGAGGGGGGTAAATAGGTGATAATTGCGTCTTTTGCGGAATTGAAAAACTTGATAATAAAGAACACACAGAATGCAAATCACAATCACAGACGACGCAAGAAATTTATAGTGGTTCCCCGTTCTTGGGTACTCCACTTGCCAGTCTCGCCAATCTAGCACCACATCTAGAAATGACTACTTCACTAAATCTCGGATCAAGAAAGATCCTACAATCTCGGAGACAAAACTCCTACAACTCGGAGACAAAACTCCTACAATCACAGAGAATACCTCTCTTACAACTCGGAGAACACCTCTCCTACAACTCGGAGAACACCTCTCCTACTGTTGTTTATGGGGTGTCTACTATATCACCTAGAGGGGGGGGGGGGGGGGTGAATAGGTTTTTCAAATTATATTGTCCCCTTTTAGGTGTTCTTGATTCTTGATTAATAGATATGTAAAGTAAAGAACAAACCACAGAAAACCCACAACGATCTATAGAGGTTCATCAAGACCGGGTGTCTTGAGTAGTCCTCTCTCCCTCTACGCCTACCCAGCAGTGTGCTAGGCTCAGCAAACACCGCCAAATCTTCAGGCCCTCAAGCCTTACAACACGGACCCGCAAGTCCCAACAGCCTAGGCCCGCAAGCCCCTACTGCCCCGAGCCCGCAAGCTCGACAAGACACACCCGCAAGTGCACTGCCCTGTCCCTCAAGCCTCACAGCTCTCCAGCCCGCAAGCTAGACGGTGTCATACCCACAAGTCTACTACCCTGGCCCTCAAGCCTCACAGCTCTCCAGCCCGCAAACTAGACGGTATCGGACCCGCAAGTCCACTGCCCTGGCCCTCAAGCCTCACAGCTCTCCAGCCCGCAAGCTAGACAAATTGGCCCGCTAGCCTTACAAGGAAGTTACAGGGATAAAACCGTTCTTCTGCCTGATGAAGATCGACAACTTAGCCTGATGACGATCGACTTCTGATGATTGAAGAAGATCCTTCAGATTCAGATCTTTGACAGCGCAGTTCTTCTTCAATCTCTACTTATTGCCTGATGTTGAACGACGACTACTCAGTCAATGAAGATGACTGATTCTTTTGAGAACGCTTGAATCTCATTCTTCTTCTTCTCCGCTGAATATACTGTTCTATTGAAGAGCGGTGGAATTCTTTTTCTCGTATTGTTCTTTTTCTTGCACAGCAAGCTTCTTTCTTTTTGATCGATTGATATCTGTATTAGGGCAACCTCTTATCTCTTTTATAAGACTGCGAGGTCCCCAACGGTCTTCTGAAAAAGTGCCTTAAGTGTCAGACGCTCCTTTCCTTAAGAGCACGCGCTGATTAGACAATCAGGCGGTGGCATTAAATGCTGATATCACGTCCGTAAGATTTGAATTCTGTCTTAAGGATATTTGCATCATTAAACCGATAAGCTATCTCTGACTATGTCGTCACGATTTTCCTTCTTGCATCATGTCATCGTGATCACATTGTTCTCTCGACAACATGCGTTCTTCATGACGATATTTGTTCTTTCTCGACGACACAGCCACTTTGGTGAAGTAGACGATACTGCATCTTCTTTGCGTTCGACGATCTTGCTACTGCACTCGATGAACACGCCAAATCTCAGCGGTCGTCGATCTTCCTTCTGAGCTCGACGATCTTCCTTCTGCGTTTGATGAATATTATTCTACGATCGACGAACTTGCCATCCTTCGTTCGACGATCGGCATTCTTCTTTCGACGATCTTGCTATGTCTCAGCGGCCGACGAACACGCTACTTCTCAGCGGTTGTGTTGCACATCATCACGATGACATGCATACTTTGTCGACGACATCTCCTATCCTTCTCGATGATATATTACTTTGTGAAGTCTTTAAAGTACATGACATATTGTCGATCTCTGCAAGCATAAACAAGATGGAATGTTAAATACAACTTACATTTATCATTTAGCTGAGCACTTCTTCAAATCAGGAACATTGCAGGGCACTGTTCCCAACAATCTCCCCCTATTTGAAGAAGTCACAACCCACTTAGTGATAAATGCCATTCACATAATAGACTTTAACATTTGAGCAGATAAACATGTAAGGATGACATTTCAGCAAAATTGAGTAAACACAGAATCTTGATAGTGCCAAATGTTTTTCAAAAGTTTTGATATTTCTATTTTTAGCCCCCTTGAGGTTTTAGCCATCTATTTCTCAGGTGCTCTTGTATCAGCATCGCCCTTTGCTTTCTTGCTACTGACTTCCTGCTTCTTACCAGCTCTCTTTCTTGCTACTGGCCTGTATCACTGATTTCTCCCCCTTTATGACTTCTTCAGATATCCCCTTGGAGATTCTCCTCAGAGGCCAAAATCTTGTTTTTGAGCATGTGAATTCCTCCTTCCAAGTGTTTTTTGGTTTTCTTGGGTGACCTACTATGTCGGCCACCAGTTTACCTTATTGATTAAGGTTCTTCCTTTCCATGGACCCGTGGGTCTTGCTAGAATGCTCACACCATGCTAGAGCCTTGTCAAGGTCTTCTTGGGTGACCTCTTCATCGGCTTCCCCCTTTGCGAAAGTCGGCAACTGAAGTGCCCTAGCCAATCTCTTAGGATTTACTTTGACCTTTCTCCCATTGATTAAGCTATTCACGAATGTTCCTTTTGAGTTTCCTTTGGCATTTGAGTAGAACTCCATCACTTCTCTTTTGAGAATTACTGTTGGTTCGGAGAGAACAAATTCCAGGCCGACGATGTCTAATAGCTTAATGGCATCTTGAATTCCTTCTGGTCCTTCCTTGAAGCCATTCCTTACCACCTCACTTCCTTCAAAGAAGAATCCTTCCTTCCTTGGCGCCATCTTTTATTTGATTCAGGAGAGCTTCAGTGTCGTCGACTTGTTTACTCTTGGGAAGGCGTGCAAAACACGACGGCTTTTTAGGGCTAATGTAGAGAGTGTTTTAACCTTAAGACATTTGATCTTATTTATAGTGTCCGAGTTGGAAGTTGAAGTGTCATTTGTTAAATGTCTGACTAATTCGGGTTTAGCTATAATGATTGAGCTTAGACCTAATTAAGAGACTGATGATGATTAGATATCATCATGATGCAGATCTTCTGACGATACCAATCATCATTCCGAAGATATTACTTTTACAATATTAGATGAAGATGAGTTTATGTGTTAAACATTACCATGGTTACTTTCACCTTAGCCTCTAAGTCTCCTTGAGCTAGTGGATCCCCCTCGATGGAATGTCCACTTATTTTATTTTTTTACTTCTAGATCCCCCTAGATTAGTGCACCTTGGTATGTGGTAAGCTTTTCTTAGTCCAGAGCTGAGCCTGGAGCACTTACTTTCCATTAGCCTTGTTTGCCTTTTAATGGCTAAATGAACTACCCTGCAAGGCAGATTTAATATCCCTTAGGAACCCAGGTGACTTGGGCCCTAGGTTCATGTTAGCATAATAGGGAATCCTTCTACTCACCGCAGCCAGTCCAGGAGGTCTCTCCTTTGCATTAAGCACACTAGGGTTGTGCCAACAGTCGATGGCAAAGTGTCCCACTTTGCCACAACACCAACATTCATGGATGTTGTACCTCCTTTTCTGAACAATTTTTGAGGTCTGTTCAGTAGAGAAGGCAGCAACATTCTTCCTGTCTCTTACAACCGAGAGCTGACTAGCTGCTCCAGTATCACTATTTCTTCTTGACTTTATCTGTTTGTCAGCAACAGATGTCAGCTTAGTCGCTGACAGGGTGTTGATGGCGTCAGATATGTTCAAGTGAAAATTGATCATACTGGGGCTGCTGATCTGCTTCTTATCTGGAAGAGATTGAGAAAATGTTACACCTTTATCCTTGAGAGTGGGGGCTGGGACACCTTTATCCATGATGGGCCATTTGAATTTCCTCATGGGGAGCCTTTAATGCACTCATCCCCATGCCCTTTCTCATTCCATAGTTAGAAGCATTTTCATGACTAGTGGAGCTTCCATTCATCCAGTGACCATGGACACTGTCCTAATCATACATATTTGAGGGAAGCACTACCTTCTGAAAGGTGGTGTGAGGCTTTGCTTTAGTTTTGCCCCTTTTTCCCTTCCCATCATCTGTTGCCCCTTCATTGTAACCTAATCCCCTCCTATTTTTATAGGATGAGAAGGTGTCAATGATGGGCAGAACAGTTTTGGGCTTAGATAATTGAGCTACCAAGCTCCTTTCCTTGAGAAGATCACTCTCAAGTTTCTTGATAAGTTCTTCCTTTTGGATTCTCTCGTCATAAAGTTTGTTTATGATTTTCTTGAGCCCTTGTGGATTGGTGTCCTTACAGTAGGACATACCCAGTTCTCCATCTGACTCAACCTTATAAGGCTTGAGTGATTCTAACTCCCTAGCTTGTTTCTTAACAACCCTCTTGCTCTTTCTCAGAGCTTCCAGGAGGTCACAAACTGTTCTATTAGATCAGCATGGTTTTTATTGTTGCATGATGAGCAGTCTTCTGCATCATCTTCAGAAGATAAACAATTTTCTGATGCACTCTTGGTCTTCTTAAGTGAAGCAGGTAATAGAGGTGTGTAAGTGGTGCATACCTGATCATGATGCGATTCGTCATGATCTTCTTCATCTGATAGAGCCATCAACCCATGAACCTCTTCATCCTCAAAATCACATTCTGTAGGAGACAGGGGAGCTCTTATCCTGTCTCCTACTCCAGAGCATTCATCATCTTTTGATTCACTGTCTGAAGTAGTGAATGGTGCTCTGATGCATACCTCTTCATGAGAGGTATCTTCTTCAAAATCTTCCTCTGACCCTTCCATGAGGACTTCTAAGAAGTCCCACATGTCCTTTGTTGTTGTGCAACGACTCAGCTTCTGGTGTGTTGCCAGATCTACTGCACCAGCTAGAATGCTTCTTGCTTCTTTGTCCAATCTTGCAAAAAGAATCTCATCTTTTAACATCGTCATGAAGGGACCTTTTTGAACAATCAAAAACATTCTTGGATCCATTGCCTCCATGAATATTCTTGCTCTAACTTTCCAAATGGCAAAGTTCTCCCTGGAGCAGATAGCAATTCTTGACTCCATAGCTATGATAGTAGGACACCCAATGGCAGATCTGTTCAAGCTGTTAAGCTTTTCTTTGAACAACCTCCCTCTGATACCACTTGTTGTTTATGGGGTGTCTACTATATCACCTAGAGGGGGGGGGGGGGGGGGGGGTGAATAGGTTTTTCAAATTATATTGTCCCCTTTTAGGTGTTCTTGATTCTTGATTAATAGATATGTAAAGTAAAGAACAAACCACAGAAAACACACAACGATCTATAGAGGTTCCTCAAGACCGGGTGTCTTGAGTAGTCCTCTCTCCCTCTACGCCTACCCAACAGTGTGCTAGGCTCAGCAAACGCCGCCAAATCTTCAGGCCCTCAAGCCTTACAACACGGACCCGCAAGTCCCAACAGCCTAGGCCCGCAAGCCCCTACTTCCCCAGAGCCCGCAAGCTCGACAAGACGCACCCGCAAGTGCACTGCCCTGGCCCTCAAGCCTCACAACTCTCCAGCCCGCAAGCTAGATGGTGTCGGACCCGCAAGTCCACTTCCCTGGCCCTCAAGCCTCACAGCTCTCCAGCCCGCAAGCTAGACCGTGTCGGACCCGCAAGTCCACTGCCTTGGCCCTCAAGCCTCACAGCTCTCCATCACGCAAGCTAGACAAATTGGCCCGCGAGCCTTACAAGGAAGTTACAGAGATACAACCGTTCTACTGCCTGATGAGATCGGCAACTTAGCCTGATGACGATCGACTTCTTATGATTGAAGAAGATCCTTCTGATTCAGATCTTTGACAGCGCGGTTCTTCTTTAATCTCTACTTATTGCCTGATGTTGAACGGCGACTACTCAGTCAATGAAGATGACTGATTCTTTTGAGAACGCTTGAATCTCGTTCTTCTTCTTCTCCGCTGAATATACTGTTCTATTGAAGAGCGGCGGGATTCTTTTTCTCGTATTGTTCTTTTTCTTGCACAGCAAGCTTCTTTCTTTTTGATCGATTGATATCTGTATTAGGGCAACCTCTTATCTCTTTTATAAGACTGCGAGGTCCCCAATGGTCTTTTGAAAAAGTGGCTTAAGTGGCAGACGCTCCTTTCCTTAAAAGCACGCGCTGATTAGACAATCAGGCGACGACATTAAATGTTGATATCACGTCCGTAAGTTTTGAATTCTGTCTTAAGGATATTTGCATCATTACAACGACAAGCTATCTCTGACTATGTCGTCGCGATTTTCCTTCTTGCGTCATATCGTCGTGATCACATTGTTCTCTCGACGACATGCGTTCTTCATGACGATATTTGTTCTTTCTCGATGACACAGCCACTTTGGTGAAGTCGACGATACTGCGTCTTCTTTGCGTTCGACGATCTTGCTTCTGTGCTCGATGAACACGCCAAATCTCAGCGGTCGTCGATCTTCCTTCTGAGCTCGACGATCTTCCTTCCGCGTTCGACGAATAGTATTCTATGATCGACGAACTTGCCATCCTTCGTTCGATGATCAACATTCTTCTTTCGACGATCTTACTATGTCTCAGTGGTCGACGAACACGCTACTTCTCAGCGGTTGCATTGCACATCATCACGACTGTACAACCCCGATGTTCGCCAGGAAGAAATTAGCGGCTCGCGCTCGAGGAGGCGAGCCCAGAAGGGCGAACCATGAACTTCGGCGAGGCTAGCCAAGGAAGAGCACTTCTCTCCGCAGGCGAGCGAGCCCAGCGGAGAGAAGGTAACCAGCTTCTTTGAAGCTCGGCAAGGGTAGTGTAGGAGAGCCCACCCAGAGTAAGTGCGGATAGCCATTTTGGGATTCGCCGAGGTAGTGCAGGCTCGCGAGCTCCACTCGCGAGGAAGGCCATCTTGGGGTACAGTTAGCCATTTTGGGGTGCGGATAGCCATTTTGGGATTCGCCGAGGTAGTGCAGGCTCGCGAGCTCCACTCGCGAGGAAGGCCATCTTGGGGTACAGTTAGCCATTTTGGGGTGCGGATAGCCATTTTGGGATTCGCCGAGGTAGTGCAGGCTCGCGAGCTCCACTCGCGAGGAAGGCCATCTTGGGGTACAGTTAGCCATTTTGGGGTGCGGATAGCCATTTTGGGATTCGCCGAGGTAGTGCAGGCTCGCGAGCTCCACTCGCGAGGAAGGCCATCTTGGGGTACAGTTAGCCATTTTGGGGTGCGGATAGCCATTTTGGAATTCGCCGAGGTAGTGCAGGCTCGCGAGCTCCATTCGTGAGGAAGGCCATCTTGGGGTACAGTTAGCCATTTTGGGGTGCGGATAGCCATTTCGGGATTCGCCGAGGTAGTGCATGCGAGCGAGCCATGTAATGTGATAATAGTAATTCGGGGGCTCGCCGACCCAGAGGCTCGCGAGCTCCACTCGCGAGGAAGGCCTCGAAGCAGGCCGGCTCGCCCAGTAAAAGTCCAAGAAGGGATTTTTACCAAGAGGCCCCTGGTGGTCTGCGGTTAGCCTCTCCAAACAGCGGAGTTTGGCTGTTAGCAGACCAATCCAGTGTGCGGATAGTAAGAATGGACAGCGAGATTTGGCTATTGACAGACCACAAAACTAAAATCTATAAATAGACCTCAAAGGGCACCTTGGAAGAAGACCGGTTCATGATCTTTGAGCCTTCTTCTCTCCCTAGGTCGCTTTGGTTTGGGCTCTCTAGCTCTCCAAGGTGCCCGAGTCTTAGCTTTGGCTTGGGAGGGGAAGCGCTCAACGATCTTTCGGGTTAGTGGAGGGACCTCCTCGCTGAGACTAGGGTCTTTATTCTTTGCTCAAGTTGTCGGCCTTACCTCTTCCGAGGGACCGGTAAGGGCTAGCTGCCCCTCATTTCGGTGAGGGCCCCGAGCTCCATAAGAGGCCGAGAAATCGGTTTCAACAACGACGACGGGCATACTTTGTCGACGACATCTCCTATCCTTCTTGACGATATAGTACTTTGTGAAGTCTTTAAAGTACATGACATATTGTCGATCTCTGCAAGCATAAACTAGATGGAATGTTAAATACAACTTGCATTTATCATTGAGCCGAGTACTTCTTCAAATCAGGAACATTGCAGGGCACTGTTCCCAACACCTACAACTCGGAGAATAACCTCTCCTACAATCAAATGTAATTAAAGAATGATACAATACTTATCAAATCACAATCAGATCTGAAAACTCCTTAGGGATCTTCTTCCTTCTTGAGATAGGAATGACTTTGACTTGGTGTTGAAGAGGAAGAATCAAAATGACTCAAATCTGATCTACTAAGATTCGGATCGATCCAATAGATACAGAGCGGATGGAGCTACGATCGATCGAACCTTTTCCTTCCACTTGGAGACGATAACTCAGAACTTCAGATCGATCTCCAACGATGGCGATGTGCGCGGCACTTTGCGATATTCTTGAATCGAATTAGGTTGCGGAAGAATTAAGAACTCTGATTTCCTTAATGTTATGATCTGTAATGTAATAATATCTGTCCTTCTTAAGAGATAGAGACTTATATAGATGAAGGCTCAATGAAAAGGATTAACCTTAAACGAAGAAGGGCGTCACGTCAAACAGACGGAAAGGGCTTGTCGTCAAACAAATTAAAGATCGCGAGAAACACGAGAATCAAATTTCTCGAGAAATGCAAGACTTCTCGAGATGACTGCTTGATCTCGGAAAATAACTTGGAAGAGAATTTCAAAGGTTTAGAAAAGACTTCTCGAGAAACAATGGACTTCTCGAGAAATGATAAAGATAAACTCTTCGAAACAAAAGAACTGAGTTCTCGGGAGAACTGATTTCTCGAGAGAACAAAAAGATTTCTCGAGAACTGCCGCTGAGATAAACTTCTCGAGAACAACCGCTGAGAAGCTTACTGGACCGCTGAGAAGACTTCTCGACCGCTGAGAAGACTTTTCGAGATAACACAAGGATTTCTCGAAAGCTCTTAAAGACTTCTCGAGAAATATCTTAAGTTCTCAAAAAATAAACTTAAGAAAATATTTCTTTTCCTCTTGTACACCAGCTGCACCTCCAAGCCTTGAGCTTCAATTGTCTTGAACATAAAGTGTATCCCAATAGAGAGATCACACATGAGTCAACCCCATATCCCACACACTGAGGAATTACATTGTATGAGACTGTGCTTATTGACCCATTGTGACCTGACATTGGTCTACACTTAGCAATGTGAACCTGCAAGAACAATACTAGAGAAGCATATCAAATACACAAGCAATTCAATCTTGGTTCAAGGATGACTTCCTATAAATCAAGGTTATTGTGGATACAATACCCAACAAAAAGCTCAGTTGGTGTTTTGGGCACCTGATCAAAACCCCATTGGTGATAGGGCACCTGATCAAAAACCTAGTGGAATCCTACCAAGGGTGGTAGAAGAGTAGACGTACCCAGGTTTATTGGGGAACTACTATAAAATCCTCGTGTCCTCTGTGTTTGTGTGATTTTCTGTATTGTGATGTGTGCTCTCTTTGTGTTTGTTTTTATAACTCACTCAGTACATATATATATCACTATTTTATTCTGCTATAAAATTAAGTGAAAAACTTTTTAATACTATATTCACCCCCCTCTAGAGTAAATCTAAGATCTAACCTCACTTTCAGCTAAAATTTCAGAGACTAACTCCAAGTAAATAGAGCTAGGGTCATAATATACTCATTTGGGCTATATGCACACCACACCTTAACCTTGACTCAAACATGCAAGTGGGTTAGCCCAACATGCAGTGGTCGAAATGACCTAAAATTTTAACCATAGGCTATACTTGGCCTGTACTACCATTCAGAGAAATTTTGAGTGGATTTAGACCATTTTAACCCTAGATCTAGGCTTTACATAAAAATGAAATGTTGTACAAAATCTTATAAAAATTATTTCCAAAAATTCCCCATTTTTGGCAGAGGGTACTTTAGTGCATGACTCATGCATGCCCCAAATTTCATCCTAATTGGAGTTGTAGAGCTCCAAAATTCACTAAAATCACTTGGGTGTTATATGCACCCCATTTCCCATACACTACACCTACATGCACGTGGTAATTCCCAAACATGCACATGTCATTTTGGCCTAAAATTTTTACCAGACTCTAACCATCATAAGGTTATGTCCTCAGCCCAAATTTGTGGTGATTAGGAGTCATTACCCCCATAATTATCACATGCAAGCATACTTGAATTTTCAAATAAACTTTAGGAAAATTAATTCTAAAAATTCTCAAATTTTGACCAGAAGTGTAATAGGGCATGACTCAAGTATGGATCAATTTTCAGCACATTTGGAGAAGCCAATTGATGTGGGCACCCAAAATGGTGTCTAGGGTTCAAAGTGAACACCCTACACTAAAATGGGTGCGCAGGGAGCTTCAATGCTCCAAATGACATGAAATTAGTGGCAAATTAAAGTTAAGACCAAGACCTACAACTTTTATGTTTGTCACTTCTTTTGATTCTGGACTTAAGGTGCCTAAATATTTAATTGAAGATCTAGGATTATTTGTGACAAATTTAATAAACTATATAACATTTTATTAAAGTTACAATTCATCATCCCTGCCCGAAAACAGCAAAAATATAGTTTTCTGGAGCGTTTTCGGCCATTGATTCCGGCCACCACAAGTGGTTTCCGACCAATCCCCCAAGCCACCACCTCTGGCCCAACATTGGTCATCAATTGGAGGTGACCTCTCGGCCGGAGGTGGCCGAAACTGCTCCCCCCCCCCCCCCCCCCCATCTTCCATTTTCGACCCAAATAGCTTGAAAAACGAAATGGGATCTCCTCCATTTCTTGACGGAATTCAAAAAGGAAAGAAGCTAGATCTAGCACTAGGGGAGAGGAGAAGGAATACATGCCTGGATGGGGTGTTTGTTGGGTATTCCTCCAACTGCCATGCTTGGAGCTCGAGCTCGACCTCCCATGGTGATCTTCCCTTCCAGTGCCCGATTTTCTTCTCCAAGAGAGGGCTTCTGCTTCTCTCAGCATTCTAAAGGTGATGGGGGCTCGAATTGGAGCTGGGGAGATCTTTAACTGAGGTTGTCATTATTGCACCTCTTGGACACCCAATAGAATTTAAATTCCCCCACCAGCTGGCCTCCTTTCCCTGTCATTTTGGCTTGGCTTTACTATGGCAGCTAGGAGGAGCCATGGGGAAGAGGAATTGAGTGCCAAATGGTACTCATTCCATGTTTTCCTCTTTTTGGCTTCTTTTGAATTTTGGATTAATTCTAAATTCAGCTATAATCCCCCTACCATTTTCAATTATCTAAAATTATTCAGGGAATATATTTATGGGCTTGGTGATTGGGCCTAAACATTGGGCTAAACCCAATGGGTTTGAGGTTTGGGCTCACTTGACCCAAATAGGTCAAATTGGGGCTTTTGAGTTTGGGCTTGACTCAAGATCACCCCAACCAATATGCCTGGCCCACATTGGTGACTTAGGACCTATGGACCTATTCCAAGAGGAATTAAGTCATGGTGGGGGTCATATGGGGCCTAATTGCACATAATTGCTTATAGGGGCAATTACGTGATTTTGTCCTAATCCTCCAAAATTGAATGTGAACCTTGGTTCATTTAGGTCTCATATACTCCCTTTAGGGTTTAGGAGAGATTGTGCTAGGTCAATTTGGCCAATTGAGGGCCAATTTAACCCATAAGTGTGATTTTGACCAAAATTGGGGGAAGTTTGACTTTGGTCAATTTGGCCAACTTGATGACCACATGATGTGGCTTCTGGGTCCATTGGGTTTCTCTTAGGGTTAGGAACATATTGGTAAGCTCAATTTGAGTTGGTGAGTCCAATTTGAAGTAAATTGACAAAAGTTGAACTGTGCACTTTTGGGGTGCTTATAGCAATTTCTTAAATTTAAGTTGACATAGGGTCATCCCATGACCTCTAATCACCACTCCTACCCTAACCCTAGGCCAAGGGGTCTAGAAGGAATGGAAAAAACTCCATAGTTAAGCGTGCTCGGGCTGGAGTAGTCACAGGATGGGTGACCTCCTAGGAAGTCCCTGCGCTGCCGCTTAACTGAACCATTCCTCATGAAAAGGGGACTGCAGCCTCCAACGACCCACTGTGCCCTGTGGTGGGACAAAGAGGGGTTGGGGTGCACGGTCTGCAGACCAGTTGAGGCTGAACCCTTTTGAGCTGGATGCTGGGGGTGCCGACGGTCGTCCTTTCGAGCTGTGTACCGGGGAGACCGTTACAAAAGGTGCACTTGTTATATTACAAGCACTTTTGGGGGTGCTTATAACAATTTATTAAATTCAAGTTGACATAGGGTCATCCCATGACCTCTACTCACCACACCCACCCTAACCCTAGGCCAATGGGTCTAGAAGGAATGGGGATGCTACATATTGCTACTTTGTTTTTTGTCTTTTTTTTTCTTAGTTAACATAACGTAGTTCCACCTTTTTGTTTTTTCTTCTTTTGTTGCGCAGGTCCTGCGCTCCCAGCCCTCCTTTTGTTATCATGGATGCAATTTTGGTTTGGGCTAACGTGTTCTTTTTTGCACCTTATATTTTTATTTTCATACGTATTGGGGACAATGCTATCTTTAAGTGTGTGTGTGGGGGGGGGGGGGGGGGGGGGGTTATGTTGTTCTTATGTATAATGTTTATTTTGTGCATGTTATCAAATAGCCCTATTGAATGCTTTGTATTTAAGCCAATTTTGCTCAGCTCGTAGGATAGTGTATTTATGTCGCATTTGGCTATTTAATCTTGCAATCTCTAATTCACACTTTGTTTTCATATGCAATTCTTTTTAAGTCATTTTAAATCAGTATGGGTGTGAGCTACACTTCTTGCAGGCAAATGTTATAATTCTCGGCCTTTAGTTTAAGCTGGGTTTGGATTTTCTGATTGGCATAGTAGTGTGGTTGACGTCATAGAGAAGAATTTCTTGCTCACTTGAAATTGGGAATGCTAACATAATTCCTAGAACTTTCCCTGATGCAATCTTCAAGACAGCACATTGTTGGTTTTGTGTGGAGACAAGGATCTAGGTCGTTATTTGGATCGTTTGAGCCTTTGCATCCTATCCAACACATTTTTATCATTGCACACACACTTGAGCCTAGCAACCATCATTTTGATTCAACCCCACATCTATTTCACTGAAGCTTAAAATTCCAACCCTAATCTCACACTTAGAATTGAGCTTAAGTTCAAATGTATTTTTTACTTGTGATTTGAAATGTAGTTTGTGAATGGGTGTAGTTGAAATGCTATCATTTTGGTGTTATTAAAGTTTAAAAAAAAATTATTTTTTGAAAAAGTCAATAAAAAATGAAATGAGCAGAAAAATAGAAAAAATATGAATGGGTGAGTATGTTTGGTGTTTGGCTAGTTAAGAGTGACCCCACAAAAAAAATTCAAGTCTGGGGTGTCACTTCTCACTTTTCTTTCCTTTGGTAGTAGTATTTTTGCTGCAAGCTCTTCTTTTTTGTTCAAGTATGATTCAAAGCCTTTGTGTTTATCTTTTGGATTCACCTTACCTTATGCCTAAGCCTACAATTTCGGCCTACTTAAGTTCTAGTGAGTCTTAATGTGAAATTCCAACTGTGTTCGTGGGGAGGGTGTAGATGGGCAAGCCTTTGGGCGTTATTCAATGGTGAATTCCACTGTGGGCGACATAGGTGTTTGTGAGAAGGAATCCCTATCTAATGGTTGTTAACCTTTCTCAATGTACCAATTTAGGATTGATATACCTAAGTATGTCTAGGGTAGACAATTATATAATCCTTACATGCGTAAAGACTATATAGCTAACACTTAATTGATTTATTTAGCTTAGTTGAATTTGCATTGTCTCCATTGATTTGAATTGGATTATTACTTGAATTGGATTCTAAATTGTTGCATGGTATCATCTATATCATTAGGTGAGTGTGATTTGCTTGGGAAAAAAAAATTCAAGTGTGGGGGTATTTGATACGTGCATTTTTATGTCATTTTCACCCTTTAATTCATTGTGTAATCATCCTATTTTGTGCTAGAATTGTATAGAAAATGCTTATTTTTTTTACTTCAGATGCATTTCTGGACTATTTGGATGTGTTCTTCTGCAGGTGTGGACTTTTGTGTGTGTCCAGGGACTTTATGTCAAAATTTGTTCATGCGCGCACATGCGCTTTGCGACGCACACGCGTGTGTCTCCTATTCCTTGGCCACAACTTCAATTTGTGGATCCAAATTCATCAATGCACGTACATTTGTGTGTGCGTGTTCTTTTTGTGTGTTTTTCCAGAATTTGGGATGAACCGAATTTACACGTGCATTTATTTCAACACGCATGTTCGCACATGTGCATTTGCACATGCTCGACCTGGGTGCACAAATTCTTTCTACTTATTACTTCAAGCATGCACGTGCACTTTATTCTGCACGCGTGTGCGCTTACTTTTCTTGCTTCTTATAAATAGCAATTTTAAGTCATTTTGACAGCATCGGTTTTTCCCGCCCGCGATTTCTTGTCTCAGCAGGTCGCCAACCACTCCAAAAGGTGGGAATCACCTTTCCACTCCATCTCTTACCCTTAGATTGAAGATTCAAGGTGGAGGAAGCTTGCTAGAGGATTCAGTGCCTAAGCCGTGGTGTTCTGGAGTGGTGTAAAGAGAAGACGGGTCATTAGGAGGTCAGTGACAGCGTCGCCCCTATCCTAGACACACCCAAGGTGTACCTATTGAGGGTGGAGGACCAATCTAAACCTCCTTAGCGAAGCCGAGGAGAAGGATCTTTGTTCCCATTGTGGTTTTGGTGCTATCCTCGCCTTACTCTTATTTCATTCTTGTATTTATATTTTGATGATATATTTGCTTAATTTTATTGTAATCGTTGTATTAAACTTGTCTATAGAATTGTAATCCTTACATGTTTGTGACTTTGTTAATATTTCATATATTTATTATGGATGTGATATTGCCCTTTGAAATTGGTTGTGTTGGTGGGATGTTCATGATTTGATGATGGTTGTTGTGTTGATGCACTTTTGCTCTCATTAGTTTAGGAAAAGTAAAGTAGATTATTGATAGAAATTTATTCATAAAATCTCTTTTGATAATTCACTTAGCTAATCAAAGATTTAGAAAATCCTTGTATCTTTACCCGCGCTCCTTGTGGAGATGATAATTCCTGAGTGAAAAAACTCACATTTTTATTACTTAAACGATCGATGCACTTATAGTGACACATCAACCACCACCACCACCACCACCAGTTGCATTCATAAAGTGTCTTAACTCTCATATTATTCCTAATGTGCCTAAAGTGCCAGTTTCTCCTGAGTCAACAATTCTTAGACCAGTTACTCATGGTAAAGAAATTGAATAAATTGATGAGTTGATAGCCATGATTCTTGAGAAAGGTTATACAGTTTGAGAAGCACATTGGAATGCTCAGAAGGATTTGGAAAAGCTACATCATGTATGTCAAATGATTCAGGAACATCCAAAACATGCTAAGAGGATGCATTATGGCTTTGTTGAAAATAGATAGAAAGCTCTTATTTCTACTTTGTCTGCTTTTTTTGAATACGCAAAAGTGAAATTGTCTTATTTTCTCTACTCAATGTATCTTCTTTCTTTTCCTCAAATGTAAAAGCTTTATGATGGCAATATATTAAGGAATAAAATTGGGGAGGGGTGTGCATAGATATTTGTGTCTATCTATTCTCTATGTTTACTCATGTATCCATCTCAAAATCTATGTTCTTTTTTATTTTGAAATCACTCAACTTGTAAAACCTCATATATCAAATATGGGTGTTGTAAGGCCTTAAGGTCGTGGTACTCTTGTGTAGATGTGGACAACTTCTGTGGTTTATTTAATGTTTCTGCTGTGTTGGTTCTGAGTTTTGAGATGGTTAGATCAATATCACTTTCTAATACTAAAGCTGTGGCGATTATATGCCGTGGGGTCCCGGCCGAACCAATATTATATAGTCATTGCAGGGGAGGTGTTACACAAGTGGGCTCATGCAGGCCCCTTATTTTAGGGTGGCCCGGGCCCCGTTTGAGCAGGGCATGGCCTGGTCCCGACAGCAAAAAAGCTTGGGCCCAGGGGCCCGATCCCTGCCTAGGCCCGCATGGTTTTTTTGCACGCCTAGCCAGGGGTGCTTGGAAGACACGCAGAACTGGTACCAGAAGCTACCATGTTGTGGGTGTGGTCAAAAGTTCATGTCACTCGGTTGCCTTCTATTTTCTAGCATTCTTGTAATAGTTTGTTACAGATTCTTCTGAAATATAAAAAGCCCACAACAAGAGAGCATTCGCCACTGCGGGCCAATCTGGTGTCCGCCGCTGCTAGCGACATCACTTTTCTTTGTTTTGTTCGCCTCATCCCACGGGTTAGTAAGCGGTGGATTGCGGTTCTCGATCTTGTTCTCTTAATCCCCCAAAGTGTTCGCTGAGTGTGGAGCATTGGTGACAATTTTGGTGCCAACAGTTCGAACACGCGACCTTCAGATCAAGCAACCAGCGAAATCGCCCGACGCGCGAACGCGAGCAGCAGAGTCTGCCTGAGGCATTCAAGGAAGATACAGGCAGGTACTCCTTAGGACAAGCAGACACCTGCGGACACTCATAAAGCAATCATGGGTGAGCCCACACGGTTATCCTCCCGGACAGAGGGAACCCACCTGGAGCCTGCCTAGGAAGTCCAGCTAGTTAAAGTCCCAGGAGAGGACAGAGAAAGGTCCATCTCCATTAATGTAGAGCTAAAGGAAGAGGACAAGACAGTTCTTATTCAGTGCCTCCTGGATAATATTGTTGTTTTTGCATGGTCAGTCTCAGACGTGCTAGGGATAAGTCCTGACTTCGCATGTCATCGTCTTAATATCAACTATAACTTCAGACCTGTAAAGCAGAAGAAGCGAGCGGTAGAAACAACCCTTGTTGAGCCTATTCAAGAAGAAGTTTCCTAGCTACTCAAAGTAAATTTCGTCAAGGAAATCCAGTTTCCACAATGGGTCTCCAATGTTGTGATGGTCCGCAAGGCCAATAATAAGTGGAGAATGTGTATAGATTTCACGAGACTCAATAAAGTGTGCCCTAAAGACTATTACCCCTACCTCGGATAGATTCTTTGGTCGACTCCGCCGTAGGGTTCTCAGTGATGAGCTTTTTTTATTCCTTTTCATGATATCATCAGATCCGAATGCAGGTACCCGATATCCCTCATACATCTTTCATCACGAACGACGAATGTTACTGCTATTGCGTCATGCCTTTTGGGTTGAAGAATGCATGTGCTACGTATCAAAGAATGATGGATCATGTGCTCAAGCATCAGAAAGGTCATAACCTGGAAGTTTATGTTGGCGACCTCCTTATCAAAAGTCACAAGCTGACATGTCACATTGAAGATTTGGCAAAGATGTTCGCCACTCTCTGTAAGTACAATATGAGGTTAAATCCAGTCAAGTGCATCTTTGGAGCAAGAAAAGTGATGTTCCTTGGTCACCTTCTCACCCCTCAAGGTTTGGAGCCCAATCCAGATAATGTAAAAGTCGTTCTCGAGTTGCAACCTTCGAAGAGCCCGAAAGAGGTCCAACAGCTACCAGGGAGGATAACAAGGCTCAGCCACTTCATCTCTCGCTCCGGAGATAAGTGTGCCCCTTTCTTCAAGACTCTCTGAGGGGGAGCAAAGCTTGAATGGACCGAAGAGAGCGGTCGGGCTTCGAAGAGTTGAAGCGTCAGTTGACAACAACTCTTCTTCAGAGCCCTCGCTAGTCAAAAGATTTGTTCATGTACCTCAAGGTCGGTACCGAGGCAATCAGCTCAGTGCTAGTCCGAAAGGAAGGCAGAAGACAGTTTCTAATTCATTACATCAGTAACGTGTTGAAAAGCATCGAGAGGCGCTATCCCATCCTGGAGAAGCTCGTCTTGGCCTTAGTGATATCGGCTTGAAGACTTTGCCCCTATTTTCAGGCCCACTCCATCATGGTTATTACCGATCATCCATTAAGAGCCATCCTTAAGAAGTCGGAGCACTCAGGGTGACTGGCAAAATGGGCTATAAAGCTCAGCAAATTTGAGATATCCTATGTCCCAAGGATCGTCATCAAGGCTCAAGTATTGGCAGACTTCCTCACCAACTTTGTTGATGATGATGCCGCCAAGCAAGAAATCTCGTCTCACCGGTGTTGGAGGATGTTTTTAGATGGAGCTTCTGAGAAGAAATCCATTGGAGCAAGAATCATCCTGATCAGCCCCAGTGATATCAAAATCGAGCAGGCAGTTAAGCTTCACTTTCCCACAACCAACAACCAAGCAGAGTACGATGCGTTGGTGGCAGAGCCGAGTTTGGCCTAAGAAATTGGTATAGATGATTTGGAAGTAAGGACGGACTCTCTGATAATGTCCTCTCAGATCAACAGTACTTTTAAAGTTAGAGAGCCCCTCCTCCAAAGGTACGTGGTTCTGGTTAAGCAGCAAGTGGGGTGTTTTTGTACTTTCAGTATCTTACATATCCCAAGAGAAGAGAACATCGAAGCAGATGAATTGGCAAAGTATGGAATCCCGGCGGGTGGGACTCTCACAGAGTTGTTCCATCCTATAATAGAGGAAGTGGATGTCATGGAGATTGATCAACGTCCGTCTTTGGTGGATTCATTTGTTCATTACTTCTCCATAGGGGAAGTTCATCCTTCAGTAAGTGACAAGAGAAGGTTCAAGCTCAAGGCGGCCCACTATTACTTGATCTTCGACATTCTTTACTGAATGACATTCCTATCACCTCTGGTGAGCTGTGTAACTGAAGAAGAAATCTCCCAAACTTGCAAGAAGTGCATGCAGAAGAGTGCGACAGTCACTCGGAAGCCAGGACCCTTGAGAAAAGGATCCTTCACCAAGGCTATTTCTGGCCAACTCTCAAGAAGGATTGCGGAGATTATGCAAAGAAGTGTTTCAAGTGACAGAAGTTTGCCCCCTCCAATCTCAGCCAGCGCAGGAGTTGAGAAGCATATGTCCCGTGACGTTTTGCTGTTTAGGGGATGGACTTGGTGGATCCTTTCCCCATGGCCAGCGGGCAGCGGCACTTCATCCTAGTTATGATCGATTATTTCAGCAAGTGGATAGAGGCCAAGGCATTAACATAGACAACAACCCAGGTGGTCAAGAATTTTATATGGGGAGAGATTGTTTGTCGGCACAGGATCCCAATGGCAATCATTACAGATAACGACCCTCATTTTGCTAGTTCAGAGCTCGAAGTTTTCTACGAGCAGGTTGGAATAGAACTTCCGTTCTCGACAGTTCATCAGCCATGCAGTAATGGGAAAGTAGAAGCTGTGAACAAGCAAATCCTGAATTTAATCAAGAAGAAAGTAGAGAACGTTCGTGGCAGTTGGGCAGAACAGCTTCCAACGGTGTTGTGGAGCCTAAGGACCATTTCTTCGTCAGTCACTATGGAAACACCCTTCAAGCTAGCACATGGATCTGAGGAACTCATCCCCGTGGAGTTCGATGTCATAAGCCCAGAGTCCTCCTCTCTAAGCAAGGAGAAGAGCAATGGATGGAAGGCAATGGCGAGGAAATGAAGGGTAGTCTCGATCCGGTTGAAGAACTCCGAGACCAGTCTGTCATCATACAAGCAGAGGCCAAGCGGAGGATGACCAAACACTTCGACAAGCGCATCAGAGTCAAACAATTCCTTATGGGCGATCTCGTGATGAAAAAGGTAGATGCAGCGGGAAGAGAGATCTCAGTCGGGAAAATCAATCCCAACTGGGAAGGCCCCTTCATTATTAAGGAGGTGCTAAAAAATGATGCATATCGACTGCAATCCCACGAAGAAGAAAAGGTTCCAAACACTCGAAGCGGCGGCGACTTGAAGAGATACTATCCTTAGTGAAGTACCTTATCTTTTCCTCATTCCTATTTATAAGTAAATAGTCCTTTACATGTATGTCAAAGCATAATATCTACATCTATATATGCCTCGCTAACACTTTTAGGCAAGGGACTCTCGAATTCTCTACTCCTCTCTTCCGGTGCGGGCTACTTTCTCCGCCCTAAGACCACAATAATTGACTTCACAGGAATAATTTGCGATTGACATACGTAGCAAGTGAGGAACATGATAGTCGATCATGCATCAATAGAGGTATCAACCTTGCAATGGCGGTCCATGCGACTTATGTTTTAATCCTTTGTTTTAGTCTGGGGTGCTACCAGAGCCTGCTTGGACCCCCTCGAACGTATATTGACATCTCGATCTTAGGGAGGTCATCAGGCTTCCGACCCTCTCTGTCGGCGCGGAATATTTTCTCCATCCTTAGACCACTGCAATTGCCTTCGTAGGGATAAAATTTGTGGCTGACATAGGTGTCAAGTTAGGAACGTGACGGACGGTCGCGCATCAACAAAGGAATTACAATTGTTACTTGTGCCTTTTTGCGAACATCTCCGAGACACAAGTGCATCGTACCCCAAGAATGAATCTGTACGTTGCTTGCGGAAAACCATGCGGAGTCATAAGCCCCAATGGCAGCCATAACCTCTACAGTAGGCCCCCGCGACTAAAAAAGCAGTTGCCTCGTCCCCACCAGTTCTTCTCCGGGGTGAGGCCGCAGGAGTTTTCATCCTCGTACTGTGTATCTTGCAGGTAACAGGCGGTCACATACGAGATAGGGCGTGCACACTTCCTTAAGCGCCCAACTCACCTGGCATAAACCAGGGCGAATACCCTGGTTGCATGCTCATAGAAAGCCTCACTTTGAGCTAACATCCTATAGCACCCACGGGCGGAGCGACGCTCACAGTATTCTATTTAAGTTAAGAAAATCATAAACAGGTACATGCGGTGGATAAGCGGGCAGCTAATTGAGGAAATGTCAAAAACCCCGCGAGTATCCGACCAACGCAAACGCTACGCTTATGAGCATTCTATTACATTGACACGGTTCGAGGTGGAATCAGGTAAGGCACGAAGTATCCGCCAGAATCATAAATAAGGTACGCATGAAGTTGTAATTATGCATAAAAAATGAAACAGCAAGTAAATAAAGGAGTTCGCGAGTAAAAGTTATATAATTTCATTACTTTTTGAAATTGTTTACAAAATTTATCGGCGCGGTTACAAAAAGAATCCACACGGACATCAAACAAAAATTAAAAGAATAACGCTACTCGTTTTATTTGCCGGATTCTGAGGCGGGCGCCTTCCTCTTTCTCCCTCAGGACTACACTGAGAGGTTGTATCAGGGCAATCCCTTCTCAGACTATGAGGATGTGATTTCATCTTTGCTAGTAACCGCTCCAACCCTGTCTTCAGAATTCGAGAGTGTTGGGTCCAGCGTTCCTTCACTTGACCCGTAGCGCCTTTCCGTTGATATAAAGATCAAGTTGCGCCTTCACCAACAGTCCGGGCTTTTGGTCTAGTTGGTTGCGCTGGGTCCTCTCAGAGAGCATGCCTCCTCCGTGTCCCACATACAAGGTTGCATTGTCGATCTTTGCAAACTCGTCTGTCAGCGCGTTATGTTCTCACAGAAGCTCAATTGTGACCTCTATAGAACATTTCCATACCGTAGAGCCTCCCGTGCAAATTCGGGGTCCTCCATGGTTGAGCACGCATGGAGGCGACCAAGGCATAAACAACTTTTTGGGTTTTCCTTAGGCGTAGTCACATCATATGTACGCAGCGGAATATACAAGAAGAACCCAAAAGAGACATATGGATCTTGCTAAAACCATGAGTCAAGAAATTGCAGCAATAATAAAATTACCTTTGCGGAATTAAGTCAATACTCAATTGGATGCTCCAAAAACAAAATCTTCTAGGAATCAGAGCCTTATTCCACTTCCTCTTCTTCTGGTTCCCTCGGCTTTGTCGAGATCGGACTGCTCGTCGGAGGGAGTTAGCACAGAAACAAATCCGCACCTCTACAGAAGTCCACACAAGCGAAGGAGAACCCTAAGTCCTTGTCGAACAAGAACTAGGTCGGAGAAGGAGAGCCCTCAACGTCTCTACAGATTGCTAGATCCGATAAGGAGAGGCGGCGATGGGTCTTTAAAAACCCCAACAGTCAGCAGGAACACTTCCTACTGATATCCAGAAACAATGAGATCTCTCGAAGGAACGATTCCTCCGTCGATCTTCAGAAGCCGCGACAGGAGAGCCCGATCCAGTGGATTCGTCGCTCTCGGTTTCTTTCTCATTTTACCATATCTGAAACCTAGAGTATTAGTTCCTCTTATACTCATGAGTACAAGGCAGATAAAGGGCTTCTCTATCCGCAGACCCAGTGGAACAAAAACAAAAAGATTCGTAGGGAACATTTCATTCGTCGAGACATCTCGATGAATTCGTCGATACATTTTGACGAAAACGTCGAGATAGTTTCGACGAAAATAATCATCCATCAAGATAGTATCGACGAAATGACCAGTGACAGTCTTACATCGAGACAGTCTCAACGAATTTGTCGAGATATCTCGACGAACTCGTCGAGACATCTTGGCGAAATCATCGAGACATCTCGGCAAAATCATCGAGACACATCTCGACATAATCTCCGAGACATTCTCGGTGAATTTGTTGTTAGTCCATGTAATCGAGACAATCTCGACGACATTTTTAACGAGTCGATATTCACAATATTGACTTGTGATCCCGACAACAGGCTATCTGTCACGACGACATTCACAATGCCGTTTTGAATTCTTCTCGACAATATTCACAATATCGTCTTGAAACTTTTCCGACATGCTCCATACAATATTCACAATATCTAGGAACAGTCTTCCCGAACCAACTATGATCCAAATAGTGATAGGATTGGTCTGATCACTCATATCCAATATGAGCAAGGCCAACACAATCCTTTCCCCAATTTCTCCAAACGCTCTTATATGCGACCCTATAGGCTCAAATCGCGTTGGCAGTAAGACTAACTGCTTGATTACTTCCGTATCACCGTAGAAACTCCAACAGTCTCCCACTTGATCTAGAAGCTATCAACATAAGTCTCACAAATAATAAGTGACATCTTGCAATGCATCATTTCTACCCAAGCAATAAGAGTTCATAACTCAAACAAGCCTGTTTGTGACCAATGTATCAGCGTTGTCATGTCCTTTTGTCCCTTACATCCGGATTGAACTAGAGGCATGGACCATGTCACCCTCATGATTGTTCAACCCATGCTTTATTGATCTAGAGTAGAACTTTAGAGAGCGGTAAACTCAATATCACATATTGGCTCAACCCAACATGGTCATGTATTTCTCAATCTCATTCCATCAAGGGGCCCATGGATGTAACTCCTGTGATATAGGAAGACAAATTCCATTTTTGTCCACACACAAACACCCAAATGATTCGTAACATACCCAATAACCACCCTTATCATCAACCTTTCTCAAGGAAGACTTTAGATGGCATCAAAGTACGCTCTTCCTCACTTGATGAATGTTGTGACTTCAGGTCAAAGAACCACAAACATCATTGTCACTTGAGACCTACTTGTGACACGTTCATATAACAATCCACAAAGTAGTTTCATGGTGGGTCTGTCCATTACAACTTGTTCCTAACAAGTACCCATATGATGACTTGATATCACAATATCATGACCTGTGAGAACCGGTCATCAGTCAACGCACATGCTAGTCTTATGGTCTCATCCTCACCCTAATTTCTAGGATGATACCTCGACCAGGGACCATTTAAGAATGAAGCTTCAATTAAACATAGGACCTCACATTCAAGTCACACACTTGAATTCCTATGGAAGCAAACACTCTAAGGGCATTCATTATGTTAATTAATCTATCATATAGAAACAGTTGACATAATAAAAGAAATTGTCATAAATGTAAAATGAAATACATAGTACAAATCACAATTCATCAAATGAATGAACAACCAACAAATATACAATCCATAAGGACCCCACTAAAGATTATCACTCAGGTATCTAATACTCATTGATCTTGCATGACCATCATGCTTCCTTTGTGCAAGAGGCTTTGTTAGTGGATCTGCTATATTTTCTTCAGTCGGACTCTGCAAATGCTCACATCTCCTCGATCGACAATCTCTCGAATAAGATGGAACCGCCGAAGTATGTTCTTGGAGCGTTGATGAGATCTAGGTTCCTTAGTTTGTGCAATAACACCGTTGTTGTCACAGTAGAGAACTACGAGATCAACAATGATAGGAACTACATCTAGCTCGCTGATGAATTTCCTAATCCACACAACCTCGTTTGCCACATTTGCAGTAGCGATATACTCGGTCTCTATTGTAGAATCGGCAACTGTCACTTGCTTGGAACTCTTCCAGCTTACAACTCCTCCATTAAGGCAAAATACAAAACCTGATTGGGATTTTGATTCATCCCTATCAATTTGGAAGCTAGCATCCGTGTAATCATTTACAACGAGCTCTTCCTCTCCACCATACACCAAGAACATATCCTTAGTTCTCCTCAAGAACTTTAGGAAATTCTTGAAAGCTGTCCAGTGACCATCACTAGGATCAGACTGATATCTGCTCGTCATGCTCAAAGCATATGAGACATCGGGTCGAGTATGCAACATTGCATACATGATAGATCTAATTGCTGAAGCATATGGAATCAATTTCATGCTGTCCTTATCTTCAAAATATTTAGGACACTCATCCTTAGAGAGACTCACACCATGTGACATGGGTAAGAATCCCTTCTTGGGTTCAAGCATGTTGAACCGTTTCAACACTTTTTCAATGTATGCACTCTAGGTCAAACCCAACAACTTCTTTGATCTATCTCTATAGATCTTAATACCAAGTATGTAAGTCGCTTCACCCAAGTCTTTCATAGAAAAGCAGTCCTCTAGTCTGTTCTTAATAGCTTGCAGGGTCGGAATGTCATTCCCAACCAGTAGTATGTCATCCACATATAATATCAGGAAAATGACAATGCTCCCACTAATTCTCTTGTAAACACAAGGCTCATCCCCGCTCTTGATGAAATCAAACTCCTTGATCTTCTCATCAAAACGCAAATTCCAACTTCAAGAAGCTTGTTTCAACCCATAAATGGATTGATTCAACTTGCATTTTTAGTGGCTTCACTTGGAGATACAAAACCCTCGGGTTGTGTCATATACACTTCCTTAAGGAGGTTTCCATTAAGGAAAGCCGTTTTGACATCCATTTGCCAGATCTCGTAGTTATAATAGGCAACAATAATAAGTAGAATTTTGATGGACTTGATCATAGCAACAGGGGAAAAGGTCTCATCATAGTCAACACCATGAATTTACTTGAAACCTTTAGCCACTAGTTCACCCTTGAATGTCTGTACATTCTCATCCATGTTGATCTTCTTCTTGAAGACCCACTTGCACCCTATGTGTCATACCCCTTCAGGTGATTCCACCAAGGTCCAAACTTGGTTTGCATACATGGAGTCCATTTCAAATTTCATGGCATCAAACCACTTCTCGGAGTCTAGTCCATTTATAGCCTCTTGGTAGGTTGCAGGCTCATCATCATGATCCATAAGCAACACACAACCTATTTGAGACATGATAGATCCATATCTCTCAGGCTCAACTCTAGGTCTACCAGATCTACGTAGGACTTGTGTTTCCTGAGCAGGTTCTGCAGCTGCAACAGACTGTAGTCCTTGCTCAGGTTCCAATTCGGGTTCATTCATAGTTATAGTTTATGGTTCTTGAACTTCTTCAAGTTCTACACTGGCATTTTCTCTAGATAGAAGCTCTTTCTCTAGAAAAACACCACTCCTTGCGACAAGCACTTTGCCCTCAGATCGCAGGTAGAAGTAATATCTTTTGGTTTCCCTAGGATATCCCACAAGATAACACTTATCTGACTTGGGTTCTAGTTTGTCAGGCATTTGACGTTGCACGTATGCCTCACAGCCCCAAATCTTAATGAAAGACACACTAGGATGCTTCCTAGTCCATATCTCATATGGTGTCTTTTGAATTGTCTTCGTCGGAACTCGATTTAGTGTGAAAGCAGCTGTCTCTAGAGCAAAACCCCAAAAGGAAATGGGCAAATATGCATGACTCATCATTGACCGTACCATGTCTAACAAAGTGTGATTCCTCCTCTCAGACACACCATTATGTTGTGTTGTTCCGGGCAGAGTGCTTTTATTCTTTTTCCCAGTTGATTTTCTACTTCATTCTTAAACTCTTTGAACTTTTCAAAGGTTTCAGATTAGTTCTTCATAAGAAACACGTATCCGTATCTACTGAAATCATCAGTGAATGTAACAAAGTAGTAGAACCCACCTCTAGCCATAAAAATCATGGGCCCACATACATCTCTATGTATCAGGCCCAAGAGATCATCGGCCCTCTCAGTACAACTAGTGAAAGGTGCTTTCATCATCTTGCATAATAAACAAGACTCGCATCTCTCAAATGATTCATAATCAAATGAGTCCAACATTCCATCTTTATGGAGCCTGGATATGCGTTTCTCATTTATATGACCCAAACAATAATGCCGAAGATACGTAGGATTTGAGTAATTAGTTTTTAGTCTTTTAGTATTCTCTACATTATAGATCAGATGGTCTAAGTTCAAAATAAATAAACAATTAAACAATTGGTCTACACCATAACAAACATCATTCATAAAAATTAAACAACAATTGTTCTTAATTATAAATGAAAATCCCTTCATGTCAAGTCATGAAATGGATATAATGTTTCGAGTTATGGCTGGAACAAAATAACAGTTATCTAATTTTATTACAAGCCCAGTGGGCAAAGAAAGATGATAGACACCAATGGCAACAACAGTAACTCTTGCTCCATTTCCAACGCACAGGTCTACCTCTCCTTTACCCAGCATTCTTCTCCTTCTCAGTTCCTGCACATTTGTACAAATGTGAGAACCGCATTCGGTATCCAATACCCAAGATAAAGGAGCGGAAGAGTTTATTTCTATAATGAAAATACCTGAAGTGGAAGTCACACTTCCCTTCTTCTTATGCAGATCCTCAATATAGAGAGGACAATTCCTCCTCCAATACCCTGTCTTACCGCAGTGGTGGCACTTCCCATCCTTAGACAGACCTTTCTTCTTCAGTGCTGAAGATTGGGATCAAGATAAGACTTAGATACTATCTTCATCTTCTTTAATCCCTTGGCCTTGCCCTTGCCTTTATATCAGCTCATAACTGTCCGACAATGATTGCAGGATCAGATCAGTGGTCAACTCTTGGCCCAAGGGAAAACCCAGTCTTTCAAGGTTCTCAATATACCCAATCGTCTTGAGTATGTGAGTCCCTACTGAGTCTGGAGCTCCCATTTTGCACTAAAACAATGCCTTGGATATGTCAAAACTCTCTTGCCGAACTTGCCCCTCGAACATTTTCTTGAGGTGCTCGATTATCTCATAACCACACATGCTCTCGTGTTGCTTCTGAAGCTCAGAAGACATGGTAGCAGGCATGAGGCATTCCACATCCATGGTATCATCCTGATACATCTTGTAAACATCCTTGTCTGCTCGGGGAGCATTCCCGGTCGGCTCTTTGGCGGCTTCCTCTTCCAAGATATAGAGCTTGCGCTCTTTCCTGAGGACGATCCTCAGGTTCCTATACTAGTCAAGGAAGTTCATCCCGCTGAGCCTGTCCTTCTCAAGGATGGATCTCAGGGATAGAGTGGAGTGAGATGTACTTGCCATGGAAATTCTACAATAAATTTGCAAAACATTTTAGTACTATATTTCAAAATACATTTTTATTTTAATAAGGACTTTTATTAAAAGATCACACTATTTTATTCAAATTGATAACCCTTAATATCAATTCGGAGAGTTTATGCGAGCTTCTCTCTTAGTGGACAAGATCCGTATTTCACCTCCATTGTAAGTCAACTTTGGCTGATCACCCAAAATGTGGCTATTTAGGTAGACACTATTTGCCAATTGCACCACTATGCAACTCTTGTATGGTTGGTGAATAACTCTTTATTTACATCCATCATATGGTGCATGTCAACCCTATGCCTTTAGGCACTCAACCTTTGAGGTCACCTAGTTAAGTTAAACCCGACGTCGACATCGGGATATCACAATTATCCGCTCGCACCCTTACCAAGATAGATTAATGCACCTTGCTTTGGCAAGCCCACATTTCATCGATCGAGGCAGGAAGAGTGTCATCCATCAGAAGGCATCTGAATACTTAATATTACTTTTAAGGGATTTTTCATGATACTTGGTTAACAATTAATCTTGATTAACATTTAATCAATGTACACACAATTTCACAATTATGAAAGAAATAACAGGCATAACCCGGATACATTCCAGATGCACAAAACCATCAACATTTGATGATATGGACTAAATCTGAATATTTAGAACATTTCTAAATCTTCGGATCTACATGTACCGGATGCTAGCACAGGAAAACACCCTTATAGCAGTAGACAATCTCGTCTTTCTATGCCTTTAGTTTCATAAACTAACATAGAGACAGACGGTCACTGCAAAGGGAACAATTTCTGAAACATGGAAATAACAGAACATGGCTCTAATACCATTGTTGGGTTTTCCTTAGAGGTAGTCACATCATATGTGTGCAACGGAATATACAAGGACAACCCAAAAGAGACATATGGATCTTTCTAAAACCATGAGTCAAGAAATTGCAGCAATAATAAAATTACCTTTGCGGAATTGAGTCAATACTCAATTGGAAGCTCCAAGAAAAATTCTTCTAGGAATCGGAATCATATTCCTCTTCCTCTTCTTCTGGTTCCTTCAGCTTTGTCGAGATAGGACTGCTCGTCAGAGGGAGTTAGCACAGAAACAAATCCGCACCTCTATAGAAGTCCACACAAGCGAAGGAGAACCATAAGTCCTTGTCGAACAAGAACTAGGTCGGAGAAGGAGAGCCCTCAACGTCTCTACGGATTGCTAGATCCGACAAGGAGAGGCAACGATGGGTCTTCAGTAACAATGACAGTTAGCATGAACACTTCCTACTGATATCCAAAAACAACGAGATCTCTCGAAGGAACGATTCCTTCGTCGATCTTCAGAAGCCGCGATAGGAGAGGCCGATCCAGCGAATTTGTCGCTCTCAGTTTCTTTTTCTTTTTACCATATCTAAAACCTAGAGTATCAGTTCCTTTTATACTCACGAGTATAAGACAGATAAAGGGCTTCTCTATCAGCAGACCTAGTGGAACAAAAACATAAAGATTCGTCGGGAACATTTCATTCATCGGGAACATTTCATTCGTCGAGACATCTCGACGAATTCGAGGATACATTTCGACGAAAATGTCGAGACAGTTTTGACGAAAACAATCATCCGTCGAGACAGTCTCGACGAAATGACCAGTGATAGTCTTACTTCGAGATAGTCTTGACGAATTCATCAAGATATCTCGACGAACTTGCCGTGGCATCTCGACGAAATTATCGAGACATCTCGGCAAAATCATCGAGACATTTCGGCGAAATCGTCGAGACACATCTCGACGAAATCTCTGAGACATTCTCGACGAATTCTCTGTTAGTCCATGTAATTGAGACAATCTCGACGACATAGTTCATGAGTTGATATTCACAATATCGGCTTGTCATCCCGATAATAGGCTATTTATCATGATGACATTCACAATGTTGTTTTGAAGTCTTCTCGACAATATTCACAATATCGTCTTGAAACTTTTCCGACATGCTCCATAAAATATTCACAATATCTAGGAGTAGTCTTCCCGAACCAACTATATTCCAAATAGTCATATCGCATTGGCAGTAAGACTGACTGCTTGATTACTTCTGAATCACCGTAGAAACTCCAACACAACCTTCAAATGGTATGCACAAATTTACAACTAAGTTCAAATTTACCTTGAGTTCTTCTCGCAGATGGACATTTTCTGCCAAGGCAATCTCCCTAGCACGGCAGACGGCGCGGCCAAGAGCGAGCGATCTCAAATTTGCCCCTGTCGCCCTCTATGATAGCTCCATCACCGGAATCCACTATATTTCCTCGAGGTCTTCTTCCCCGATGATCTTTGTGGAGACCTCCATTGCATACAGAGAGATCCCCCGCACCTCCTTCCACGATGGAAGTTGGGTTCTTAGAATGACTGTATCCTCGTGACGCACCATTAGCGGCCTACCTCTAGGACACGTCTAGTCGCCAGTGCCCGGTAGGGTGGCTTCACCATCCCCAGTGCCCGCAGGCAACCACACTGGTCTTCTTCTAGTGCCAGCGGGAGCTCTTGTTCCTGCGCCAAGAGAATCAACAACCTTTCTCTGACGCCTCTTCTTAGTAGCAGTCAGAATTTTGCCCGACGGCGCGTAGGGCTTCTCCAAAGGAACCCACAAGATGATTGTGCAAATAAATGATGTCAGCATCCGCAGGTACGCTGGGCAGTTAATCTCATTCAATTTATTAACTTACAGTTGGAAGCGTCCAGATCCACTACTTCGGTCATACGAGGGATGTAGTGTTGAACATCCAGCGAAGTCTTCACCAGAAACGCCAGGCTCTCCTCTTCCACCTCCAACAACGGAGGCTTCAAAAAGGCACTCTCTTCGTACGGATTCGGGTAAGTACAGAGCCCGCCAAAGTCTGCCCAGAAGATGGCAAACCGAAGTTTCCACCCATGGAACTTGTTCGGCATGTTCAACACCCAGAACACGTTGGAACCTTGTTGATATTGTTGAAGTGGAGTGGAAGGTGGCCAGCGGTCTGTTTTTTGGTGACCGCAGAGACTGCGCGGTCTCTGTGTTGGTGCTCTGCCGGTCTGGCTCTGACGGTATGCTGTGTTGGCCGGTTTGTTCTAGCATGTTCCAGTCTCTTCCCGGTTTGATCTGCTTGGTTGGTCTATCTCCTTTGTAGAAGACCGGGCGGTCTGTTCTTGTGTAACCGCTGTGACCGGGCGGCCTATGCAGGTTGATCTGGCGACTTGTTTGGAGTCGGCCAGATGTTCTTGGGTTGCTCTTGGCGATCTAAGGGAGGTGTGATCTGTGTCCGCACGGCTTGTGAGCGGTCTGCTGCTGATTTGCGGTCTTGGACAGGATGTTGTCCAAGTGGTGTGATCGCGCGGTCTGCTCTGTGAGACTGCTGACGATCTGATGGGTGGTGATTGTATCTCTCTTACGGCGGTGATGACATCCGTCTTCTCGCCTATAAATAGGGGTGCAGGGCCCATCATTCAAAATGAGAACTGTAAGAACTAGAGCCTGGGTTGTTTTGTGCGGTCTCAATTTGAGGTCGGGCGGTCTCGAAAGCGAGTTGACTGTTTGTTGTGTTCGCAGGTTTGCGGTCAGCAGGTTGCGGTCTCCTTCCTTGGTGATTTCCCAGTGGCTTGAATAAACAGTTTGACAGCGGCTTGTCTGCGAACTGGTTTATGTTGTTCTTGTGCTGTTCGCAGCGAGCTCGACGATCAGGCGACCTTCTGTGGTTAGGCGATCTGAGTTGCGGTCTGGCGACAGCTTTTGTTCTTTGTTAGTTTCAATAAGCTCCAGTTCATGCGGTCTGAGGTGGCGGTCTTGCAGTGCAGGTCATCTTGCCTGTATCCTGTTCGTGCGGTCTCAGGACAAACCGGGCGGTCTCTGGAGTGCAGCGGTCTGTGCGGTCTCTGCTTTGTCAGGTCGCCAAATTTGTTTTTGGTGTGTTTTGTTCTTCTCTCCTTCGTGATTCTTATGAATCATGTCTTGCCATGTATACCTCGCACTGTAATCAAGTTTTGTGATTCAATAAAGACTATTGTGTTGCTGTGTGGCATTGTGGTTGTTTGGCTATAACTTAGTTGATGCAAATCCTGCTTACTCCTAAACGATTCAAATCAAAAATTATAACATGGTATCAGAGCGAGGTTGTTGGAGTGAATAAGCAGTGTTCAACTTGAGTTGTCATCGTCTTTGTGAAGAAGAAACCACATAGTTTGCCATGGAAGCTGGATACGCAAGAGGTCTTGGTATTGAACTCCTCACATCGACTAACTTCAAGAAGTGGAAGTCGTGTATGGAGAGTTACTTGCTTGGCGAGGATCTATGGGATATTGTTGGAGGAGAAAACACACAAGAAGTTCATCTAGCAGGAGATAATATGGCAGAGGTGAGACTTTGGAGGAGGACTAATGCAAAGGCAGAGTTCACTCTCAAGAGGGCTATTTCACCATAGCTATTCGATCACATCATTGGATGTAAATCTGCTGCTGAGATTTGGACGTCTTTGGACGGGATGTTCAATAAGAAGAATGTAGCTCGGCTATAGTTTCTTGAAAATGAGTTGGTGAAGGCCTCTCAAGGTGATCTTTCCATCTCTACTTTCTTTCTCAAGATGAAGAACCTCAAAGTAGAGATTTCTGCATTGGACCCTGATGAGCCCATCTCGGAGGCAAAACTGAAGAGGCATATCATCCGCGGATTGCGGAAGGAGTATCTTGCCTTTGTGACATCAGTTCAGGGTTGGGCTAATCAACTATCTCTGTTGGAGATGGAAAACTTACTTGCTTCGCAGGAAAGTTTGGCAAGATAGATGGCGGGGGTTTCTATCTCCGGGGGAGATAGTGATGTGTTGTTCTCTGGGAAGAAGAAGAAGAAGTGGGAGAAGAAGAAGCCAGGTCATGATGGACCTTCTACTTTAGGTCAGCAGGAAAGGATTTATGCTCCTAAGTCTGATGGGAACAAGAAGGAAGAGGGACCGAGGTGCTTCAGGTGCAACAAGATCGGGCACTTCAAGAAAGATTGTCGGGTTAATCTTCAGCCGGGACATGCAGTGGAGAAGGAGAAGCCAAAGTCTAATGAAGCTGGATGGGGAGGAGCCTTTGCGGCTAATATGACGGCAATGCCCGTTAAGGCCTTGGCTGCCATCAACTTCGAAGAGGATTGGATCGTGGATTCAGGGTGTGGACACCACCTCACCGGGGATGAATCAAAGTTCTCTTCTTTGGCACCTTACTCAGGTAACGATGCAATCATTACGACTGATAAGTCTGTTCATTCAGTAGAACAAGAAGGTGTTGTCTCTCTGAGCAGTGATAAGGGTCCACTCACATTGAGGAGTGTTTATCACGTGCCGGGTATGAAGAAGAATCTCTTCTCTGTGACCAATGCGGTCGATGCCGGTTATCATGTTCTGTTTGGCCCAACAGAAGTGAAGTTTCTTAAAACTCAACCGAAGATAAAGGGAGATGTTATTCATGTTGGAAAGTGGGTAAAGGACTTGTTCGTTTTATCGACAAGTACCTATGTTGACAAGATGAGGACCAATGATAGCGTGGCTATCTGGCATGAAAGGCTGGGGCATATAGGCATGGACAAATTGAAGGCTATGGCGGTAAGGGGCCTTGTCAAGGGCTTGCCTAGCTTGTCCTCCTATGGAGATGGTCATGTTTGTGCGGGATGTCAGTTTGGTAAGTCTCATCGACTTCCGTTTGATAAATCGCAAACAAGATGCAAAGCGCCATTGGAGTGCATTCACGGAGATTTGATGGGACCGACTGCCACCCCAAGTCTTGGAGGCAACAGATATATGTTGGTGTTGATCGACGACTACACCAGATATGTCTGGGTGTATTTTCTGAAAGAGAAGTCAGAAGCTTTTGCGAAGTTTGTGGAGTTCAAGGAGCTGGTGGAAGGTCGGTTAGGCCTGCGGGTGAAAAAATTGAGAACTGACAATGGTGGGGAGTTCACCTCTGGTGAGTTCTCAAGTTTTTGCAGAAAGCATGGCGTTCGGAGAGAGCTCACTTGTGCCCATACTCCACATCAAAATGACGTTGGAGAGCGGAAGATCCGTCATCTGACGGAAACCTGCAAATGTTGGGTTCATGCCAAGAGTATCCCAAAGTCTTTCTGGGTGGAGGGAATGTCTTGTGCTGCTTACGTCATCAACAAAATGCCTCTAAGTCCTATCAACATGAAGACCCCTCACGAACTGATGTTCAAGGAGAAGCCGAGTGTTGCACACCCTCGGGTGTTCGTGTCAACCTGTTTTGTGCATATCCCTGATGCTCTTCGGACAAAGCTAGATGTGAAAGCAAGGAAGCTAGTCTTCGTTGGATATGATGAGCGGAAGAAGGGGTGGAGATGCATGGATCCTGAGACATGGAGATCAGTAGTATCTCGGGATGTGGTGTTCGATGAGGTGACTTCCTATAAGGGTAGTTCAGGAGTTGAACTACAGGAGAGCAGGGTTGATGAAAAAGGGAAGGCTGCGGAAAATCTTCAAGTGGAGTTGCCTATTTCACCAGGAGCTCCAACTGTGTCTAGCTCCGAGATGGAGGCTTTAGGTTCTGGAAGCAAGGGGAGCGATGCTCCAAGTTCGTCTAGAAGAGGAGCTAGCACAGAAGAAGCAGCTGAGGAGGTGGTTAGTCAGGTGCAACCTCTTAGGAGGTCGAAGAGGACTATCAAGCCACCGGATCGATACACAGGAGGAAATATGGTGAGCTTTATCTCATGTTTCTTTGCTGGTCCCTTGGATGAGCGGGAGCCGTCGAGCTTTGAGAAGGACAAAGGTGTGGAACAGTGGGACATTGCTATGCAGGAAGAGATGGATGCTCTCAAAAAGAATGAGACTTGGTCTCTAGTGCCCAGGCCTAAGGGCATTACCCATGTGACATGCAAGTGGGTCTATAAGCTCAAGAAGAAAGCTGACGGCACGATCGAGTGATACAAGGCTCGCCTTGTGGCTCGTGGGTTCTCACAGCAGTACGCAGAGGATTATGATGAGACTTTCAGTCCAGTTGCAAAGATGACTTCGGTTCGATTTGTTATTGCTTTGGCGGCATCATGTGATTGGGAGATTTGGCAGCTCGACGTGAAGAATACCTTCTTATATGGCGAGATTGACAAGGATATCTTCATGATCCAACCGCCGGGCTTCATCTCGAAGGATTGTCCGGACTATGTCTGCAAGCTGAAGAAAGCCCTGTATGGGTTGAAGCAAGCGCCTCGGGCGTGGTATGGGAAGATCGTAGAGTATCTTCTATTCTGCGGGTTCTTTGCTTCAGACTCTGACTCTAGTTTGTTCGTCAAGAAGGAGGGGGTGCTTCGGTTGATTGTTCTGCTGTATGTGGATGACATGATTGTCGCCGGGAACTCGAAGGAGGCAGTAGCAAGGCTGAGAGCCGAGCTTGCTATCAGATTTGAGATGAAGGATCTGGGTGAGCTTCACCATTTCCTTGGACTCGAGGTGCAGAGGAGGGAGAGTGGAGTGCTCATTTCTCAGGCTGGATATGCGGAGCGAATCATTCAACGATTCGGCATGGAGGAAGGGAATAACAGCTCTATACCTCTGGAACAGCATCATAAACTTCGGAAGGATGAGGGGAGAGTTCTATCTGAACCGTTGGTGTTCCGAGCTCTGGTTGGGAGCTTGATCTACTTGACGATCACAAGGCCTGATATTGCTTATGCAGTTGGCAAGGTGAGTCAGTACATGGCGGAACCACGAAAGCCTCATCTTCTGGCGGCAAAAGGAATTTTGAAGTTTATGAAGTTGACCTCTGATCTGGGTCTCCTATATAGGAGAGGGTCAAGCTTGGAGTTGCATGAGTACATGGATGTTGATTATGGGGGAGATGTGGATGATCGGAGATCAACGTCTGGTTATGTCTTTATGGCGGGCCCCACAGCTATTTCTTGGTGCAGCAAAAAGCAGGACTCAGTGTCTGTATCTACCACAGAAGCGGAATACAAGGCTTCAGCCTTGGCAGCTCAGGAAGCCATTTGGCTCAGGAGGTTGGTGGAGGACGTTCATGAGGAGGTTTGAGGTCCCGTTATGCTACGCGGGGACAAAGAGAGTGCTCTCAAGCTGGTTAATAATCCAGTCTGTCACGCGAGGACCAAGCACATTGAGATTGAGCACCATTTCATTCGTGAAAAGGTGTTGGGAGGATATCTTATGGTCGAGCATGTTCGGAGTGTGGACAATGTTGCAGACATCTTCGCAAAGCCACTGGCGAAGGGACCGTTTACTCGGTTGTGGAGTTTACTTGGGCTAGTTTCCACTTCCCACTTCAAGGGGGAGTGTTGAAATTGTTGAAGTGGAGTGGAAGGTGGCCGGCGGTCTGTTTTTTGGTGACCGCAGAGACCGCGCGGTCTCTGTCTTGGTGCTCTGCCGGTATGGCTCTGGCGGTCTGTTGTGTTGGCCGGTTTGTTCTAGCATGTTCTGGTCTCTTCCCGGTCAGATCAGCTTGGTTGGTCTATCTCCTTTGTAGAAGACCGGGCGGTCTGTTCTTGTGTAACCGTTGTGACCGGGCGGCCTATGCAGGTTGATCTAGCGACTTGTCTGGAGTCGGCCAGATGTTCTTGGGTTGCTCTTGGCAATCTAAGGGAGGTGTGATCTGTGTCCGCGCGGCTTGTGCGCGGTCTTGTGTCCGCGAGGCTTGTGCGGGGTCTGCTGCTGATTTGCGTTCTTGGACAGGATGTTGTCCAAGTGGTGTGATCGCGCAGTCTGCTTTGTGAGACCACTGGCGATCTGATGGGTGGTGACTGTATCTCTCTTGCGGCGGTGACGACATCCGTCTTCTCGCCTATAAATAGGGGTGCATGGCCCGTCATTCAAAATGAGAACTGTAAGAACTAGAGCCTGGGTTGTTTTGTGCGGTCTCAATTTGAGGTCGGGCGGTCTCGGAAGTGAGTTGACTGTTTGTTGTGTTCGCAGGTTTGCGGTCAGCAGGTTGCGGTCTCCTTCCTTGGTGATTTCCCAGTGGCTTGAATAAACATTTCAGCAGCGGCTTGTCTGCGAACTGGTTAATGTTGTTCTTGTGTTGTTCGCAGCGAGCTCGGTGATCAGGCGACCTTCTGTGGTTAGGCGGTCTGAGTTGCGGTCTGGCGACAACTTTTGTTCTTTGTTCATTTCAATAAGCTCCAGTTCGTGCGGTCTGAGGTGGCGGTCTTGCAGTGCAGGTCATCTTGCCTGTATCCTGTTCGTGCGGTCTCAGGACAAGCCAGGCGGTCTCTGGAGTGCAGCGGTCTGTGCGGTCTCTGCTTTGTCAGGTCGCCAGATTTGTTTTTGGTGTGTTTTATTCTTCTCTCCTTCGTGATTCTTATGAATCATGTCTCGCCATGTATACCTCGCACTGTAATCAAGTTTTGTGATTAAATAAAGACTATTGTGTTGCTGTGTGGCATTGTGGTTGTTTGGCTATAACTCAGTTGATGCAACTTCTGCTTACTCCTAAACGATTCAAATCAAAAAATTTAACAAACCTATGTACATGTGCCCCCGTTCGTGGGTGCACACATGGAACAGATTCCTGAAGAGAGGGAGTTTGAAGCGGATTCGCTGCATTCGCAGAAATATGTGGTTAGAGGTGACTGACATGATAGAGGACGACGACAATTATGCGGGAATTATCCTATAGAAGTTTCAGATTTCCGCAATATCTGGGAGGATGAGGAACATACGGGCCTCATCGAAATATTTGAAGGGGACGACGAGCTCATCGGAGAACACAGTGTTGAGATGATTGCCAACCCTAGTGTTGCGTACCCGTAAAGGCCTTGGGGTGCGTCTAGTGAACCCCGCTAAAGAGAAGAGGGGGAACCAGTCGAGCCCCGGATAACGGAGGCAAAGGACCCGCCGCGCAAGAACAGCGCACTAGAAACAGCGCCAGGTAAGCACAAAACCGCACCCCACTTCCGGGGTGCGGTTAGCCCGCACCCCACCCGCGTGGGGTGGGCCCGAGTCGGCCAAGCCGCTCCCTCCCCCCTTAGAGGGGTGCGGCCAAGCCGCACTCCACCATGGGGGAGCGGCCAAGCCGCACCCCTCATAGGGGGGTGCGGCCAAGCCGCACCTCCCATAGGGGGGTGCGGCCAAGGCCAAGCCGCACCCCCCATGGGGGGTGCGGCCAAGCCGCACCCCCCCATAGGGGGGTGCGGCCAAGTCGCACCCCCCCGGGGGGTGCGGCCCAACCGCACCCCCCCCCCCCCATGGGGGGGCGCGGCCAAACCGCACCCCCCCCCCATGGGGGGGCGCGGCCAAACCGCACCCCCCCCCATGGGGGGGGGGGGGGGCGGCCAAACCGCACCCCCCCCATGGGGGGGCGCGGCCAAACCGCACCCCCCATGGGGGGTGCGGCCAAACCGCACCCCCCCATGGGGGGTGCGGCTGAACCGCACACCCCATTGGGGGTGCGGCCTTAGGAGGGTGCGGTCAAACCGCACCCTCCCGTGCGAAGTACGGACGGGTCCCCCTCCGCGGGGAACGCGGCCGAAACCGCATCCCCGCGTCAGAAAGGGTCGAAGCCCTCTTTTCCTGGCTTCGCTCACTTTTCCGCCCCGCCTCGCTCACTTTTCCGCCTCGCCTCGCTCACTTTTCCGCCTCGCCTCGCTCACTTTTTGTCTTTTCAGTTTCTCACTTTTCAGGAACGGCTTGTCGCCTTTCCTCAAAGGGCAAGATGGTCATATATGAAAAATGGTGATCCGAGTGCCCCAAATCGAGAAATATGATTCGTCCGCCAAGGTGGTTATGGTGGTTACGACGGCAAAATTACCGGGCTACCCCCGGCCAAAGCTATAAAAAGGCCCCCAAGGCTTCATTTAAAGGATGCTGACTTCAGGACGAGAGAGAGCTCCTTGAAGATTTCCACGGAATTCTCCTTCGGCGCTTGAAGATCTTCTTCGTGGACTTAGAGATTTCCTTCTTCGTGAAAGCGGACAAGGCTCCAGCTTTCGTTCCCAAGAAAGCGGACAAGGCTCCCGCTTTCGTTCCCAAGAAAGCGGACAAGGCTCCCGCTTTCGTTCCCAAGAAAGCGGACAAGGCTCCCGCTTTCGTTCCCAAGAAAGCAGACAAGGCTCCCGATTTCGTTCTCAGGAAAGCGGGCAAGGCAGTCTCACTTCTGTCTTCTCGAAAGCAGGCAGGGCTGTCTCACCCCTGTCCTCTGGAAAGCAGAAGTGGCCTTCTCACTTCCGTTCACTGCTGTGTTCATAAAAAAGTACTTAGTTTTTCCGAGAGGTGGTCTGTCACCCTCGGAGTGCTCTCCCCGTCTCTCTCTATTATTGTAACGAGTAGCGGCCTGTCGCGCTCGATCTCTTAGCATCTAGCTGTAACCTCTCAAGAGATAGTGTAATTTGGTCGGCACAGCTCCGGCCACGTGGTTTTTTACCCTTTCCGGGTTTTCCACGCTAAAAAGTCTCAGTGTACTCAGCAATCTCAAATTGACTGTTTGCGCGCTTAGATTGCTCCCGAGCTAAGGCGGTTCAGTTGAACCAGTCTACCAAGAGCCCTAAGCGACCCGCAACACCTAGGAAGCCGCACAGTGTAAGATCTAGGATCAGCGCGGATCCTAGTTAGAAGAGTCGCGAACTCTTCATCACCAATAATCACCGCCGGCGTGACGTGGCGGAGGAACTTTATGGCGCACTCGGTGCACGTGAAGCCCATCAGTTGAGGTCTCTCAACGATCATAGGGAGGGATTTCACTGCATTCACATCTGAAGATGGAGTTTGCTCGCTCTCCAAATCGCTCATGATTGCATACAAGTAGTGAAGAGGATCAACCCTATTTATAGACAGTGTGGAAGCCCCCTGCCTCGAAATGCAAAATGGCAGCAATGATGAATTCCGGAGTGCATGTCAGAGTCATCGCACAGTCTCGATCTCCCTGCAAGGAAAAGTAGAGTCCGCAAGCATTCACAACAAAGAATAAAAAGCAGAATCACAAGCATTCACAACGGACAGAAAAGTACTCACACAACCACATTTAGAACTCGGATAAAAGATTGTTCGCAGAGACCGGACCAGAGTGCGCGGTCATAAAAAGCTAAGTTAAAGTAATTACAGATCCATTTTTCGTTGTTTTTCAAATTCAAGATTTATTCGGGATGCACCCTCTCCACCCCTATATGCTCGCCAGGTCGTCAGTCAGATCGCAAGTGTGCTGATAGCGTTCGCCATGAACCTGTTCACCTTGGCGCCTGTTGTATGTATCGCGCAGATGTCATCCTCACTTTCTTGGCATAGTTTCGCAGATCCTCTGGAGGCGCTGGATTCTTCGAGCCTGTAGCGGCTTTTATCGACAGAACAGGAGGACGAACACACTTGGCAGCGTGCGTGCCACCCTCCTTAAGCACCCCCACCTCCCTCTCCAGCCTTTCTATCCGCGTGCGGGTGGTCGAGAACTCTTGCTTCACCACCTCCAACTCCTCGCGTAGTTGTTTCTCAGACTTGCCATCGAGGTCAACAGAAGAGCCCGCTGCAAACAAAGGTCAGCTAAAGTTAATAATAATATTTTCTTACATTTTGATCGATAGGAAAGTACCTTATGCGAGCATATAGGCAAAATTCCCCTTAAGTTTCTGTCTGCGGAACCTGCGAACTGCCTCCTTCACCACAGAACCTCGCCGGAGTCGCCCCTAAGAGTTCACCCCAGGTTCTCTCCCCCTTTTTCTCTTCTTCCTGCCCTTCAGGTCACCTCCGTCAGGGATAGGAACGACGTCCGGGAGCAGGCCATCTGCTATTTCGACAGTCTTCACCACCGCATACATCCCAACACCCGACGAGGGAACATCTCTATTGTCTGCATTTTCTGGCTCGGATCGGTGTTCATTGTCAATAAGAGGTGAGTTCACCACATCATTCGATCGCTGGTCATCACCCAACTCATCGCCAGGTTGCTTGCCCGCTTTTCCTTCGGAAGTGTCCGTCACAGTCTGTGGTTGCCACTCCTAGGATTCGTCAATGGTATGCACCTGGAATGGATTAAGGTCAGCAACATTTGTGGTTTCCAGCCCCAATACAACAACAGGAATGGATGGAGTGCTCGCCATATCCTTAGGCACCGGGTCCTATGCCAGCTGCCCCGTGTTCTTCTTCGTCAGCTTCACCCCAGAGGTGCCCGCCCCCTTTGCTTCTGACGGACCGAAATCAAGAGCGGATGTCTTTTCTTGCTTCATCTTCAGCTTCGTCTTCTGGGGGACTGTCCGCAAGGGGACGCGATCTCCAAGTCCTGAATGATGTCAGAGACCCTTTGCTTCAGGGAGAGGTCACTGAGGCCGGTGAAGCCCTCCAAGTGCCCATCCATCTCAGTCAGAGTCAAGGACACCGAGGTTGTTTCCTTCCCGGAAGGAGCCCACTCAGTTAACTTAGTGGTCGGAGGAGGCTTGGGAGGTGATTTTATTTTGACGGCTTCTCGGAAGAACCCCCCAGTTTTGTGGAGGATTTCTTTAGTTTCTCTGTAGCGGTCACTCTCTTGGCCACCTCCGCCTTTTAGGCCACATGGTAAGAAGCTGGTCATTCATGTTCGACATCTAGAGGTCGTGGTCCTTAGTTCTTTCCAGCAATATGTTCATCTAGATTACCACATATCACAGAACGGGTCTTCATGCTGAGGCATATTTGTCTCTGAGAAGGTAATCTTCTCCCCTGAGGGTCGGGCTCGAGAGGTCGAAGCAGCAATCCGACGATAGATGGCATGGAGGCTCCATTTGGGTGACCTCGACTCCCACTCCCCCATGGATCACCTCGATCCCTCCTTGGGTTCCCAAATCGACCCGGTATTCGTATTAGTCCTCTACCTCTACTCCTCCTCTTCCGATTACTTGAAGTTGTTGCTCCCCCATTGGGACTCTCCTTTCCTCTGTTACTTCTACAAACTCGGGGTAGGTAGCCATTGCGTGACCTTCATCATGGTGGAAGTCACAGTATGTCAACGCCGCCCTACCCTCTCTGTCCCTCCCGGGCGATTCCTTATTCCTCTCCTTCCTCCTCTGCCAATTGCCATGGCGTGCTGAGGTGGGGGTTGGAATGGCCTTAGACCAGATCGCCACCCTGGAGGGTTAAACTGTCCCTGCCCTCTCTGAAAGTTCCCCTCTCCCCCTTAGAAAGGTCCTCTGCCTTGGGCAAACCCTCTTTCGTGTCCCTGAGGATACCCCCATGGTGTTCTCCAAACTGGCTGATTGACTGGCAGCTGGAACTTTCCCCCTGGTTCTTGCCCCCCAGGGAGTCTCTGGAACCCATGTCTCCTTGGTTCATCTCTTCTCCTCCCCTTCTGCTGTCGGGGTCCTCCTCCCCCCTTCTCTTCTCCTCCGACCCACTTACCCAACTTTGCTATGAAAGAACTATTGGTGTCCTCTCCCTCTATCTTCCATCCGGCTTGCTCGATCAGTTCTTGTTGGGAATATTGCCCTCAAAGTTCCCTAGATTTGAAGAGGCATCACACTCAATGCTAAGTACATATTGTATTTGATAAACCCTCTTTTACATCATGTCTATGCAGGGTTAGGTCATTCCAAACAATGGAATTATTCTATGATTGTGCTGTCTAAATAGCTGAGACAACTGCCAAGTCTCAGCTAAACCGCTGATACACAACCAGAGCCGCTGAGAAGGAGTCTGTCTCAGCTAAGCTGCATTTAGACAAAAACTGCTGAGAAGACTATCTGTCTCAGTGGATCCGCTGAGACGCGGATTGATCTACCGCTGAGACTGGAGCCTGTCTCAGCCCATCCACTGAGACAGATTCATATTTGAATAAAAGCCTAGCGGGATCTGCTCTTGGCGCAAGTGACTGGAAAGCATGGATAATGTTTTCTATTTCTGTCCATACTGTGACATGACACTCTTCAAAGCCATTGCAGAATGGAGGAGGTATAAAAGAAGATGTTAGGTCATTATGGAAGGTGTTGAAAAGATCTGAAAGAGCAGTTACTATGCTATTGAAGAAAAACAGCTTCCACAAGATATCTCTACATGCCTCTAGCCTACAAGCAGATTACTGAGATAAGTTAGTTCTTGCTGATTCAATCTAGAAGAACAAGTGAATCTTCTTTCATCTACTGAAGAAGAAGATCAGAAGGAACAAGACTTGAAGCTACTTCCATTCAACCCTGTTTCAAGACAGCATCTGTTGTGCTTCAACAACAGAAGATCTGAGATGAAGGTTTTATACATTTTGTCATATGTTGTAAAAGAAAACAATATCAACTCTGTAAGAACTTATTAGTTCTTAGTATGTAGGGCCTTGTGCTTGAGTGTGTAGAGTTTTGTGCTTGAGTGTGTAAGGTTTTGTGCCTGAGGTTGTAGAGTTGTACTCCCAACTTGAGTTGTAGGATTTTTGAGGAGATCTGAGGTAAGGCTTCTTGATAAGCCTGAGATCGGAAATCAAGAGGATTTCTGAGTTGTAGGAGTTGGAGCACTCTGAGTGGTAGGGTTGTGAGCCTGAGGTAGGGTTTTGGAAGAAACCTGAGAGATCCTGAGGGATCTGAGTTGTAAGCTCTTGGAGCTGAGTTTTGGAGGAGTTTGTCTCGTCTAACACACTGTTAGAAAGGTGTAGAGGGAAAGTGGACTACCCATAGACACACTATCTTGGGGAACCACTATAACAACTGTGTGTTTTCTGTGATTTGCTTTAACTTTAATTAATCACTAAACAACTGCTAGTTGTAACTAGATAATTTCAAAGGAACCTATTCACCCCCCCCCCCCCCCCCTCCTCCCCCCCCCCCCCCCCCCCCCCCCCCCCGCCCTCTAGGTGAGTTAGACTACTACCAAGTAAACTATCAAGTGGTATCAGAGGGAGGTTGGTCAATAAGGACTTAACAGTCTGACCTGATCCTACAAGTAGTCTATTCTGAATCTAATGGCTGCCACTGGAGGTCATAAGGAGATGGGATCCATGAAGTTGCCCATATGTAGAAAGGAGACCTTTGACACATGGAAGAAAAGAGTAAGGCTGTTTATGGAAGACTCTGACCCTAGGATATACATCACTGTAAAGGATGGTCCCTTTGTCTTCACGAAGGCCTTCAGTATAGATCCAACAAGGCAAGTGGCCAAGACCTATACTTAAATGACTAAGGATGAGATTGCACTTGCTACTATGGATAAGAGAGCACAAAACATCATAGTAAATGCAATTGATGATTCCACCTTCTAGAACTTGGTGCACTGTGAGATAGCCAAGGACATATGGGATACACTTATAGTGTATATGGAAGGTACTGATGAAGTGAGGGATGATAGGAAATCCCTCCTTAACCAGGAATATGAATCCTTCAGGCAACATAGTCTTGAATGAATAACTAATTGCTATGAAAGATTCTTCAGGGTGGTGAACGAACTGAGGACCTATGGAAGGGTCTTCAGCCATTATGAGCTAAATGATAAATTCCTAAGATCTCTAACTAGACATTGAAATACAAAAATCAGTGCCATCAGGGAAGGGGAAAAGCTGGGTGATACTCCTCCCCCCCACACTGTTTGGGAAGCTGCTCTCATATGAGATGCAATTGTCTGTAAGAAAGAAGGAGGACACCTTTACCAGGTCTCATGCAAAGGAGAGATTTGTAGCTCTCAAAGCTGAAAGCTCTAAGAAGAGCAAAGAAAGAATGCCTTCTCCAACAAGAAAGGTTGCTGACTCAGAAAACTCTGAGCCCAACACATCTGACATCAACTCAACAGATGAGGAATTTGTTGCCTTCTCCAAGCACTTCAAGAAGATGAGGAGGAGGAAGCAGTGGAAGAACAGACCTTCCTCCTCCTCACATCCCAAGAAGAAACACATCAAATCAGGGAGGCTACACCCCAAGGGTGACAGGTATGAATCTAAACCTGCCAAACATATTTCATGTTATATGTTATTGCTGCAGCAAGCCTGGACATGTCATATCTGACTGTCCAGTCAAGAGAAAAGAAAGAGGTGATAAGAATCCTTATCACTACAATGGAAGGAAAGTTGAAAAATCCTTTTTGGCAAAGATGGAGAAGACCTTGAGTGAATCTGAATCTTCATCTTTAGATTCTGAAGAAGAAGAGGAAGCCTATATATGGATATTTGCAGCTGATGAGGATGAAGATTATCCAGCTGCTAAGGTTGGCATCAGGGCCCCTCTGCCACATTCAGATAGTGACATTGAGGTGGATGAAGATGACAAAGAATGTTATGGCTTAATGGCCATATCAGATGATGAAGACAATCAGGATCATCCTGATTAGGTATCAACTCCTTTCATTCCTTCTTCTGATTATGAGTCAATTCTAGAATCTGAAGCATGCTCATTTAATGATAAAAGTGGATCAGAATCTGAGATTGATGTCAATCAATTGATTGACAAGTATGGTGCACTTTTGGAAGCTCTAAAAAAGAGCAAGAAGCAAGCCTAGAACTTGCTTCCCTTCAGCAGGCAAAGCCTGAATGCCCTGAGTCAGCTACCCAAATGGCTCAGATAAGTAGGGAAATCAGTCAGCTGAAGGGAATAACAATATTCCAATTAAGCACTATAAGCCAAAAGAACAAAGTCATTAAGGACCTTGAGGAGAAGCTTCTCAAAAAGAAAAGCTTAGTGGCTCAATTCTCTAAACCCAAATCTATACTGCCCATCATTGACACCTTCTCCTCCCAAACTAATAGGAGGGGGCTAGGTTTCAGTAAAGTGGCAGTAGGTGCTGAGAATGGAGAAAATAGCCAGGCTAAAGCTAAGCCTCATACCACCTTTCAAAAGGTGTTGCTTCCCTCTAACAGGTATGACCATGACAGCATGTATGGTCACTGGAAGAATGAAAGACCATATAGGAAGGAGAATACTCCTAACTATAGTAGGAGAAAGGGCATGGGGATGAGTGCTTTGAAAGCTCCCCATGAGAAATTTAAATGGCCCATCCTGGACCATTTGTGTTTGGTACTTCATCCCCCACATTCAAGGATAAGGAAGTTGTTTCTTCTAAATCCCACTTAGCAAAACACATGGCTGTTGTCAGGCATATAATCAAGTCAAACAACACAGTATCTGATGCCATCAACTCTTGCCTAGCTGCCAAGCTAAGACCAGATGATGTCATTCAGATAAAGTATGCTAAAACAAACTAGAGACAGTCAACAAGCCATGTAATTGCTAACATGAATAGGAAGAATGTTGTTTCCTTCTCCTCTGAACATAAGCATTTTGATGCTCCTACCACCTCAAAAAGTGTTCAGAAAAGAAGGTACAATATCCATGAATGTTGGTGTTGTGGTAAAGTGGGACACTTTGCCATTGATTGTTGGCACAACACTAGTGTGCCTAATGCAAAGAGGAGCTTTCCTGCAAAAGCTGCATTGGGTTAGAGTATGTCTGTTTATGCTAACAAGAGCCTAGGACCCAAAAATAATTGGGCTCCTAAGGGAAAAGAAATTACATTTTGAGGAGAGTTCAAGTACCACCCTAAGGGAAATATGGCACTTGGACAGTGGGTGCTCAAGGCACATGACAAGAACTAGGAGTCTTATGTAGGATTACACTCCTGTGAAGAATGGTCCTAAAATAATCTTTGGAGGTTCTAAAAAAGGAGTCACCAAAGGATATGGTATAATCACAAATGACATAGTTTCAATAACAAGGATAGCTTATGCTGAAGGGTTGCATCATAACCTTATAAGCATAGGTCAACTATGAGACTTAGGCTATGTCATTGAATTCCACAATGACAAGTGCTTGATCAAAAAGTCAATTGACTTTTAGAAGTCATTCTCTCAGGCACTAGGAGTGGGAATATTTATTGCTTAGACTTTATTTGCAATAGTTCTTTATCTCCTGTATGTCTTGTAGTTAATGAGAGTGAATCTCTTTGTGTTCAATGGCACAAGAGACTTGCCCGCATTATCTACAAAATAATGTATAGACTATTTTCTAAAAACCTTGTTAGGAATAGTCTAAATTTGAAATGTGTTAAAAGTGGTCCTGTCATGCATGTCAAATGGGTAAGCAAACTAGGGCCACCTTTAAAAGCATTGGCTCCAAAGACAATGAAAGATGTCTATATCTGTTGCATATGAACTTGTTTGGTCCTTTGCCCATTCAGAGCCTAGGTGAGAAGTTTTATACTTTAGTGATTGTTGAAAATCACTCAAAATATACATGGGTATTTTTCCTTAAGAAGAAATCTGGTACTTTAGATATCTTTATTAACCGTATCAAGAAAATTCAGAATGAAATACAATGTATTATGGTCAAAACTAGAACTGTCCATGGTACATAATTTAAATATGGGGCCATGACAAAGTTTTGTCAAGAATTTGGTATCACCCAAGAGTTTTCCTCCCCAAGGACTCCACAACAAAATGGTGTGGCTGAGAGGAGGAATATGACCTTGATAGAAGCTGGGAGAATATTAGTTAGTGACTCCTCACTCCCAGAATACTTCTGGACTGAGGCAGTCAATACTGCTTGTTATGTTTGAAATAGAGCTTCCATCAATAAGGCCCTTGGAAAAAACCCTTATGAGATTCTGAAAGGCAAACAACCAACAATTTCATATTTTAGAATCTTTGGTTGCAAATGTTACATTTTAAATAATGGAAAATCCTAACTAACAAAGTTTAGTGAAAAATGCAATGTTGGTGTTCTTGTTGGATATAGCTCACATAGTAGAGCCTATAGAGTATTCAACAAGAAGACTCTTGTTGAGGAATCTATGCATGTTGTCTTCGATGAGACCAACCTACTTTATAAGGGCTGGTCCAGTTCTCCTATTTTGACAGGAAATGATAAGAAGATGCAAGAGATGTCTATCCAAGAAATACCCAACACCAGCAAAATCAATTCAGAGGTTGATGTACCTGAAGATGAAGATCATCAGGCTGCTGAAGAACCTGCTGCTCCAGAAGAAGAGCTGCAGAATGATGATCGATTGCCTGCAACAACCAGGCATCTAAGGGATCATCCAAGGAACCTGATAATTGGAGATGAGAACCAAGGGGTGATTACCAGAAGTATGGCTCACAATGAAGCTCTATTTCTGAGCTTTCTATCTCAGATAGAGCCCAAGAAGTCAAGATACCTTCTGGATTCAAGCAATGCAAGAAGAGCTACTACAATTCAAGAGGTTCAAAGTATGGAAGTTGGTGCCAAAACCTCAAGGACACAACATAATTGACACCAAATGGATCTACAGAAACAAACTAGATGAGAATGGCATCATCATCAAGAATACGGCTAGACTGGTAGCCAAAGGATATAGGTAAGAAGAAGGTATAGACTTTGACTAAACCTTTGCCCCAGTTGCAAGGTTAGAGGCAATTAGATTATTCCTTGCCTATGCTTCCCACAAGGGGCTCAAGGTATAAAAGATGGATGTCAAGCCAACCTTTCTAAATGGAGATTTGAAAGAGGAGGTATATGTGGAAAAACCATCAGGATGCAAAGAAGATAGGAAAAGTACAAGTAGAACTTGTCAATTCCTAGGCAGGAGGTTGATCTCTTGGAGTAGCAAGAAACAGACTAGTGTGGCAATATCCACAGCTGAGTCTGAGTACATTGCTACAGAGAGCTGTTGTGCACAATTACTGTGGATACATCACCAGCTAGAGGACTACAATCTCAAGGTAAGTAACTCTCCACTGTTTTATGACTCATCTAGTGTTATTTCTATTGTTAAGAATCATGCATCTCACAGCAGGACTAAGCATATAGAAATAAGGTATCACTTTATTAGAGAACATGTAGAATGTAAAGATATCAGCCTTGAACATGTCCCCACTGACAATAAAGCTGTAGATATATTTACAAAGCCATTGGATGAGGCTAAGTTTAATGTATTCAAAATTGAGCTAGGAATGTTGAATTTAGAATAGGCTTCAACATTTCATATTGTCTATCATGCTTGACATTTTATTCCTAAGCTTTGCTAGAAGATGGTAATGCTTCAAAACACTTAGTGACATGATTAGGGATATAGAAAATCCTAATTAAAAGGGTTCACTTCTAGGCAGTGAGTTCAGCTAAGAAAGTCTGAGCTGAATCGCTGAGACAACTAAGTCGTCTCAGCGGTTAAGTTTACCTTATCCCGGCGGTCAATCTCTCCATCTCAGCGGATCCTCTGAGACAGGATTGCTTAATTAAAACATCTAATTATTAAGTCTAATCAACATCACTCTTTAAGAACAACTTGTAATACACCTATAAATAGTGTTATGCTGATTAAATCACTTTTCACACACTAAACCCTACCTAGCCGACGAGACGACCCTTTCTTCCCCCCCCCCCCGACTCAACTACTCGTTTTCTTCAAGTATGACGCCAAAGATTTCAAAGGATCTTCTCGAAGGTTATGAGATAATTAGAAATGGTTTTCAACATGCTCAACCTGAGATTAAACAAGTGATTCAACTTCTGGAAGGACAAGGATTAGAATATCTACTGTCAGAGCCCACAGTGACTCTCAGAACTGAAGTTCTGGAACTGTATAGCAATGCAAGACTATCATCTTCCAAGTCCTCTTTAAAGTCCAAAATTGGAAGCTTGAAGATTAAGATCTCTCCAAGGAAGCTGGAGAAAGCATTTCAAATGCCCTCATGCAGTAATGATAAGGAAGACTTTGTCTCTGAAAAGGAAAAAGAGAAAGCCCAAAAATGGTGTGAATACAGTGATGTTGGAACAACCCTATTTGTGATTTGGGCTAGGATCACTATATGTTAACTAAGGACAAGTTGACCCCAATGTATAGTTTATGGGTCAAGAGTTTAGGAAGAAATTTGGCTGTTAGAACTTGAAATTTCACTAAGTCTCAGCATTCGTCGAACGGCGCTCAGCATTCGTCGAACGACGCTCAGCATTCGTCGGACGGCGATCGACGAAATATCAAGGAAGCGGTCAACGAATTTCAGCCATCCCAGCGTTCGACAAATGGCTGCCAGCGCTCGACAGATCTCAGCCAGCGCTCGACAGATTCCAGGCAGCGTTCGACAGATTTCAGCCAGAGCTCGACAAATTGTTTATTGAAGCTCAGATCGACAAATTCAGTTCCAGATTTATTGAATTCTTAAAGATCAGTTAAATATTAGTTCTCTGAACACAGATCGACGAAGGCAACGGCTCTTTCCAATCAAATCAAGTAAGGAAATATATTTCCTTTATTTATTTAAGATATAGCCGTTGACAATTCCAGCAGAAAAGGACAAATTATGCAAAAGGAAAGATTTTACGGCGTGCAGCTGTACAGTTCCCAGAAATATGTTATCAGAAATAATATATTCCTTAATATAAGGGATTTGCATTTAATAGTTGTCAGATATTTGAAAAAGGAGAAGATATATAGCAGAATATACTCAAGTTTATGCGACAGATAAAAAAATAGAATACTTTACATAATTGTTGTACAGGAAATCGACAGAACAGATATAGAGAGATATACAGGAAGAATAAAAATATAGATCATCATCTTCTTCCTGCCAAGCATTATTCAGAGCACAGAACTTCATCTTCTTCTCCTTCAGCACACATACTTTCTGAGAACAGCTACACCACCACTCAGTATTTTCCTGCTGCAAGATTCAAGAAAGAAAGAAGAAGAAGAACAAGCATTCAGATCTTCAAAAGAGCAACAACAAATTGAAGAACTTGTTCTCTCAATTTAATCAGCTACAGGAAGATTAGTTCTTCAAGAAAAGCTCCAGCAACATCTACTGTCAAACAAATCCATATCAGACATAGGAGCATTTCAACATCAAATCCACTAGAGTCTTCTCTATACATCTTGACAGAGAAGAACACTTAAACCCCTCTCCATTCCATTCTGTACAGGGTTAATACTCCCTTCAAAAGTGTAACTCAATGGTGGCAAGACACCTTATCAAAAAATCCTTGTTTGGTTTTTAAGCACCTTATCAAAAGCTTATCGGTGAATTGGGCACCTGATCAAACTCCCATTGGTGTGTGGACACCTTATCAAAAATCCCTTGGTGTGAGGGCACCTTATCAAAAATTCCTAGTGGATCCTACCAAGTGTGGTAGAAGAGTAGACGTACCCAGGTTTTTGGGAAACTACTATAAATTCCTTGTGTCCTCTGTGATTTTCTATTGTCTTTGTGCTGTGCTGTGTGATTTTATTTATCCTGTTTTTATTTATTTTGTTTTATATCTCACACTGTTTACACATATATTTAAACACTATTTTAATTCTGCTATAAAAACTAAGGAAAAGTTTTTAATACTCTATTCACCCCCCCCTAGAGTAACTTAAGATCTAACCTCCACTTTCAATTGGTATCAGAGGTTGGTTGATCTTATTTACAGGCTAACACCTGGATCATAAAGATCAATTAGATCTTAAATTAATTTAGAGTTTTTATTTTATCTATTTTCTGTTAAAAACTCATGGCACAAAACAAGGAGTATTCAAGCACAAGACCTCCTATGTGCAATCTTAGCAAGTTTGCACTGTGGAAAGCAAGGATTAGGCTTTATATGAACTCTATTGATGAAGAGATTTTCAATGTTATTCTGATAGGACCTCCAGTATCTACAGCATCAACAAGCACTGATGCAGCAACAAACAACACTGCTGTCCCACCACCTGAGTGGACTGAAGCTCAGAAAAAACAGAGAAGTGCAGATGCTAAAGCCATGAATATTCTGGCTCAAACCATGTCTGATGACATCTTTCAGAAAGTGGTGGATTGCACCTCAGCTAGAGAGATATGGACCTCTCTCAACAATATGGTTGTAGGTTCTGCTGATGAAAGAAAGGACAGGAGATCTCACTTGATCTCTCTGTATGAGAACTTCAAGAATGGTGAAGAAGAATCAGTTGCAGATATGTACACTAGATTAAGTGTAATCATAACTGAACTCAGAACCCTGGACAAGGAAATCTCATTAATTGAGATCAATGACAAAATCCTAATGTGCTTCCCCAGCACTTGGGACTCTAGAATCTGGCCTATCAAGGAAGCCAGAAGTCTTAATGAGATAACCACTGAGACACTACTAGGAAAGCTCAAATCCTATGAGCAACTCATCAAGACAAGGGAAGCTGAACAAGTTAGCACCTCCTCTTCAACAAAGAAGGACAAGAATATTGCCTTTAAAGCTACAGAAGAAGAGGGAAAGACTCCTGACAATGAGGAGTTGATGAGCCTATTTGCCAAAAGATTCTATAAGATGGCAACAAAAGACTTCAGGAAAAAGTCATCCAGAAGCTATGAAAAGCCAAGGTATGACAAAAATAATTCTAAAGAAATTATTTGTTATGTTTGCAGGAAACCTGGACATATTGCACCAGACTGTCCAGAGAATCAGAAGAAAGAAAAGAGAAAGGACAAAGAAGAGAAAAGAACCTCCAACAAATCTTCCTCTCACAAACACAAAAAGAAGGGAATAGGATTTGTAGCAGAATCCTGGAGTGAAACTGAATCAAAATCATCATCCAGCTCTTCAGATGATGAAGAAGAAACAAAAGAGAATGATCAGTGCCTGATGGAAATTTATGACTCAGAGAGTGAGTCAGGAAATGCTTCTTCATCCAGTGATGATGAAGACTATACAGAAGAAAAGAACTTTTGCATGATGGCAATCAATGCCTCAGCCAACAATTTTGATGAAGAGGAATCAGAATCAGAAGCAGAAACTGATGCAGATCAGGTAATTTCTACATTTGATTTTACTTCTGTTGAATTCAAAGCTGAATTCAAAGTCCTTTGCTCAGACTTAATCAAATATGAGAAAGAAATAATCTTACTCAGAAATAAGCTAGCTGAAATGAATAATATAAGTGAAGAAAATAAAAATCTTAAGAAAGATTTGGCTGCCTCCAGGGAACAGATTATTCTCATTGAGAGCAAGTTGTCTGAAGCCAAGAAGTTTGAAGAATCCCTAAATGGTAGAAGCATCAAACTGATGGTCATAACAAGCACAGTAAATGCTAGACTTAATAGCAAACTGGGCTTGGGTGCCTCATCAAGTGAGCCACATCTGATTAAGAAGAATATATTATCTACACCTATAAAATTCATCTCTGCTAAGAGCAAAGAGGTTGTAGATGAAAATAAAAACATTTCAAGTAAGACTGTCAAGAATTGCAAAATTCAGCAGAATTCGTCGAACGGAGCTCGACAAAATGCATCAAATTTGTCGAACAGAGCTCGACGAACTCTGAAGACAGATTTTCTATATAGTAATTATATGAACGGCGCTCGACGAAATATCAGTCATTTGTCGAACGGAGCTCGACGAACTCAGCCCAGTTCATTTAACAAAAACTATAAAGCTAATCTGAACAATTCTCATTCTTCACATTCTATCAATCCTTTCACTGAATGGATTATACCTCCAAGGAGATATCATCCACAAGGTTATAAGGACCAACCTGAAATGTCTTTTATTTCAGATTATTGTGGTAAGACAAAAGGACCCAAGGTAGTCTGGGTTAGAAACAACTAGTTTATGTTTATGTCTTTGCAGGTACACAGCTGTCCAAGAACAAGTGAAAAATGGTATTTGGACAGTGGATGTTCAAAACATATGACAGGGAACAAGGCAAATCTGAACAATTTCAAGGCAAAGCTTGGACCCAAAGTTGTCTTTGGAGACTCCAACTGTGGACATACAAAAGGGTATGGACAAGTCAAAGTTGGAGCAGTCACATTCAAAGAAGTATCATATGTCAAAGGTCTCAAGCACAACCTCATCAGCATAAGCCAGTTATGTGATGAAGGTTATCAGGTAACCTTTAACCCTTCCCAATGTCTTATTACCAATAATAAAAATAAAAATGTATTATCTGGTATTAGACAAGGAAACATTTATCTTGTCAATTTTGACTCTGCCAATACTGACATCTGTCTATTAATTCAATAAGTAAGACAAATGAACTATGGCATAAAAGGCTAGGACACATTAACCTTAGGACTATCTCTAAGCTTTCTAAGGACAATCTTGCCAGAGGACTGCATTCTGGTTCATACAAGAAGGAAGGACTTTGCAAGGCTTGTCAGTTAGGTAAGCAGACTAGAAGTAGTTTCAAATCTTTATCCAAGAGTGATTCACCTAGGATTCTGTACTTATTGCATTTAGATCTTTTTGGACCTACTGCTATACAAAGCTTAGGAGGGAAGCATTATTCTTTAGTTATTGTAGATGACTTCTCAAGATTCACTTGGGTGTTCTTTCTTAGGAACAAGTCTGACACTTTCAAAGTTCTAACAGACTTTCTCAGGTCCATCAAGACTGAGTACTCTACTTTAGTTGCATTGATCAGAAGTGATCATGGTACTAAGTTTGAGTCTCTTCTGATGAGAGAATTCTGTGGAAAAGAAGGGATCAGACAGTGTTTCTCTGCTCCTAGGAGCCCTCAACAAAATGGGGTAGCTGAAAGGAAAAATAGAACATTAATTGAATCATCAACTACATTGCTTGCTGATGCTCATTTGCCACTCTCTTTTTGGGCAGAGGCAGTGAACACAACAAATTATGTATTGAATAGAAGCCTGATACATAAGCTTAAGGGTAAGACTCCCTATGAACTACTCTAGAATAAAAAGCCTAAGGTTAGCTATTTTAAGATTTTTGGTTGTAAATGCTATGTGCATAACAATGATAAGAAATATCTAAGGAAGTTTGAAGCTAAAGCAGCTGAAGACATATTCCTTGGATACTCTCTATCTAGTAAGGCATATAGAGTCTACAACAAATCTACTCTTAAAATAGAGGAGTCCATGCATGTTTCTTTTGATGAAACTAACCTATTGAATGAGGAGAGGAATACCACCTCTACCATAAATACTTTGCAGGTATCAGATTTATGTGGAGAGCTAAGTGAGCTAAATCTAGAGAAAAGAGATTCTTCACCTCCAACAACTCAAACACCTGAAGATAGTGAAGAAGAAGATCATCCAGAAGATCTTGCCGACAAATCAATTCAAGTAGTAGCTGAACAAATTCCCCAAATGGAAATTATTGCTGAACCAGCTCCAACTGCTGATCACATTACAGTTAGAGATCATCCAATATCACAAGTGATTGGTGATATTTCAGCTGGTGTGCAAATAAGGAATCAAGTAACTCAGAACATGATGTACACATGTTTTCTCTCTCAGATTGAACCTCAATCTCTACAAGATGCAGAACAAGATCCCAACTGGATCATTGCTATACAAGAGGAACTCAATCAGTTTGAGATAAACAAAGTATGAGATTTGGTTCCTAGACCAAAAGACCATCCAGTGATTGGCACCAAATGGGTCTTCAGGAACAAGCTATATGAACAAGGCAATATTGTAAGAAATAAAGCAAGACTGGTAGCTCAAGGATATTCACAGGAAGAAGGCATTGATTATGATCAGACTTTTGCACCAGTTGCAAGACTTGAAGCAATCAGAATTTTCCTTCCATTTGCAGCATACAAGAAATTCAAGGTTTATCAAATGGATGTAAAAAGTGCATTCCTGAATGGAGAAATCAAAGAAGAAGTCTATGTGGAACAACCATCAGGTTTCATCTCTCCAACTCAATCCTCTTTTGAATTTAAGCTTAAGAAAGGTCTTTATGGTCTCAAACAAGCTCCTAGAGCATGGTATGAGACTTTAACTAGTTTTCTTCTAGAGAATAAATTCTGTAGAGGCATAGTAGACAAAACATTATTTTTCAGGATACATAAAAATCAAACATTACTAGTTCAAATATATGTAGATGATATCATATTTGGCTCTACTGATTCAAATTTGTGCAAAAGATTTTCTAATTTGATGCAATCTAAATTTGAAATGAGTAGTATGGGTGAGTTATCATACTTCCTTGGTCTTCAAGTGAAGCAAACTCCAAATGGAATCTTCATATCCCAATCTAAGTATGCTAAGGAATTAGTGAAAAGATTTGGTATGTCTGATTCTTCCACCATGAAAACACCCATGCCCTCAAATGATGTTGTTGATAATGATGATTCAGGGAAACCTATTGATTCAAAAGTATATAGAGCAATTGTTGGCCCTTTACTTTATTTAACAGCTAGTAGGCCTGATATAATGTTTGCTACATGTATTTGTGCTAGATTCCAAGTTAACCCCAAAGAATCTCACTTAATTTTATTAAAAAGGATTTTGAGATATATAAAGGGTTGCCCTAATCTAGGACTTTGGTATCCAACAATATCTGAATTTGAATTAACTGGATTCTCAGATTCAGATTATGCTGGATGCAGAGTAGACAGGAAAAGTACATCAGGAACTTGTCAGTTTATTGGCGATAGGCTTGTGTCTTGGTTTTGTAAGAAACAAACATCTGTGTCAACATCAACAACTGAAGCTGAATACATTGTTGCTGGCAGTTGCTGCTGGCAGATATTGTGGATACAAAATCAACTTCTAGACTATGGTGTCAACTTAAATAATTCAACTATATTTTGTGACAATACTAGTGCAATATCTATAGCACAAAATTCAGTTCTCCATAGTAGGACTAAACACATAGAAATTAGACACCACTTCCTTAGGGATAATGTGGATAAAAACAAAATCTGCATGCAGTTCATCTCTACTAATTTGCAAAGAGCAGATATTTTCACCAAGCCCTTGGATGAAAAGAAACATATCTTCTTTATAAATCAGCTAGGTATGATAGATGGAGACTCAATTTGTTAAAAATTAAGTTTTCTACTTACCCAGCTCTTAATTGAACTGAGCTCGACGAAATCAGGTTTTTCGTCGAACGGAGATCGACGAAGTCATCAAATTCGTCGAACCGAGATCGACGAAAACTCATTTTTCGTCGAACCCAGTTTTTCTGAAGCATTTTATTTCAGCCTGTCATCTTTAATAAATTTTTTTTATAGCTGAATATCTACAGAATTGTTTCTCTTTGCAGTTCCCTTTGCACTTGATCTCTATTTTATTGTGCAGGAACAATGACAATGACAAAATTGCATACCTCCCTACCTCCATCAAATGTCCCTTCTTCAAGGGGCCTAGCTTCAGGCCTTTCCTGAAACTAGGCAGGGGGAGAAGTCTTGCATGAACAAGCTCCATTTGATGCATTGTCTTGCTTAGGGGGGAGTTGTTCTATAATCTAGGCAAGAGAGAAAGCTGAAGAACCTCCAGAACTCATGGGGAGACACTCTCAGGGGGAGTTGTTGTTTGAAGAAAAGCTTGATAAAGCTTACAACAGTTTGTTGATCACAGTTTGCTGATTACAGTTCATGATCAAGTTCAGATCAGTTATTGCTGCAGATACAGTTCAGAAGAAGAACTTTTATATAGCAAATTCAATATCAGTTATTGCTACAACATAGCTAATCAAGATTATAAAGCTGATCAAAAGGAGTAGCAGTTAACACATTCAGAAATCAGATAAAGATTCAATTCAGAATTCAGAACAACACAGATCAGACAAAATCAGAATTTCAGAATTCAGAAGCAGCAGAATTCAGATAATTCAGGTTCTGATTGTATTTTCAGTTTTATTCTTATTGAAATGTATTTTCAAAACTCAGAGTACTTTTCATTTCATATCTGATAAAATACTCAAAATAATATCAGATATATTCATGCTCTGTTGTTTTTGATGTTTTAGTATTTGTTCATTTTCAATATTTGTCAAATAGTGTTCTAACCCAAATAGGGGGAGATTGTTGGAACAACCCTATTTGTGATTTGGGCTAGGATCACTATATGTCAACTAAGGACAAGTTGACCCCAATGTATAGTTTAAGGGTCAAGAGTTTAGGAAGAAATTTGGCTGTTAGAACTAGAAATTTCACTAAGTCTCAGCATTCGTCGAACGACGCCCAGCATTCGTCAAACGGCGCTCAGCATTCGTCGGACGGCGATCGACGAAATATCAAGGAAGCGGTCGACAAATTTCAGCCATCCCAGCGTTCGACAAATGACTGCCAGCGCTCGACAGATCTCAGCCAGCGCTCGACAGATTCCAGACAGTGTTCGACAGATTTCAGCCAGAGCTCGACAAATTGTTTATTGAAGCTCAGATCGACAAATTCAGTTCCAGATTTATTGAATTCTTAAAGATCAGTTAAATATTAGTTCTCTGAACACAGATCGACGAAGGCAACGGCTCTTTCCAATCAAATCAAGTAAGGAAATATATTTCCTTTATTTATTTAAGATATAGCCGTTGACAATTCCAGCAGAAAAGGACAAATTATGCAAAAGGAAAGATTTTACGTCGTGCAGCTGTACAGTTCCCAGAAATATGTTATCAGAAATAATATATTCCTTAATATAAGGGATTTGCATTTAATAGTTGTCAGATATTTGAAAAAGGAGAAGATATACAGCAGAATATACTCAAGTTTATGCGACAGATAAAAAAAATAGAATACTTTACATAATTGTTGTACAGGAAATCGACAGAACAGATATAGAGAGATATACAGGAAGAATAAAAATATAGATCATCATCTTCTTCCTGCCAAGCATTATTCAGAGCACAGAACTTCATCTTCTTCTCCTTCAGCACACATACTTTCTGAGAACAGCTACACCACCACTCAGTATTTTCCTGCTGCAAGATTCAAGAAATAAAGAAGAAGAAGAAGAACAAGCATTCAGATCTTCAAAAGAGCAACAACAAATTGGAGAACTTGTTCTCTCAATTTAATCAGCTACATGAAGATTAGAGTTTCAAGAAAAGCTCCAGCAACATCTACTGTCAAACAAATCCATATCAGACATAGGAGCATTTCAACATCAAATCCACTAGAGTCTTCTCTATACATCTTGACAGAGAAGAACACTTAAACCCCTCTCCATTCCATTCTGTACAGGGTTAATACTCCCTTCAAAAGTGTAACTCACTGGTGGCAAGACACCTTATCAAAAAATCCTTGTTTTGTTTTTAAGCACCTTATCAAAAGCTTATCGGTGAATTGGGCACCTGATCAAACTCCCATTGGTGTGTGGACACCTTATCAAAAATCCCTTGGTGTGAGGGCACCTTATCAAAAATTCCTAGTGGATCTTACCAAGTGTGGTAGAAGAGTAGACGTACCCAAGTTTTTGGGGAACTACTATAAATTCCTTGTGTCCTCTGTGATTGTCTATTGTCTTTGTGCTGTGCTGTGTGATTTTATTTATCCTGTTTTTATTTATTTTGTTTTATATCTCACACTGTTTACACATATATTTAAACACTATTTTAATTTTGCTATAAAAACTAAGGAAAAGTTTTTAATACTCTATTCACGCCCCCTATAGAGTAACTTAAGATATATCCTCCACTTTCAAGTGATGCCAAGACTAGCTCACTAAAGAGGAAATATTTTAATTAAAGAGGGAAGCCACTATCAGACATAGTAGGCAAAGCAATACTTTGCAAACCTGGGTCTCATGATACCATTTCAAAGTATATGTTTGAACTGATGACAAGAGTGTTCTTGAAGAAAAAGACCTCATGGGTTGTTGTGGTTTACCAAAGGATTAAAATGTCTGTAGGCTCCTAACATGGGCAGAATTATTTCTCTCTACCTTCTGAATTCCTACCCAGATCCATTTGATAGCTCAAAAGGATCAAACCATCACTATCTTAAAAGAATGGACATAAGAACACTGGATAGGTTCTCAAGGGTGCTCCCAATGAGTCAGCCCTCTAAGGTAAAGGAGAAGAAAAGAAAGTTAGTCAAAGGACAAAAGAAGGCTAGAATGGTATGCTCTAATTCAGATTCAGATGCAACAGAGAATGTCCCAGCTGATGATGATCAAGGATCTGACTGCAGTCAAGACAAAGAAGTTCATGAAGAACATGACAATGAGAAAAATGAGGATGATGCTGCTGCTGAAGAGAAATCTGATGGCAATGAAGGAGATCTTACTAAAGATCAAAGTGATGCCCCTAATCCTCAAGAAGTCCAAGCTGATATCAATGCACATAATGTGCCTGCTGATTCTGCAAGAAATGATGAGGAGCAATCAGTCTCTCCTGGTGATTTGCAAAATAAGATTGACACAATTATTTTTAATCTAGAAAGAAGGATAAGTCTAATTCCTGATAACTCCCCAGATTTCTTGGATTCAACTGATCCAGAAAGGATGTATGCCCTATCTGAGGGGGAGCAGTAGAAGATCTTATCAGATATTGAAGATGTCAACAATTACATTGATGATGAGATTGATGATGGAATTAATGTTGATCACACAGATCATTCTGTAGAGGTTGTTGATAAGAATGATAAGGCTGAGGGGGAGCATATCCCTGCTCTGGATGAGACAGCTTTATCCACACTTGCAAAGGAGTCATCCACTCTAAATAAGTGTGATAATCAAGGCCTAAGAGATACAAGTGTACCCCCAGTTGTAGCTGAACAACAACAATCCACAATTGCTGAAGTGCAACCCTCCACCTCCACAACCTCCAATGAACTTATACTAAGTTCTATCAGTACACTTATTGATGGTCATATGACCTCAATAAAGGAATATATTGATAAGTCTATCTCTTCAGTCAAGAGTGAGGTGATGTCTGAAATACAAGTCATAAAGGAAGAAACTTCCTTCCGCAATAGACAAATGACCAAATGGTTTGGTCTTGCTGAAAAGTCAGCAGTAGCTCAGAATACTATTCTAAGATCAATGGACAAAAGTCTGCAACTCTCAGAGAAAGACATGAGCTATGTCAAGAATTATGTGAGCAAAACTGATGTGGTAATAGAGAAGGCCTCAAACCATATTGAAGAGTATGTGTGGTCTACAGCAACCACAATGATTGGAGAGGCTGAAAAGATGAAGGATGAACTGAAATATGATTTAGAAAATGCCTTCCAAACTCTATCTGGGTCTGTAGCAGCTGCTTCCCAAAATATTGAACAGAAAGTATTTGAAGAAGCCAGAAAGGGGGAGGACACCAATGCTGAGATAAACTCTGAGCTGGCTCTTAAGGTTCTGCAAGGAACTAGGATTGCACTGAACCTTCCTCTACTGGATAATCTGAGAAAGGAGGATTTTGACTTTCAAGCTCAAGCCAAAATTACTCGAGATGCTCAGCTAGCAACAAGAAGGAAGAGAGAAGGTGTCTTGCTTGCTGAAGAATTCATGACCAAGAACAGAAGTAAGCAGGCCAAAGACCCTGACTATGAGCATTAGAGTGATGACTCCAAAAGCATAATTCTGAATGCTTGGCTGCACCATGGTCAGATCTGTCAAAATATTGATATAATATATCCTGCAGGGGAATGGATCAAGCATCTAGAAAGGAACTCCCTAAGGGAAAGAGTCTTCAAAGAGAATCTAGTAAGAAAGAGCAACCCAAAAAGAATGCCTTCTAAATACATTCCCAAACCATTCCTTTATTTCAAGGGGAAAGAGAACAAGAGGAAGATAGTTGAGATGAAAGCTACTGTTCCAAAACAGGAGGTTGCTGATGAAGGTGCTGAGTGCTCAAGTGCTGCAACGAAAAGAAAAACATAAACTCCTGTATTTAGATCTTCATTTGAATCAAATGTGAACTGATAATGAAATTGATTCTTATGTTGAAATGAAATCTTGTGTTAATAGGCCAATCATAATGAAGCTTAATATTTGTTCTGTATTAATTCTTTATATCTTCTGTGGTGCCTATATTTTGTTAACAATGTAATTGTTATGTTGTTATGAATGTTAATTCATAATGTGTCATGATATCTACTATGGTACCTATATTTTGTTAATAATGTAATTGTTATGTAGTCATGATTGTTAATTCATAATGTGTCATGATATACTGTGGTGCCTATATTCTGTTAACAATGTTATTGTTATGTTGTCATGACTGTTAATTTATAATGTGTCATGATATCTACTGTGGTACCTATATTTTGTTAATAATGTAATTGTTATGTTGTCATGAATGTTAATTCATAATATGTCATGATATCTACTGTGGTGTCTATATTCTGTTAACAATATTATTGTTATGTTGTCATGACCTCTAATTCTGATATTTCATAATTTGTCATGATATGGTTATTGTGATTATGTATCTTAGCATTGATGTATGTTCTGTCTTCTTCAAATATGGGGAGATTGTTGGGAATATTGCCCTCAATGTTCCCTAAATTTGAAGAGGCATCACACTCAATGCTAGGTACATATTGTATTTGAGCCCTCTTTTACATCATGTCTATGCAGGGTTAGGTCATTCCAAACAATGGAATTATTCTCTAATTGTACTGTCTAAACATCTGAGATAACTGCCATGTCTCAACTGAACCGCTGAGACACAGCCTAAGCCACTGAGAAGGAGTTTGTCTCAGTTAAGCTTTATTTAGACAAAAATCGCTGAGAAGATTATATGTCTCAGCGGATATGCTGAGACGCAGACTGATTCTGCCGCTAAGACTAGAGCCTGTCTCAGCCCATCCGCTGAGACAGATTCATATTTGAATAAAAGCCTGGCGGGATCTGCTTTTGGCGCAAGTGGCTGGAAAGCAAGGATAATATTAGCTATTTCTGTCCATGCCGTGACATGGCACTCTTCAGAGTCGTTGCAGAATGGAGGAGGTATAAAAGAAGATGTTAGGTCATTGTGGAAGGTGTGTAAAAGATCTGAAAGAGCAGCTACTATGTTATTGAAGAAAAATGGCTTCCACACTATATCTCAATTTGCCTCCAGCCTACAAGCAGATTACTGAGATAAGTTAGTACTTGCTGATTCAATCCAGAAGAACAAGTGGGTCTTCTTTCATCTACTGAAGAAGAAGATCAGAAGGAACAAGGCTTGAAGCTACTGCCATTCTACCCTGTTTCAAGACAGCATCTGTTGTGGTTCAACAATAGAAGATCTGAGTTGAAGGTTTTATACATTCTGTCTTCTGTTGTAAAAGCAAACAATATCAACCTTTTAAGAACTTATTAGTTCTGAGTGTGTAGGGTCTTGTGCCTGAGTGTGTAATGCTTTGTGCCTGAGGTTGTAGAGCTGTACTCCCAGCTTGAGTTGTAGGATTTCTGAGGAGATATGAGGTATGGCTTCTTGATAGGCCTGAGGTAGGAAATTAGGAGGATTTCTGAGTTGTAGGACTTGGAGCACACTAAGTGGTAGGGTTGTGAGCCTGAGGTAGGGTTTTGGAGGAAACATGAGAGATCCTGTGAGATCTGAGTTGTAAGCTCTTGGAGTTGAGTTTTGGAGGAGTTTGCCTTGTCTAACACACTGTTGGAAAGGTGTAGAGGGAAAGTGGACTACCATAGACACACTGTCTTGGGGAACCACTATAAACAACTGTGTGTTTTCTGTGATTTGCTTTTAACTTCAATTAATCACTAAACAACTACTAGCTATAACTAGATAATTTCAAAGGAACATATTCACCCCCCTCTAGGTGAGTTAGACTACTACTAAGTAAACTATCAGTTCCTCATAGGACGGAAGGGGATCTCGAGCAGTCCCATCTTGAACAACTCTTACTGCAATCTGAGGGTGAAGTCAAGTTGTAGGGTGTGCCCTAGCACTTCATGGACCAATAGAACCTCCTCCTAGAATTGGTCCATGTAGATCCATAATGACTCCTCAGTCCTCCGCTAGATTAGGAAAATAGCTTCGGTGCCCTTCTTCCTTTTCTTCGACGCGGCGAACCGCAACAGGAAACTCTGGCGCAAATCCTCGAAGTTGTAGAAGGTCCCAGAGGGGAGTTGATGGAACCAATCCGCCTTTTGTTAAAATTTTTGATTTGAACCATTTAGGAGTAAGCAGGAGTTGCATCAACTGAGTTAAAGCCAAACAACCACAATGCCACACAGCAACATAAGAGAATTTATTGAAACACAAACTTTATTTACAGTGCGAGGTATACATGGCGAGACATGATTCATAAGAATCACGGAGGCGAGAAGAACAAAACACACCAAAACAAATCTGGCGGCTAGACAAGCTGAGACCGCACAGACCGCTCGACTCCAGAAGTCGCCCGGCTTGACCTGAGACTGCGCGAACAGGAAACAGACAAACCGCCTGCACTGCAAGACCGCCACCTCAGACCGCACGAACTGGAGCTTTATTGGAACGAAGAACTGAAGCTGTCGCCAGACCGCAACTCAGATCGCCTAACCGCTGAAGGTCGCCTAATCGCTGAGCTCGCTGTGAACAGCACAAGAACGAACATAAACCAGTTCGCAGACTGACCACTGTCGAACTGTTTATTCAAGCCACTGGGAATCACCAAGGAAGGAGACCGCAACCTGCTGACCGCAAACCTGTGAACACAACAAACAGTCAACTCGCTTCCGAGACCGCCCGACCTCAAAGTTGAGACTGCACGAATTAACCCAGGCTCAGTTCTTACAGTTCTTGTTTTTTATAACGGGCCCTGCACCCCTATTTATAGGCGGGTAGACGGATGTCGTCACCGCACAGGAGAGGTACAATCACCACCCGTCAGATCGCCAGCGGTCTCACAAAGGCAGACCGCGCAATCACACAACTTGGACGACCATCCGACCAAGACCGCAGATCAGCAAGCAACCCGCGCACAGGTCGCGCGAACACGAGACCGCGCACAAGCCACACAGACACAAAGGTACTCCTTCCTTAGACCACTAGGAGCAAACCAGGAACCATCTGGCCGACTTCAGACAAGTCGCCAGATCGCCAAGACAGACCGCCCGGACAGACGTTCACATAAGAACAACCCGCCCGGTCTTCCAACAAGGAAGACAGACCAACCAGCAGATCAACTCGGGAACAGGCCGCAGCAATCAAGAACAGACTGGCAGAACCAGCAGTCCGCTAGAACAGACCGACAGAGCCAGACCGGCAGAATACAAACACAGACCGTGCGGTCTCGGCGGTCACTCAAAAACAGACCGCCCGGTCACCTCCACTCCACTTCAAAAAATTCAACACTCCCCCTTGAAGTGGGAAGTGGAGACTAGCCCGAGTAAACTCCGCAACCGTGTAAACAGTCCCTTCGCCAGCGGCTTTGTGAAGATATCTGCGACATTGTCCGCACTCCGAACATGCTCGACCATAAGAGATCCTCCCAACACCTTTTCACGAATGAAATGGTGCTCAATCTCAATATGCTTGGTCCTCGCGTGACAAACTGGATTATTAACCATCTTCAGAGCACTCTCATTGTCCCCGCGTAGCATAGTGGGACCTCGAACCTCCTTGTGAACGTCCTCCACCAACCTCCTGAGCCAAATGGCTTCCTGAGCTGCCAAGGCCGAAGCCTTGTATTCCGCTTCTGTGGTAGATACAGACACCGAGTCCTGCTTTTTGCTGCACCAAGAGATAGCTGTGGGGCCCGTCATAAAGACATAACCAGACGTTGATCTCCGATCATCCACGTCTCCCCCATAGTCAGCATCCATGTATCCATGCAACTCCAAGCTTGACCCTCTTCTAAATAGGAGACCCACTCCTAAATAGGAGACCCAAATCAGAGGTCGACTTCACATATCTCAGAATTTCTTTTGCCGCCAGAAGATGAGGCTTCCGTGGCTCCGCCATGTACCGACTCACTTTGCCAACTGCATATGCAATATCAGGCCTCGTGATGGTCAAATAGATCAAGCTCCCAATCAGAGCTCGGAACACCAACGGATCAGATAGAACTCTTCCCTCATCCTTCCGAAGTTTATGATGCTGTTCTAGAGGTATAGAGCTGCTCTTCCCTTCTTCCATGCCGAATCGTAGAACGATCCGCTCTGCATATCCTTCCTGAGAAACGAGCACTCCGCTCTCCCGCCTCTGGACCTCGAGTACAAGGAAATTGTGAAGCTCCCCCAGATCCTTCATCTCGAACCTGATAACAAGCTCAGCTCTCAGCCTTGCTACCGCCTCCTTCGAGTTCCCGGTGACAATCATGTCATCCACATACAGCAGCACAATAACCCGAAGCGCCCCCTCCTTCTTGACAAACAAGCTAGAATCAGAGTCTGAAGCAAAGAACCCGCAGAATAGAAGATATTCCGCGATCTTCCCATACCACGCCCGAGGCGCTTGCTTCAACCCATATAAGGCCTTCTTCTGCTTACAGACGTAGTCCGGACGATCCTCCTAGATGAAACCCAGTGGCTGGATCATGAAGATATCCTTGTCAATCTCTCCGTATAAGAAATCATTCTTTACATCGAGCTGCCAAATCTCTCATCCACAAGATGCCGCCAAAGCAATAACAAATCGGACCGAAGTCATCTTTGCCACTGGACTAAACGTCTCATCATAATCTTCACCATACTGCTGTGAGAACCCGCGAGCTACAAGGCGAGCCTTGTATCGCTCGATCGTGCCGTCAGCTTTCTTCTTGAGTTTATAAACCCATTTGCATGTCACAGGGGTAATGCCCTTGGGCCTGGGCACTAGAGACCAAGTCTCATTCTTCTTTAGAGCATCCATCTCTTCTTGCATAGCAATATCCCACTGCTTCACGCCTTTATCTTTCTCAAAGCTCGACGGCTCCCTCTCATCCAAGGGACCAGCGAAGAAACATGAGACGAAGCTCACCATGTTTCCTCCTGTATATCGATCTGGTGGCTTGATAGTCCTCTTCGACCTCCTAAGAGGTTGCACCTGACTAACCACCTCTTCAGCTAATTCTTCTGTGAAAGCTCCTCTTCCAGACGAACTTGGAGCATCGCTCCCCCTGCTTCCAGAACCTGAAGCTTCCATCTCAGAGCTTGACACAGCTGGAGCTCCTGGTTAAACAGGCAATTCCACTTGAAGACTTTCCGTAGCTTTCCCTGCTTCATCAACCCTGCTCTCCGGTAGTTCAACTCCTGAACTCCCTTGTAGGAAGTCACTTCATCGAACACCACATCCCGAGATACCACTGATCTCCGTGTCTCAGGATCCATGCATCTCCATCCTTTCTTCCGCTCATCATACCCAACAAAGACTAGCTTCCTTGCTTTCACATCTAGCTTTGTCCGAAGAGCATCAGGAATATGCACATAGCAGGTTGACCCAAACACCCGAAGGTGTGCAACACTCGACTTCTATTTGAACATCAGTTTGTGAGGGGTCTTCATGTTGATAGGACTTAGAGGCATTCTGTTGATGACGTAAGCCGCACAAGACATTCCTTCCGCCCAAAAGGACTTTGGGATACTCTTGGCATGAAGCCAGCATTTGCAGGTTTCCGTCAGATGACGGATCTTCCTCTCCGCAACGCCATTTTGCTGTGGAGTATGGGCACAAGTGAGCTCTCTCCGAACGCCGTGTTTCCTGCAAAAACTTGAGAACTCACCAGAGGTGAACTCCCCACCATTATCAGTTCTCAATTTTTTCACCCGCAGTCCTAACCGACCTTCCACCAGCTCCTTGAACTCCACAAAATTCGCAAAGGCTTCTGACTTCTCTTTCAGAAAATACACCTAGACATATCTGGTGTAATCGTCAATCAACACCAACATATATCTGTTGCCTCCAAGGCTTGGGGTGGCAGTCGGTCCCATCAAATCACCGTGAATGCACTCCAACGGCGCTTTGCATCTTGTTTGCGATTTATCAAATGGGAGTCGATGAGACTTGCCAAACTGACATCCCGCACAAACATGACCGTCTCCATAAGAGGACAAGCTAGGCAAGCCCTTGACAAGGCCCCTTACCGCCATAACCTTCAATTTGTCCATGCCAACATGCCCCAACCTTTGATGCCAGATAGCCGCACTATCGTTGGTCTTCATCTTATCAACATAGGTACTTGTCGATAAAACAAACAAGTCCTTCACCCGCTTTCCAATATGGATAACATCTCCCTTTATCTCCGGTTGAGTTTTAAGAAACTTCACTTCTGTTGGGCCAAACAGAACGTGATAACCGGCATCGACCGCATTGGTCACAGAGAAGAGATTCTTCTTCATACCAAGCACGTGATAAACACTCCTCAATGTGAGTGGACCCTTATCACTGCTCAGGGAGACAACACCTTCTTGTTCGACTGCATGAACAGAATTATCAGCCGTAGTGATAGCATCGTTACCTGAGTAAGACGCCAAAGAAGAGAACTTTGATTCATCCCCAGTGAGATGATGTCCACACCCTGAATCAACAATCAAATCCTCTTCGAAGTTGATGGCAGACAAGGCCTTAACGGGCATCGCCATCATATTAGCCGCAAAGGCTCCTCCCCATCCAGCTTCATCAGACTTTGGCTTCTCCTTCTCCGCTACATGTCCCGACTGAAGATTAACCCGGCAATCCTTCTTGAAGTGGCCGGTCCTATTGCACCTGAAGCACCTTGGTCCCTCTCCTTCTTCTTCCCATCAGACTTTGGAGCATAACCCATATCCTGCTGACCTGAAGTAGAGGGTCCATCCTGACCCAGCTTCTTCTTATCCCACTTATTCTTCTTCTTCCCAGAGAACAACACATCACTATCTCCCCCTGAGATAGAAGTCCCCGCCATCTGTCTTGCCAAACTTTCTTGCGAAGCAAGTAAGTTCTCCAGCTCCAATAGAGATGGTTGATTTGCCCAACCTTGAACTGAAGTCACAAAGGCAAGATACTCCTTCCGCAACCCGCGGATGATATGCCTCTTCAGTTTTGCCTCCGAGATGGGCTCATCAGGGTCCAATGCATAAATCTCTGCTGTGAGGTTCTTCATCTTGAGAAAGAAGGTAGAAATAGAAAGATCGCCTTGAGAGGCCTTCGCCAACTCATTTTCAAGAAACTGTAGCCGAGCTACATTCTTCTTATTAAACAACCCGTCCAAAGACGTCCAAATCTCAGCAGCAGATTTACATCCAATGATGTGATCAAACAGCTCTGGTGAGATAGCCCTCTTGAGTGTGAACTCTGCCTTAGCATTAGTCCTCCTCCAAAGTCTCACCTCTGCCATATTATCTCCTTCTAGAAACACCTCTTGTGTGTCTTCTCCTCCAACTATCTCCCATAGATCCTCGCCAAGTAAATAGCTCTCCATACATGACCTCCATTTCTTATAGTTAGTCGATGTGAGGAGTTCAATACCAAGCCCTCTTGCGTATCCGCCTTCCATGACAATCTATGTGGTCTCTTCTTCACAAAGACGATGGCAACTCAAGTTGAACACTGCTTATCCACTCCAACAACCTACCTCTGATACCATGTTAAATTTTTGATTTGAATCGTTTAGGAGTAAGCAGGAGTTGCATCAACTGAGTTAAAGCCAAACAACCACAATGCCACAAACCAACACAAGAGACTTTATTGAAACACAAACTTTATTTACAGTGCGAGGTATACATGGTGAGACATGATTCATAAGAATCACGGAGGCGAGAAGAACAAAACACACCAAAACAAATCTGGCGGCTAGACAAGCTGAGACCGCACAGACCGCTCGACTCCAGAAGTCGCCCGGCTTGACCTGAGACCGCGCGAACAGGAAACAGACAAACTGCCTGCACTGCAAGACCGCCACCTCAGACCGCATGAACTGGAGCTTTATTGGAATGAAGAACTGAAGCTGTCGCCAGACCGCAACTCAGATCGCCTAACCGCTGAAGGTCGCCTGATCGCTGAGCTCGCTGCGAACAACACAAGAATGAACATAAACCAATTCGCAGACTGACCGCTGCCGAACTGTTTATTCAAGCCGCTGGGAATCACCAAGGAAGGAGACCGCAACCTGCTGACCGCAAACCTGCGAACACAACAAACAGTCAACTCGCTTCCGAGGCCACCCGACCTCAAAGTTGAGACCGCACGAATTAACCCAGGCTCAGTTCTTACAGTTCTCGTTTTTTATAATGGGCCCTGCACCCCTATTTATAGGCGGGTAGACGGATGTCGTCACCGCACAGGAGAGGTACAATCACCACCCGTCAGATCGCTAGCGGTCTCACAAAGGCAGACCACACAATCACACAACTTGGACGACCATCCGACCAAGACCGCAGATCAGCAAGCAACCCGCGCACAGGTCGCGCGAACACGAGACCGCGCACAAGCCGCGCAGACACAAAGGTACTCCTTCCTTAGACCACCAGGAGCAAACCAGGAACCATCTGTCTGACTTCAGACAAGTTGCCAGATCGCCAAGACAGACCGCCTAGACAGACGTTCACATAAGAACAACCCGCCCGGTCTTCCAACAAGGAAGACAGACCAACCAGCAGATCAACTCGGGAACAGGCCGCAACAATCAAGAACAGACCGGCAGAACCAGCAGTCTGCTAGAACAGACCGGCAGAATACAAACACAGATCGCGCGGTCTCGGCGGTCACTCAAAAACAGACCGCCCGGTCACCTCCACTCCACTTCAAAAAATTCAACACCTTTCCCTTAAAAGAGATGGCAAACAACTTGCACTTGAAGGCATCAGTCATTTGCCTAATGGAGATGACATCCTCGAACTACTGGAGATAATGGACAGGATCATCCTTGCCCGTGTAGTAGGACACAACGGGCTCCCTGAATCCTTCTGGAACTGGAGTTGAGAGAATCAGCTCGCAGAACGGGCTTCCTGACCCTAACTAGCAAGCAGAAGGTGCTTTCTCGGTCTCCTCGCCTGGCTAGCGAGTGCCTGGCAGGCTAGGAAATAACACTCATGCATGGAGGGCTCGCTCATCCTCTCCCGCCTGCACCTCCTTCACTGGTTGCCTTCCCGATTCTTCCTCGCCTAAGGCCTGCAAGGAGAGCACGGGAACTGCGGGAGTTGAGCACTCGCCTGGCGGCATGAGGGAGATGCGCAGAGTCTCCAAAATCGACTTCCTGAACTCATCGAAGTCGCTCTTCCTGATGAACTCGCCTAAAGGGGGCGAGCTCCCAAGGTCCGCTCCTTTCCCATCGCTTTCAGCCATGGGATTTTGAAAGTGCACAGTGTGCCTCTGAGTATTCTCTAGAGGGGTGGGGGGGGGGGGGGGGTGAATAGAGTTAAAAAACTTTTCTACCCTAATTATGCACACACAATAATAATTTTAAGTATTATGCACCTAGCAAACCCAAAGACAGGATAAAGTATAAACAGATTGCTGAAAATAAAACACAGAAAAACTAAAGTATGGACAGCACAGAAAATCACACACAAAGACATAGGAATTTTATAGAGGTTCCCCAAAATGTGGGTACTCCTCTCTTCTACCTCCCTGGTAGGATTGCACAACCTGTGTCTGAGTCTTTTGATAAGGAGACTCTTAGAACCACTGAGTCTTTTGATAAGGAGACTCTTAGAACCAATGAGTCTTTTGATAAGGAGACTCTTAGAACCTCTGAGTCTTTTGATAAAGAGACTCTTAGAACCACTGAATCCTTTGGAAGAGGGATTAATAAAACTCTTTACAATTGAAGGAAGAGTGAGAAGAAAGGAGGAAGAAGAAAAGAGAATTCTGTCTTTCAGAATTCTTCAGAAGCATTCTTGTAGCTTCTGTCTTTCACAGGATCTGAAATGATGAACACTTGCTTATGATTGTGATGATTGCAAGGGTTATTTGACTTGATCCTTTTTTGTAAGTACTTCTTGTAAACAGCTGTTGTAAGATTAAGAAGAAGAAGCAGATGTTATCTTTTCACTATGGTGAGAGAATACTTGTTCCTGTCTTAGGGTTTGAGAAGGAAAAAGATGAACACTCTATGACACAGACAAGAATAATAATCAATACCTTAGTTTTTCTTCTCCCCTACAACATACTTATCATGTATGATTGGGATTTCAAATCGTTTCTTCTTTTGGGCTGTCCTGATAAAGAATTCTTTTGGACACATAAATTTCCTTTCCTCTTTTGTTCCCAACCCGTCCATCAGTTTTGTATACCTTGCAAGAATGATTTTGCTGAGTCCTGGAATACTCCATTCCATTCTTGGCAATAAACGAGCCGTTGGAGAACTGTCTTTAGTCTTGTGGTCCTTCTAAAAAGGTCTTACAAGGACACCAGAAAAAGCTTCCTTTTTCTGACTGTATTCGACATTGCGTCGACTTCATCATTCTTCATGCTGATGCACCTATGAGTTCATATCTGAGTAGCTTTGAATTCCTTCTTAGCTCTGGCTAAACTCAGATATCGATGTTGCATCGATTACCAATCAACGTATCCGTTAAGTTGAAGGCTTCAACTTGAACTTCATCTTCTGCGTCGAGTTGAAGTCGAAGTTGCGTCGACTTCTTGGATGGCTTCGACAAGCTCTACCTTCTACGTTGAGTTCCTTTCGACGTTGCGTCGACTTGACTTGTACTTCGATAGGCAGATTAAGTTGCTTGGACTTCTATTCAAAGTTGTATCGACATCAAGTCGAAGTTGCGTCAACTTTCATTCGACGCAAGTCTTAACTTAACTTATTTTGTGATTGTCTTGACTTGGCCTCGACACTCTAAGGTGAGTGTGACATCCTAAGACATCAAATGACCAATTTACCCTTACTATACAATGAGGGTAATACTCCTAGGAAGTAAAATCACATATAGATAATTTGTTAAGTTAAATCAAAAGGGGTTTTTCCCAATAACCTCCCCCTATTTATCTTAACAAATTTTACATGTTGTTTAAAGTATTTTTACACATACTTTGACATAAACAAAAATACAAACAAGACATACATAGACAATAAAATATGATAGAATGGAATCACAAACCATTTCATACATTGTCAAGTAATTATATTGATCAACACAACTATTTTCTTCAAATGTTATAATATAGAGTATTCATATTTACAGAATACCTGGACTTCAATGCTCATTCTCAGGAGTTTTCCTTTTCTTTTAGAAGACCTTTGGTATCACCTTTCTTGTAGCAAACACAAGAGTTTCATTATCTTTAGGATCCTTGTCAGCTTCTTCATGAATTTCATTCTCTTTGAGACGCTCCCCCTGAGATTGTGCATTCTCTTTAGCATCCTGAGCAGCTTCCTGAGCAATATTTGATACTTCATCTAAAAGTAGATCATCTTCAAGGAGATCCCCCTGAGTTTATGAAAGCTCCCCCTGCGATACTACAGCTGGCTCCCCCTGAATTGATGCAGACTTTGCTGGAGGATTCTCAATTGGCTCCACTTGAACTGTTCCTGTTTGGAAAATAGTTAGCTTATTTGGGTCATGAGCCTCAGTATCTGGAGCAATCTCTTCTGCAACACTCTTGTCCTTTTCCTGGACATTCTCAATTCCCTGGTTAAGTAACTCCTCCTCCTGAATCTTCTCCCCCTTCTTAACCTTGTTGATAAGAGAGGTTAATAAATCTTTAGTGACCATGGAGGAGGATACAATTGTCTTGAGAGACAGGATTGACTCTTTTGATTCTTGTATTTCTAACTCCATCTGGGAGTATTTCTTATTGAATTTTATGGCTTGACTGACTAGTAGGTCAGCAAAGGTGCTTGAGGCCAACCCTACTTCCTTGGGGATGGCTTGTTCTATATCAAAAGAGGGAGTATGAACATGAGATGTAGGAGGAGTAGGTGTGGGTATAATAGTTGTGGGGAATGCTGTGAGGTTATCATTGAAGTCTGGAAGATCTACAGGGGAGAGGGATTGATAGCCTTCTGGAGAGATATAAAATGGTGGTAGAGGAGCAGACTGATTGTCTGTGATTATGGTGGATGGTTGTTGTTGTGGTTGGAGAGGGACTGAGGTGCAGGTTTTGTGGCAGGGATGGAGGAACAGGCCTGGTTGAGATGGGCTGGATCAGCATCTTGATTAGTATCCTGTTGAGTAGTTGGGGTGTCATGTGGAGGAGAATTATCCCTTGGGGGATCTGGTAGACTTGTCTCTGTATTTTTTGGAGGTGGAGAAGGAGGAGGTGGAGAAGGAGGAGGTGAAGATGCAGATTGACCAGGCTTCAGAATTTGCCTGGTCCACTTAGAGAATATTCCTATATTCATCCTTTTCCCTGGAGGAATGGGCACTCCTTTTGATTTGCACACCATTGGATAATGGTGGAAGAGCACCTGGCTCATGAACCTCATATAGGCATTATCTTTGTGTGAATATTTGTGCCCAATCAGCTTCAGGAGGAATCTACCCCAGTCTATCTTCTTATTAAGGACTAGAACTCCCATGAATTGCAGTTGCTTCCTGGGGATAGCATTAAGTGCTTATATTTTGCATAGTTGTACCTTCCCTACTATACCAACAAGGAATCTGTATTCCTTTGCAAGAGCAATCTTCTTCAGATTGATGGCTTTCTCTTTCTTGAACTGCATTATCTATAATGCCTTTCCTGTCTCTTCCCCTATTAATTCATCAAACTCATCACGTGTTGGTAGATCATAGGTGTGAGATAGTATTTCCTTTGTAATGCTAATATCAGTTTGTTATATTCTTCCATTTATGGAGTCATCATCTCCTATGTGGAAACTATCATTTAGCTATGTCAATTCAACATCCAGAATCTTGCATCTTGTGTAGATCAACTTTGTTAGCCCAACAGTGTGGAATAAGCCGAGAATGACTTTGAAACTTTCTGCAGCTGCATTAAACGAGTCAACATCCACATCAAAACCAAAATTTATCTTTGGAGGAGAAACTGAATTCGAAGTACCTGCAAAAGGAAACAAGAAAGAGAGAAAGAGACGAGTAAAAGATGCAAGAGAGTTGGGGAGAAGAAGAGCACGAGAGCAGTAAAGAGAGAATTCGAAAGCGTAATGAATTCAACGCCAATGGTGCTTACAAGAAGATGATTCATCGCTACTTAGGTAGAATAGTTGTGGGGAATGCTGTGAGGTTATCATTGAAGTCTGGAAGATCTACAGGGGAGAGGGATTGATAGACTTCTGAAGAGATATGAAATGGTGGTAGAGGAGCAGACTGATTGTCTGTGATTATGGTGGATGGTTGGGTAGAATAGCTATGGAGAGTTGGGTAGAATAGTTGTGGGGACTGCTGTGAGGTTATCATTGAAGTCTGGAAGATCTACAGGGGAGAGGGATTGATAGCCTTCTAGAGAGATATAAAATGGTGCTAGAGGAGCAGACTGATTGTCTGTGATTATGGTGGATGGTTGTTGTTGTGGTTGGAGAGGGACCTGAGGTGCAGGTTTTGTGGCAGGGATGGAGGAACTGGCCTGGTTGAGATGGGCTGGACCAGCATCTTGATTAGTATCCTGTTGAGTAGTTGGGGTGTCATGTGGAGGATAATTATCCCTTGGGGGATCTGGTAGACTTGTCTATGTATTTTGTGGAGGTGGAGAAGGAGGAGGTGAAGATGCAGATTGACCAGGCTTCAGAATTTGCCTGGTCCACTCGGAGAATATTCCTATATTCATCCTTTTCCCTAGAGTAATGGGCACTCCTTTTGATTTGCACACCATTGGATAATGGTGGAAGAGCACCTGGCTCATGAACCTCATATATGCATTATCTTTGTGTGAATATTTGTGCCCAGTCAGCTTCAGGAGGCATCTACCCCAGTCCATCTTCTTATTAAGGACTAGAACTCCCATGATTTGCAGTTGCTGCCTGGGGATAGCATTAAGTGCTGATATTTTGCATAGGAGTACCTTCCCTACTATATCAACAAGGAATCTGTATTCCTTTGCAAGATCAATCTTCTTCATATTGATGTCTTTCTCTTTCTTGAACTGCATTATCTATAATGCCTTTCCTGTCTCTTCCCCTGTTAATTCATCAGACTCATCACGTGTTGGTAGATCATAGGTGTGAGATAGTATTTCCATTGTAATGCTAATATCAGTTTGTTATATTCTTCCATTTATGGAGTCATCATCTCCTATGTGGAAACTATCCTTTAGCTCTGGCAATTCAACATCCAGAATCTTGCATCTTGTGTAGATCAACTTTGTTAGCCCAGCAGTGTGGAATAAGCCGAGAATGGCTTTGAAACTTTCTACAGCAGCATTAAACGAGTCAACATCCACATCAAAACCAAAATTTATCTTTGGAGGAGAAATTGAATTCGAAGTACATGCAAAAGGAAACAAGAAAGAGAGAAAGAGACGAGGAAAAGATGCAGGAGAGTTGGGGAGAAGAAGAGCACGAGAGCAGTAAAGAGAGAATTTGAAAGCGTAATGAATTCGATGTCAATGGTGCTTACAAGAAGATGATTCGTCGCTACTTAGGGTTTTATCAAAAGCACCGTCAAAAAGATTAATAGACAGCACGTCAAAATGTGTCGAGGCAGCTTCTAGCAATGAAACTGTGCGGACTTGTCATGTCGACGTTGCGTCGATTAGAACTCAACGCAACTTCGAATTTGACGAGCAAATATTAATTCGACATATCCGTCGATATGAAATCGACGTTGCGTCGAATGATATTCGAATTATCTGATTTGGACGGCTCTCAAAGCTAGCGTCGAATAGAATTAGATGGTATGTCGGATTCTATTTGACGCAACTCTGAATTACCAGTTGCATATTGCTTTCGGAGCAGGCGTCGAGTAGAATTAGACGGTAAGTTAAATTTTATTCGATGCAACTCTGAATGAATAGTTCTATTTTCTTAGAAAGTTCTTGTTATTTTTCTCAGCAATGATTTTTATTGAAAATAGTATTTATACTATTATTTTCATAAACTAAAGAAGATAATATGAAGATTTAAAGTAGAAATCACTCCCCTGTTGGATTTGGGTCCTTATTAGACCATATTCTTCCTTCCCCTTCCATTATCTCCTAGGAGGGATCATACTTACCCTTGCACAAATAGCTTAAACATTAGAAGGAATCCAGGTTACCTTGGGCCCTTTGTTTTTACCATTATAAGTTTCTATGAACGAGTAGAAGGGTCTTTCTTGATATCATTTAGGATGTCAGAGAATGAGTTTATCAAACCTTGATTTATTATGTTAGTACTTGAATTGTGTATAAAATGTATCTACATATAATAAATCAGCAGAGTGCTTTATTATTCTATTTTTGGCTTTAGCCTTTTGATTGTTGTTGTTTAATTTCTCTGCATTAGTCTTGCCTAGAGGTTTCTTTTCATTGTTTAGAATTACTTTGTTAAGCACAGTTAATTTATTTGGATTATTAATATTCTGATCCTTAAATATTGCACTCTTCTCACTTGATTGATTTTTACTAGGTCTAATAAATCAACTGGATTTTTCCAGGCTGGCCTGCTAGAGACTTCAATGCTAGTGCAAGGGTCTGCTCCTAGACCTAGGTGTTTAAATCTCATGGAGAGATTTTGTGTAATATCTTTGAGCTTTTGACTCCTCCCATTGAGAGAGTCCTCAAAGGCTTTTGCCTTTGTTAGCTCTTCTTTTAATTTTAGATTTTCATTTCTGATTTCTAATAATTTTGTTTCTTTACCTTGAATTGTATTTTTCAAATCATTATTTAATTAATATAATTCATCTTTCTTAAAATTTCCTAATTCTTCTCTATTTGTTTCTAATTCTCTTTGTACTTTGAGGAAATCATTACAAAAGTCATTAAAGCAAATTCTAAAGTCATCAGAATTGAAATCAAAATTATCAAGCAGAGATACATGTTCTTCTTCATCATCTGAGGATATCCCAAATGCCATCATGCAGGCTGCTTCAGCATCTTTTTCTTCATCACTCTCTGATGAAGAGGAGCTTGACTCTATTTTAGAGTCACTCCAGGTTTCAGCAATGAAACATTTTCCCTTCTTCTTGGCTTTCCTCATGAAAGACTTCTTCTTCTGCTCATTGTTGAAACCGATTTCTCGGCCTCCTATGGAGCTCGGGGCCCTCACCAAGATGAGGGGCAGCTAGCCCTTACCGGTCCCTCGGAAGAGGTAAGGCCGACGACTTGAGCAACGAACCAAGACCCTAGTCTCAGCGAGGAGGTCCCTCCACTAACCCGGAAGATCGTTGAGCGCTTCCCCTCCCAAGCCAAAAGCTAAGACTCGGGCACCTTGGAGAGCTAGAGAGCTCAAACCAAAGCGACCTAGGAAGAGAAGAGCTCAAAGATCATGAACCGGTCTCCTCCAAGGTGCCCTTTGAGGTCTATTTATAGATTTTTGTTTTGTGGTCTGTCAATAGCCAAATCCCGCTGTCCATTCTTGCTATCCGCACACCGGATTGGTCTGCTAATAGACAAATCCCGCTGTTCGGAGAGGCTAACCGCAGACCACCAGGGGCCTCTTGGTAAAAATCTCTCCCTGGACTTTTACTGGGCGAGCCGGCCTGCTTCGAGACCTTCCTTGCGAGTGGAGCTCGCGAGCCTCTGGGTTGGCGAGCTCCTGAATCATTTATTATCGCATTACATGGCTCGCTTACCCACTCTACCTTGGCGAATACCTGAAGGCTATCCGCACCCCGAGGTGGCCTTCCTCGCGAGTGGAGCTCGCGAGCTTGTGCTACCTCGGCGAATCCCAAAATGGCTATTCGCACCCCAAAATGGCTAACTGCACCCCAAGATGACCTTCCTCGCGAGTGGGGCTCGCGAGCTTGCTCCACCTCGGCGGATCCCAAAATGGCTATTCGCACCCCAAAATGGCTAACTGTACCCCAAGATGACCTTCCTCGCGAGTGGGGCTCGCGAGCTTGTGCTACCTCGGCGAATCCCAAAATGGTTGTCCGCACCCCGAGATGGCCTTCCTCGCGAGTGGGGCTCGCGAGCTTGTGCTACCTCGGCGAATCCCAAAATGGTTGTCCGCACCCCGAGATGGCCTTCCTCGCGAGTGGAGCTCGCGAGCTTGCTCCACCTCGGCGGATCCCAAAATAGCTATTCGCACCCCAAAATGGCTAACTGTACCCCAAGATGACCTTCCTCGCGAGTGGAGCTCGCGAGCTTGCGCTTCCTCGCGAGTGGAGCTCGCGAGCTTGTGCTACCTCTAGGCTCGCCCCCTCGAGCTCGCGGCGTTAATCTCTTCTTGGCGAACATCGGGGTTGTACACAATCCCCGCTCTTCGCGAGGTTGTCTTAAGCTCGCGAAGATACATCCAACCCCTGGTGTTCGCTGGTTCTGCTGACGTGGCGGGAATCTTTTCGGTGGGTCCCATGCCTGAAACTATAAATACCGTCCTCCGTGGCTAGTGGTCAAGCCTTTTCTTCTCTTTCTTTCTCGCCGAAACCACTCCTCCTTCAGAATGTCTACTAAGCAGAGCGCGTTGGAACGGCTGAAGGCTTCCAGGGAGATGGCGAAAGCTCGGGCCGCCGAGCGCAACGCCTGGATGTTCAACCCTGCCGCCTCTCCTTCCCCCCAGACTAAGAAAGCTAAGTCGGTTAGGAGGTCGCCGGGGGAGGACGCGGCATCGCCACCTGACTCGTCCCCCCCGTCGAATACCGAGCTCGCCCAACAGGTACTCTTCGTCTAAAGCCTTTACATCGACTCCTTGCTCATCTCTTTTCTTCTCGCAGAATCCTCCACCTGAGGACCGTATGGCGAGCCTTGCGCTGACGACTTCCCATGCTTCGTCCCCCGCGAAGTTGGGATCGCTCGATGCCGGGGTCGGGACCTCGTCCCAACAAGCGCCCCTCTCGCACCCTCGTAAGTCACTTGCATCCTCTTTTGTCTCTGCTTAAGCCCAGGCGATACCTACGCGTTTTCGGTCCACGCAGGTACCCCACCGTCGAGCCCCAAGGAGAAAGGCTCCAGACCGGTGAACTCGCCAGTCCTGCCTAAGGTCAATGTGGCGACCCCTGGCTTCGGCCTGATGGGCAGGCGAAGTCCGGGCGGCTCGCTTCTCGACGGTGCTCAAGTCGCGGAGAGAGTGACGTACCCTCCCGGTCTGGGAAAACCCCATGTCTCGGGATTCCGCGGAAACTTTCTGGGTCGGCCGGAGTCTTCGCGCAACCCACGTCGCGAGTCCCCCTCCATGCCAGGTCAGTCCGTTTCCGCGAGCTCCCATCTCTCGCTCGCCTTCAGATCTTACTAGCTCTTTGTTGAAAACCCAGGAGCCACCCCCGAGTCAGATCACGGGAGAATGGAGATGTCACCACCGCCCTCGCCTAGCCAGATTGAAGATTTCTTGGGTGACCCCGGCGACCCCGTGCGGATGAAGAGTCGGGTGTCCGAGGTGTTTCAGAAGCACGGCATGATGTTACGCGAGCTGGAAGAGCGGTATGACGCGGACCGGGCTGTCTTTGACGAGAGATTCGCCATTTTGGAAGACGCGAATGCGCGCTTGATCGCAGAGGCAGAGCCGGTGCCTCGCGCGGATGTTACCTCGCCCGGCGTGCACATCTCGCGGGGCGAGGATCAAGCGCACCTGATTCTGCGCGGGTTTAAAGCGCTTCGCGAATATCATTATCCGAGAGTGCCGCCGCGTGCGGGGAAGCGAGGCCGCGGTCGCTGGAAGTGGCTTCCTTACCCCTGAGACCGCCGCGGGTTGGATGCTACTATTTCCTCGTTCTTATTTCTTTTATGACGTCTGTTTGAACAATACTTGGTGTGATAATATTCGCGAGTCCTTCTCGACTCGCCTTTTATCGTTTTTCCCTTTTTAACTCTTCCTTTATTTCTGTGGTGTATGGAGAGTCTTCTTTTCGGTTCGCCCGCTGCGCTTGGCATGATCGCCCTCGCGGAGCGCTCGCGAGTTTCTGTATAACGCTATGCCCGCCCCCCTTTTCTTCGCGGGCCGGTCTTGGGCGAGATTTAGTTATCATGCGATGGCGAGCCCTGGTTCCTAAGACTGCAGCCCCTCTGAGTAAATTTAGTTTATTTTAGCTATCCGCACCCCCGACGCTTTGGTTTCTGTGCCCACCCGAATTTCTTATAAATAGTTCGGATTCACTCGTCCACCTGTCGCATTTCTTTCGCCTGTCTTCTCGCGCCCACGCTCATCTCCGTTCTCGCAAGATCGCGTCACCGTTCGCTGCTCGTAAGTTTCCTCTTCCTGACTCGATGCGGACGAATCAGCAAGCGGGAATGGATGGCGAGAGTGAGGGGCGGTCAAAATGCGCCTCAGCGTTTCAAGCCCACGAGTTCTACTGCGCGAACATCACGATGGAGGAGTACAAACTCGCCTTCGATCGCTACCTCCCGGAAGGTTACTCGGCTCGCTGTCCAAGTGAGAGATCTACCTTGAACGAGACCGAGGCCGACGAGCTCGCGATCCCAGTCGCTCACTTCGAGAATGGGTTGCGACTCCCATTATGGCCTGAAATCCGCCAGGTATTTCGCTTAATCTTCTCGCCGCTTCGTGTCCGTTGTCGCAACTCTCACCGTTCTCTGTAGGTGTTGCGGTACTATGGGGTGTTGCCGAGTCAGTTGACCCCAAATGCGATCGCGGACATTGTCGCGTTCGCCTGTTACCTGCGGGAAGAGAGGATCGAGTTCAGCCTCCTCGTCTTCCGCAAGGTATTCTCCTTCCGCGCCTTCCGAGACGGGACCACTTATTTCGTGAGTCAGCACGTCACCGTCTGCGAGGCGGTGAACAAGAGCCACTATTGGACCCAGAAGTTTCTCCTAGTGAAAGGGCCCTTCGGTAACCTCCACTTCACCCCTATCCAGCGGGATGACGCCACCTACCGCCCTCCGAGCTCGCTGGGCGGTGCCGACGCCAAACTCCTCCAATATCTCTCCAGCAGAAACTTTGAAGTCGCCTATCTGCGGCGCAACGTCGATTCGTTACTCGTCGTTCCTCCAGGGGAAGGTAGGGCTCGCTCGCGCCTCGTTTTCCTTCCTTTCCTTCGTCGTATAACACTTACCTTATAGGTGAGCGCGAGGTCCCCGTCAATCCCCCCCACGCGCGAGGCGTCACTCTCACTGCGGACACTCTCGCGACTGCAGCGGCAGAGGCTTGCCGCGACCTTCCCGCTGTCGGGTCTGGCAAGAAGCGGCCCCCTTCTGCGAGCCAGCCGAGTTCGCGGTCCTCCAAGAAGCTGAAGGGAAAGACCATTGCTACCAAGGACAGGAGCGCGGTCGTCTATCTAAGCGAGACCGACGGCTCGCCTCCATCCTCTGCGGAAAAGCCTGACCCCCCGGTGGACCAGGTTGTTGGGAGTTCTTCTGCGACCCCCCAACCCAAAGGTCACAGGAACTTTGGTCTAGGCGAGAAAGTTTCTGACATCCTCGGCGAGCCCTTGCTCGCCTGGGACCCTAAGGCCAACCGGATATCCTGCTCCACCCTTCACCCTTCCTGGGTGGAGCTTGGTAAGGCCGGGGAGGAGGCGTTCTCCATTTCCTTCGGCTTATATGGCCGCGAGGACGCTGCCGGCTTCAAAGAGATGGGGCCCAGACAGCTAGTCTACGAAGAAATGCGAGCCCAATTCCGCTCGACGGAGCTCGCGCATATGGCGGGGCGCCGATATCTGCAGGCGGACAGGGACATCCGCGCGTATAAGGAAGAGCTGAAGAAGGCTCGCGAGGAGATCAAAGGTCTCAAGGAGAGAGGGGAAGTGACGGAAAGCCTTCTCGCCGGAATGCAGGGCAAGATGGTAAGTGACCCTCGGGTCTCTCTTCTTTGCCGCTTGCGATCTCTAGCCTTCTCCTAACTCGTTTGATGCTCAGGATGCCGACGTAGCCACCAAGCTCCTCGCTCGCAACGGCGAGCTGGAGTTGGAGAATACCATGTTGAAGGCTCGAGTGGATGAGCTGGCTCGCAGCGTGCTGCCTCCTTCTCCTGGGCGAGCCAGATCTCAACAGGGGGTTGCCGAAAGCGAGGAGCAGAGGCGGCGAGATGCACAGGAGGTCGCCAACCTTGTCTTTACGACCCTTAAGGATGCGAGCCTGCTAGCCGAGGACGCGGTGGAGTTCACAGCTGAAGACGTCTGCCCGGATCTCTTCGACTTGGCGCCATGGTTGGGGGCTCGCAAAGATGGCGAGGGCCCCCCAGAATGAACTCCCTTTTCTTTCCCCCTTCTTGCGAATGTATATCATTCTTTTTGGGCTGGCGAGATTGCCGCCGAACATAGGAGGACCTCGGGTGTGATAGTTACAATTTTTTTTTTTTTGTTAACATTTATGATCATGCTTGCGTTTATTTCTTTTCTTGCATTGGATTTCTTTTCAACCTCTCGTAACTAATTGTTGCGCGGTAGTGCTTCCGGGGGGCTCGCGAGCGCGCGTGTCTGGGCTCGCCTCGCCAAGATTTTCTTCTTATGGATCTCGCGAGCCCGGGTTATCGCCGCCCGCGGGCACTGTCCGGCGAACCCGACTTTGGCGAACATGGACGGGTATCCTGCGAGCTGAGACTCCGTCTTTAGCATTTCAACTTGTCACCTTAGGTCTTGACCCTTATTGTCAGCCTCGCCTGCCTTTCCAGAGATCAACCAGAACCCCCCGTCTAGGTGAAAGCCCGGGAGCGGAATCGATCTGGGGCAATCCAGCACCAACATATCCAACCTTGCCAGCCTCTCCAGAGATCAACCAGAACCCCCCGTCTAGGTGAAAGCCCGGGAGCGGAATCGATCTGGGGCACTCCAGCACCAACATATCCAACCTTGCCAGCCTCTCCAGAGATCAACCAGAACCCCCCGTCTAGGTGAAAGCCCGGGAGCGGAATCGATCTGGGGCACTCCAGCACCAACATATCCAACCTTGCCAGCCTCTCCAGAGATCAACCAGAACCCCCCGTCTAGGTGAAAGCCCGGGAGCGGAATCGATCTGGGGCAATCCAGCACCAACATATCCAACCTTGCCAGCCTCTCCAGAGATCAACCAGAACCCCCCGTCTAGGTGAAAGCCCGGGAGCGGAATCGATCTGGGGCACTCCAGCACCAACATATCCAACCTTGCCAGCCTCTCCAGAGATCAACCAGAACCCCCCGTCTAGGTGAAAGCCCGGGAGCGGAATCGATCTGGGGCAATCCAGCACCAACATATCCAACCTTGCCAGCCTCTCCAGAGATCAACCAGAACCCCCCGTCTAGGTGAAAGCCCGGGAGCGGAATCGATCTGGGGCACTCCAGCACCAACATATCCAACCTTGCCAGCCTCTCCAGAGATCAACCAGAACCCCCCGTCTAGGTGAAAGCCCGGGAGCGGAATCGATCTGGGGCACTCCAGCACCAACATATCCAACCTTGCCAGCCTCTCCAGAGATCAACCAGAACCCCCCGTCTAGGTGAAAGCCCGGGAGCGGAATCGATCTGGGGCACTCCAGCACCAACATATCCGACCTTGCCAGCCTCTCCAGAGATCAACCAGAACCCCCCGTCTAGGTGAAAGCCCGGGAGCGGAATCGATCTGGGGCAATCCAGCACCAACATATCCAACCTTGCCAGCCTCTCCAGAGATCAACCAGAACCCCCCGTCTAGGTGAAAGCCCGGGAGCGGAATCGATCTGGGGCAATCCAGCACCAACATATCCAACCTTGCCAGCCTCTCCAGAGATCAACCAGAACCCCCCGTCTAGGTGAAAGCCCGGGAGCGGAATCGATCTGGGGCACTCCAGCACCAACATATCCAACCTTGCCAGCGCAGCAGTCAAAAGCACAACCAACAAAAGTAAGATATTAATTGAATGACATAATAAAGTTTTCAAGGGTAGAATCGCTTCAAGTCATCCCCACTCCGAGCCCGGTCAAGGGATATCCCTTCCACATCCTGGAGGTGATACCCCCCCATCTTGAGCACCTTGCTTACAATATATGGGCCTTCCCAGTTGGGGTTAAGCTTACCCACTGTGGCCCCTCTGCCGGCCGCATCAACCTTCTTCAGGACTAAGTCCCCTTTCTGAAAGTGTCTGATCCGGATATGTTTGTCGAAATATCGAGCCATCCGCCGCTTGACCTCTTCCTGCCTGATGGTGGCCAAGTCCCGGAGTTCTTCCACCAGGTCCAAGGACAGCCTCTGTTCTGCATTGTTACCTTCTAGCCACTCTTCATCCCCCTCGCTCGCAGCGGTCACCCGGGGGGTCTTTACCTCGAACTCTATGGGGAGTACGGCCTCGGACCCGTGAGAGAGCTTGAATGGAGTCTCCCCGGTGGCGGTATTTGGAGTGGTCCTCATTGCCCAGAGAACGGAGGGTAGCTGCTCCACCCAATTTCCTCGAAGGTTCTCCACTTTCTTTTTTAGGAGGTTGACGATGATTTTGTTTGCCGCCTCCACCTGCCCATTGCTCCTTGGGTGGTGGACCGAAGCGAACCTGAGGTCAATGCCGAGCTGGGTGCAAAAGCTAACAAATTCTTCACTCGCAAACTGTGGCCCATTGTCCGTCACTATAGCTAGAGGGAGTCCGTGCCTGCAAATTATTTCCCCCCACACAAAATTCCTTACAACTTGAGAGGTTACCTTGGCTAGTGCTTTCACCTCTACCCATTTGGAGAAGTAGTCGATCATGACCAACAGGAACTTCCTCTGGCCGCTGGCTTGGGGGAAGGGACCAACCAGGTCCAATCCCCATATGGCGAAGGGCCAGGGAGCCGTGATGGTCCGGAGTCTTTGGGATGGGAGGAGCTGGAGCGGAGCATAGAGCTGGCATTTTGGACACTTCTTTGCGAATTCAACCGCGTCTTTGCTGAGAGTGGGCCAGAAATAGCCTTGCCGCAGCACTCTCCCTTCCAGGGTCCGACTCCCGGAGTGACTGCCGCATTCCCCGGAGTGGATTTCTTCCAGCACTCTTGGGACCTCCTCCTCGGAGACACAACGGGCCAGGAGTCCCGAGAGGGTTTTTCTATACAGCCCCCTGCATGCAAAGAGTAATAGGCGGACTTATACCTGAAGCGTCTCTTGTCCACTTCTTCTTCAGGGAACTGCCCGGAGGATAGGAAGGTGATGAACGGATCCATCCATGAGGCTTGTTGATCCACTTCCATCAACTCCCCTTCCTCGATGGAGGGTCGGAAGAGTTCCGAAGTCGTGCCCCCCGCTCGGGGACCGAACTTGGCTAGCAGATCCGCTTGGGTGCTCTCCTCCCTCGGCACATGCTTAATTGAGAAGGTGCGGAACCGCCCGACGATCCCCTTAACCTTTTCCATGTATAGCAAGAGGGTTGGGTCCTTTGCCTCGAACTCTCCTTTGATCTGGCATGCTACCACCATGGAGTCCGTGGAGACCTCCACGTCATGCACACCCAGTTCTTGGGCCAATCGAAGGCCTGCTATCACTGCCTCGTACTCGGCCTGATTGTTGGTAATTGGGAAATGGATGTTCAAGGCTTGTTCAATCCGAGTCCCCTGAGGACTTACTAGGATTATTCCCCCTCCATAGGAGTATCTTCCCGACGCTCCATCCACCAACATCCTCCATGCTTCCGGAGGAGGTGGCTCTTGCTTCCCCACTTCAGCTGCATAGTCGGCCATGAAGTCTGCCACCGCTTGAGCCCTGATGGACGTCCTGGGCACGAATGTGATATTGAATTCGCTCAGCTCCACGGACCACTTCGCCAACCTTCCTGAGTGCTCCACCCCTTCCATGATTTTGCGGAGTGGGTGGTCCGTCACTACTTTAATTGAATGGGCTTGAAAATAAGGCCGGAGCCTCCGTGCTGACATCACCAATGCAAAGGCCAACTTTTCCAAAATCGGGTATCGGAGCTCCGCCTTCTTCAGCACTCGGCTGACGTAGTAGATTGGGAACTGTTTCCTCCCCTCCTCTCGGATCAGCACGGAACTCACTGCTTCGTATCCTACCCCTAGGTATAGAGATAGGTCTTCCCCTGGCCTCGGTCCCTGGAGTAGAGGGGTTTGGGTGAGCTGTTCTTTCAGAGCTTGAAAGGCCTTCTCGCATTCCATGGTCCATTCAAACTTCTTGTTACCCCGCAGTACCTTGAAGAAAGGTGCACACTTCTCTCCAGCCTTGGAGAGGAACCTGCTGAGCCCCGCCAACTTCCCTGTAAGGCTCTGAACCTCCTTCAGATTTCTCGGTGATCCCAATTCCATTACTGCCTTAACTTTGTCTGGGTTAGGTTCCACTCCGGCGGAAGTGAGCAAGTGGCCCAGGAACTTCCCTCGACTCGCCCCGAAGACACACTTCAAGGGGTTGAGTTTCATCTTGTATCGTCGCAGGGTCCCGAACGTCTCCTCAAGGTCTCGGAGGTGAGACCCGAGGTCCCGGCTCTTCACCATGAGGTCGTCGACATAGACTTCTAAATTTCTTCCTTTCTGCTCGCGGAAGACCCTATCCATCATCCTTTGGTACGTAGCCCCTGCATTCTTGAGCCCGAAGGGCATCATCTTGTAGCAATAACATCCATCCCCCGTGATGAAGGAAACATCCTTGATATCCGGGGGATGCATGCGGATTTGATGGTAACCTGAAAAAGCATCTAAGAAAGACATTACAGAAAAACCAACGGCTGAGTCAACCAGCGCGTCGATTCTGGGCAGGGGGTAGCAATCTTTCGGGCATGATTTATTAAGAAGCGAAAAGTCGATACACATACGCCACTTACCTCCTCCCTTCTTCACCATAACGACGTTGGAGACCCAGCCTGGATACTGGATCTCCGATACAAACCCGGCTTGCAGGAGCTTGCCCACTTCCTCTCAGATGTGTCCTTCTAGCTCATCCGCGACGGCCCTCCTCTTTTGCCGGACGGGGCGGGCACCGGGGTTGAGGTTGAGGCTGTGGCAAGCCACATCCGTGTCGATCCCGGGCATTTCCGCGGCGCTCCAAGCGAAGACGTCCACGTTCTCCTGCACGCAAGCCAGGATCTCTGCTTGGTCTTTTGGGCTGAGCTCTCCGCTGACCCGGACTTTTTCCACCACCCCCAGCCGGGTGGTGACCTTGAGCTCCACGACCTCGTCTACAGCCTCCAACCGCGACTGTTCTCCCCAAGCCCTCTCCTCTTCGACACAAGCGGGAGCTTGGGTCTCTTCCTCGACCTCCTTCCCTACCACCATCAGATCTTCCGCCCTTCCCTCCTGGGCCTCCTCTTCTTCCTCCCTTCTTCCCGCTCGGGGTACCTCAGCCACCCCTTCCTGGGCATGAACTTCATCTCCCTTTTTCTCTTTGGTTACCTCCAAACCTCCGGCTTCGGCCATCTCCCCCATCACCTTATCCCACTCTTCAGCTTCTCCCATCCAGGAGATGGTGTTGACAGCCGTCACGTAGCACTGTCTTGCCACCTTGGGATCCCCCCTGATCCGCACCTGGACCCCCCCGTCGTTGAACTTGAGGCACTGATGAAAAGTGGAAGGGACACAGCGGAACGCGCTGATGAGGGGCCGTCCGAATATGGCGCTGTAACTGCTTGGGGCGTCCACTATGACAAAACGACAGTTCCGGGAATGCCCACCCAGGGTCACATGGAGCCCTACCCCTCCTTCTACTTCCTTTCTTTCCCCCGAAAATCCGAACAGGGGGCCATCCGAGGCCAATACCCTCCTGGGTTCCACCTCCATCTTGTCGAACGCCTTCTTGAAGACAACATTGACCGAACTCCCGTTGTCCACTAGGATTCGGGAGACGGTGAAGTTCTCGATCGCTGTCTGGATGACCAGCGCGTCGCAGAACGGGTCCTCGTAGCTCGGCATGTCCTTCTGAGTGAAAACAATTTTTTCGGCCGGGGGTGGAGCGGTGGATGTTGACGCTACGCTCCGGCGGTAGATGGTATGGAGACTAGCCTTGCGGGTTGCCTCCACCCCCACCCCCCCATGGATCACTCCGATCCCTCCTCTATTCCCCTGATCCACTCTATCCTCGCACCTCTCCTCTTCCTCCTCTCGAGGTTCGACCTCCACAATTCTCACAGGCTGCAGCTGCTGTGGCTGGGGCGCTCTGCCCCTCTTCACCTCTAGGAACTCCGGACAGGTGTCCGTTGAGTGGCCTTCCACATCATGGAAAATGCAAAAAGGCACTGCCACTTCTCTTGCCTCGGCCTCTGCCACCCTATTTCTCCTTCTCCTAGCGGCCGCCGTTTCCGCTTCTCCTCCCCTTCCTCTTCCTCTCCCCCGGCCAATTGCCATGGCCTGTTGAGGTGGGGGAGGTAGCTGCATCGGGCCTTGCCTCCACCCCAACTGGGGGGGTCTCCACTGACCTTCGAAACGGTTACCCCTTCCTGGGCCGTAACCCCTTCCCTGCCCCTGCATTCCTCCACCATGCGGCCTCCATCCCCCCTCCGGGGCCCGGGGCTCTTCCCTTCTTCTGACCTCTTGCTGCCTCATCTCCGGCTCACTGAGCTTTGCAAGCCTCTTGGTGAGCTCGGGGTTAGCTTCTTCGCTCGCTACTTCCTCCGCCACCCTCTCCATCAACTCCTCATAGGAGACGGGGGCCTTCCTCTTCAACGCCATCTTGAAGAAACTTTCCTTCAACCCGACCGTGAAGGCGAGTTGAAGTGCAAACCCAGGCACCTCCTGAGTGAGCTGCACTTCCTCTTGGAACCGATCCGCATACTGAGCCAACGTCTCCCTGGACTCCTGCTTCACCGCGAAGAGGGAGTCAGCGTCCTTCTTCCTCCTCTTCGAAGTCGAAAACCTCAACAAAAAACTTCGGCGCAGGTCCTCGAACGCGTAGATAGAGCCTGCCGGAAGTGAATGAAACCAGTCCCTGGCCTTCTCCTTGAGAGTGATGGCGAAGAGCCGACATTTGAAGGCGTCGGACATCGGCCTGATGGAGACCGAGTCCTCGAAAGACTGCAAGTGCTGGACTGGGTCATCTCTGCCATTGTAGTACACCCTATCCCATTCTCCGAATCCTGCAGGAACGGGTGCAGACAACACCAACTCGCAGAAAGGACTTCCCCCTCCTGCCGTCTTCTCTCGCTCGGCTCGCGGACCTAGCTCGCTCGCCAAGCTCGGGATCACGCTCGCGAGGGCGACGCTCGCCTGAACCACCCCGACTGTCGCCGCATCCTCCTGGCGCGCGCTCGCCTGCGCCGCGCTTGCTGGGGCAGAGCTTGTCGGCACCGAGCTCGCCGGCATGGAGCTCGCCAGCACCGGGCTCGCCGGACTGGCGAACAACACTCGCCCCTCCCTGTCATGTCCTGGTCCAACGGCTATTTCCTTTCCAGCTCTTCCCCCCGGGGCATTCTCGCCGGCCATCGGTGGGGAAGAGGTGATCTGAGGGGCAGGGGTCGCGAACTCGCTCCGCGGAGCCGACACCGCGAACCCCATGGTATCAAGCATCTCCTTTCTGAAGTCCGCGAGCATCCTGGCCATCGCCGCCTGTGGTGCCTCGCTGAACTCCTCGCCTAGCTCCTCGCCTCCAGCCATAACTCTTCTCTGGGATTTTCTTGAACCAGCCGCGCTCCACGCTCACCGCACCAAAATGTTGAAACCGATTTCTCGGCCTCCTATGGAGCTCGGGGCCCTCACCAAGATGAGGGGCAGCTAGCCCTTACCGGTCCCTCGGAAGAGGTAAGGCCGACGACTTGAGCAACGAACCAAGACCCTAGTCTCAGCGAGGAGGTCCCTCCACTAACCCGGAAGATCGTTGAGCGCTTCCCCTCCCAAGCCAAAAGCTAAGACTCGGGCACCTTGGAGAGCTAGAGAGCTCAAACCAAAGCGACCTAGGAAGAGAAGAGCTCAAAGATCATGAACCGGTCTCCTCCAAGGTGCCCTTTGAGGTCTATTTATAGATTTTTGTTTTGTGGTCTGTCAATAGCCAAATCCCGCTGTCCATTCTTGCTATCCGCACACCGGATTGGTCTGCTAATAGACAAATCCCGCTGTTCGGAGAGGCTAACCGCAGACCACCAGGGGCCTCTTGGTAAAAATCTCTCCCTGGACTTTTACTGGGCGAGCCGGCCTGCTTCGAGACCTTCCTTGCGAGTGGAGCTCGCGAGCCTCTGGGTTGGCGAGCTCCTGAATCATTTATTATCGCATTACATGGCTCGCTTACCCACTCTACCTTGGCGAATACCTGAAGGCTATCCGCACCCCGAGGTGGCCTTCCTCGCGAGTGGAGCTCGCGAGCTTGTGCTACCTCGGCGAATCCCAAAATGGCTATTCGCACCCCAAAATGGCTAACTGTACCCCAAGATGACCTTCCTCGCGAGTGGGGCTCGCGAGCTTGCTCCACCTCGGCGGATCCCAAAATGGCTATTCGCACCCCAAAATGGCTAACTGTACCCCAAGATGACCTTCCTCGCGAGTGGGGCTCGCGAGCTTGTGCTACCTCGGCAAATCCCAAAATGGCTGTCCGCACCCCGAGATGGCCTTCCTCGCGAGTGGGGCTCGCGAGCTTGTGCTACCTCGGCGAATCCCAAAATGGCTGTCCGCACCCCGAGATGGCCTTCCTCGCGAGTGGAGCTCGCGAGCTTGCTCCACCTCGGCGGATCCCAAAATGGCTATTCGCACCCCAAAATGGCTAACTGTACCCCAAGATGACCTTCCTCGCGAGTGGAGCTCGCGAGCTTGCGCTTCCTCGCGAGTGGAGCTCGCGAGCTTGTGCTACCTCTAGGCTCGCCCCCTCGAGCTCGCGGCGTTAATCTCTTCTTGGCGAACATCGGGGTTGTACACTCATCTCTATTGCTGCTCCTGTCCCTTTGTCCCTATGGGCACTCAGGGGCTATGTGCCCTGGCTTATTGCAGGAGAAGCAAATCACCTCTTTCTTTGGAGTCTTATCATATCTAGGCTTTGAGATCCTCTCTCTTCTCCTTGAGTCTTCTGTCTTGACCCACTTTCTGAAACTGCTAGCTAGGAGACTAAACATTTCATATTCAGGAGTGGAGGGCTCTCCTTCAGCAACTTTCAAAGCAAGACTCCTTTGGATAGGAGTTGGAGTTGTCTCTTTTGCCTCTGTTTCAACTCTGCTTTTTAGTAGCATCTCAAATGATTTAAGCTTTCCTACCAAAGCATCAGTAGAGATTTCTCACATCTGGACTCTCTGATAGCCCAGATCCTTGAGTCCCATGAGCTTGGGAAGCACATGAGGATCTTATCATTGATCTCTGTCAAGGATATTTCCTTTTCCAGACTCCTTATCTCATTAATAATGATGTTGAATCTGTCATACATTTCAGCAACACTTTCATCAGCTTTCTTTTGAAAGTTCTCATATTGGGATATGAGAAGGGACTTCATGTCCTTTCTTTCATCAGAACTCCCTTCAACCATTCTGGTAAGAGATTCCCAGATCTCTTTTGCTGATTGGCAATCAGCTACTTTCTGGAAAATGTCATCTGACATTGTGGAAACCAAAATGTTCATAGCCTTGGCATCACATGCCTTCTGCTTCTTCTTAGCCTCTGTCCATTCACTCCTTGGGACAACTTCCAGTGTTGTAGATCCACTGGCACCCTGTCTGACTGGAGCTGGGGGACCTGAAAGAATGACATTAAAAATATCTTCATCAATAGAGTTCATATACAGCTTTATTATGGCCTTCCAGAGTCTGAACTTATTTATGTTACACACTGGTGGTCTTATTGATGCATAATCCTTAGAACTCATTTTCTTTAAAAAATAGTTTTAACTGATTTATAATAAAGAAATGAGAGGAGGAGATCTTTTGATCAAGGTATTAACCTTTTAATGATCAACCTCTCTCTGATACCAATTGAAAGTGCACTGTGTGCTTTTGAGTATTCTCTAGAGGGGGGAGAATAGAGTTTAAAATATTTTCTACCCTAATTATGCACACACAATAAAAACTATGCACCTAGCAAAACCAAAGACAGGATAAAGTATAAACAAATTGCTGAAAATAAAACACAGAAAAACTTGTAACACCTCCCCTGTAATGACCATATAATATGGGTCCGGCCGGGACCCCACAGCATATAACCGCCACAGCTTCAGTATTAAAAGATGATATTAACTACCCAATCTCATAACTCAGACAACACAGCGGAAACAAACTAAGCCACAGAGATTGTCCATACTACAAAAGAGTCCAACTGGCCTTAAGGCCTTACAAAACAATGTCCAAAACATCAAACATTCCATAATAAAAGACATCCCAACAAAAGGGGAAAGATAGTTTTTCCCTAAACTACCTCGGCATGCAAGCCGGATATAACAAAGTACGAAGAAAGTAATGCAGGAAATCAACTAAGCACTTCGTGAGGCTTTAGGCCTTTTTGGCCGGCGCGCTGGGTCCAGCCTGCGATTCTTGCCCTGCAACCAAATCACAAAGAGCGGTAAACGAGGGTCAGCTATGGCTGACCACAAGCGGTGTAACAACATCCCTCCTCCCGGCCGTCCTAGCGGACCCCGGGGAACTACTTCACCCTGCAAGTCAGCACTTCGTATGCAAATGTACATAAAGGAAAGCAACATAAATAATGGCATGAGTGTCACAAGCATCATCCACGTTTCTATGTTGAGCAGGTAATAAAAGGGGCCTAACAATGCAAAATGAGTGCAAGCCCGGGTTTCACCCAAGGCGCCCTAAAGCGTATGAATCTAACACATCATCAAACATCACCAACACAAGGGTACTCATTACTTCCCCACAAGGGCATCAAAACCCAAGGCCAAGCGCTCTCGCTGAGACCCACCTCGCCTGGCCCACCATGCCATCGGGCTTGTCTGACAGCTCACACGCTCGGGCCGCCAACAACGCACCAAGACCGATTCTAAGAATTCTGGCCAACGAAAACGTCCCAAGGCCCTGGGCTTACTTTCGGGACAACGTCCACCGATTGCCTCGCCTGGCGACCGTCAACGGACTCAACCGTAGCACAGACATTCTCGTCAGTCAACAATCGAAGGGACTAATCTTGCCGGGACACTCTCCACACGTGAATCTCAGTCTTCACGGGATAGCCAGCCGACCACAAAGACCAATCGCGCCTTCGCACAACACTAGGCATCACAAGCCCCATAATCCGCACATTATTTCTCCGCCCTAAACCCAACATTCGTTACCACACGAAGCTACAAGGGCATCACAACGACGAGTTCGCCGTAATCGGATTTCTATCAAAACCCCTAAAATGTGCGTAAATCAACATCACCGGATCGGACCAACGACCACAAATCCGGCTTCACCCACAATGCCTAATCCGCTAACGGAGCGGATCTCTAGTGCAAAACATGACGGGGACGGACACAATCAACCCGGTGGTTTCTCTTGAACCAAGGCGACCCGGATCCCTCTCACTCGACGGATCCGGTGCCAAAATGCAGAAAAAGAAGGGATGCCAAACACGCATCCTATAGACCGGGAGGAGAAATGTCGTTACCTTTTGAGATCTCCTCCTAGCCATGAGAAGCTTGCAACCACACGGTGGAGAAGAAGCGCCTTGATGCCCTCTACGCACTGCCGGTCTCGGATCGGCGAACGGAGCTCTGAAGCTCCGGCAATGGCGGATTCCCCTTCTTCTTCCTCCTTGCCTCCTCCTTTCTCCAACCTAAGAGAGAGAAAGCCTTGGAAAAAAATGAGGGTTTAACTCCTCTACCAAGCCTTAAAACCCCCCAGCCATCCATCACAGCCGTTGGATCAAATTCCAATAGATTTGGACGGACCGATCTCCTTCTCCGCTCAAAATCGCGGAGCAGAATAAACAGGGCGCACGATCACATGCGCACGGTCACTGGTCGTGCGCGAAGAGGACACTAGTCGTGCGCGCTGTTCAAGACAGAAATCTGAATCCTTGCGAATTAACGCACGATCACATGCACACGGTCACTGGTCGTGCGCGAAGAGGCCACTGGTCGTGCGCACTGTTCGAGACAGAACTCCGAATCCTTGCGACTAACGCACGATCATTGGCGCACGATCACTGGTCCTGCGCGAAGAGGAGAAATGGTCGTGCGCAGAGAACTGCTATGGAATTCCTAGCCTATCCCGGGCGCAGCACTACCACTCCGCCTACCTCGCTGAACTACGATTTTTGGGGTGTTACAACTCCACCCCCCTTAAAAGAATTTCGTCCTCGAAATTTCAGAATTTAAACAGGAAATTCATAACGCATACCTGGAGCGAAAAGTTCCGGGAAATCCTCCCGCATCGCTTGCTCACGCTCCCAAGAGAATTCGTCTCGCCCGCAGTTGTCCCATCGCACCTTTACAAGTTTGACTTGCTTGTTACGCAACTGCCGGACTTCTGAATCCTCCACGCACACCGGGCGAACCCTCGCCCCCAAGTTCTCCATCACCGGCACCGCCGCCGCTTCGACCACGACACTCGGCTCTACCAAAGCTTTCCTCAGCACGGAGACATGGAAAACGTCATGTAATCCACTCAGCTCTGCGGACAACGCCAAACGATAGGCTGCTTCGCCTATACGCTCTGTAACCTCGAACGGACCCAAATATCTCGGACTCAACTTCTTGAGTCGCCGCACCCGCGAAACACCCTTGAACGGCTTGATCTTCAAGTAGACCATGTCGCCCACTGCAAACTCCACATTTCTGTGGCGCGCATTAAAATACTTCGCTTGTCGACCCTGAGCAACCTTCATGCGCTCCTGAATCGTCCGCACAATCTCGTAAGCATCTTCCACCACTTGCTTTCCCAAAATCTTAGTGTCTCCCACCTCTGCCCAAGACATCGGCGTTCGACACTTCCTTCCATACAAAGCTTCGTATGGCGCCATCTTGATACTCGCCTGGAAGCTATTATTATAGGCGAACTCCACCATGAAAAGGTGGTCCTCCCAACCTTTGCCAAAGTCGAGAGCACACATCCTCAACATGTCTTCCAACGTACGGTTCGTTCGCTCCGTCTGACCATCAGTCTGCGGATGGAACGCGGTACTAAACTTGAGCTTCGTGCCTAGACTTTTCTGCACTAATCTCCAGTCCTTCGATGTGAATCGCCCATCGCGATCACTAACGATGCTCTTCGGAATCCCGTGCAACCGCACAATGTTTCGAACATAAAGCTCCACGAGCTTCTCCACGCCATCGCTCTTCTGATTCGGAATGAAGTGGGCCACCTTCGTCAAGCGATCCACTATCACCCAAATCGCATCGTTACCCTGCTGCGATCGAGGCAAACCATGCACAAAATCCATAGAGATGTCATCAAATTTCCATTCGGGGATGGGAAGAGGCTTCAAGAACCCGCCGGGCCTTTGGCACTCAGCCTTCACCAAGGCACAAGTCTGAAATCGTCTCACGTACTCGGCTACATCCCGCTTCATCCCAGGCCACCAAAAAGATTTCTTCAAATCCGCGTACATCTTTGTACTTCCTGGATGAACGGAGTACTTCGTAAAGTGAGCTTCAAACATCAACTCCTCGCGAAGCTTGCCGAAGCGCGGAACACAGATCCTTCCGTCTCTCCTCAGAATTCCACCAACCATCTCCAAAGCAGTGCCTTCGCTTTGCTGAGCCTCCAACACCAACTGTTGGCACTCCTCGTCCGCACTGGTCGCCTCTCGGATTCGATCCGTTATATCACACTGCATTTCAATCCAGTTCAAACGAGCTATGCTAGACTCACCTCTAGCCACACAAGAAATGTCAAGAGACTCCAAGTCTCGAATCAAACGCTCGCTATGCGACTCCATCCAATTACCTTGCCCGGAGTACTTCCTACTCAAAGCATCCGCCACCACGTTGGCTTTACCCGGCGTATACTGAATCTCCACGTCGTAGTCCCCAAGGAACTCGACCCACCTACGCTGCCGCATATTCAGATCCTTCTGGTCTAGGAGATACCTCAGGCTTTTGTGATCCGTGAAGATCTCCACCTTCACACCATAAACATAGTGTCTCCACAGTTTTAGCGCAAAGATTACCGCCGCCAACTCCAGATCATGGACGGGATAATTCCTCTCATGAGTCTTTAACTGCCTTGACCCATACGCTATCACCTTGCCGTGCTGCACCAGCACGCAACCCAACCCGCAACCTGACGCGTCGCTAAAGATCTGAAATCCTTCCGTCCCACTAGGAAGACTAAGGATTGGGGCAGACATCAATCTTTCCTTCAAATTCTCGAATGCCCGGGCACACTCCGGTGTCCAAACAAACCTATGGTCCTTGCGAGTGAGTGTGGTGAGGGGCAACGCCATCCGCGAAAAGTTCTCCACGAATCTTCTGTAATAACCGGCTAGTCCAAGGAAGCTCCGGACTTCCGCCACGGTTCTCAATACAGGCCAACCTTTAATGGCTTCAATCTTCGCTGGATCTACCGCCACCCCATCTCCACTAATTACGTGACCTAAGAAAGCCACCTTCTCGATCCAAAACTCGCATTTTGAGAACTTAGCATAAAGTTGATTCCCCCTTAGAGTCTGTAATACTTGCCTCAAGTGAGACTCAAGCTCTGCCTCCGATTTTGAACACACCAAAATATCATCAATAAACACCACCACGAACGAATCTAAGAACGGGCGAAAAACCCTGTTCATCAAATCCATGAACACAGATGGCGCGTTCGTCAGTCCGAACGACATCACCGAAAACTCGTAGTGTCCATAACGAGTCCCAAACGCTGTCTTGGCAACGTCCTCTTCTCGAATCTTCAACTGGTAGTACCCCGATTTCAAATCCAACTTGGAGTACACCACCGACCCCACTAACTGGTCGAACAAATCATCGATTCGGGGAATCGGATATTTATTCTTGACGGTCAACTTATTTAGCTCACGGTAATCAATGCACAACCGCATACTTCCGTCCTTTTTCTTCACAAACAAAACCGGTGCGCTCCACGGCGAAGAGTTGGGCCTAATGTACCCTTGCTCTAACAACTCTTGCAACTGAACCTTTAGCTCGGCCAGTTCCTTCGGTGCCATCCTAAACGGAGGACGTGACACCGGCCTCGCACCCAGTACCAACTCTATCGAGAAATCGCTTTCACGCTGAGGAGGTGCTCCCGGAAGCTCCTCGGGGAATACATCCTCAAATTCTTCCACCACCGGAACTTCTCTAATAGCCAACTTTGTGGAGTGAGCCTCCAACAAAGCTAAAAACGCCTCGCCTCCTTGATTCACCGCACGCCTCATTTGCATAGCGGAAATCAGGGAGCAAGCCACTCCGCTTAGACCTTCAAACTTGACCTCTGCTCTACCTTCAGCGCTCAGGGTTACCACCTTCAACTGACAGTCGATACTAGCTCGCTGCTCTGCAAGCCAGTCCATCCCCAAGATAACGTCGAATTCGGCTAGTGGCAGAATCGCTGCTACCAACACGAAATCATAATCGCCAATTTGCATCACAATGCGTCCCTTCCTCATGGTAGTCATGAAAGACCCATTCGGCATACGCACACTCAGCTCCACTCCTGCCACTACGGGCTCAGCACCAATCTTCCGGATAAAACTTTCCGCAAGAAAAGAGTGTGACGCCCCCGTGTCGAACAACACTCGAGAGGGGTAGCCCGAAACTAGCACGAAACCTAACCACGTGCAAAACAAACATGAAAGGCCGCAAACTACATTATAGTAACAAACGAAACTTAAACCTTTCATACCTGTCACCACATCGGGTTGACGTATCGCTTCCTGTTGCCCAAGATTATAGGCCCTAGGCTGCACTGGAGGGAACCGCGAAGCACTCGACTCTGATAGCTAAAATTTAGGATATAAATAATTTTCTCCAAATTCTGCGAACTATAGGCAAGAGCACCTATCGTTCATAGCATAGGATATTCAAAACAAATAAATATCAAGTGTCGTATTCCACGGGTCTGTTGATTACTTCTACTCACGCAAATTATTATTATTTTATCGGCAGTAAAATAGAGTTTTGAAAATAATTAAAAGAAAAGAAACATTTGATCGGGAATCATTCTTAACTGAAATGTTTTGTAAATCTAGAATTCAAAAGAAATCGATTTAGACAAACTTGACCGTGGAGGTTCCCAAAATATGATAGAACCTCTCTCGAGAGAACTACCACCTAACCTTAGGTTGATCGATTAAGACCCCTCGGCCAGTCGAACCCCCTAAGCTTGCTTTATGCTGTGAGCCCCACTATTGGATTTGACTCCAATCCGGAAGATTTGCGTCACCCTCTCTCGAGGAATGCATACAACTCTTTTTACCGATGAGCGATCTACCCGTATTTACGGATCTCTCGATAAACTAAAATACGGATCAAACTTGATTATCATACCCTAGAAATATGAAACCAAAAATTGCAAATCAACGGTAAATCTTAGTTTTCCAAAACTAAACTATGAATAAGAGATTTTGAAAAGATAAAAGCTTAAGAATTAATCTGACCAAATGCTATGAAAATTAACTAAACATAATTGAGAAGAAAGATATTTTTATTTCTAAGTAAAGAAAAGTACAATTGCATGTAAAGTAAATCTAAGCTAGGAATTAAAAAAAGACAAGACATAAAATAAAGTTACACTAAGAAAAATGCAGAAAAACTATACTAGAAACGATCCAAACTAAGCATGGACTGGATTGAGTCATGGCCGTGACTTGAAGTCACGCCCTTGGTCATGGCCGTGACCAAGGGCGTGTACTGAAGATTTTTGCAGACTTGTTCCATTCTTTCCCCTGAACATGGCTGTGAGCTTGAATTTGCTATTAGCAGGCCCAAATTACCTGAAAACACAAAATAAAGCGAATTAGATATATATTAAGCAAAAATTATATAAAAACTAATTAATTAATACTAAAATACTATATATAAATAACTATAAATAATGCACTATCAAATACCCCCAGACTAAATATTTTGCTTGTCCCCAAGCAAACACATACGAGCTAGCAAAAATAAAATAAACTAATCAATCAATTTGGCTATGCCGTACACGAGTACGATGCGAAATTAAAGGTAGGAAAACTATGAAAAGCAAACTGAAAATTATTACTTAATCTTAGCAAATAATTTTATAAATTCCACTAGCATAAAATAAATCATCCCATATTTAAGCAAAAGTAAAAACTGAGTAATATGACGAATGAAAAGTGCATTGAATTGCTACTAAAATCTTAGAGACATTTTATAATCATATCAATTCAAGTCAAAAATCCATACTCTTACCTAAAAAAAAATTTTACCCAATTTACTTTCTCGCTACCGTACTAAAAATAAACCTAAGAAGCATGAATCAAAAGGACTTTCATTAGGCGTAACGTTTTGGCTTGGGTTTAAAGGTGCGGAAATCAAAAGATAAACATGAAGGGTTCATGCACACTCAAACATAAGGGAGAGCTTTGCATGAAATGATGCTGCTAAAAATAATTTTTGATACCCCAAATTATTTTTGATATATAAAATTGGGATCAAAAATAGTTTTTTTCATAATCTTTTTCACATAATTTTTCAAATATTTTTTCATCAATTTTTTTTGTTTGCTTTTTGCTATTTATTTCCTTCTTTTGTAGCCATCGTGGGATAATTGTAACTTCCACCATCTTCACAAAATATAGTACACACTAGCAACATATAAAGCTCAAAATAAATTTGTGTGCAACATAGGTAGGCTATTTGGCTTTGGTGAAAAATAAGTGGAGCTACCAAAAGGAAGGGAAAAGGCACAAGGTGGCTAACAATGATTAAACTTTTAAGGTTTGGAATACAAAGGCTCAATCTATTCAATAAAATGCCTTGATCATATTCATGCTTCTAAATCTATTTTAGCAAAGTATTGAAAAATTCAAGAGAAGCAAATTCTAGATAGAAAATAAAGAGAATTGACTTTTCATGAAAATGAAAATAACAAGCGTCTAGATCGGTTCGCATCTACTACACTCAACACTAATCAACATTACAAAGATTTTTAGAAAACAAAATGAGGGATGTTAGATTTTATAAAAGTGAAAAATATAAAAAAAATAGCTATGAAAAAGTGCAAATATTCAAGAAAGTTTTTCAAAAATAACATGCTACCTTAATTAGAAACACTGCATGAGTCAACATATTACTCGTGAAACATAGGCAAAATGAAAATTAGAGAAATTTATTCTAACTAAGCAAGTATATAAATGATTAAAAACAAGAAAAGACATAGTCATGGGGTACTAAAGACAAAAATTAACTCAAATTCTTACATGTTTTTTTCATAAGTGTTATAATAAAATCTAATTTTTCTTGGGCTTTTTTTTGGAAAAAAAAAATGCAACATAAAAAAAAACTGATAAGAAATATGTTTTTTTTTAAATTGCTTTTTTAAAAAAAATATGAAAGCCAATATTCCCCCAGACTAGAGGGAAACATTGTCCTCAATGTTAAAAAAAAAAAAAAAAAAAAAACTAAGTAAGAGAGAAAACAATAAAAAGAAAAATGCATAAAAAAAAGGAAAAGATAAACAAGGGGTGTCTCCCAAGAGCGCTTTTCTTTTTCCCGTCTTTAAGCTAGACATTTATTGTTAGGAAAATGGAAAATAAAATTTAAAATGCACAGGCAACTCCCTTAATTCACGCTTAGGTGAATGTGCCGAAATAGGTCGCCCAGCTACTCCTCCGCTATACTCTTGATTCTTCCGTTGTCCGTTAGCGTGAAATTGTGAATCCAAATTACCTATGCAAACCTTAGGTAATTTGGAATGTTGGAGATGAGCGGCAAATGGATCGGTGAAGACATTTGGTTGCAACGACTCATCCTCTACATGAAAATCGTTAGAATCAAAAGAATCAAAATTTAGCGAGTCAGTAAATTTTTCACAAGGAGTTTCTTGTGAAAATACATGATTAAGCTCCGGTTGTTCATTTTCAAAAATAAAATTTGTATCCAAAAATTTATTTGAAATTCCAAGTGGACTAAATTCATGGGACACAATATTTTCATGAATTTCACTTTCAAAGTGAATAATTGGCGAGAGAGAAAATTCATGAAAAATAGGAGGAGATTCGGGCGGAGGAGGAGAAGAAACATGTTCTTCATCAATTTCGTCCGGTGTCTCCATGACTCTTTTAAATTCATGGTAAAGAAGTTCTTCTTGAGCTTGGGTATAAATATTTAAATTTTGACAAATAGAATCTGGAGAATACCCAAGAGTAGAAGAAAAAGAATTTTGTGGGGTAAAAGAGGAGGAATGAAAATCTTGATTGGCTGAAGTTCCTTCATAGCACCGAAAACTATCTGGGTGATCTTGCCACCATGAATAATTAATATCGGAGCAAGAAGAAATATTATTAGAATCGGAAAAATCATTCGCATGAAAACTAGATGAATTATTTTTATCAAAGTTTGAATAATTATTTTCATAAATAAACTCAAAATTATTTCCATAAGAAAAATTTTGAGGGTAAAAATTAATATAACAATCCTCACTTCGATGCGGTGCTCCACAAAAATTACAATTAATTTGGCGCTTTCGTGCGGCTTCCAAAAGATTGACTTTATTTTGAAGCTCGGCAACTTTGGCGGCCAATTGAGATAACATTTTTGAAGAAAGAAAATTGAACAACCGTCACTTAATAGAATGAAATTTGAAAATAAATCAAAAGGAGAAATGGGGGCGGAGAAAGAGATTGATAAAAGTAATAAAATTCACGCTTTCAAAATATCTACAAAAATATTTCCCCGGCAACGGCGCCAAAAACTTGATAGCTAAAATTTAGGATATAAATAATTTTCTCCAAATTCTGCGAACTATAGGCAAGAGCACCTATCGTTCATAGCATAGGATATTCAAAACAAATAAATATCAAGTGTCGTATTCCACGGGTCTGTTGATTACTTCTACTCACGCAAATTATTATTATTTTATCGGCAGTAAAATAGAGTTTTGAAAATAATTAAAAGAAAAGAAACATTTGATCGGGAATCATTCTTAACTGAAATGTTTTGTAAATCTAGAATTCAAAAGAAATCGATTTAGACAAACTTGACCGTGGAGGTTCCCAAAATATGATAGAACCTCTCTCGAGAGAACTACCAACTAACCTTAGGTTGATCGATTAAGACCCCTCGGCCAGTCGAACCCCCTAAGCTTGCTTTATGCTGTGAGCCCCACTATTGGATTTGACTCCAATCCGGAAGATTTGCGTCACCCTCTCTCGAGGAATGCATACAACTCTTTTTACCGATGAGCGATCTACCCGTATTTACGGATCTCTCGATACACTAAAATACGGATCAAACTTGATTATCATACCCTAGAAATATGAAACCAAAAATTGCAAATCAACGGTAAATCTTAGTTTTCCAAAACTAAACTATGAATAAGAGATTTTGAAAAGATAAAAGCTTAAGAATTAATCTGACCAAATGCTATGAAAATTAACTAAACATAATTGAGAAGAAAGATATTTTTATTTCTAAGTAAAGAAAAGTACAATTGCATGTAAAGTAAATCTAAGCTAGGAATTAAAAAAAGACAAGACATAAAATAAAGTTACACTAAGAAAAATGCAGAAAAACTATACTAGAAACGATCCAAACTAAGCATGGACTGGATTGAGTCATGGCCGTGACTTGAAGTCACGCCCTTGGTCATGGCCGTGACCAAGGGCGTGTACTGAAGATTTTTGCAGACTTGTTCCATTCTTTCCCCTGAACATGGCTGTGAGCTTGAATTTGCTATTAGCAGGCCCAAATTACCTGAAAACACAAAATAAAGCGAATTAGATATATATTAAGCAAAAATTATATAAAAACTAATTAATTAATACTAAAATACTATATATAAATAACTATAAATAATGCACTATCAGACTCCGCCGCTTTCCCCTTCTCTGAAACACTGGGACCCGAACGCACTGATTGTTCTTGTCTCGGCTCTGGCCCAGCTCCGCCCTCGGTACAAAAACGACTAATGTGACCCACCTTGCCACACTGGTAACAAGTAACCGGACCTTTGGAACGGAAGTCTCCCGAAGGTGCACCACTTCTCTCCCCAGGCCTATTAGGACGGGGCTTCTTCTTCCATCGGCTGCCCTCGGACTTCCACTGGGACTGAGACTGAGAAGGCTTTCCTTCTCCCTGCCTTGCTGCAACACCCTTTCGCCGATGAGTTCGCTCCAAGTCACTCTCCAGCGTGCGAGCGGCTTCGACCAACTCATTGAATCCCGCATTCTTCAAGGCTATGAGTGGTTGCCTTAAATTTTCCCTCAACCCTTGATAAAAGAAGTTATCTCTCTCTTCATCATCTGCCATTGTCGTGCCCGCATACCGACCCAACCGAGTGAACTCTTGCAGATATTCATCCACCGTCTTCTCCCGCTGCACCAAATGCAGAAACTGCCGCTGCAGTGCTAACCTTGTTGAAGCCGGAATGTAACGCTTTAGGAAAGCGTTTCCGAACTCCTCCATGGACGGAACACGCCCAACAAAATGTCGACCGTTATGGTTCACCCACCACAACTTCGCATCGCCCTCTAACATGAAGCTCGCAAAATGAGACTGCCTCTCAGCTGGGGTCTCAGCTGCCTTCAAGAGCTCCTGGATCCTCGAAAGCCAATCATCGGCATCCGTTGGAGTGCCCACTCCCTTGAATGTCGGAGGGTGGAAACTCAAGAAATACTTCATGAATCGATCACCCATCGGAATAGCTCTCTCCGCTAGAGGCTCTGCTTGCCTTACTTCGACATCCGGTGTATCCGGCGTAACCGCCGGAGTGACAGGGGTCGCAACTTGCACCACCGGTGTAGGAACCCGTGGCATCGCTCCAGCTTGAGCCGCTACCATTGCCTCCGCTAGCATGCGACAGAAATCAGCCGGGGACATGCCCACATTCATGAGGCCTGGAGCAGTAGCACTACTCCCCGAAGGCTCCTCTTGCCTCCTCGACGTCCCCGCATCATCGCCAACATCCTACCATAAGCAAGGAAAAAGACTCATCAGTCTCTATTCGCAAGACTCAAACACAGGGATACTCATAATCCCGCACAATACTCCTATGTGGACAATCTCTTACGCGATCCAAATACACTAGACCTCGCAAGAAATACTAAACCTATCTCTGATACCAAATTGTAACACCTCCCCTGTAATGACCATATAATATGGGTCCGGCCGGGACCCCACAGCATATAACCGCCACAGCTTCAGTATTAAAAGATGATATTAACTACCCAATCTCATAACTCAGACAACACAGCGGAAACAAACTAAGCCACAGAGATTGTCCATACTACAAAAGAGTCCAACTGGCCTTAAGGCCTTACAAAACAATGTCCAAAACATCAAACATTCCATAATAAAAGACATCCCAACAAAAGGGGAAAGATAGTTTTTCCCTAAACTACCTCGGCATGCAAGCCGGATATAACAAAGTACGAAGAAAGTAATGCAGGAAATCAACTAAGCACTTCCTGAGGCTTTAGGCCTTTTTGGCCGGCGCGCTGGGTCCAGCCTGCGATTCTTGCCCTGCAACCAAATCACAAAGAGCGGTAAACGAGGGTCAGCTATGGCTGACCACAAGCGGTGTAACAACATCCCTCCTCCCGGCCGTCCTAGCGGACCCCGGGGAACTACTTCACCCTGCAAGTCAGCACTTCGTATGCAAATGTACATAAAGGAAAGCAACATAAATACTGGCATGAGTGTCACAAGCATCATCCACGTTTCTATGTTGAGCAGGTAATAAAAGGGGCCTAACAATGCAAAATGAGTGCAAGCCCAGGTTTCACCCAAGGCGCCCTAAAGCGTATGAATCTAACACGTCATCAAACATCACCAACACAAGGGTACTCATTACTTCCCCACAAGGGCATCAAAACCCAAGGCCAAGCGCTCTCGCTGAGACCCACCTCGCCTGGCCCACCATGCCATCGGGCTTGTCTGACAGCTCACACGCTCGGGCCGCCAACAACGCACCAAGACCGATTCTAAGAATTCTGGCCAACGAAAATGTCCCAAGGCCCTGGGCTTACTTTCGGGACAACGTCCACCGATTGCCTCGCCTGGCGACCGTCAACGGACTCAACCGTAGCACAGACATTCTCGTCAGTCAACAATCGAAGGGACTAATCTTGCCGGGACACTCTCCACACGTGAATCTCAGTCTTCACGGGATAGCCAGCCGACCACAAAGACCAATCGCGCCTTCGCACAACACTAGGCATCACAAGCCCCATAATCCGCACATTATTTCTCCGCCCTAAACCCAACATTCGTTACCACACGAAGCTACAAGGACATCACAACGACGAGTTCGTCGTAATCGGATTTCTATCAAAACCCCTAAAATGTGCGTAAATCAACATCACCGGATCGGACCAACGACCACAAATCCGGCTTCACCCACAATGCCTAATCCGCTAACGGAGCGGATATCTAGTGCAAAACATGTCGGGGACGGACACAATCAACCCGGTGGTTTCTCTTGAACCAAGGCGACCCGGATCCCTCTCACTCGACGGATCCGGTGCCAAAATGCAGAAAAAGAAGGGATGCCAAACACGCATCCTATAGACCGGGAGGAGAAATGTCGTTACCTTTTGAGATCTCCTCCTAGCCATGAGAAGCTTGCAACCACACGGTGGAGAAGAAGCGCCTTGATGCCCTCTACGCACTGCCGGTCTCGGATCGGCGAACGGAGCTCCGAAGCTCCGGCAATGGCGGATTCCCCTTCTTCTTCCTCCTTGCCTCCTCCTCCTTTCTCCAACCTAAGAGAGAGAAAGCCTTGGAAAAAAAATGAGGGTTTAACTCCTCTACCAAGCCCTAAAACCCCCCAGCCATCCATCGCAGCCGTTGGATCAAATTCCAATAGATTTGGACGGACCGATCTCCTTCTCCTCTCAAAATCGCGGAGCAGAATAAACAGGGTGCACGATCACATGCGCACGGTCACTGGTCGTGCGCGAAGAGGACACTGGTCGTGCGCGCTGTTCGAGACAGAACTCCAAATCCTTGCGAATTAACGCACGATCACATGCGCACGGTCACTGGTCGTGCGCGAAGAGGCCACTGGTCGTGCGCACTGTTCGAGACAGAACTCTGAATCCTTGCGACTAACGCACGATCATTGGCGCACGATCACTGGTCGTGCACGAAGAGGAGAAATGGTCGTGCGCAGAGAACTGCTATGGAATTCCTAGCCTATCCCGAGCGCAGCACTACCACTCCGCCTACCTCGCTGAACTACGATTTTTGGGGTGTTATAAAACTAAAGTATGGACAACACAGAAAATCACACACAAAGACACAAGAATTTTATAGAGGTTCCCCAAAATGTGGGTACTCCTCTCTTCTACCTCCCTAGTAGGATTGCACAATCTGTTTCTGAGTCTTTTAATAAGGAGACTTTTAGAACCATTGAGTCTTTTGATAAGGAGACTCTTAGAACCACTGAATCCTTTGGAAGAGGGATTAATAAAACTCTTTACAGTTGAAGGAGGAGTGAGATGAAAGGAGGAAGAAGAAAATAGAATTCTGTCTTTCAGAATTCTTCAGAAGCACTTCTGTAGCTTCTGTCTTTCACATGATCTGAAATGATGAACCCTTGCTTATGATTGTAATGACTGCAAGGGTTATTTGACTTGATCCTTTTCTGTAAGTGCTTCTTGTAAACAGCTATTGTAAGATGATGAAGAAGAAGCAGTTGTTATCTTTTCATTGTGCTGAGAGAAGACTTGTTTCTGTCTTAAGGTTTGAGAAGGAAGAAGATGAACACCTTATGCCACAGACAAGAATAATAATCAATACCTTAGTTTTTCTTCTCCCCTACAACATACTTATCCTGTATGATTGGGATTTCAAATCCTTTCTTCTTTTGGGTTGTCCTGATAAGGAATTCTTTTGGACACATAAATTTCCTTTCCTCTTTTGTTCCCGACCCGTCCATCAGTTTTGTATACCTTCCAAGAATGACTTTGCTGAGTCCTAGAATACTCCATTCCAGTCTTGGCAATAAACGAGTCATTGGAGAACTGCCTTTAGTCTTGTGGTCCTTCTGAAAAGGTCTTAAAAAGACATCAAAAAAACTTCTTTTTTCTGACTGTATTCGACTCTGCGTCGACTTCATCATTCTTCATGTCGACGCACCTCTGAGTTCTTATCGGAGTAGCTTTGAATTCCTTCTTAGCTCTGGCTGAACTAAGATATCGACGTTGCGTTGATTACCAATCAACGTATTCGTCGAGTTGAAGGCTTCTACTTGAACTTCATCTTCTGCGTCGAGTTGAAGTCGAAGTTGTGTCGACTTCTTGGATGGCTTCGACAAGTTCTACCTTCTACGTCGAGTTCCTTTCGACGTTGCGTCGACTTGACTTGTACTTCGATAGGCGGATTAAGTTGCTTGGACTTCTAGTTAGAGTTGCGTCGACATCAAGTCAAAGTTGCATCGACTTTCATTCAACGCAAGTCTTAACTTAACTTATTTTGTGATTGTCTTGACTTGGCCTTGACACTCTAAGGTGAGTGTGACATCCTAAGACATCTAATAACCAATTTACCCTTACTATACAATGAGGGTAATACTCCTAAGAAGTAAAATCACCTATAGATAATTTGTTATGTTAAATTAAAAGGGATTTTCCCAACAGATTTTACTCAGGATTTTTCGAACAAGCTATGGTCCACGCTCACCGGACAAAAAATGTTGAACCCACGGTTCAACCTCTAAACCCGAAAACCACGATTCGAGAGGAATTAGGACTGGTGTAACTTGCTTTTACTTCTCCCAAGTTAAACCACTGGGCCAGACACTTAAAGAAAAGAACCTCACTCACAAAAGGTGGAAAACTAAGAACAGACTTCGCGAGTTGTAGCGAGTAGGTCCCTCCATAAACCCAGAAGATCAAAAGAGAGCTTCCCCTCCCAAACCAAAGCTGAGTCGGGCACCTTGGAGGGTATTGGAGAAAATCAGACTGTCAGCTCGGTAATCCCTGGCTAATAGAGTTCTGAAGCTCTCCAAATTAGCCTAAGGAGAGAGAAAGCCTAGAAAAAGGGCCCTCTCCAAAAGTACCTGCCTCGGCTATTTATAGTTTTCAATAGCGCGAAGACTGATTCGCAACCTTTGAGGTTACCTGTGTACTTTTTCGGAGCCCACACAGACTCAAAAAACTGCGGGGATTCTGTTAACCCAAATCTTGCGGACTTGGTCAGCATTTGCACTGTCGGTCTCAGAGGTTCCCGCCGAATTCCTAGGCGTGTCCGCGGGCGGATCCCAGAGAAGTGTACCCTCAGCAAAAATCCTAGGCGGACACCCCCGGAGTGCTCGCGCACTCTTTCTTGGATATCAGCTGGGGCGGGGCGCGGGTAGGATTGTTCGCCAAATGAGCCTACGCCCTCCAGCCAACAGCATTAGCCTCCCAGAGGAGTCATGGAGGGTACTCTCCAGAACCTTCCTAGGCCCCTTTCAGCGAGCAGGTGCACGCGGTCATAGATTGTTGTGCCAGTGCGCCCACTTTCTTCTCTTCCACGACCGACGCTTCAGTTTCCTCAAACGACGGAGCATCTAATATAACATTAAATGATCCACACTGGCCAAGCATCCTACCCTCTTATATAAATAGAGGGCCAGAGGTGATTGGAAGACAGACAGAACTAGTACCAGAAGCTACCATGTTGTAGGTGCGGTCACAAGTTTCTATCACTCGGCTGCCTTTTATTTCCAGCATTCTTGTAATAGTTTGTAACAGATTCTTGTGGAATATAAACCCCGCAGCAAGAGAGTCATTCGCTGCTGCGGGCCAATCTGTTGTTCGCCGCTGCTAGCAGCATTTGCTTTTCGGTGTTTTGTTGGCCTCATCCCGCGGGTTAGTAAATGGTTGCTTTCGATTCTTAATCTCGTTCTCTTAATCCCCCAAAGTATTCGCTGAGTGTGGAGTGTTGGTGACAATTTTGGTGCCAACACACCCAGAAGTGGCGGGACCGTCCACTGTCACCGTTTTTCCACAAACGGTGAGGCTCGCAGGTAAGCTGCCCCACAGGAAGAAACATGTCAAACTATATTGACATAGGGTGTTGCTACAGGTTGTGAACACTTGTTGATTTGTGCGCTAGCTAGAAGTGCATTCTTTATATAAATGCTTTTTTCTATACTTTGACCTATTTAGCTGGCAACGTTTATTTCAGCATTAGTTTCTAGCTTCCTAACATATAGCTAGAAGTGCTTTTGTTATACAAAAGCTTATTTCCGTGCTTTGAGCTATTTATCCGACATCGTTTATTTCGGCACTTGTTTATAGCTTCCTAACATATAACTTGCATATGCTCCTGACAGCTATATACATGTATATATATGCTTATGCTGCTTAACTATTTTACCTTTGTTGCTTCGGATATTGATATCTTGCAGAGACTCACTCTCGTCCCCAAGCCTTAGGGATCTTGGGAAAGGGGTGGGAATCCACTAGTCTTTATAACTAACATGACGTTATACACCCTTTTTAGGAGATGGAGCATCGTGAAGCCTATCCAGAGCCTGAGAGAGTATCCTCCATAGAGCTTGCACGAGTAGATGCGACCACCTAGCCACCAAACTTTAGAGATATGAGATCTTCGAGCTTAGTGGGAGCGAGAGATTTTGTACTTTCTATTGTAGCCCAGCCTGGCAATATGTACAAACTTATGACTACGGCCTTATATACATATATATGTGTGTGTGTGTGTGTGTGTGTGTGTGTGTGTGTGTGTGTGTGTGTGTGTGTGTGTGTGTGTGTGTGTTTTGAGTAGCTTCTGGGTGTCTGTCTTGGGCAGTAAGGTTCCCCCTTGACATGTCTGCCTTGTGGGGGGGGGGGGGGGGGGGGGGGGATTTTGCAGAGATGTTGACATACAATAAGAAGCTTACTTTGTGCTTCAACTAGTACTCAACACATGAAGACCGACAATTATACTTCCTTGTGTCAAGATCTCTTATAAAGAAGTCATAGTATTCGTATGCTTACATACATTAAGATGCCATTTCCTTTATATATCTCAACTTACATCGACAAGTAGACAACATTCAGGAAGCCTTGCGTCGACTTCTCTATAGAACAATTTTGAATGAAGATTGAACAGATTAAGGCAATGATTCATATCTGATTATGAGCATTGATAATTCAATTAAGGAAGGTCTTCATTCTATTCAGGTCGGATCTTGCAAGAGATTATTTTGGACAACACACACACACACACACACACACACACACATATATATATATATAAGGCACTCAATTCAAAAGATAGAAGCAATATGAAAAATACCTCTCTCTCCCTCTCCCGTGTTTCTTCTTCGTCTTCATCAAGAAGTTCTTAGATCATAATTGCAGTCAACAACATCATCTTCTCTAGATCTAAAGGCTCTCTTTCTTTGAAGAGTTCAATAGTTCTTCCTCTTCTACAGATTCAAATCTCCCTCTATTGAATCTGATCTTGCAAGAGCAATTTGCTGCTTCTTCTATATGCTACAACAAGTGTCCAAACAGTGCTTACAAATAACTAAGTCCTCAGAGATTTCTTGAAGACGACAACATTGTGGAAATTCAAGATCGTCCACTTCCACAAAAAAGAGTTTTAAGAACCCCTCTACAAAGGATTCAGACATATTTTTTAGAATTTCACTTTCAAGAATTCAGTGGTTGTTGGGCCTCCTTATCAAATGGCTCTTAGTCCTGAGAATTCCCTTATCAAAGGATTCACTGATTTTGAAACACCTTGTCAAAAGTTTCCTTTGGTCCTTAGAATATCCTTAACAAAAGATTCAGTTATATTGATTCTAAGAGTCTCCTTACCAAAAGTCTCAACACTGATTAGTGGATATCCTATCAAGGGGAAGAAGAGTGGAGTACCCAAATATTTAGGAGAACCACTATAAATTTTTGTGTCTTGTGGTTGCATAATTTTTTTTACTTAACTTTCTTATTGTTATATTTGCATTGCTTAGAATTAAAATCCGTGGCATGTACTGTGATTACTTGTGTAAGATTTTAATAACTCTATACACCCCCCCCCCCCTTTATAGTAATTCTTAACAATGGTTTATCCACATTTAACTATCAAGAATGGATCGTATAGTCCAAAATTGATCCAGACTATTGCCCACAATAAATTATACAGTCCAAGTACATATAAATGATAGAAAACAAACTATGCTACTAATAACATATGGGCAGAAGATCATAGTCATCCCCTCTTGCCCCAATGACAGGTCATTCTCTAGGTGCTTTGTCTACGGAAGTAGGTTCCCCATCTATAGTATTCAATATGAGATAGTTAGTCAAATAGGATGAATGGTCTTCTATCTCCCCCTAAGCCTTAATGCTCAAAAGAAGGGAAATACCGAGTTGCAGAAAGTGGCAGACAATATATGTAATACTAACATATTGTATAGTACCAATAAGCAGAGTATGAAATAGAGTGTGTAACTATCATGCTATTAGTACATATATAACAATGTAAGCATTTACTTTCTATTCTACTGTTTCTAACTTAGTGGTGTCCACACTCACACACCCAACGATGTCGACTACTAATAGTAAGGAAAACAACCAAACTAAACAAGATGCTCTTCATTATCATCATTTCCATACAAGATTGCACAATCATACTATGTTGACATAGATTAACAAACACATTATCGAAACACCGACACCCAATTGTAATCGAGTGCAAACTAACGATCGTGATCTCTTATTCATGAGGTAGATAATCCCACAAGCACCACTATCATGGACAAACGAAGGCAGTGATATGTCCTTGCCACTTTTAGAGTATTTAAGAAAAATAATATCTAAGCCTTTCGCACATCTAATCCAAGCAAGTGCTATCAACACCCAACAATGGTAACCTTAACAAAAACCAATTACCAAATCATGTCGAACTCTAGGTGGCTAACACCTAAACAACAATCAATATGTTAGGACACGCACTATCAATTCTACCATTACAATATCCTATCCACGAGTCACTGTCCTAACCCTCTAGAGTGTGCGATTCAGCAGGGCTAGTCGACCCGCCACAAGATTCATATGCATTATCAACATCATATAGGCAGAGTACACTACAATGTGTTAGCAGCTAAGGGAGAGGATCAACCAACTAGTCTGTATCTTGATTTATGTATGATAAAAATACATACTGCTTAGTACTAAAGTAACTAAATTAAGATCTGATTTCATAAAATTATTGAACAAAACTAACAAATTGATTTGGATATTAATTTAGGAAGAGACCGACCCATCTTAATTTAAATATAATCACACCCTCACATTAACCCGACGGGGTAACATGATAACGGATCTTAAGTTATAATTTGATTTTTAGGTAATTAACATAATATTGAATGTAAATGTTAATTATTGGTAAGTGGTTATGATTTGTTGGCGAAATTAGCAATGTCATTGAAAGACATCATGTCGTTGATTATATGTATCAGTGTATGTGAAATCGACAATGCTATCAGAGCTTGATTCAACAATTCTACCTTAAGTCTAAGCTATGTAAACAAACAGACTTTAACTAAATTGTAACACCCCCAAAATCCCTTTTCGGATCCCCATGCACACCTTGGAATAATTAGTGAGGATATAGACCGGTCTCGCAAGAATCTAGAGTGTAACAAATGAATTTTTTTCAAAGCGGTGTGTAGATTGCAAATTTCAAGAAATGTTGTAAACACCCAAATTTTCCATTTAGTGGCATGCTAAAAATATGTCCAACGACTAAGAGAAATTCAGTAACATTTGGGGCGAGTTTCCAGAGGTTTTTTTTTTGGAAAAGTGCATATAGCATGAAATTAAAAAGCAAAAAAGACAACAAAACTACAGCATGCCATCCAAGTCTGCACGAACAAGCTCGGCAAACTTAGTCTGGGTGCTATCAACATCTAGCCATACAAAGTTTCCCCGTATGGCAAAACGAGCACAAAAATCAGCAACTATGTTGGCCTCACGGCCAATATGCTGGAATCAAAGCTGAGGGAAGCCGCTCAGAAAAGAGAAATCCTCCTCGCCGTCCACCGTCACGCTGCAGTCGCCCCATCGCAAACCAGCAGCACAAATGTCCATAAGGGTCAAACAGTCGCCATCCACAATCGCCCCACGCACCCCATATAAAGAAGGCAGGATAAGATCCTTGAGAGCCAAGACTGCCGCCAGCTCCACTCCCCCAGGATCCCAGTGCAACAGCGGGGACCCAGCAGCAAAGGTGAGAGCACCCCAGTCATCGCGGGCCACCATCCCAAGCCCAGCATGCCCGGACGAGGATAGAGAACCATCCACATTGAACTTTATCCATCTAGGGGGCGGGAGGCACCAAAAGAGTGGTGTCGACAGCCGGTGAGGCTGGGTGGTACCCCAGTGCCCTTGGAGTGGTAGAGTTCGCATAATGGAGAGGGTCTCAACAATGGTCGTCTCCATGACAGTGAAGGTCACCACCTCTCCATGGTGGACCTTGGCATTGCGTCCACGCCAGGCCTGGTACACTGCATAGCAAAAAGTCCTCGTCGTACCTAGTGCGCCAGCAGAGGCAGAGGAGAGAAGCTCCCGTGCAGTCTTCCAGCTAGAGAAGGAAGGCATATTGTATCCCCAACGAAGAAGAGCGGACTGAATGGCAAAACGACAGCAACAGTCTGAGACCAGATGGTTCTGGGTCTCTTCAGAATTGCAGCCCCAAGGGTATCCCCGCTCAGCAGTAAGACCCCGACGGGCAAGCCACGCCCGGGTGGGGATCGCATCCCAAAGGAGCCGCCACCAAAACATCCTCTCCCGCGGATGAAGCTTTAGCTTCCGCAGCCAGCTAAAGTCTGTACAAGCCCCGTCAAACTGGGCCATGTAGGCGAGGGAGGCAACAGAACGGCCGCTGAGGTGGGTGCAGAGCTCCGGCCTGTCCTGGGGAGAAGAGCTATGTACCGGGATCTGGAGGACGACCTCAACAAGATCCGGCCCAAAAAACTAAGATAGAGCAGAAACATCCCAACCGCCGGCAGGAAGCAAGAAGGCCGAAGCCTGGAGCGACTCCAGCGAGCTGCAGTCAGCGAAAGTGGGCCACCGGGAGAGAGGTCGGTCAAGAATACAAGCATGCGTAAGCACATCCACTGAATCCCCATCCGCAATCTTCCAGCGAAGCAGGGGCCGAAGACAATCAGCGCCCTCCCTAATGAGCCGCCAAACCGGAGAGTCGCGGCGGGTGAGCCTCTCCTGCCAAAGACGTCCATCGTACCGGGCCAAAACCAACCTGCGAAAAGGGAGGAGCCCGACTGCATCAACTCCCAGGCGAACTTTGCCCGCAAGGGGCCCTGCCACCGACTCACCCCATGGAAGCCAAGCCCACCCCCGGCAAAGGGAGAACAACACTGCTCCCAGCTAACATAGTGCATCCTGCGCTGGGAAGGGGCCTTCTGCCACAGAAAAAACCGCGCCAACCGCTCAATAGACTCCTGGACCGAGCGAGGCACATGGCAATGCGTATAGAGGAACATCGGGGTGGCCAGGAGCGCCGACCTGATGAGGGTAGTCCGGCCTGCCAAGGAGAGGTGGCGGTTCCCCCAAGCCCGAACCTTCTCCGCCACCTTCAGATGCAGGTGTGAGATGTCGGAGCGTTTCAACTTACGCATAGCCAGCAAAATTCCCAAGTAAGTAAACTCTCGGACCCTTTGAAAGTTCAAGCGGCGAGTCAGCATGTTGCACTTCCCCGTAGGGGTGGACTTGCAAACATGACCATGGACTTCGACCTATTGATCCGCTGCCCAGTCCAAGTACATTACGCCTGCAACACGGCAAGGCACTGATCCACACAAGACGTGGTGGCATCCGAGGTGATGAAGATGTCGTCGGCGTAGAGTAAGTGAGAGATCCACGGGCCTGAAGCTGCAACCATAACGCCCAATGAGTTCCCCCGCTGACTGAAGGCAAGCGAGAGCATCTCAGATCGCAAAATGAATAGATAAGGGGAGAGGGGGCATCCCTGCCGGAAGCCACAACTCGCCTCAATCCACCTCGTATGTCGCCCGTTGAGGAGCAACGCAAACTGCGGCCCCTCCACACACTGCAGAATCCATCGAGCAAACTCCACCAGAAACCCAAACATGTCCAGAACCTGCCGTAGCGTCTCCCACGACATCTTGTCATAGGCCTGCTCCATGTCGACCTTCATAGTGAGGAACCCAGCCACCGAGGTCAAGAGAGCCAACTTGTGCACCACCTCCTGGGCGATGGAGCACTGGTGGGAAATAGAGCGCCCAGGAACAAAGGCTCCCTGCTCCTCCGAGATGAGCGTGGATAAGAGCCCCTTCATGCGGTCCACAATGATCTTTGTCGCCACCTTATAGATGGTCTGGCACAGAATGATAGGTCGGAACCGATCCAGACGGGACGCATTGGGGCACTTCGGAATGAGTACCACCAATGTCTCCTTCCATGCACTAGGCATACGACCAAGAGCAAAGAAATCACCAATGGCCCTGCAAACAGAAGTACGCATAATGGGCCAGAAGTGGACAAAAAAAGAGGAAGTAATACCGTCTAGGCCCAGAGCACGGTTGGACTTCATGGCCTTGATGACGCCCCCAAATCTCCTCCTTAGAAACCTCCTTCAGCAACAAGGAGGCCGCACCTCCATCAATCCGCTGAGAGGAAGGCAGGAGCGGCCACCCAGCAAGAACAGGAGCCGCGCACTCCCACTTACGATCGAAGAAGTCCAAGAAATCCGCCTCGATGCCCGTCGGATCTTCAACAAGGCCGTCATTCGCAAGCTCCACCTGAGAAATATGATTGCCTCGCCGATGAGAGGAGGCGATGGATTGGAAATAGTGGGTATTCGCATCTCCCTCATTGATCCACTACACCTTAGCACGCTGTTTCCACCAAGTGTCCAACCTAGCATGAATGCTCAAGAGCTCCTTAACCGCCGCAATGAGAGTCCGAGTCTGCACCTCTGAGATGCCACCATCCAAGCTTTCCAGAGGGTTTTGGAATGTTTCCAACTGACATGACCTGACACAGGGCATGGAAGATGGCATGTTTGGAGCCCTGTTAATAAGCTGCCAGAATCCATAGCCTGACATGACTTGGGACATGACTGTATTGAGGTTGTGTCCAGTTTTAGAAATGAGTGTGTAGAAGTTTTGGAGTAGGAAGGATGAACACGGCCTATGACATGGCCATGTCACAGGGCATGTACGGGGTCCTAAAGACTTTGTTGACTCATTTTGAGTCATTTGATGGGGGATTCTTGACCCAATGGCTTATGATCAATCATAAGTTTATTTTTGAACACTTTAGGGCCGAAAATAGAGCTCATTTTGACCTTGAGACTCTCTCTCTCTCCAAGGTTTAGAAAGAGAGGAGAGAAGGAGAGCTTGTAGGAGAAAGAAGAAGCTGATGTCGGAGATAGAGAGCTCTGATTGATGATCCGTCTCCGTCAACACATAGGAAATCACCCATGATTATCCTCCACCCACTTTCTTTAGTCTTCCATGGTCATAAAGGAAGTGACGAAGGTAACAGTCTCTTTCTTCCTGGGTTTAGGACTCAATTGTTTGTATGCTTGTTATGTTGTGATTGTGTGGTACCCAATGTCTCTAATAAGAGAGCTTGGGGTGGTCATGGTTCCTAGTGAACCACCAATTTGATTATGTTCACCCATGGCATTAATATTATAAATGTCTAATGAACGACTTTGGATTAGACCTGTGGCGATAAACCTGGATCAGTGATGTTGATTGCATATGTTATACCAGATAATTTTTCGTGTTTTTCATTGTGGTGTTCGTTCACGGGATGAGAATCGAATGTGGTTGCATGGATTTAGGTATTTCATGGATTTAGGTCTTTCATGGAATTATGTTGATTGGAGATTGTTACCCGTAGAATAGTATTATTATTATGAAAATACCGGAATAAATTGAGAATTATGAATAATTCGATTTATGTGATTTGGATTACGAGATCAATATCATAATTAATGGGTTTAGGTGCAAAACCTTAACTTAATGTGAATTCATGATAAAGTAATTACACACTATGTCGAGTACGTCTATGAATCTCTACTCATGAGAGTTGATCTTATTTTGATAAACTCCTCATAAAGGAATGTGACTGCATGATTTATGATTTGAATCAATGTTGTTTATTGCCATCTCCAATATATGATTACACACTTATTGTGAAATATCAATATTGTCAATATTTTGATTTTGGGTATGTAGAAAAAAGGGAAATGATTATCCCGATGTGAGATAGGGTTGATGAACCCTTATTTTGGATCATGAGTAGCTTGTGAAATGCAAGCACACTTGGTGGGGCTACCCGTGTGATATTAGGTTTGAGCTCTTTTGTAGTTGTGTGTTGTATATTGGTTTAGTAATGATGAATGATCATGAAGGACCTTGATGGAAGTGATTACATCTCCACCTGGTGTGTGTGGTAGACACAACTCTTGTATTAACACGTTTGCTTTTAAATACATATGTGATTGTGATTTCTTATAATTATGAGTTAGATTATGAATAACATAACACAAGATGAGTCAAAGATGAACCCGCATCTTGTTGGTGTCACAATGACTTGAGCAACGGGCAAAAGATGAACCGAACATGTAGCAGGAAGCTCGGCATGAGGTAAATCCGCTTGTATGTTGATTGACCATGGGAGAGGATATGTGTCAGGCATAATTGTCAAGACTAGCAAATGCTCAGACAATTTTTGGGTTGCATACCCTATTTAATACGTGTCAAGAGTGCACGTTGTTAGTGTTGTTGTATTTGCAAGAGGATGATTGTCCCCCACTTGAGAATGCGCAAATGCTGAAGGGACCTTTGATATAAACATACCTTGTCGCACCCATAGCTTTGTAGTGTGACATGAAAAGGACTAGTAGTATAACATGTTGTTCACTTAGCGAGAGAGCACCATCATGTGTTAACGTTGTGCTTAGGGTCGTATTTGTGTACCATTAGTATGAACTTTGCATGTATAGTTGGTTACCACTTTGTATGTAGTGAATGTTGTTTGCTTGCTTTGCTTGCGGTAGCTTAGAACATGATAGTCCGCTATTAGGAGTAGAATGAATGAATAGGACATTCATACTCTAATGCTCTTGTGCATAGTTGGACCCCCTTTACTTGTTGCTCAACATAGAGATATGTTTGACGCTTGTAATACCTCACAATGTTGCTTTTTTCACCGCTTTATTGTTTTTATTATAATGTGCTGATCTCTAGGGATTTGTATTCCCGGGATTTGTATTCCCGGGATTCGTTAGGATGCCCTGGGGGAGAGAGACTGTTACACAGTGTTTGATCAACTCTGACTGACCCTCATTTTTTGCTTATTTGTTTTTGGTTGTATATGCTTACGTGCGCTTGAAGCTGCTTGTTGTCAAATAAGAAATAAAGTTGGATGTTGTTTCATAGTTGTATTACATACTATTGTACATGTTTATATATTAGTACATTGATGTATTTGGTGGGCTTTCCCCTATGTATTGTAATGTACCTAATTGTAATGAATGGTCGTATTTTATATATTTAACAGTGTATATCAAATGGAGTTTACAAATGTGGATATTAGTTACTAGTACTTAATTTTCTAACTTCCGCTTTAATTTTATTTATGCACACTTTGAGATGTTGGTTTACTGTTTATCTCTAATGACATTTCCTTTTTTATAAGTTGAATCGTGTGGGGCCCGACCGGACCCATAAAATGCGGCGGTTGAAATTTTGAGTGTTACATATGCCTCCACTACAAGTTTCCACTGCAAGCATCTACCGTTATATTCCACCATTATTTTGACATTATTTCCCTATTATTTTCCACTACAATTTTCACTATTATTTTCCACTACAATTTTCACTATTATTTTCCATCGTTATTTTCACAATTATTGTCGTTCCTCGAAACTCACAAAAGGGTCCATAAAGGTCCACTCTATATGATCCATGGCCACCCTGATCACGTCTAAGCTCGGGAGTCTGTGGGTTGTCGTAAAAATGAGATCATTGAGGGAGAAACTCTAACAAACATGAACCTACAATCTAAACTATGTTGGATCTTACGGTGCCCTTAGAGGGGGGGGGGGGGGGTGAATAAGGGAATAAAATTCTTTTTATAAATTTTAAGAAAATTACTAAGTTGTTTTGATTAATATGAAATAATGATGACAAATTAGTAATAAAAATTTTGCAATAATGAAATTTTACGCCAATTGAGAGAAATCAAATAAACACAAATATAATCATGATTGCATTATATAAAAAGAGTGTTTACAAAATTTGATTTCAATATCGCTATAAATCGGAGGCATACAAAAGTGAATTTCTTTTCCTTTTCTATACCGACTTGTATCCCCACAAACTGGTTGGCTTTAGCCTTTCCTTCCCCGGATATAGCCTCAAGCCGCTCTAGCCAATCCTTCCCTGGATATGGCCTCGAGCACCCCCTAGATCTAATCCCCTAGACCTAGTCGCCAACTCACGCGGCGAATTCCCCCTAAGCCGCGCAAGGACCTAGTCGCCAAAAACAAGGCGATTTCACTACAAGATACAAATAAAGAAATGAGGTAAATAACAAGCAAACTCCCTCTTGAGATTTCTGGAGATGAGGATGAAGGATCGCTGAAGCACAAGCGAGGTCGAAGCGATCGTTATTCGGATGCAGCGTGATGGCTTCCTTCTCCAGAATTTCTTCTTTGGCTTTGAGTGGGAGATGATGTTTTGGCAGAGTAGCAGCACGAGAGTTTGGGCACAAGTAATGTCTCTAGAAGGTCTAACCAAAATGAGAGAGAGCCCAGCCTTTTATAGAACTTGGAGCTAGCGCCTGCGGTAGTGGCTAGCGCCTGCGGTAGCATTCGTGTGGAGCGGTTGTGCAACCGTCGGCGGCGTGGCACTGTGCACGAACTGGAGATAGCGCCTGGCGGTAGCGATAGCGCTGGCGGTAGCGGGAGATAGCGCTGGCGGTAGCGGTAGAGGTAGCGGTTGCGTAACCGTCGCTGCGCACGAACTCGAGATAGCGCCTGGCGGTAGCGATAGCGCTTGCGGTAGTGTTGGCGGTAGCGGTAGCGCTAGCGGTAGCGCTAGCAATAGCGCTGGCGTTAGCGATAGCGCTGGCGGTAGCGCTGCTCCTTTCAAAAATTTGTTCCAAGCTGCTTTCGACCTGTGGAGTATTGCACCTATAGTTCCTGCACACACTACAAGCAATATTAAATAAAATATGTGATTTGTTATTTTCAAACAAAGGGATGTGACACACATGTCCAACAATCTCCCCCTTTTGATAATAACAAATCCTGTAAGCAAGAAATCAGCAATAATGTTTATAGATAAGATAAGCAAGATAAAAGTGCTACTATAGTAAATGTTATGCATGATAATGTGCATACTCCCCCTATCTTAATGCTCCCCCTACATAAATGCAATTTATGTGTTACTCCCCCTAAATGATAGATTTCATGAGTTAGTCTCCCCTTATTTATCTATATTTCTCATATATAGATTTCTTCAATTAATCTCCCCCTTTTGGTATTATCAAAAGAAAGTGGGGTGAGGGTAGTAAGGAGGCATTTATATAACATGATCAAGCTTTTCGAAATATAAATAATGATAAAGAGTTTAAGCATAGCATAAATAAGAGATTTCAAATATAAAGATAAGAGTTGTAAGCAAGCGGAAGATTATAATAAACATCTTTTTGTAAGCATGAAAAGCATAAGTAGAAATATGAGTTTTGGTTCAAAATTGAAAGATGTTTTAACCTTTTTGAAATCTCAAAGTTTTTCATAAAAATACCAAGCATGAAATGAACATATCAAAAAGAGAGATTAAACTACAATGTTACTCAATTTGTAAATTCAAGAAATACCAAAACATTGTAGAGATCATGCTAGGTTATCTAGTGCATTTTTATATACAGAGTAGTATAGATAAAGCATTAGAATCCAATACTCATGAGAAGAAGTGTTATGAAAGATAATGATGTGCACATAAGTGTATTTTGGGCAATGTTAACAATTGATTTAAATCACAAAATACAAGACATGCAAAGTAAAGTGCACAATAAAACATAAGTAAATTACTTTCACACACTTTTAATGCACATAGTTTTTAACAAAGTGGTGTAATAACCAAGGTTTGCACAAGTAACTTTACTATTCTTTCCAAGGTGCTCAACCTCACAATGCTTATGAAGACTTATCAGGAGGTTCAAGTAGTGCTTGGTGGAGTTATATTTGTCTACATATATATAATTTTTTGTTCATATTTGTGAGACAACATTCTCCGAATACACTTGTTTTGCAAACCATAAATTTTTAACTTAACCACTTTTCTAAATTTCATAAGTGCAATTCAAATGTAGTGTAGGCAATAAACTTATGCAACTTTTAATTCATTGCACAAATACAATACACAAGCAAGCATTTTTAGATTTAGACACACATGTTGATTACCAAAATAAGTGAGTGAAATGTATCATTATCAATCATAAAACATTTACTCATACTTAGAGGCATGCTAAGCTTGGATCTACACATTTTGCAATACAATTTGATACACTTTAAATAGATATATCAAAGCATGATAAGCAAAATAATGTTCAAGGTAATTTGAAAGAATATGTTTTAACATTATAAATAATTCGAAATAATAGAATTCATACATGCTTGATATTGGCAATAAAGATCATACAGTTTTTTTTGAAATTTTTTAATCACACAAACATATTTTTGTATTTTTGAATTTTGAACTTTTGTAGTTGATTTTTCAAAATATGGATAAAAACACAAATAACAAAAACATAATTTTGTATTTTTAGATTTTGAACTTTTATAGTTGATTTTTCAAAGAATGAATAAAACACAAATAACAAAAACATATTTTTGTATTTTTGAATTTTGAATTTTTGTAGTTGATTTTTCATAATTCAAACAAAACAAAAATAAAATAGACAGTAACACAAAAATGAATTTGCACAAATAAACTAACATATTTTTGTTGAATTTTAGAAATTTTAAAAATCATAAAAATCACACACCCACGCTAGCGTCGGCGCTAGCGCTAGCGCTGGAAACAGTACACGATTTTTCAAGAATTTTAAATTTTTTATTTTTGATATTGGTTAGGGGTCTTAAGAGTAGTCTTATGCAAAAGTTTTGTAATTATCAGAGATGTCTTAATTGCTCAAATTGCATAAAACATTAGCGTTTTATATGTTTTTCATCCTAAGATGTCTAAGACTCCTAATTCCAACCTTAACATTTGAAACCTTGCATCGGGAAGAGGTTTAGTGAATATATCAGCAAGTTTAGAGTCCGTGCTAATGAAACTAATCCTTACATTTTCCTTTTTAATGTGATCCCTTATGAAATGATGACGCACATTTATATGTTTGGATCTAGAGTGGTGTACCGGATTATTTGTGAGATCAATGGCACTTTTGTTGTCACATTTTAATTCAATAAGTTTTAGATGAAAACCAAAATCCTATAAAGTTTGGCTCATCCATAGAGCTTGTGCACAACAACTCCCTAATGCAATGTATTCGGCCTCCGTGGTGGAGAGTGCAACCGAATTTTGTTTCCTACTAGACCATGCAACTAATGAAGGTCCTAGAAAATGACAAGTACCACTAGTGCTTTTTCTATCAAGTGAACAACCGGCATAATCCGAATCGAAATAGCCATGCAATGTAAATGAATCATTATGCGGGTACCATAATCCTAATCTAGATGACCCAATGAGATAACTAAAAATTCGTTTTACCGCTTTTAAATGAGATTATTTTGGATTGGCTTGAAATCTAGCACATAAGCATACGGCAAACATAATATCGAGTCTAGTTGCACTAAGATAAAGTAGAGATCCTATCATACCTCTATATAAAGTTTGATCTATAGAAACTCCTGATTCATCTTTTCCTAATTTTAGCGATGCACTCATTGGTGTAGAAGCATGTTTAAGGTTTTCAAATCCAAAACGTTTAAGCATATCATGGACATATTTAGTTTGACATACAAAGATACCACCAATTCTTTGTGATATTTGAAAACCAAGGAAATTAGAAAGTTCTCCTACAAGACTCATTTCAAATTCATTTTTCATCACTAAAATAACTTCTTTACACATCTCTTCATTAGTAGATCCAAAAATAATATCATCAACATATATTTGTAAAATAATTATATCATCATTATTATGCTTAATGAAGAGAGTATTATCGGCACTTCCCTAATATAACCGTGCTTCAATAAAAATGAGGTAATTCTTTCATACCATGCACGGGGCGCTTGTTTTAAACCATAAAGCGCCTTTTCTAGTTTATAAACATGATTTGGAAATTTTTCATTAATAAAACCGGGGGGTTGTTCAACATAAACTTCTTCTTTTACAAACCCGTTTAGAAAAGCACTTTTCACATCCATTTGAAATAGTTTTATTCTTTTAAAGCATGCAAATGCTAGAAAAATTCTTATAGACTCCAATCTAGCAACGAGTGCAAAAGATTCATCAAAATCTATCCCCTCGATTTGAGAATATCCTTGTGCTACTATGCGTGCTTTATTTCTAGATATTCTAGACTCACCATCTAATTTATTTTTGAAAATCCATTTTACACCTACAACCGGGTGATTAGATGGTCTTTCTACTAATTTCCAAACATTATGTCGCTCAAATTGTAATAATTCTTCATTCATAGCCAAAAACCAAAATTCATCATTTAAAGCGGTAGTAACGATTTTTGGTTCTATTTCGGAAACAAAACAAATATTTGAAAAAGATTCATGAAGAGAAGAGCGAGTTCTTACCCCGATGGATGGTTCACCAATTATCAATTCACGTGGATGATCCTTTGTGAATTTTAAGACGCTTGGAGGTACATATTCATCTTTCTTGGCCTCCTCTTCTTCTTCTTTGGAAGGTTCTTCATCACCATGCTCCAAAGGAGGTAATAAATCATCCTTTTTACCTGCGGAAAGTCTTTCTATATAAGGAACAAGCTCATTAAATTTCACATTAATTGACTCTTCAACTTTTCTCGTTCTTTTATTAAAAACTCTATAAGCTTTACTAGTTGAAGAGTATCCAAGAAATGTTCCTTCATCACATTTTTCATCAAACTTTCCCAAGCTATCTTTTGTATTTAAGATAAAGCATTTACAACCAAAAACTTTGAAGTAAGACACATTAGGCTTCTTTTGAAAATAGAGTTCATATGGTGTGAGATTTAAAGATGGGCGAAGCATGATTCTATTTATAACATAACATGATGTGTTTACGGCTTCGGCCCAAAAGGACTTAGGTAATTTATATTCACATAACATAGTGCGTGCTAGCTCTTGAAGTGTCCTATTCTTTCTTTCTACAATACCATTTTGTTGTGGTGTGCGTGGTGCGGAGAACTCATGTTTTATGCCTAACATATCACAATAAGAAGTAAATTTTTCATTTTCAAATTCTCCTCCATGATCCGAACGAATGCATTTAATTTTTAAATCACTTTCATTTTGAATACGAGTACATAATTTTGAAAATTCACAAAACGCTTCAGATTTGGATGAGAGAAATATTGTCCAACAATATCTAGAAAAATCATCTATTAAAACATATGTATACAATCTACCACCAAGACTTGCGGTGCTAACGGGACCAAAGAGATCCATATGAATTAATTGCAAAGGTCTTGTAGTAGAAATAACATTTTTTACTTTTGAAAGAGGATCTAGTAATTTTACCTTTTTGACATGGTGAACAAAGTGAAGGTAAATTTCCATTTAATCTAGGCAATCCTCTAATTAAATCTCTTTTGGCAAGTTTTACAATAAGCTTTGTGCTAGCATGTCCTAGCCTTCTATGCCAAAGATCAAGTTCATCATTTTTGGTAATAAAACATTTTAAAGATGATTTTGAAAGATCATGAAATGAAACTATATAAACATTGTGTATTCTTGGTGCAGTTAGTAAAATATTGTTTGTAATAGGATTAGATATTTTGCATAGATTAGTAGAAGATTCAAATAAAACATCTAATCATTTATCACATAATTGGCTAATTGAAATAAGATTATGTTTTAGCCCTTTTACATAAAGAACATTTGATATAGTGAAGGATTCGTTACCAATTGTACCAATTCCCATGATTCTTCCTTTTCCATTGTCGTCAAAAGTCACAATCCCTCCCTTCTTCCTTTCTAGGCTAAGGAACTTTGATTTATTGCCCGTCATGTGCTTGGAGCATCCTGAATCCAAGTACCACACGTCTTCATTGTCCTTAGCCTGCCTGCACATCTAGAAAGAAGATGAGAGTAAAGATCCGGATACCCAAGTGGAACCTCCCATAGAATAAGTGGAAGTCTTAGGTACCCAGATTTGCTTTAAAGTATTTTGTTTTATTTTCCTGCAAGAACTAGTTGTGTGACCCAACCTATAACAGTTTGCACACGAAATAAAGGGGGTTGAGACCCTTTTCTGGAAAATTTTCTTGCTGGAATAATTTTGATTTACAGAAGGAAAGCATTTTGAAAAAGAAATTTCATGTTTCTGGTATGAGGTGCTAGCACCGGCATTAGTGTCTAGCGCCGGGCGGTAGCCCTCACCTCGATATCTGAGCCCAAACTTTCCAGATCCATGGCACTGGTACCCTAAAATCATTTCCAGTGATTTTTGGCCTATACCAAATTTTTTAATGGCCATGGTGAGATCATGAACATGTGCTTTAAGTGAAGAATTTTCTTTCACAAGCATGACACGCCTATTTTCAAAACTTTTTTTTATTATTTTTGATTTGCACAAGAGAGGCTTCCAATTTCCTTTCTAATTCCCCCTTCTCTTTTGTAAGAGTTTTGGCATGAGAGAGGGCTTTAGAAAGTGACTCTTCTATATCTTTTGCCAATTTTGTGGAGTGATCACATTCTTGGCAAGAAACCTTTCTCTTTTCTAAAACAATCACCTTTTTGGAAAGCTTTTGATTTTCTTTAATAAGAGATTCATTTTCACGATTTAATAAAATACTATCTTTCATATTTTTATCAAAAGCTTTGCAAGTTTCAAGAAATTCATTATACAATTCATCATAAGTGGGAGGAGTTACCTCAGTGTCACTAGAAACACTGGTGTCGTCGCCGTCGTTTTCATGTCCCATGAGGCACATGTTTGCTTCCTCATCTTCGCTTGATGAAGACCCACTTGATTCTTCGGAGGAGGAGGAGGAAGAGTCATCCCATGTTCTAGCTTTCAGTACTTTCTTCTTCTCCTTCCCTTTGTGCCGTTTTTCTTTCTTCTCCTTCAAGAACTTTGGGCACTGGCTCCGAATGTGCCCCGTCTTCCTACAATGATAGCATTCCGGTGGAGGTCTCTCTTCTTCATTGTCGCTCAATTTTTCCTTCTTTGAAGATGACCCTTTCCATCTTTCACCCTTTTGGAAATATTTTCGAAAGGTGTTTCTCCTTTCCGGATTGCGCATGAACTTTCGGAAGTTCTTTACCAAAAGACTCTCTTCATCTTCATCCTCATCCTCTTGGCACTCCTTCTTTGATTTTAATGCCAACGCCTTCTTCTTTGGCTCCTTGTTGTATTCATCATGTTGGATTTTGAGTTCTACCTCATGGGTTTTAAGATTCCCAACGAGGCTCTCAACTTGGAGCGTCCTTAAGTTGTGCGACTCTGAAATAGCCATCACCTTCGGGTTGAATTTTGGAGGAAGAGAACGAAGGATCTTATGGACCAAGTCGCCATTTGAGAAGGTCTTTCCAAGAGCTTTTGAGGCATTGATGATCTTGGTGAAGCGCGTGTACATACCATCAACATCTTCGCTTTCATCCATTCGGAATTTTTCATATTCCGACTCCAGTTGGAAATGCTTGGAATCTTTAACCTGCGATGTACTTTCATGAGTAACTTCCAAATGATTCCAAATTTCATATGCAGTAGTACAAGCAGAGATTCTATTAAATTCATTTCTATCTAACGCACAAAATAGAGCATTCATGGCTTTTGCGTTATTTTTACATTTGAGTTTATCCCGATCATCCCATTTATCTTTGGGTTTTTCTAACATAACCTCTCCAACTACAAATGTAGGAGGAGTGTATTCTTCTTCTACCATGTTCCAAACCTCAATATCTAGGGTCATTAGAAAACAACGCATCCTATTTTTCAAATAATTATAATCCGACCCAGTAAATAGTGGAGGTCTACTAATTCCCTGACCCTCGGAAAAAGCGAGATCATAAGACGCCATTATTCCTGGTTTTTAAACCGTTTGGAATAACCTGTGCTCTGATACCACTTGTTGGATCTTACGGCGCCCTTAGAGGGGAGTGAATAAGGGAATAAAATTCTTTTTATAAATTTTAAGAAAATTACTAAGTTGTTTTGATTAATATGAAATAATGATGACAAATTAGTAATAATAATTTTGCAATAATGAAATTTTACGCCAATTGAGAGAAATCAAATAAACACAAATATAATCATGATTGCATTATATAAAAAGAGTGTTTACAAAATTTGATTTCAATATCGCTAGAAATCGGAGGCGTACAAAAGTGAATTTCTTTTCCTTTTCTATACCGACTTGTATCCCCACAAACCGGTTGGCTTTAGCCTATCCATCCCCGGATATGGCCTCAAGCCGCTCTAGCCAATCCTTCCCCGGATATGGCCTCGAGCACCCCCTAGATCTAATCCCCTAGACCTAGTCGCCAACTCACGCGGCGAATTCCCCCTAAGCCGCGCAAGGACCTAGTCGCCAAAAACAAGGCGATTTCACTACAAGAAACAAATAAAGAAATGAAGTAAATAACAAGCAAACTCCCTCTTGAGATTTCTGGAGATGAGGATGAAGGATCGCTGAAGCACAAGCGAGGTCGAAGCGATCATTCTTCGGATGCAGCGTGATGGCTTCCTTCTCCAGAATTTCTTCTTCGGCTTTGAGTGGGAGATGAAGTTTTGGCAGAGTAGCAGCACGAGAGTTCTGGCACAAGTAATGTCTCTAGAAGGTCTAACCAAAACGAGAGAGAGCCCAGCCTTTTATAGAACTTGGAGCTAGCGCCTGCAGTAGTGGCTAGTGCCTGCGGTAGCGTTCATGTGGAGCGGTTGCGCAACCGTCGGCGGTGTGGCGTTGTGCACGAGCTGGAGATAGCGCCTGGCGGTAGCGATAGCGCTGGCGGTAGCGGGAGATAGCGTTGGCAGTAGCGGTAGCGGTTGCGTAACTGTCACTGCGCATGAACTCGAGATAGCGCCTGGCGGTAGCGATAGCGCTTGCGGTAGTGCTGGCGGTAGCGCTAGCGATAGCGCTGGCGTTAGCGATAGCGCTGGCGGTAGCGCTGCTCCTTTCAAAAATTTGTTCCAAGCTGCTTTCGACCTGTGGAGTATTGCACCTATAGTTCCTGCACACTATAAACACACTACAAGCAATATTAAATACAATATGTGATTTGTTATTTTCAAACAAAGGGATGTGACACACATGTCCAACAAACTCAAAAGAAGTCGAGGAAGTACTCACATGGAGTCCAAGCAAGCGAGTAGATTGTCGCAGAGGAGGCATTTGTGAGTCTCTCCCATCCACGGTCGAATATTGCCATATTGGATCTCATCGATTTCTTGAGAGGGGAGTAGTCGGGCTTTTGTTGTATAGGTGCTGTCTGTTTTACTTGGAGAGGAAATAATGTAAGTTTTCTTGGAGGGGGTTTCATGTAGTTTGTTTTGAAGTGAAGTGTCGTCTGGCTGCTTGTTGGGGAAGAGTATTTGTGTTGTCGATTTGGACAAACTTGCTATGGTGGTGAGTATGGGTGGTCGGGTAGCTGTGGACGAGGACAGATGTGGTTGGGTAGGGCTGCTTGGTGGAGGTCAGAGATCGAAGATGGGACCTCGTGGACAACCAGAGTTTGGAGGGATGCTCGTCAGTTAGAGAGAGGGTTTCAACCAACTGATTCGAGAGGGGTCTCGGGTTGGGAGTTGCTCGTAGGCATAAATTGTCTTGGAGAGAGGTTAGACGGTTTGCTGTGGAAGTAAGGTGGAGGTATCGGCTATGGAGGGAAGAGATAGCCCTTCCCTTGTTCCATTTGAACCTTCGTAGACTACTCTAGGGGACTCAAAACATTTCCCGGATGGGCTCATTATGATCGTCTTGTCGATCCACATCCACTGGAATGATTCAAGATCAATTCCGAATTCATTTGCTTATTCATGCTTCCCGAAGCATTTGCGACACAATTTGACTTGATCTTCCAAAATCATTCTAACGATGTCAGAATTGCACGCAGATGATTTAGTTGGACTCGTATTGTCGATATGAGTTTAACGAAACCAAATGAAGTGGATTCTGAGGATGTTTGCTTGATTTTACATTTTTGGATAATTATGATACTTGAAATTGAGTCTGGACGTCAAATTTTTTGATATTCATTCGATGATTTAGTTATGTTCGTATGGAAATTACAAGTCTAACGAAACCAAAAGTTGCTCGATTTCACCTTTTCGAATAATTATGATACTTAAAACCACGTTAGAACGTCAAATTCTCTATATACATCGGAATTGAGCGCGAACAATTTTGTTTTGTTTGTATTGACATTATAAGTCTAACAAAACCAATTAAGGTTGATTCTGATGTCATTTGCTCGATTTCACCTTTTCGGTTAATTACGTTACATAAAACTGAGTCTGAACACCAAGTTTTTTTATATTCATCGGAATTGAACGTGGATGATTCCGTTGGACTCGTATGATCCTCTAAATTTGTTAAGGCTAAATGAAGTCAATTTAGAGGTTAATGACTTAGTTTATCAGAATAATGATAAGTTCAGATCATATTAAATTAATGATTTAGGTTTTGTCTGTTGGGCTGTTGTTGATGGAAAGCTGCTGATAGAAAATTGAGTTTGAGAAAAGTGTTGTTTCTAAAAAATAGAGTTTTGTTAAAAAACTGTTTAGGTGAAATGAAGTTTGCAAAACAGAGTTTTGAAAAAGTTGTTTGGGAACGAAATGGAGTTTTGGCAAAAAAAATTCTTTCATATTATGATAACCAACACAATAACATACACACAAACATATACAATGCCACAATAACATAATAACATCACAATTTTAATGGTCCATTTAGGAAGAATGAGTATATTTCAAACAACAACCTGTAACTACTATAAATAGAGATGTATTGAACTCAATAGATATGCTCCAAATATGTGACTTTGCACAAAGGCTGCTTCAGAAATCTGCCTGAACAAGATTTGTTTCTTCTCGATACAAATATGAACTCAATAGATATTTCTAACTACATACAACTCTGTTTCATAAAAAAATGTTTCAGAAAAAAATTTTGTTTCAAAAGTGATTGGGCCATTCAATCGAACACTTGAACTGCATTCAACATTAGAAATATCAGAAGTCCCCCAAAATGATGAATCCAACACTCTCCAGCTGCTACAAATGAGGGAAATTCATTCCATAGATAACTATAAGAATGACTTATTCCGTGAGACGGAGGCGGGGTCTGGCTCCTCCTTTTGGCTTTTAAGACTTTCCCCGGATGTCGATCCGGCGGAAGACATTGTCAGGTGGGGAGTTTGGCTGGGGCGGCACATCTGCTAAAAGATAACGTAGGTGTCCTAAGATGAGTTCAACGAGAACAGAAATCTCGTGTGGAATAAAAGGGTAAAAGCTTGTTTGATTTTGATTTCCAATACGAATACGAACCGTGAAAGCGTGGCGTAACGATCCTTTGGGCCTTCATTTACAGGTTCTTCCTCGTCCAAAGCAATCACTACAGTTTGCTAAAAATGGTCATCGAGGCGTACATAAAGAATTTTACCTGGCAAAAAGAATCGATGCACGATCGAATAAATCGATTAAAGCCATGCCAACCAGGCCGCACCACTAGGTGATCAAGTTTTGGAGACTCGACTCGAGTGAGAGACGCCGGAGAAGATCATTGGAATGGAGGGAAATCGAGCGTTGCGGGGGAACCGGTTACACAGAATCGGGTATAAGGAAGAAGTTTTCGAATAGGCGAGGGGGTGTCGCGAGAAATGGGAGGACGCAGCGCTGAGCGGATGAATTGGAGCCTGGAGTTGTGGTGGGATATTACCTAAAGACAGCTTATTTTAAAAACACCATTTTATTCATCCGCCCAACCAAACACAACTTTTGTTCAAACCCGCGTTTTGGAGCTGCCGCACTGGAGGCTATCATCTCTCCTAACCCTACCTTACTCAGACTCGACTAGGCCGCTCAATGCGAGTCAATTGAACCAACTATACTCCCAGATGGTTCAATTGAAAATGGGATGTTACAATCCAATAAAACTAACGAAATTTCATCCCCAAAAATATGCATGGAGTAGGGGTTTTAGTGGTGAGAGGGAAATATATCTGAAGGAAATAGTCCTGGATACTTCATCTGCATCAAATCCTCTGGCTCCCAACAATGATCACCTTAACCATGGTAACATCCTTTCTTAATAGTCATTTGACTGGTGTGTCAACAATGCAAATTGGCTCTACCAGTACAGAACGGTCTGCCTTAAAGGTAAATCTACAGTTTGAACCCTCTGCTCTGGGAGTATCAGATCCTTCCGTAGAGATGAAATAAGAAACACATCATGCATTCCACTCAGTTCAACAAGCACTCTAGATGGTAGGCCATCGGTCCTATCCTCTCCAAGATAATGTATGGACCGGTGTCTTACATTGTAGTACTTTGCCTTCCTACATTGTGCCTCCATCATATGTTCTCGTATCAGCCTCATTGAATCCATCATCCCATCTATGTAATTGAAAGTGCACAGTGTGCCTCTGAGAATCCTCTAGAGGGGGTGAATAGAGATTTAAAAATATTTCTATTCTAGTTGTGCAAATACAATAAACCTAAGTATTATGCTTCGCCAAGATATATCCCAGAATAAAATAGCTGCAGTTAAGTAATGAAATAAAAGACAGTAAATGAAATCTAAACTAAGAGGGGCAGCACAGAAAAGCAATCCAGAAGACACACAGAATTTTTATAGAGGTTCCTCAAAATGTGGGTACTCCCCTCTTCTACCACCTGCTGGGATGCACCACTATGCCTGAGTCTTTTAGTAAGGAGACTCTTAAAACCACAAATCTTTTGACAAGGAGATCATGAACCACCAGACCTTTTGATAAGGAGATCTTGAACCACCAGATTTTTAGATAAGGAGATCTTGAACCACTGAATCCTTTGAAGTGGGATTAATAAAACTATTTTACAGTTGGGAGAAAGAAGGAGAAAGAGGAAGAGAAATGGTGTAGGAATTCTGTTCTCAGAATTCTTATGAAGGCTGTATGATACACAGCTTCTTGTATCTATCACTGGATCTGCTCTTGATTAACTCCTGCTTATGATAGTGATGTATTGCAGGAGCTTTGATTGTCAGATCATTTGTGTTTCTGCTGATTGAGATCTGGATGCTATGAGATGGTGATGAAGAGAAGCTTTCAGATCCTTTGTTCTTTTCTTCTGATTAAGATCTGCATGATATATGATTGTGATGAAGAGCAGCTGTTCTTATCTTCTCTGTATATTTTCTGTTGGGAATTTGCCCTCAAATTCCCTTAATTTGAAGAGGGGTCATCATGCAATGCTAAGTGCATGTTGTATTTGATAAAGCCATATTTCTGTAAGAAATACCGGTTCAGGTGACTCAAGAGAAAGGGCCAATCATGCCCTTAGAGGATGAGAAATCAACTCCTAAGAGATGAAGAATTGTCTCAGCAGAACTGCTGAGACGAAGGGTCGAAACCGTTGAGACGAGCTCACTGTCTCAGCTGATCCGCTGAGACGGGAAAGGAGCAGCGTGCAGTTAGGAAAGAATTGGCGTGTTCATCGAACGCAGAGAACAGTTCGTCGAACGCAGAACCAAGTTCATTTAATGCTGAGACGAGACAGAAGAAACAGTTGAGACTTAGCATGTTCATCGAACGGAGAACACAGTTCATCGAACGCAGAGACAAAATAGAAGCAAGCGCTGAGACGCAGTGTGTTCGTCTAACGCAGAGTATGGCGAGTTCGTTGAACGCAGAGTTTGGCAAGTTCGTCGAACACAGTATGGCAAGTTCGTCGAACGCAGATTGCGAGTTCTGCCCGTGGGGCAAGCTACAGAAATGCAGTGTGGGGTCCACCAGTCTCTCCCATACTTGTTAGAAGGTCGGCTAAGAGCCGTTGAAGATCAGAGATGTATAAAAGAAGAAATTAGGGCACTTATGAATTCACTCGGTTGCGTGCCAAAAGAAATCAACTATTCCATTGACGGTCGATGCTCTCGTTTTTCTCCTCCTGCTCACTGAACAAGGAAGAAGAAACTAAGAGAGAAAGTTAGCTCCTTTACAAGAAGGAGCAAGGTGATCTTCCATCCTTCATCTGAAGAGGAAGATCAGATAGTAGCTGCCATCAAGATCTCCAGCTACAAGGAAGCACAAGCTGTGCAGGAACTACAGGAGACTTCCTTCAACTGCTGTCTGATGTAGTAAGATTTAAACTCACTTTTCTGTAGGGCAACTTGCCTGAGTTTGTAGGACCATTTGGTCTGAGATTGTAGGAACCTTTGGGTTCTGAGTTGTAGGGCTTTATAGCCTGAGTTGTAGGGCTGAAGGCCTGAGTTTGTAGGATCTGTTGATCTGAGTTGTAGGGCTTTATTGCCTGAGCTGTATGAGGATTCCTCTGAGGTAGGACCTGGAAGGGGTCTAAGTTGTAGGATCAGTGGCTGATCTGAGGTAGGGCTGCAGTGCCTGAGGTAGGGTTGGGAAAACCTGAGACATCCTGAGGGATCTGTGTTGTAAGCTCTTGGAGCCGAGTTTGGAGGAGTTAGCCCTGTCTAACACACTGTTAGAAGGGTGAAGGGGGAAAGTGGACTACCCATAGACACCCTGTCTTGGGGAACCACTATAAACACTTGTGTGTTTTTTGGTTGTGCTTGATTACTTGTTTAGAATAATCTGAACCATCTAAATAAAACAAGTAAAAATCAAAAGACCTATTCACCCCCCCCCCTAAGTGATTTAGACTACATCCTTTATAAACTTACAAGTGGTATCAGAGGGAGGTTGGTCAAGAAGGACATAACAGTCTGACCAGATCCCATAAAGGAATAGTCATATCACAATCCAATGGCTTCCTTTGGATTGCAGAAGGAAATGAGATCTATGAAGTTGCCCATATGCAACAAAGAAAATTTTGGCATATGGAAGCAAATGATCAGACTATTTATGGAAGCATCTGATCCAAGGATCTTCATTATAGTTGAAGAAGGACCTTTCACTTTTCAAACTGCCTCCACTATAGATCCAACAAGAAGAGTGGTCAAATTATTCAAAGATTTGACCAAGGATGAACTTGAGTTGTTCACCATGGACAAAAGGGCCCAGAACATCATAGTTAATGCTATTGATGACTCCACATTTCAAAACTTGGTACACTGCACTTCTGCCAAGGAAATGTGGGATACATTGGTAGTATATATGGAAGGGACAGCTGAAGTAAGGGATGATAGGAAGTCACTCCTTAATCAAGAGTATGAAGCCTTCAGGCAGCAGAGCCAGGAAAGCATCTCCATGTGCTATGAGAGGTTCTTCAGAATAGTTAATGAGCTGAGAACCTATGAGAGAGCATTCACCAACTATGAGCTGAATGATAAGTTCCTTAGATCTCTAACAAGGGACTGGGACACAAAAATCTGTGCCATCAGGGAAGTGGCCAAGCTTGGTGAGACCCCAACTCACACATTGTTTGGAAAACTGCTCTCCTATGAGATGCAGTTGTCTGCAAGGAAGGAAGAGGACACCTCTACAAGGGCTCAGCCAAGGGAGAAATCTGTAGCTCTCAAAGCTGACAGCTCCAAGAGAAGCAAGAGCAGGATGGTGTCTCCTCCAAGGAGAAGTGCTGAACCTGAAGTCAGCACCTCAGGAAGCTCTTCCTCTGATGAAGAGTTTGTTGCCTTTTCAAGGCAGTTCAAGAAAATGATGAAGAGGAAGCAATGGAAGAACATTCCCTCCTCATCATCACACTACAAGAAGGAAAGCAGGAAATCTGAAAGACATCACCCAAAGGGTGACAGGTATGATTCCAAACTTAATAAACAGGTTTCTAATAACATTATTTGCTATAGCTGCAGCAAACGTGGACATGTCATAGCTGACTGTCCAGCCAAAAGAAATGAGAATGGTGATAAGAAGCATCATTACCAAAAAGATAGGAAGGGTGAAAAATCCCTCCTAGCAAAGAAAGAAGTTGGAGTGAATCTGATTCCTCAACATCAGATTCTGAAAATGAAGAAGAAGCCTACATTGGGCTATTTGCAGCAGAAGAAGATGAAGACTACCCAGCTGCAAAGGATGGAATCAGGGCCCCTCTATCACACTAAGATAGTGACATAGAGGAGGAGGAGGATGAAGACAATGTTCAGATAGGTCTTGTGGCCTTCACTGATGAGGAAGACAGTCAGAATAGTTCTGACAAAGATCAGGTATTAATTTCCTCCATTTCTCTTTCTGATCATGATGCATGTCCAGAATCTGGAGCACCTTCATCAATTGGTGGAAGTGGTTCAGAAACTGAGGAAGATGTCAATCAATTGATTGACAAGTATGGTGCTCTTTTGGAAGCTCTGAAGAAGAGCAAGAAGCTTGCCAAGAAGCTTGCCAAGAGGCAAGCCCAGGAAATTGTTTCCCTTAAGATGACTAAAAATGACTACACTGAACCTACCACCCTGGTGGCTCAGATGAGTAGACAGATTAGCCATTTACATGGGTTAACAATTGTGCAATTAAGCACTATTTCCCTGAAGAACAAGGTCATCAAGGACCTTGAGGAGAAGCTTGTGAAGGAGAAGAGCCTTGTGGCTCAATTCTCCAAGCCCAAATTTGTGCTTCCTATTATTGACACCTTCTCCTCTCAAACCAATAGGAGAGGACTAGGATTCAATAAAATGGAAGTACGAGAAGGGAGTGGAGAGAAGAGCAAGGGGAAGGCTAAGCCTCAAACCACCTTTCAAAAGGTGTTACTTCCTTCCAACAGGTATGACCATGAAAGCATTTATGGTCACTGGAAGAATGGGAGTTGCTATAGGAATGAAAATGCTCCTTCCCATAGTAGAAGAAAGGGCATGGAATTGAGTGTTATGAAGGCTCCCCATGAGGAAATTCAAATAGCCCAACCTGGACCATTTGTATTTGGTACTTCAGCCCATGCATCCAAGAAAAAGAAGGCAAGCCCTTCTAAGGTTGAATTAGCCAAGAAAATGATTGCTGTCAAATCAATAAACATGTCGGATTGCTCAGTGTCAGATGCCATCAAATCTTGTATGGCTGCCAAGCCATTGCAAGCTGATGCCATCAGGACAAAGAGCATCAAGACGGCTCATAGATTGACATTCAATCAAATCATTGCTAAGAGGAACAGGAAGAATGATGTTGTCTCTCCTCCTGAACATGTAGACTGTGCTGCACACCCCTCAAGAAATGTTCAGAAGAGAAGATACAACATTCATGAATGTTGGTGTTGTGGTAAGGTAGGACACTTTGCCATAGACTGTTGGCACAACCCTAATGTGTCATGTGCAAAGATGAGCCTTCCTGCAATGGGTGCAGCTAGAGTAAGGTTATCTCATCATGCTAACAAGGACCTAGGACCCAAAGCTATTTGGGCTCCTAAGGATAACTAATCTCCTTGCAGGATAGTTCAAGTACCAGCCTCATCCATATTTGGTACTTGGACAGTGGGTGCCCATGGCACATGACAGACGGGAGGTTAATATCATGAATTCAACATCAAGTAGAGGACTAAATCCTCAAGGTAAGTATTTCTCCTCCTTATTATGAATTTATCATCAAATTTTGTCTCTAATAGTGTTAAAGTAGGAATAACCATTGTGAATTCAACATCAAATGTTATCTCTATTAATTTTAAAATAGAATGATCAGCTTAACCAGAACAATCTGCTTCAGCTGAGCTTCAAATTGCACTTAAACAGCTGGAAAAAATTCTGGGTTCGACGAACTCAGTCTTATGTTGACGTGTTAGATAAACTGAGTGTTCGACGAACTCAGCCCTAGGTTGAAATTTTCGATAAACCTTCTCGGCTGACCCACTGAGTCGACTGGGTTAACAATCAGACCTACTATATAAAAAGCCGTCTGTGTTAAATGACTCTTCACATTCACTTGCGCCACTCCTACCGACGAGTCGACTTCACACACCCTTCGTCCCAGAGTTCTTCTCTTCGACAAATGGTGCCCAAGATAGTGAATGAGTTGCTAGAAGGATGCGAGCTAGTGAGGAATGGCTTTCTCCATGCCTCACCAGTGATTTTAAATGTCATCTCCCTCATCTCTGAAGCAGGTCTAGAATTCGTGTTATCTGAACCCTCTCAGATATTCAGGCATGAAGTGCTAGAATTTTATGCAAACGCCAAACAGTCATCTTCTAAGAATGGCATATCTTCTAAAATTGGTGAGTTTAGGGTGAAGCTGTCCCCTAAGAGATTAGAAAAGGTTCTGCTCCTACCTAGAGTGGAAGAAGAGGAGTTGTCAGCATCCGACAAGGAGCAAGCTTTAAGATGGTGTGAATACAGTGATTCCCAGACCTCATCTCTGAAGAAGAAATTCTTCAACCAAAAGGGGAAGTTGTTATGTGATATTATAGGTAAAGCTCTTCTGTGCAAGCCAGGCTCTCATGATACAATTTCACAACCAATGTTTGAGCTAATAGTAAGAATCATCATGAAGAAAAGAACATGCTGGGGAAATGTTCTTTACCTAAGGATAAAGCAATGTCTGCAGGCTCCTAACTTATGAAGAATCTTTTCACTCTTCCTGCTGAAGGCATATCCAAGCCAATTCTCCTCCATCAAGGGTGTTAATATCCACTACTTGAAGAGAATGGATATTAAGACATTGGACAGATCAACAAGAGTCTTCCCCATGAGCCAACCCTCTATGGTGGCTGAGCTGAAGGAGAAGAAGAAAGCAAGGAAGAATGAAGAAGAAGGTGTTGAGGGCTCCAAGAAAGATGATGATCCTCATGTGCACATGGTAAGTGAGGGAGGTGAAAATGTCCCCAGGACATGTGGGGATGAGGAACCCCAGGGAAGAGTTGAATCTACTTCTGAGCCAACTCAGATTGGTACTGATCCAGCTATTCCTCAAGCTGAAGATGATCTACTGAATTCACCTATCCATGGTAAATTACAATCTCAGTTAGGCTTCTCCCCTCTAACAATAGTCTAGTCTAGGTATCTAACTAACTCATCAACCATTTTTCAGGTTTCCCTAGACAGAATTCTCCACATATGGATGCCCAGAGTGAGGGGGAGCATATCTCTCACTTTGGAGAAGGTGGTGGGGGTGCTAGTGAGGGGGAGCACAGCCCAGATTATGGAAGAGCCAAAGCTCAGAATGGTGAAGAGATCATCAGGGTAGATGACAACATGGAAGTTCTACCTTCCTCTGAAGAATTGCCCAGAAAAGAACCTGTTAAGGAGAAGGGCAGCAATGGAGCTGAAGAGGTGGTGGAGAAAGAAGTGGCCCAGGTAAGGCCAGCAGATGGGCTAGACACATCTGACCTGCTGAACTCAATAAAATCCATCATTGAGGGTCAGATGTTGTCTGTGAAAGAGTTAGTTGCTGAAAAGGTTCAAGGTGTCACTGCTCAAATTAGGGATGAGTTGAATGCCACAAGAGCAGCATTATATCAGGAGATTCAAGCAAGTGAGCAGAGAATAGAGTCAAGGGTGGCTGCAGTAAGGACTGAGCTGAATACCCAGATCCATGATGTCACTACTGCTTCTGCTCATATCCTCCAGCAAATGACCAGGTGGTTTGAGATGGCCAAAGGAACTGTTGCTGCCCAGCACACTGTTCTGAAGCAAATTGCAGATCATCAAGGAGTCTCCTCAAAGGACATTACATATGTAAAGAATCAGCTTTACAAGAATGAAAATGTCTGGGAGAAAGTTGTTGCCAGGATGGCACAAGTGGCTAACACATCCAGCAGCCATGTCATGTCCCACATTGACAAGGCCAAGGAAAACATTTTGGAGGATGTGGACAGCACTTTCCAAACTCTCTCCCAAACCATAATAGATCAACACTCTGAAATAGAGAAAAAGATATTTGAAGAAGGCAAAAAGGGGGAGGAGAAGGTTGTCAAGCTAAGTGCTAAACTGAAAGCAACTCACATAAGGTTAAATACCAACATGAATAATGCCCACCAGCTGCTACTCACTAATCAGGAAGCAGCTTACAAGCAAGTGGTGGAAGAGGTCAATAATGCATCAAATGCAATTCAAGAAAATCTTCTAACTATGGTTAAGAAGGTAAATGATGATAATTGGATCACCAGTCTAAAGGTGTTACAAGGAACAAGAATTGCCTTAAACCTTCCTGTATTGAATCCAAGCAGACCTGAAGATTTTGACTTTCAAGGTCAATCTGAACAGATTCAAGATGAATGGGAATCTAAGAGGAGAAGGAGAGAGGGCATTCAAACTGCTGAAGAATATATGGCCTAGAAGAGGATGGAAAGAATAGATGATCCATTTTATGAGGAAGACAATTTGGAATTGGACACAATTGTAGTCAACACCTGGGTCAGCCATGGAAATCCACTCAAGGATATTGACCATGTCTACTCATCTGCTGAATGGATCAAGCACCTAGAGAGGGAATCTCTAAGGGAAAGGATTCTCAAAGAAAATATGGTAAGAAGGGAAACTCCTATAAGGATTCCCCCAAGATACCTTCCCAAGTCATTTCTATACTTCAAAGTGAAGGAAAAGATGAAGGTTGTTGCTGATGCTAAGAAGAGAAAATCTGAAGAAGAAGGAGAAAGCTCTTCCCAGGGACCATCCAAGAAGACTCTACTCTTAGAAGCTCCTTAAATTATTCAATGTATAAATATGACTTGAACTGATTGTTTATGTCTGTTTTGATCATTTAATGAAATGATATTTCATCTTCTGAAAATCATATTGTGTCATTTACTGTTAGTATATGTATGTTGCACTTGAGTATCTGTGTTTCTACCTTCAGTATTCTGTGTTAAGTACTTACAGTAATGAAGAAATGTTGAATCTTCACTTAATGAACATAAATGTAATACATCTTTATGTGTAGTTGACATTTGTATCTAATGATAATTCACATAGGTAAGAAACTGTTAATGTCAACAGAAATCTTCTTTATCTTCATATGTCATGAAATGCAATAACTCTCAATATTTGTGATATGACATATTCTTTGATTAAGTTGCTACTTAGCATTGACAGGTATTTTGCCCTCTTCAAATAGGGAGAGATTGTTGGGAATTTGCCCTCAAATTCCCTTGATTTGAAGAGAGGTCATCATGCAATGCTAAGTGCATGTTGTATTTGATAAAGCCATATTTCTGTAAGAAATACAGGTTCAGGTGACTGAAGAGAAAGGGCCAATCATGCTCTTAGAGTAGGAGAAATCAACTCCTAAGAGATGAAGAATTGTCTCAGCAGAACCGCTGAGACAAAGGGTCGAAACCGCTGAGACGAGCTCACTGTCTCAGCGGATCTGCTGAGACGGGAAAGGAGCAGCGTGCAGTTGGGAAAGAATTGGTGTGTTCGTCGAACGCAGAGAATAGTTCGTCGAACACAGAACCAAGTTCATCGAACGCTGAGACGAGACAGAAGAAACAGCTGAGACTTAGTGTGTTCGTCGAATGGAGAACACAGTTCGTCGAACGCAGAGACAGAACAGAAGCAAGCGCTGAGACGCAGCGTGTTTTGTCGAATGCAGAGTATGGCGAGTTCATCGAACGCAGAGTTTGGCAAGTTTGTCGAACACAGTATGGCGAGTTCATCGAGCGCAGATTGCGAGTTCTGCCCGTGGCGCAAGCTGCAGAAAGGCAGTGTGGGGTCCACCAGTCTCTCCCATACTTGTCAGAAGGTCGGCTAAGAGCCGTTGAAGATCAGATATGTATAAAGGAAGAAATTAGGGCACTTATGAATTCACTCGATTGCGTGCCAAAAGAAATCAACTATTCCATTGACGGTCGAAGCTCTCGTTTTTCTCCTCCTGCTCACTGAACAAGGAAGAAGAAACTGAGAGAGAAAGTTAGCTCCTTTACAAGAAGGAGCAAGGTGATCTTCCATCCTTCATCTGAAGAGGAAGATCAGATAGTAGCTGCAATCAAGATCTCCATCTACAAGGAAGCACAAGCTGTGCAGGAACTACAGGAGACTTCCTTCAATTGTTGTCTGTTGTAGTAAGATTTAAACTCACTTTTCTGTAGGGCAACTTGCCTGAGTTTGTAGGACCATTTGGTCTGAGATTGTAGGAACTTTTGGGTTCTGAGTTGTAGGGATTTATAGCCTAAGTTGTAGGGCTGAAGGCCTGAGTTTGTAGGACCTGTTGATCTAAGTTGTAGGGCTTTATTGCCTGAGCTGTAGGAGGAGGATTCCTCTGAGGTAGGACCTGGAAGGGGTCTGAGTTGTAGGATCAGTGGTTGATCTGAGGTAGGGCTACAGTGTCTGAGGTAGGGTTGGGAAAACCTGAGAGATCCTGAGGGATCTGTGTTGTAAGCTCTTGGAGCTGAGTTTGGGAGAGTTAGCCCTGTCTAACGCACTGTTAGAAGGGTGAAGGGGGAAAGTGGACTACCCATAGACACCCTGTCTTGGGGAACCACTATAAACACTTGTGTGTTTTTTGGTTGTGCTTGATTACTTGTTTTGAATAATCTGAACCATCTAAATAAAACAAGTAAAAATCAAAAGACCTATTCACCCCCCCCCCCCCAGGTGATTTAGACTACATCCTTTATAAACTTACATTTTCTATTAGGGTTCCTGGGGGAGGAAGAAGAAGAGAGCCCTTGAGAGAAGATGATGGTCGATTGTAATGAATGCCTTTCTTTTCTCTTTCTTCTCATCCCTTTTATTGTTCAGTTCAATTTGAATTTCTTTTCCTTTTCTGGTAAGAGCTGAAAATGTGTTTTTGTCTAGAAATTTACATCCTTCTTTAATTCCCGAGCCGTCCACCAACATAAAGCTTGTTTCCAAGAAAGCTTTTCTCTGTCCTCTTTTAATTCTTCATTCCATTTGAGGTAATTAAGGAGCCGTTGGAGAACGTTCTTGAGGGAGGAGGGCCATGAGAGAGGGTCCAAAAATGACAGCTGAAAAGGTTTCCCTTTTCAGACTGTATTCGACGTAACATCGAGTTCTCTTCCTCTCTTATCGACGCACCTCCGATTTCTTGTAGGAGCAGCTTTGAATTCATCCTTGCTCTGATTGAACTCTGTTGGTCGACGTTGCATCGATACCCTATCGATGTAACCGTCGAGTTGATGACATGGCTCTAAGCTTCATTATCTGCGTCGAGATGAAGTCGACGTTGCGTCGACTTTAGGTTGCTTCGACATGTACTTTCATTCTGCGCCGAGTTGAAGTAGAAGCTGTGTCGACTTCTCAAAGTACTTCGACAGGTCCATAGCCTCTGCGTCGATACCTATCGGACGGAACGTCGACCTGAATTACTTCGACACAAAGGTGAACTACTTGGACTTCTAGTCATAGTAGCGTTGACAACAACTTGACGTTGCATCGAATTCAATTCGACGCAAATGTTAACTTTTCCCAAGTTTTGCTTCTCTTGATCTGTCCTTAACACCCTAGGTTGAGTGTGACATCCTAAGACATCTAGTGACCAGATTACCCTCACTATACAATGGGTAATTCATTCCTAAGAGATAAAATCACTTTTAGGTAATTTGTTAAGTTAAATCAAAGGGTTTTTCCCAACAATCTCCGCTTATTTATCTTAACAAATTTTACAATTTGAATAAAGTGATTTTACACATTCCTCTTATATAATCAAGAATACATACAAAACAATATACACAAAAGAAAATAATTGACTGAAAACTCAGAAAATAATTGACTGAAAGCTCAGACCATATCATTCAATATTTAACTCTCCATAGCTGTCTTCCAGGAAGAAATATTTTCTTACAGAGTACCTGAGCCTCATTGCTCCTTCTTAGGAGTTCTTCTTTTCCTTGAAAATACTTTTGAAGAAACTTTCCTTGGGGCAATCTGCAAGGGCTCATCATTTTCTTCAGTAGTAATGTCTCTGGGAAGCTCCCCCTGAGAGTGTGCATTCTCTTCAGTCTGCTGGACAGCTTCCTGAGCAATCTTGGCTACTTGATCTAGCTCTGTTTCATTCTGAGGCTCATCCTGAGCCATTATTGTACTCACAACTGCCATTTCATTATCCAAATCCCTTTGAACAACTGGATCAGGCTCCCCCTGAATATTTGTTTCATCTGGGGCAAGCTCCCCCTCATCTTCAGGCTCCCCCTGGATCTGTGCTTGTTGGATTATAGTAGCTTTGTCAGAAGCTTCATTGGCATCACCATTATTTTGTCCATTCAACTCTAGGACAGGTCTTTCTTCCTCCAAAATGTTCTCCCCCTTCTTAACCTTGCTGGCCAGAGAGGTTAAGAATTCCTTTGTGACCATGGAGGATGATACAAAATCTGTGAGGCTCTGAAAAGATCTTTTAAAACCTAATAGCTCACCCTCCATTTGTGAGTATTTTCTGTCAAACTTTCTAGCCTGAGAGGCCACCTGGTCTGCAAAGGTGGAGGAGGCTATGACCACAGCTTTGGAAATGACCTGCTCAAGATCAATTGGTGGAGTATGAGATGCAGAAGGAGGAGGTGATGGATGAAGGTCTTCTTGGATAAAACAGGTTCACTAAATACTCCTGGGTGACCGATAGCGAAGTAGTACCGTGAGGGAAAGGTGAAAAGAACCCCTATCGGGGAGTGAAATAGAACATGAAACTGTGATCTCCCAAGCAGTGGGAGGAGAATGTGATCTCTGACCGCGTTCCTGTTGAGAGGATGGTAAATGTCATGAGAGAAATGAATTGATGGTGGTGGAGGTGGAGACAGTTGATAATCTGGAATGATAGTGGATGGTAGTTGACGAGGGATTTGGTGAGATGGCTCAGGGGCTGAAGTGGATGGTAAGGAATGATGGATCTGTTGTTGTTGTTGCTATTGAGGAGAATGTTTGGCTGGAGCATCATCCTGATGGATATTTGGAACATTGTCCAGTGGAGGTGAAGAGTGAGGAGAAGGGATAGCACTCCTTGAAGGGTCTGTTATTTGCCTCTCTGGCTCTTGAGGAGGAGGAGAGGGAGGAGGTGAAGCTGGGGCTTGACTAGACTTTAGGATTTTCCTGGTCCACTTAGAGAAAATTCCAATGTTTATTCTCTTTTCAGGAGGAATTGGCACTCCTTTTGACTTGTAGATGCTTGAGTAATGTTGAAAGAGCACTTGGCTCATTATTCTCATATAAGCATTTTCTTTATGAGCATACTTATGCCCAATCATCTTCAGAAGCCATCTCCCCCAATTTATCTTCTTCTTGAGGACCAGAACTCCCATTATTTGCAGCTGCTGCTTTGGTATGGCATCATGAGCAGAGATTTTGCAGAGTAGCACTTTTCCCACAATGTCAGCAAGAAATTTGTATTCTTCTCCCAAATTAATCTTCTTGAGATTGATTGCTTTCTCTTTTCTGAACTGCATAATCTCTAATGCTTTCTTAATCTCTTCACCTATCCGCTCATCAGATTCACTCCCAGTTGGAAGATCAAATGTCTGACTCAGCATTTCCTCTGTGATGTGAATGTATGTTTCAGAAACTTTCCCATTAAGGGAGCCGTCTTCTCCTATCTGTACAGACTCCTTAAGCTCTGTCAATTCAATATCAAGTATCTTGCTCCTGGTGGATATCAGTTTTGTTAAGCCAGCATCCTGAAGCAAGCCCAGAATGGCTTTGAAGCTGTCGTCCGCTGCGCTGAATGAGTCAATGTCCACATCGAACCCAGAATTAATCTTAGGAGGGGCCATTGATTGGATGTACCTACAAAGAAAGAGAGAACGAGAGAGAGAGAACAAGAGAGAGCTGGAGAATAGGAAAGCATGAGAGCAAAGAGAGTAGAATTCGAAAGCGTAAATGTTTCAACGCAGTGATTGCTTAAAAGCAGATGAATCGCCGCAACTTAGGGTTTATGTCGACGCACCGTCGATAAAGATTAGTATTTGGCGCGCAACAATAAGTCGAGAATGCTTCTAGAAGCAATTCTGGGCGCGCAGCCATTTCGACGTTGCGTCGAATCATATTCGACGTTATCCAGTTGACGCAATAGCTTTTTATAGATTGTTCACCAAACCTTAAGTCGATGTAGTCCAGTCGACGTTGCATTGATTCGCAGTCGACGTTACGTCGATTCGCAATCGACGCAGCCTCAACTTTGATCAGCGGCCAATCAATACGACGCATACGTCGATAAGAACTCGACGTTGCGTTGAGATCTATTCGAATTATTCACTCTGAGTGCTTCTTGATGTTGGCGTCAAGTAGAAATCGATGGTACGTCGACTTCTATTCGACGCACCTCTGAATGAATAGAACTATTTTCTTTGGAAAATTCTTGCTGTTTTACCCAGCAATTAAGTTTATTGAAAATAGTTTATAATATTAATTTTATAAGTTATAAGCAAAAAGAATCAAGGCAGAAGTCACTCCCTTGAATGAAGTTTGTTCCTTATCCTTGACCTACATTGAAAGTGAGGTTAGATCTTAAAGTCACTCTAGAGGGGGGTGAATAGAGTATTAAAAAAGTTTTTCACTTATTTTATAGCAGAATTAAAATAGTGATATTTATATGTGTATAACAGAGTGAGTTATAAAAACAAAATAAAAACAAAGCACAGCACAGTGTAGAAAATCACACAAACACAGAGGACACAAGGATCTATAGTAGTTCCCCAATCAACCTGGGTACATCTACTCTTCTACCACCCTTGGTAGTAATCCACTAGGTTTTTGATCAGTTGCTCTATCACCAATGTGTTTTTGATCAGATGCCCAAACACCACTTGAGCTTTTGATCAGGTGCTCAAACCAAACTACAGGTTTTTGTTCAGGTGCCCTGCCACCAAGGGGTTAACTTTTGAAGGGAGTTATAACCCTGTACAAGATGAGATAAAGAGGGTTTAGATGTTCTTCTCTGTCACTAATCTGAGAGAAGACTAGTGGATATTGATGTTGTAAAGCTCCCCGTGTCTGATTGAAATTCTTTACAGTTTGAGGATGGAGCTTTCTCTTGAATGTAGAATATCTTCCTTGATAGCCGATGAATCTGAGAGACCAAGGTTTCTCAGATTGTTTGTTGCTCTTAAAGATCTAGAAACTTGCAGCAGAGACTGAGAGAAGGTGTTGATGTTCTCAGAGAATGAAAGGTGCTGCTTGAGGAAGATGAAGATGATCTGTTAATGCTTTCTTTCTTTCTTTCTTTTCTTCTTGTTACTTTTCTCTCGACTGAGTTCTGATATTCTTCTCCTTTTTCTTTGCTTGCAATAATACTGATACTGTTCTACTTCTGTCTTCCTTTTTCTCTTTTCAATATATCTCTGATTTGAATTTCAAATCTCTGAATAAGGAATAAAATATTCTGAATTGAATGTTTCCTTGGAACTGCAAACTGATATTTAATTCCTAGTCCTTTTTAATTAATGTATCCTTTTCCTCCAAATGACTATTTTCTCGGGAAGAGAATGGAAAGGAATAAAATAAAAAGGAAGGATATAATCCTTGACTTATCTGGTAGGAATAAATCTGTTGCTGATAATCTGAGTTCAGAGAATAATATAACTGACCTTCTGAAATAAATCTGCTGAAGAGAATTTTCGTCAATCTGAATAAATTCGTCGAACATAATTTGGAGTTCGTCGATCTCAAGCTGGAGGTCGTCGAACTAAAAGATAATATCTGATAAGCTACCTGGAATATTGAATTCGTTGAGTTGAGAAGAACTTTCGTCGATCTGAATCAATTCGTCGACCGCTGAGACTTGGTCGAACGCTGAGACTGAAGTTCATCGACCGTTGAGACGCTGGAAAACTGAGTGCGTCGAGCTGGAGAGCAAGTCCGTCGAACGCAGAGAGGAATTCGTCGAACGTAGAATGAGTTCGTCGAACGCAGAATGAGTTCGTCGAATGCAGAACCTTTGGCAAGTTCGTCGAACTGGAGCATGTCGTTCGTCGAACGTAGGATGGAGTTTGTCGAACGCAGTGTGGAGTTCGTCGAACGCAGAAAACTTATCTTTTCCTTAGTTCTATCAGCCTAAAACCTTGACCCTTTAGACTATACATTGGGGTCAACTTAGTCCTAGTCAACAGATAGTGATCTAGCCCAAATCATTAATAGGGTTGTTCCAACATACATCTTCCTTCCCACTCCATTTTCTCCTGAGTGGGACCTTACCTAACCCTGCACAAGTAATTTAAACATTAGAAAGAACCCAGGTTACCTTGGGCCCTTTGCTTTTATAATTGTAGGGTTCAATGAAGGAATAGAAAGGTCTTTCATGATACCCTTTGGGATGATAGGGAATGAATTTCCCAAATCTCTTGTCTTGATACTTAAAGTGAGTGTAAAATGTATCTAGATATAACAAATCAGCAGAATATTTTATTATCCTAGGTTTTGCTCTGACCTTTTGGTTGTTGTTATTTAACTTCTCAACATTGTTCTTTCCTAAAGTTTTTCCTTTCTTATTCTAATGTATTTTATTAGGTTTATTTATCCTATCTGGATGACTGTTATCCTGACCCTTGAATGGTGCACTCTTCTCACTTGGTTGATATTCACTAGGTCTGACAAATGACACTGGATTTTTCCAGGCAGGTTTTCTAGGTGCATCAGTGGTGGTGGAGGGCTCTACTCCTAATCCTAGGTGATTAAATCTCATAGAGAGATTTTTAGTGATGGCTTTGAGCTTCTAACTCCTCCTATTGAGAGAGTCCTCAAAGACCTTTGCCTTTGCTAGCTTTTCTTTTAAGTTAATGTTTTCTTCTCTAAGTTCAATCAATTCCAACTCTTTACTATTAATCACATTTGTTAGGTTTTGATTATTTAGGTGCATTTCATTTTTCTTAAGGTTCTCTAGTTCAGTTCTAGCTATGCCTAGTTCTTTTTCAACCCTAAGATGTTCAATGCAGAAATCTTTGAAGCATGATTTAAAATCTTCTGAGATAAAATCAAATTCATCAAAGACAGATACCTGATCATCTTCATCATCTGATGTCATCCCAAGAGCCATCATGCAAGCTGCTACTGCTTCTTCTTCATCATCACTTTCAGATGACGAGGAGTCTAATTCTGCTTCAAAATCACTCCATGTTTTAGCAATGAAGCCTTTGGCTTTCTTCTTGTCTTTTCCTTTGAAGGACTTATTCTTCTTCTTATCCTCTTTGCTGTTACTTCTTTCCCCTTTGCTCTTGTGGGCAGTCAGGAGCAATGTGCCCTGGTTTACTGCAGGTATAGCAGATGATCTCCTTCCTTAGAGTTTTATCATATCTGGGCCTTGAGTCCCTTTCTCTCCTCCTGGAGTCTTCTGTCTTGACCCATTTCTTGAATCTCCTTACTAGGAGATTGAACATCTCATCCTTAGGAGTATATGGATCTTCTTCAATAGCCTTCAGAGCAAGGGACCTTTGGACAGGAGCTGGAGAGGTCTCCCTTTCTTCAGCCTCAGCCCTGTTCTTTAGAAGCATCTCATATGACTTAAGCTTTCCTAGCAAAGCTTCAGTTGAGATCTCTCTGTGGCATCTGGACTCTCTGATTGCCCAGATTCTTGAATCCCAAGAGCTAGGGATGCACATGAGAATCTTATCATTAATTTCAGTCAAGGATATTTCCCTGTCTAAGCCTCTGAGCTCATTAATGATAAGACTGAATCTGTCATACATATCAGCAACAGATTCTTCAGCTTTCTTTTGAAAGTTCTTATATTGGGATATAAGAAGGGACTTTTTATCCTTTCTTTCATCAGCACTTCCTTCCACCATTGTGGTGAGTGAGTCCCAGATTTCCTTTGATGATTGGCACTCAGCAATATTCTGGAAAATGTCATCTGACATTGTTGACACCAGAATGTTCATGGCCTTGACATCACATGCCTTGACCTTCTTCTTACCCTCTGTCCATTCTTTTCTTGGAACAGCCTCAGTTGTTGAGGTTTCTCCTTCATTTTGCCTAACTAGAGCAGGAGGACTTGTGAGAAGAACATTATAGATGTCTTCATCAATTGAATTCATATAAAGCCTTATTCTGGCCTTCCAGAGTGTGAACTTATTCAAGTTACACATTGGGGGTCTTGTGGAAGCATAGTCCTTAGTACTCATTTTCTTTATAAGATATGTTTGTAGAAAAGAAATAAGAGTAGGAGGCCTTTTTGATCAAGGTGTTAACCTTTTAATGATCAACCTACCTCTGATACCAATTGAAAGTGCACAGTGTGCCTCTGAGAATCCTCTAGAGGGGGGTGAATAGAGATTTAAAAATATTCCTATTTTAGTTGTGCAAATATAATAAACCTAAGTATTATGCTTCACCAAGATATATCCCAGAATAAAATAGCTGCAGTTAAGTAATGAAATAAAAGACAGTAAATGAAATCTAATCTATGAGGGGCAACACAGAAAAGCAATCCAGAAGACACGCAGAATTTTTATAGAGGTTCCCCAAAATGTGGGTACTTCCCTCTTCTACCACCTGGTAGGGATGCACCTGTGCCTGAGTCTTTTGGTAAGGAGACTCATAAAACCACTAATCTTTTGACAAGGAGATCATGAACCACCAGATCTTTTGATAAGGAGATCTTGAACCACCAGATCTTTTGATAAGGAGATCTTGAACCACTGAATCCTTTGAAGAGGGATTAATAAAACTCTTTTACAGTTGGGATAAAGAAGGAGAAAGAGGAAGAGAAATGGTGTAGGAATTCTGTTCTAAGAATTCTTATGAAGGTTGTATGATACACAGCTTCTTGTATCTATCACTGGATCTGCACTTGATTAATTCCTGCTTATGATAGTGATGTATTGTAGGAGCTTTGATTATCAGATCATGTTGTTTGTAGGGTGTCTACTTTATCACCTAGAGGGGGGTGAATAGGTTTTTCAAATTATATTATCCCCTTTTAGGTGTTCTTGATTTCTGGTTAGTAGATCTAAAAGTTATAAAGCATAACACAGAAAACACACAACTATGTATAGAGGTTCCTCAAGACAGGGTGTCTTGAGTAGTCCTCTTTTCCTCTGCGCCTACCTAGCAGTGTGCTAGGCTCGGCAAATGCCGCCAAGAACTTCAGGCCCTCAAGCCTTACAACACGGACCCCCAAGTCCCAACAGCCTAAGCCCGCAAGCCCCTACTGCCCCTGAGCCCGCAAGATCGACACTCAGGCCCTCAAGCCCTACAACACGAATCCACAAGCCCCAACAGCCTAGGCCCGCAAGCCCCTACTGCCCCCGAGCCCGCAAGCTCGACAAATCGCACCCGCAAGTGCACTGCCCTGGCCCTCAAGCCTCACAGCTCTCCAGCCCGCAAGTTAGAAATTGTTGGACCTGCAAGTCCACTGCCCTGGCCCTCAAGCCTCACAGCTCTCCAGCCCTCAAGCTAGACAGATAGGCCCGCAAGCCTTTACAAGAGATTACAGTAAGAATAACTGTTACTTCTGCCAGATGAAGATTGTCAACTTTAGCCTGATGAAGATTGGCTTCTTTAGGTTGAAGAAGATGCTTCTTGATCTGGAGATTCAGCACTGGGTCTTCTTCAGCCTTCACTTCTTTTGCCTGATGTTGATCGGCAACTTATCAGTCGATGATGATGACTAATACTTCAGAGAGCACTTGATGCTTGCTCTCTACTTAATCTTCTTCTTCTCCGTCGAGAATACTGTTCTATTGAATTGTAGCGGTGGGATTCTTTCTCGTACTTTTTCTCTTGTTCGAAGACTGCTTTTCTAGGGCATCACTGATCCCTTTTATAGGACAGATGAGCCGCATAACGGTAACATGTGATGTCCTTTAATGTCAGACGCCCATTCTATAAGAGCACACACTGATTGGACAATCAGGCGGCGGCATTAAATGCTGACGGCGCGTCCGTAACATTTGAATCTGTCTCGACGATATTTCCATAGTTACGACGTCATGGACAATATCTCGACGACAAGACTTTGTCGAACCCTTACGTTTTGATAGATCTTCGGTTATTCTTGCTTCTGCCTCTCATACTGGTATCTCGACGATATGAGATATGCTTGCTCTTTTGTATATACGATGATACAACATCTTTGACTGTGTCGTCGTAATCACCTTGATTTCTCGACGACATACCTTCTTTACGACGATGTTTGACGCCATCAGTCATACTTAGCCTTTTCAGCGACAAGGCTTCTTCACGACGATGTTTGTTCTTTCTCGACGACAAGGCCACTTTGGTGAAGTCTACGATACCGCGTCTTCTCTGCATTCGACGATCTTGCCGAGTCTCAGCGGTCGACGATCTTCCTTCTGAGTTTGACGATCTTGCTTCTGCGTTCGACGAACACACCAATTATCAGCGGTCGTCGATCTTCCTTCTGAGTTCGACAATCTCCATTCTGCGTTCGACGAACACGCCAAATCTCAGTGGTCGTCGATCTTCCTTCTGAGTTCGACGATCTCCATTCTGCGTTCGACGAACACGCCAAATCTCAGCGGTCGTCGATCTTCCTTCTGAGTTCGACGATCTCCATTCTGCGTTCGACGAACTCCCTTCTGCGATCGACGAATCTTGCTCTTCTTGACGATAAATATAGTACTTGCAAAAATAGTTGAAGTACTTGACATTTGTCGATCTCTGCAAGCATGAACTAGATGGAGCATTAAATACAGCTTGCACTTATCATTGAGCTGAGCACTTCTTTAAATCAGGAACATTGATGGGCACTGTTCCCAACAATCTCCCTCTATTTGAAGAAGCCCTAACTTACCTCAATGATAAATGCCACGCATGAAAAGATATATCATTTCAAATAGTAACATCATACTTAAAGCAGCAATCATATAAAGAAATGAGATTTTCTTCAAGCATATAAATAGATTAAATGTTCAATAATAAACATTAGCATTCATTTGTCCCATCAAAACAAATTAAGATTATAATTTGTTGCCCCATCAGCGTCTGCTGCTGCTTGCTCCTTTGTTTTTCTGCCTTTGCCTCATGAAGGTAGTTGATGGGCAGGGGAATTCTCTTAGGAGAAGGAGGAGGACCTTGTGGGAATGCTAGCTTGTGGTTCTTCCTCCTTTCCAGTTGCTTCAGATGCTTCTTCCATTCAACTGATTGGTATACTCTCTGATAATCCTCTTGAGGGTATCCAAATTGGATCCACGATTCTGTTATTATTTCTTTTGATTCTGGACTCCACCTTCCGGATTGTGGATCCAGCTGAATTTCCCTCAGTCTCTTTTGCATGTACCTCTTTGCTTTGAATTCTCTTCCTTTTTCTGGAAGTGGCTGATTCTCCAAATTCTATCCCATACACAGCAGAGTCAGTGCTTGCAGAAGGATTGTCAGCATCATAGATTGATGGGGGTTGTTGTAACGACTGCTTTATTTGGTTTGTTATCCACATCGCCTAATGTGAACTGGCATTGATTATTTCATTCTCCCCCTTTAGGGCTTGTTCAAATACCCTTTCCTCGAGTCCTTCTCTGACTTGATTCAGCTTGTTATGCAGGGATTGTTCAGTTGCATCCAGATTGTTGTTTACCTCCAGCAGATGTGAATTTAAAGTATGCGCGTTCTCATTAACTTTATTCAGAATTTGATTTTGGTTATTTTCAGCATCTGTCTCGATCAGCTTAAGACCATAGTACACATTATCTGAGAATTTGCCTTGCTCTTTCAGGATTTTGTGGGTTTGGTGTCCCACTTTATTAACTTCCTCACTCATTTTATCGATTGCAGGAGCTGCCATAGTATAGAAATGAGCGCATTGGGTGTTGAGGTTGTGTATGTCGCTCTTTACTTTTTGAATTTCCCCCTTCATCTATTTCCATAGACTATCCACAGTTTTACTATGAACTGTTCAAGATGTTTTCGCTGAGCAGACAGTAGGGTTGATAGCATGTGGAAGAGAGATCCTGCCTGAGTCGATGATGGCTCAGCAGTTTGTCCTTCTTGATCTCCTTCTCCCTGTGGATCTGCTTCACTGACATCCTCAAAAGACTCTTCACTGATGTGCGTTGTGACCTTGGCTTTCCCCTTAGAACCTTCTGGCAGGGGCTCACTTGGAGCTATGAGCACTACTTTGCTTGCTATAGTTAGCTCTCGGCAGTCTGAGAGAGTGATGTCTGTTGTTGGCTCATTTCCTTGATCATCTAGGGCAGAGTAACCTAGTTGAGTCTCCCCCTCAACCTGTGCATTCTCCTGATGTGAGCCTCCAGCTGAGAGCTCTCCATCAAACATCTCTGCATCTTGGGCTGAGCTCCCAAGTTGGGACTCCCCCTCAGCAGGAACACTCCCCAAGTTGGGGTTTCCAGCATTTTCTATAACCTCTGTGGGAGCCGGTTCATGGATTGACACATGAGCATTTTCTTTGGTGGATGTTTCTCCTCTGGATGGAGTGGGATGGTGTGGGGGTGGTTCAATGTCATCAAAGCTGCTTGATGACTCTTCTTCTTTGGAGGGGTTTATTTGGGTTGCTGGTTTCTTCTGTTTCTTGGGAGCAGGCTGGTCATCAGAGGATGGTTTGGGGATGGACCTATCCCATCGATCCAGCATCTTAGCATCCAATTTCTTGGAGTAATGAAGAGGTACTCCCATTCTTTTATGCAATGAATCACCCTGAATGTTTAGAAGAAAAAGGGAAATTATTCTTCCATACGAGGGGGACTTCAGGGTGTTCTTCACTCTCAGGAAGAGGAATTCACTCCAATTGGTTTTCTTAGAGTGGATTATTCTGGCCATGACAGCAAACATGTCTTTGGATATGCGATCATGGGAACCAGGCTTGCACAATAACACTTTGCCAACAATGTCGGCCAGCAGCTTCCCCTTCTGATTGAATTCAACTCTCTTGATAGACCTGTAGGTCTTCCCAGTGTGTCCGCACCATGTGTAGCTTGCGGACATTTCCTCAGAGGTCAGCTCTTCTTCTTCCTCTTCCCCTTGGATGCTTGACAGATTCAGTGCTTTTCCAAGGCTCTTTGCGGATATCTTGACCTTCTTACCTCCCACCATGGATCTTATCCGAGTTTCAGTGTGGTCGAGTTTTGCTTCGGCAAAGAACTCGCCCAATTCCTGGTGGAGAATAACCTAGGGTTCACATAGGACATACTCTAGTCCTGATGCCTCCAGCAATCCTATTACTGATCTGATTTCGTCGGAGCAGGCATTGAAGCCTCCTCGCTGAAGTTCACAACCTGAGATCACTTCTTCTTTCTTGGGAGCCATTGATTCGGGTGAGAGAGAAAGCAGCACGACAAAGGAGGCGAGGGTTTTTCGACGGAGTGGCTTAGGGCAAATGATAGCGTAATTTTTATTTTCGAGCATTCACTCTATTTATAGTGTCGGTAGATGAAGAGGCGCGTACCTTAAAAACCCGATCAGACGGGTCCGATGGACCCATCCAATCCTGATAAAAATAGCTCGATTATATTTTGCCGACGTGGTTATTATTGTCGAAATGCTCCTTGGATTCTTATCCTCCCAGCTCGAATCTTTATCGTCATCACGTCTATTGTGTCGTCATAACAACCTCTTGTATTGACGAGTCAATTCTTCCTTACATGTCTGCCTAGGACACTCTTTCGCTCTGCTTGGGAGTTATCCTTTAGCGCCAACCCTATCCAGCTTTTAGCCTTCTTTTAGTAAGATACCTGCATTAGTTTTGTTGGTAAACAAACTTTGCTGTTCTGATAGTGGGTCAGAACAGCCACCTTGCCCAGGGCCCAGATTTGCTTCTGGTGGGCACTTGGACTACCTGCAGAATATGATTACACGCCCTTAGGAACCCAAGTGAATTTGGGTCCTAGGAAATTGTTAGCTTTGACGGGCATACTGGATATAACTGCCATAGGATATACATAGTGATTATGAAAAAGATTATTTGCCAGTTTAGCATTTGTTACCCTTGGAGCAGTTGGATTGTACCAACAATCAATTGCAAAGTGCCCTGTCTTTCCACAGCACCAACATTCATACCTGTTATATCTTCTTTTCTGATTGACTGTATGAGCAGTTTTTTGTGTGTGAACAAATGAATGAAGCAAAAAAGGTGAACTATGTTGATGGTAGATGTGATGTTTGTTGTCATCATTCACTGTTTTCCATCTGGAGTTAGTCTTCTTTAAGGGTTTCTTCTCTTCTCTGGGCTCAGCAAATTTCTGCCTCCTCATAACTTCCTGAGGTGACTTTGTGGTTTTTGGCATGTTCTTTGTTCCACTTGTGGAGCTTCCAATCTTGAAATACCCAAGATTGGATTGCCCAGCATTCTTGTTGGAGGGTGAGATTACCTTCCTCAAGCTAGCCATCTTCTCACAGGGTCTGCCTGATTTGTCTTCCTTGAAGCATCTCTGCTCCCTTCTCTGAGTGGAGCAGCAACCATTTACCAGTGGAGGAGAAGTCTCTGGTTTGGAGAAGCTTGTCACAGGCTTTACTACAAAGGGGAGTTTACTCTCCATCCTTCTGGTGTTGTCATTCTTAGATTTCAGGACTTTGAGCTGAAATTTGTCCTTCTTCAGAAGAGCTACTTCTCTGGTTAGTGAGCATCACAGCTTCTTGCTCTCAATCAATGCCTTCAGAGTTTTCCCAAATTTGTCTATCAAGTTGAGGTTGGAGCTTTCCTTGAAGTCCTTTTCTGAGTTGACAAAACTCTGCATTCTCTAGAGTTAACCTTTCTGCTTTCTCTGAGAGATCAAGATTTCTTGCTTGAAGGGAGGAGATCTTTGCATCCTGCTCCTTGCACAGCATCTTGAGCATTTTGACATCTTCTAGGAGTTCATTGTATGACTTGGACCAGTCATCATTACCAGATGTGCTCGTCTCTGAATCTGAGTCTGAGGTAGATAGAGGAGCTCTTATGCATACTTCTTCAGGTGAGACTTCATCCTGGACTTCTTCCTCTGACTCAGATAGGACAGTCAATCCAAACTGAGTCTTCTCTTCTGAGTCTGAACAGCATGAGTCAGTGTCACTCAATGTTTTGACTTTCTTCTTAGTTGTTTTGCTTCCTTCTTCTTCTGATCCTTCCATAAGGATTGTTAGAGAGTCCCACATCTCCTTAGCTGTGGTGCAGTGGATCAATTTCTGGAGTATGGGAGTATCAACTGCATCAGCTAAAATTCCCTGGGCCTTCTTGTCTAAGTTGACTAGGATGATCTCATCTTCAGTCATTTTCTTGGTCACTGTCTTAGGAACATAAGACCCTTCTTGAACAATTTGGAACATTCTAGGATCCATTACTTTCATGAATATTCTTGCTCTAACTTTCCAAATGGAAAAGTTCTCCCTGGAACATATAGCTATTCCTGACTCCATAGCTATGATACTTAGACACCCAATGGCAGATCTGTTCAAGCTGTTAAGCTTTTCATTGAACAACCTACCTCTGATACCACTTGTTGTTTGTAGGGTGTCTACTTTATCACCTAGAGGGGGGTGAATAGGTTTTTCAAATTATATTATCCCCTTTTAGGTGTTCTTGATTTCTGGTTAGTAGATCTAAAAGTTATAAAGCATAACACAGAAAACACACAACTATGTATAGAGGTTCCTCAAGACAGGGTGTCTTGAGTAGTCATCTTTCCCTCTGCGCCTACCTAGCAGTGTGCTAGGCTCGGAAAATGCCGCCAAGAACTTCAGGCCCTCAAGCCTTACAACACGGACCCGCAAGTCCCAACAGCCTAGGCCCGCAAGCCCCTACTGCCCCCGAGCCCGCAAGCTCGACACTCAGGCCCTCAGGCCCTCAAGCCCTACAACACGGACCCGCAAGTCCCAACATCCTAGGCACGCAAGCCCCTACTGCCCCCGAGCCCGCAAGCTCGACAAATTGCACCCGCAAGTTGACTGCCCTGGCACTCAAGCCTCACAGCTCTCCAGCCTGCAAGCTAGACGTTGTCGGACCCGCAAGTCCACTGCCCTGGCCCTCAAGCCTCACAGCTCTCCAGCCCTCAAGCTAGACAGATAGGCCCGCAAGCCTTTACAAGAGATTATAGTAAGAATAACTGTTACTTCTGCCGGATGAAGATTGGCAACTTTAGCCTGATGAAGATTGGCTTCTTTAGGTTGAAGAAGATGCTTCTTGATCTGGAGATTCAGCACTGGGTCTTCTTCAGCCTTCACTTCTTTTGCCTGATGTTGATTGGCAACTTATCAGTTGATGATGATGACTTATTCTTCAGAGAGCACTTGATGCTTGCTCTCTACTTGATCTTCTTCTTCTCCACCGAGAATACTGTTCTATTGAAGTGTAGCGGCGGGATTCTTTCTCATACTTTTTCTCTTGTTCGAAGACTGCTTTTCTAGGGCATCACTGATCCCTTTTATAGGACAGATGAGCCGCATAACGGTAACATGTGATGTCCTTTAATGTCAGACGCCCATTCTATATTAGCACGCGCTGATTGGACAATCAGGCGGCGACATTAAATGTTGACAGTGCATCCGTAACATTTGAATCTGTCTCGACGATATTTCCATCGTTACAACGTCACGGACAATATCTCGATGACAGGACTTTGTCGAACCCTTACGCTTTGATATATCTTTGGTTATTCTTGTTTCTGCCTCTCATATTGGTATATTGACGATACGAGATATTCTTGCTCTTCTGTATATACGATGATACGCCATCTTTGACTGTGTCGTCGTAATCACCTTGATTTCTCGACGACATGCCTTCTTTACGACGATGTTCGACGTCATCTGATATAGATTTTGTCGGTTTTGAAATTTAGTGAAGATTTGAGATTTTCTCCAAAACTATATCCGATAAAGGCAAGTGTACCTTATCGTCTATAGTATAGGATATTTAGGAATATTAAGGTCGTATTCCACGGGGCGCGTTGATTACTTCTACTTCGAGGAAAATTGTCATTATCTTATCGACGAAAATTTGATCGGTTTGTTTTTGCTTAATTAAAATTAAAACTAATTGAAGCTAAATGAAAGGATTAAACGTTGCATGAAAAGAGAGAGAAATTGACATTGCAAAAAAAGATATAACTAAGGAGAGAAAGATTGACATTGCATGAAAATGAAGAAATTACTTAAGGAGAGAGAACATGAAAGAGAAAACTAATTTTATTGAAAAACAAGGAACTATTACAAGCCTTAATTTAAGAGCACAAGGCTAAGGAAAATAAAGATTACAAACTTGAGAAAACTAGTGCATGAAAATTACATTAAAACATTGCATGAATTTGAAAGGGAAGAGAACATGAAAGCCTTAAGAAACATGAACATTAACTTGAAAAACTCACTCTCAGCTCTAACAGCACCTCCCCATCTCCAAATTTCTGAACTCTGGACTCAAGGAGAGCCTCTGAATTTATAGGAAAAAATTTCAGATTACACGCCCTCGGTCACGGGCGTGACCAAGGGCGTGACTGCACTATTCACATCGGATCCGACAGCGGCGTGGGCTTTCTGGACGGCGCGGTGAAAAGTGACATGTCACGGGCGTGACATGCCGGGTCACGGCCGTGACTTTGGACGGCTGCATTAAATGCGGCGTGGGCTGGAATTCGGCGCGGCGGCAGAGCAGGGATCACGCTGGAAAGTCACGGCCGTGACATGTGGGTCACGGGCGTGACTTAGGTTGACTTCTCGACAGCAGCTCCTCGTCTCGACGGCGGCTCTACATAGAAGATTCTAAGATTACACGCCCTCGGTCACGGGCGTGACCTGGGGCGTGACTTGGTGTGGGCTAGCTCAGACAGCGCGGCATCATTCTGGACTGATCTTTAGGTTACACGCCCTTGGTCACGGGCGTGACCGAGGGCGTGACATGTCATTTTTCCCGATTTGTCCCAAAATTCTGTAAATATTGAAATTAAGCTAAGTTAGAATCAAAATTACAAAAAGAACTACTTATAACCTAAAATTGACATAAAAAGGAAAATTCATATTAAATATTTACAAAAATTTCTTATTAAAAAGTTATAAAAATACTACTTATCAAATACCCCCATACTTGAGGTTTTGCTATTCCAGAGCAAAAGTGTGAGACATAATTTATAAGACATCCTTAAAAAATTTTAATTTAAAACTAAAATTTCATTTAACCAAAAGTTAAGTTAAGAGTAAATTCAAGGGGGAGTTAAGTCCTAAATTATGATGATGATTTGAAAAGAGGGAAAAATGTTTAGGCAAAGACTTCTCGAGAAAATTAAGTAGTTTGACAAAATTGTAGAAATTATTAAACTAAATTAAATTAAAATTATAAGAACTCTATCTTAAAAGAATCTTAAGGAAAAGTAAATTACTAAATATTGCTCTCTCCATAATTTTCAACTAAAACTAGAACAATGATAATTGGCTAAGGGGGATTTCATAAAATTTGGCATAAGAAGAGAAATTTTTGAATGGAGGAAATGGAATTTATCATGAAATTTCCTTTTCTTTTTTTTTCTTTTTTTTTCTCTTCTAATAAAAACCCAAAATGTATATGGTTTAGGAGTAATGAATTTTATCTTCTTACTTCATGTCATATAATCTTTTCAAATATTTTGGGTGCATATGTTTTAGGGAATAATGAATTTTATCCTCTTATTCCCATGACATATGATCTTTTAAAGTTCATTTTTTTATGCCACAAAGGGGGTAAGGAAGGGAAAAAAATCTAGCTAGCTTTAAATTATATTGAGAGCAAATTCTAGTAACATTAAATTTCCTAAGATCTAAAAAGTTAGAAGAAAATATAATTGAAATCTAAAGAGGTTTAGGAAATTCACTACAAAATGAAGCCATTTAAAAATAAAAAGAGAAGTCATGCTAACAAAATTCTCTAATCAATTTAAAATCATAAGATGATTCTTAAATCAACATTACCTCAAATTTAAAATTAACAAACTATGATAAGCAAAATTTTAGCCAATTAAAAACTTAAACATGCTTATAAACATTCTCAACTAGATTTCTAAGAAATCACAAAAACAACAAGAAGGAGGGATATAAGAATTTTTGGAATTTTTGATATTATCTTTTTTGAATTTTTGATATTATCTTTTTTTTTAAATTTTTCTCATTAAAACTATTTACAAAGAAGGGAAACTAGCTTTAAAACTTAGCAATTTTTGTAAGTCTTGGACTTCCCAAGGGCTACCCGGTGAAGGGTTCGCAAGGTACTAGGAGGTGTGATGGGATGAAATCTCAAACGTCCCTTTCCAAGATTTAAATTTTCGATTTTCTAAATTTTTTTTGAGTTTTTGGATTTTACAAGTGCTTAAATAAAGGAAAACATAGAAACAAAATTAAAATTTTCTTTTTGTTGTTTTTTTTTTCATTTTTTTGAAAATTTTCTTTTTAAAACTATTTACAAATATTTACAAAGGGCTATTTACACCCCCATACTTAAAGTTAAACATTGTCCCCAATGTTTAAAAATAAGTATGAAGTAAGAAAAGGTAAAAAGAGAAATGCAAAAACGAAAGAAGAGAAGGAAAAAAGGGCTTCCCTGATTTTTTTTGAAGCTTTTGTGGGGAAGCCGCGATTACCTGCAAAGGTTGTTAAAGAAGAAAAGAAAAGACAAGAGAAAATAACAAAAGATAACTTTGGGGTGCCTCCCAAAACCGCTTTGTTTAAGGTCGCGTAGCTTGACCCACTTGCCGATCATATTATAGGTTGAAATACAATCGAATCACTCTTTTCATTAGTTAACTCTCCCGGAAGATATAATTTAAGGCGGTGGCCGTTTACTTTGAAGGTACCTTTTTCCGGGTGGGAAATTAAAATTGTCCCATAGGACCAAACCTCTTTAACAATAAAGGGTCCGGACCATCGGGATTTTAGTTTTCCCGGGAAAAGGCGAAGGCGGGAATTATAAAGGAGGACGAGATCGCCCGGCGAAAAAGTTTTTGGAAATTTTATATGTTTATCGTGATAAAATTTTGTTCGCTCCTTATATAATTTATTGCTCTCATATGCGTTCGCTCGCCACTCATCTAATTCGTTCATTTGAAATTTTCTTTGTTCTCCCGCTAGGGTGGAATCGAGGTTTAAAAATTTAAGCGCCCAAAATGCGCGATGTTCTAATTCGACCGGAAGGTGGCAAGCCTTGCCATAAACCATTCGATACGGTGTACAACCGATAGCGGTCTTGTACGCCGTTCGATAGGCCCATAGCGCGTCATCGAGCTTTATTGCCCAATCCTTCCAATTAATAGAAACCGTTTTTTCTAAGATCCATTTTAATTCTCGATTAACAACTTCAACTTGGCCGCTCGTTTGTGGGTGATATGCAGTGGATAATTTGTGCGTGACACCATATTTTGCTAAGATTTTTGTGAATTGAGTATTGCAAAAATGGGTGCCCCGATCACTCACAATAGCGCGCGGAGTGCCAAATCGAGAGAATAATTTTTTTAAAAAGTTAACGACGACTCGCGCATCGTTGGTGGGGAGAGCTTGCGCTTCCGCCCACCTTGACACGTAGTCGACCGCTACTAGAATATACTTATTTGAAAACGAAGGAGGGAGAGGACCAACGAAATCAATGCCCCAAAGATCGAAAATTTCGCATTCTAAGAAAATGTTTTGGGGCATCTCATCCCGGCGAGAGATGTTCCCCGACCGCTGGCAGCTGTCGCAAGTACTCACAAGGGTGTGAGCATCTTTGAAGAGCGAGGGCCAATAAAAGCCCGCCTCCAGCGCCTTCCTCGCGGTTCGGTTTGAATGATAATGACCTCTGGTGGGTCCCTCATGACAATGACGTAAAATTTTAAGGCCTTCCTCACTCGAGACGCATCGTCTTACTACCTGGTCTGCGCATACACTGAATAAAAAGGGGTCCTCCCAAAAGTAATTCTTTAAATCAGAAAAGAATTTCTTCTTTTGCTGACTCGAGAATTCTTTTGGCAGGACCCGGGCTACTAAATAGTTAGCCAGATCTGCAAACCAGGGGGTAGACGATGAATTAATATTTTCGAGAGTAAGGAGGCGCTCTTCGGGAAATTTATCATTAATGTCAGATTCTATTAATACGTTCGAGGCGGGGTTTTCTAAACGGGGGAGATGATCGGCCGCCAAGTTTTTGGCTCCTCTTTTGTCCCGGATCTCTAAGTCAAACTCCTGCAAGAGGAGGATCCATCGCAAAAGACGAGGCTTGGCGTCCGATTTGCTTAAAAGATACCTAAGTGCGGAGTGATCCGTGAAGACGATGACTTTCGAGAGGGTGATGTATGACCTAAACTTACCGAAGGCAAAAACGATCGCTAGAAGCTCCTTTTCGGTAGTGGTGTAATTCGCTTGTGCCGACGTGAGTGTTTTGCTCGCATAATAAATAGGGTGGAAATACTTACTCACCTGTTGGCCTAAAACGGCACCAACCGCAATGTCACTCGCGTCGCACATGATTTCAAAAGGGAGCGACCAATCCGGCGCGACTAGAATCGGGGAGTTTATAAGTTTTTCTTTGATAAGTTTAAAGGCCAAATGGCATTCATCGCTAAAAATAAATGAGGATTCCTTTTCAAGAAGATGGGTTAACGGCTTTGTGATTTTCGAAAAATTTTGTATAAAGCGCCGATAGAACCCTGCGTGCCCTAGGAAACTACGAATAGCTTTTACGTTTGTTGGAGGGGGGAGTTTTTCAATTACTTCAATCTTGGCCCTATCGACCTCGATCCCCTTGCCCGAAATTTTATGGCCAAGGACTAGTCCTTCCTTGACCATAAAATGGCATTTTTCCCAATTAAGCGCTAAATTCGTTTCCTCACATCGCTGCAACACGCGCTCGAGATTTTTTAAACAGTTTTCAAAAGAACTTCCGTACACGGAAAAATCATCCATAAATACTTCCATCACCTCCTCCACTAACTCGTCAAAAATTGCCAGCATACATCTTTGGAATGTAGCTGGCGCGTTACAAAGACCGAATGGCATCCTTCGATAAGCGAAGGTGCCAAAGGGACAAGTGAAAGTGGTTTTCTCTTGGTCGTCGGGCGAAATCGGAATTTGGAAGTATCCCGACAAACCATCGAGAAAACAGTAGTAGGAGTGACCCGAAAGGCGTTCTAAAATTTGGTCGATAAATGGTAGAGGGAAATGATCCTTACGGGTGGCATCATTTAATTTCCGATAGTCGATGCACATCCGCCAACCCGTAAAAGTACGGGTTGGGATCAATTCGTTATTTTCGTTCGCCACTACCGTAACACCACCTTTCTTTGGCACGACTTGTACTGGGCTAACCCAAGTGCTGTCCGTTATCGGGTAGATGATTCCCGTGTCCAGAAGTTTTATAACTTCGGCCTTAACGACTTCTTTCATGTTAGGGTTTAGCCGTCGTTGAGGCTGGACTGAATTTCGGGAATTATCTTCGAGAAATATTTTATGAGTGCAGAAAGATGGGTTTATACCCTTAATGTCCGATAATTGCCACGCAATTGCGTGGCGGTGCTTTCTTAAGACTATAGTCAACTCAGAAATTTCTGAGTTGCTAAGATCGGATGAAATGATGACGGGTAGCTTAGACTCTTTTTCCAAAAACAAGTATTTAAGGTGAGGGGGGAGTTGTTTCAACTCTAATTCGGGTGGTTCTTCATAAGAAGTCTTGATTTTTAATTTTTCTAAAAATAATGGTTCGGGTGGTGTGGGGTGAGAAACTTCTTCTTCATCACAAAAGAGCTCTACGGGCTCGGAATCACTACTCGCCGATGAAACTAACTCGAGGGATGAATCGAACTCACAACACTCTTCTAAGTAAAAAAACATGAATCGTCATTTTCTAGCGTGTTCCGCATCGAGGAATTTATGTCGAAAGTAACTTCATCGTCTCCAACCCGTAGGAGGAGCTTTCCGTTACTTACGTCGATAATAGCGCGGGAGGTGGCAAGGAAGGGGCGGCCGAGTATGAGGGGTACTTCGGCATCCTCTTCGATGTCAAGAATGACAAAATCCACCGGGAAGATGAATTTGTCAACCTTGACGAGCACGTCCTCCACTATTCCTATCGGATATTTTAAAGAACGATCCGCTAATTGGATACTCATTCGAGTGGGCCTTGGATTTCCTAGACCTAGCTTTTTGAACAAAGAAAACGGCATAAGGTTGATGCTTGCTCCAAGATCCGCTAAGGCGTGTTTTACTAACGAATTGCCAAATAGACATGGGATGGAAAACCGTCCCGGGTCATTTGCTTTTTTCGGCAATTTGTTGAGTACAACCGCGGAGCATTCTGCGTTTAAAGAAATATGCGAAATATCTTCTAACTTTTTCTTATTGGAGAGCAACTCCTTAAGATATTTCGCATATTTAGGCATTTGTGAGATAGCCTCGCAGAAAGGTACATTAATATGGATTTGTTTTAAAACATCTAAAAACTTTTTATAATTTTTTTCGGCGCTTTCATTTTTAAATTTCGATGGATACGGAATATTAGAAGTAGGAGCGCGCGGATTTAAAATAGAAGTGTGCGGAGCTATCGTAGCGGGCAAATTCGAAGATGAAATAAAAGTAGGAGGAGAGGAAATTACCTTGGGTTCGTCCTGATTTTGAACCACCTCCTTCCCGCTTCGGAGTGTAATCACATGCGCACTCTCCTTTGGATTTTGCTCGGTGTTCCCCGGTAGGGCTCCTTGCTGGCGCTCGGAGAATATCTTTGCTAGCTGGCCCACTTGGTTCTCCAAATTTTTGATCGATCCGGTGAGGTTCCGGATGTTCGCTTCATTTGTAGCAACATATTTTGCAAAAACCTCTTCAATCGGAGAGAGTTTTTGCTGTTGCGGTGGAAAACCGGGTGGATTATAATTTTGAGAAATCAAATTTGGAGGCGGAGTTAAGTTAAGAAGTTGATTAGAGGGAGGTTGATTTAAATTCATAGGACGCTGAGCATTTCCTTGGTTGCTCCATGAGAAATTCAGATGATTCCTATAACCCGCATTGTAGGTGTTATTATACGGAGCGGTGTTCGGGTTATAGGAAGGCCGAGGTGGATTTCCCATGTAGTCAACATGTTCTTCAATTAAAACGTTATTGGCCCAAGGAGGAGTGGCGGAGGAAGCAGACATCTCCGCCACTTGCTTTGTTAAGCGCTCAACTTGTAAAGCCAAATTTGCGTTTGCGTTTATTTCAAAAATTCCGGCCGGCTTATTAGGCCGCGCTCGGGGCATGTTCCATTGATACGCATTTGTGGTCATCTCTTCGAAAAGCTCTTGAGCGGCGATCGGGGTTTTGTTATTTAATGTCCCCCCGGCGGCCGCATCAATCATTTGCCTCGTTTGGAGATTTAAGCCATTATAAAATATTTGCACTTGTTGCCAAGTGGCAAGTGCGTGGTGAGGGCATCGACGCAAAAGCTCCTTGAAGCGCTCCCATGTGTCATAGAGAGTCTCCGAGTCGATTTGCATGAACGATGCAATATCCGTGCGCAATTTAGCGGTCTTTGAAGGCGGGAAATATTTATTAAGAAATTTTTCCGCCATTTCGGCCCATGTAGTGATGGATCCCCTTGGTAGGGAGCCCAGCCACTGCTTGGCCTTGGACCGCAAAGAAAAAGGAAAAAGTCGTAATCGAATGGCGTCATCGGTGACGCCATTGATCTTAAAAGTGTCGCAAATTTCAAGAAAGTAAGAGATATGTGAATTTGGATCCTCGTCCGGTTGACCATCAAAGGTCACCGATTGTTGCACCATTTGTATGATGCTGGACTTGATCTCAAAATTATTGTTCGCCACCGTGGGGCGAACAATACTCGATTGTGTGCCTTCCAAATTCGGCCGCGCATAATAGGACATGGTCCGTTGCGCGTCCTCACTGGGATTTGGCTCGTTAAGATTAGGAGGATTAAGATTATGATCCATATTTGCTGCGTTAGTGTCTCCGATCGACTCTTCGGATTCTACTTGATTTCCCTGATCACGAGAACGGCGGTGCCTCAAGAGGGTTCGCTCGATCTCCGGATCAAAAGGAAGAATCGAAGTGCTACCTCGGGTCATACACTAAAAAAAGAGAAGAAAGGAAGAAGAAAAACTAAAAAAAAAAATTTCTTTTTGAAATTTAGAAAAAGCAAAATAAAATAAAAAGAAGCATGATAAAATTAATAGCTATCCTCTTTTCAAAATATCTACGCAAAGTCCCCGGCAACGGCTCCAAAAACTTGATATAGATTTTGTCGGTTTTGAAATTTAGTGAAGATTTGAGATTTTCTCCAAAACTATATCTGATAAAGGCAAGTGTACCTTATCGTCTATAGTATAGGATATTTAGGAATATCAAGGTCGTATTCCACGGGGCGCGTTGATTACTTCTACTTCGAGGAAAATCGTCATTATCTTATGGACGAAAATTTGATCGGTTTGTTTTTGCTTAATTAAAATTAAAACTAATTGCAAGCTAAATGAAAGGATTAAACGTTGCATGAAAAGAGAGAGAAATTGACATTGCAAAAAAAAGATATAACTAAGGAGAGAAAGATTGACATTGCATGAAAATGTAGAAATTACTTAAGGAGAGAGAACATGAAAGAGAAAACTAATTTTATTGAAAAACAAGGAACTATTACAAGTCTTAATTTAAGAGCACAAGGCTAAGGAAAATAAAGATTACAAACTTGAGAAAACTAGTGCATGAAAATTACATTAAAACATTGCATGAATTTAAAAGGGAAGAGAACATGAAAGCCTTAAGAAACATGAACATTAACTTGAAAAACTCACTCTCAGCTCTAACAGCACCTCCCCATCTCCAAATTTCTGAACTCTGGACTCAAGGAGAGCCTCTGAATTTATAGGAAAAAATTTCAGATTACACGCTCTCGGTCACGGGCGTGACCAAGGGCGTGACTGCACTATTCACATCGGATCCGACAGCGGCGTGGGCTTTCTGGACGGCGCGGCGAAAAGTGACATGTCACGGGCGTGACATGGCGGGTCACGGCCGTGACTTTGGACGGCTGCATTAAATGCGGCGTGGGCTGGAATTCGGCGCGGCGGTAGAGCAGGGATCACGCTGGAAAGTCACGACCGTGACATGTGGGTCACGGGCGTGACTTAGGTTGACTTCTCGACAGCAGCTCCTCGTCTCGACGGCGGCTCTACATAGAAGATTCTAAGATTACACGCCCTCGGTCACGGGTGTGACTTTGGGTCACGGGCGTGACCTGGGGCGTGACTTGGTGTGGGCTAGCTCAGACAGCGCGGCATCATTCTGGACTGATCTTTAGGTTACACGCCCTTGGTCACGGGCGTGACCGAGGGCGTGACATGCCATTTTTCCCGATTTGTCCCAAAATTCTGTAAATATTGAAATTAAGCTAAGTTAGAATCAAAATTACAAAAAGAACTACTTATAACCTAAAATTGACATAAAAGGAAAATTCATATTAAATATTTACAAAAATTTCTTATTAAAAAGTTATAAAAATACTACTTATCATCATCAGTCATACTTAGCCTTTTCAGCGACAAGGCTTCTTCACGATGATGTTTGTTCTTTCTCGACGACAAGGCCACTTTGGTGAAGTCTACGATACCGCGTCTTCTCTGCGTTCGACGATCTTGTCGAGTCTCAGCGGTCGACGATCTTCCTTCTGAGTTCGACGATCTTGCTTCTGCGTTCGACGAACACGTCAATTCTCATCGGTCGTCGATCTTCCTTCTGAGTTCGACGATCTCCATTCTGCGTTCGACGAACACGCCAAATCTCAGCGGTCGTCGATCTTCCTTCTGAGTTCGACGATCTCCATTCTGTGTTCGACGAACACGCCAAATCTCAGCGGTCGTCGATCTTCCTTCTGAGTTCGACGATCTCCATTCTGCGTTCGACGAACTCCCTTCTGCGTTCATCGAATCTTGCTTTTCTTGACGATAAATATAGTACTTACAGAAATAGTTGAAGTACTTGACATTTGTCGATCTCTGCAAGCATGAACTAGATGGAGCATTAAATACAGCTTGCACTTATCATTGAGCTGAGCACTTCTTCAAATCAGGAACATTACTGGGCAATGTTCTCAACAGATCCTTTGTGTTTCTGCTGATTGAGATCTGGCTGCTATGAGATGGTGATGAAGAGAAGCTTTCAGATCCTTTGTTCTTTTCTTCTGATTAAGATCAGCCTGCTATATGATTGTGATGAAGAGCAGTTGTTCTTATCTTCTCTGTATATTTTCTATTAGGGTTCCTGAGGGAGGAAGAAGAAGAGAGCCTTTGAGAGAAGATGATGGCCGATTGTAATGAATGTCTTTCTTTTCTCTTTCTTCTCATCCCTTTTATTGTCTAGTTCAATTTGAATTTCTTTTCCTTTTCTGGTAAGAGCTGAAAATATATTTTTGTCTGGACATTTACATCCTTCTTTAATTCCCGACCCGTCCACCAACATAAAGCTTGTTTCCAAGAAAGCATTTCTCTGTCCTCTTTTAATTCTTCATTCCATTTGAGGTAATTAAGGAGTCGTTGGAGAACGGTCTTGAGAGAGGTGGGCCATGAGAGAGGGTCCAAAAATGATAGCTTAAAAGGTTTCCCTTTTCAGACTGTATTCGACGTAACGTCGAGTTCTCTTCCTCTCTTATCGACGCACCTTCGAGTTCTTGTAGGAGCAGCTTCGAATTCATCCTTGCTCTGATTGAACTCTATTGGTCGACATTGCGTCGATACCCTATCGACGTAACCGTCGAGTTGATGACATGGCTCTAAGCTTCATTATCTGCGTCGAGATGATGTCGACATTGCATCGACTTTAGGTTGCTTCGACATGTACTTCCTTCTGTGTCGAGTTGAAGTAGAAGCTGCGTCAACTTCTCAAAGTACTTCAACAGGTCCATAGCCTCTACGTCGATACCTATTCGATGGAACGTCGACTTAAATTACTTCGACAGAAAGGTGAACTACTTGGACTTCTAGTCAGAGTAGCGTCGACAACAACTTGACGTTGCGTCGAATTCTATTCGACGCAAATGTTAACTTTGCCCAAGTTTTGCTTCTCTTGATCTGGCCTTAACACCCTAGGTTGAGTGTGACATCCTAAGACATCTAGTGACCAGATTACCCTCATTATACAATGAGTAATTCATTCCTAAGAGATAAAATCACTTTTAAGTAATTTGTTAAGTTAAATCAAAGGGCTTTTCCCAACAGTGTTGGGAAAATGATTTCTCTTAACCCCTAGAAATGAGTTAAAGAAAGAGTTTTATGAATGAATAACAAGACTAAGTAAATATGCGTCGAATGGTATTCGACGCTACGTCGAAATATAGTCGACGTTTTCTTCAGGATATGTCGAAGTAACTTTAGGAAGATTTCGACGTATGTTTTGTCGACGCTACTCTGATTTCTAGTCGACGCATACAGAGAAGTCGACGCACCTTTGTCGACGCACATTCCTTATATCTCTCTCTCGACGTCAGGCTAAGATGAATTTGACGCTTACATCGAATAGTAATCGACGCACGTCGATCTTTATGACAGATTTAAATATACGCCAGATCTCTTTCTTTCATTTCTGTAGATCTAATTTATATGGAATAAAGTAAATATTTTATAGCCGTTCTGAATCATTCTCCTTCTATTTGATTCTTGGCTAAAAACTGGCTAATTCTATTTTGGATATTATTTGAAATCTGAATTAATATTTTCCATTTATGATATATCTGCTATGGAAATATTTCTCTCCTCCTAAATCTCTGGCTGCTAATTAATTCCTCTCCTATAGTGTTATCTTATTACACAGAGCTATAAAATAAGGAGGAGGTCGGCAGGAAATGCAGTTGAGTGATCTACCACATACATTTTGAAATAGAGGAAAAGCTCCCAGAAGAAAAAGAGAGAAATTGAGAAAAAGCTCTGCAACAACATTCAACCATTTCTTCTTCTGCTCACTACTGCAAAATCTGATTGCTCTCACTAAAAGAGAGAAAGGCTACAAATCTTCTTCTCTCTATAGAAGAAAGATTTAATTCACTTCTTGTGCTTCCAATCTTCTTGCTAGGAAGAAGATTCATTATTGTTTCTTATTTTCTTTCTTTCTTAAAAATTGTAAAAGAGTTTTTAGAATCTCTCTCCAAAAAATTCAGTGTACTGGTTCTAAGAGTCTCCTTGTCAAAAGACTCAGTTGGTTCTAAGAGTCTCCTTGTCAAAAGACTCAGGGTGGTTCTAAGAGTCTCCTTATCAAAAGACTCAGTGCAAGATAGTGAATTCCTACCAAGGGGGTAGAAGAGTGGACTACCCAAAGTTTGGGGAACCACTATATTTTCTTGTGTTGTGCTGTGATTTTCTCTCTTGCATTTACTTTAATTACTTGTCTAATTCTTGTTGGTGTGTGGGAAGATCTAATCTGTGATCATACACATATATATATATATATATTAACTTGCACAAAATATTTTAAATCTCTATTCACCCCCCCTCTAGAGAATTCTAGTGAGGTTAACTGTGCACTTTCAATTGGTATCAGAGCTAGGTTTATCTAAAAGGGATAACTCCTTGATCAAAAAGATCCTACCTCTTATATATATATATATTTTCAAAACTATTTTTCACATGGCACAAATCAAAGAGTATGCTTCCACCAGACCACCAATTTGCAACCTTGAGAAGTTTGCACTTTGGAAGACAAGAGTTAGAATTTATCTAAACTCTATTGATGATGAATTGTTTAATATTATCTTGACAGGTCCCCCCAAGCCATTCAGGAAGGACTCAAGTGGAAAAGTGACTGAAACACTTGCTCCAAGAGCTGAATGGACAGAGGATGAGAAGAAAGCCCAAGGACATGATGCCAAGGCTATGAATATTCTAGTCTCAACTCTCTCAGATGAAATTTTCCAAAAGATTGCTGATTGTGAGTCAGCTAAGGAAGTATGGGAAGCTCTCACCAAAATGGTAGAAGGAAGTGCTGATGAGAAAAAGGATAGAAAGGCAATACTAATCTCCCAATATGAAAACTTCCAAAAGAAAGAAAGTGAAAGTGTTGCTGACATGTACTCAAGATTCAGCCTCATAATCAATGAATTGAGGTCACTTGAAAAGGACATATCTCTCACTGAGATAAATGATAAATTGCTGACTTGTTTTCCCAGCACTTGGGATTCAAGGATCTGGCCAATTAAAGACTCCAGAAGTCAAAAAGAAATATCAACAGATGTTCTATTGGGTAAACTAAAATCCTATGAACAACTATTGAAAACCAGAGCTGAGAAAGAAAAGGCATCTCCACTCTCAAAAGAAAAGAGTATTGCATTGAAGGCTATTGAAGGTGAATCATCAACTAATGATGAGGAGCTAATCAGCTTGTTGGCTAGAAAGTTCAAGAAATGGATCAAAACAGAAGGATCCAGAAGAAGAGAATCAAAAACCAGGTATAACAAAACACCCTCTAAAGAGATTATCTGTTACACATGCAGGAAACCTGGACACATTGCTCCTGAATGTCCTAAGGAGAAAAGCAGCAAGAAAGATTTGAAAAGAACAGATCCAAAGAAGAAAAAGAAAGGAAGAGGATTAATTGCTCAATCCTGGAGTGATTCAGAATCTGAAGAAAACACCTCATCAGATACTGATCAAGAAGATGTCAAGCAAGAAGAAACATGTCTGATGGCCACTGAGAAACTTGATGATACATCTATGATGTACCACATCTCCAGGCTTGTGTGGTACTTGGACAGTGGATGCTCCATGCACATGACAGGATGCAAAAACCTGCTAGTCAACTTTGAGGACAGACTTGGACCATCAGTAACCTTTGGAGACTCTAGCTGTGGCCAAACCAAGGGATTTGGAGACTTTAATGAAGGGAAGGTCACCTTCAAGAATGTGGCAGTAATCAAAGGACTAAAGCATAATCTGATAAGTATAAGTCAGATATGTGATAATGGTAAGTATGAGGTAAAATTCACCACACTACTCTGCCATATTATTGATATCAAGACTGGTGCCACAGTACTTAAAGGAATTAGAAAAGGTAAAGTATATGTGGTGGACTTCAGTTCCTCACCCACAGAAGTATGTTTATTCAACAATATTATTGATAAAAGTGAATTATGGCATAGGAGACTAGGTCATCTAAACTACAAAACAATTAGTAAATTAGCAAAAAATAACCTAGTTAGAGGCTTACCAAAGGGTAGATACTCTAAGGATTCTCCATGCAGACCTTGCCAACTAGGAAAACAAACCAAATCATCCTTCAAACCAATTGGTAAGGATGACTCTCCAAGGATCCTTCACTTGCTCCACATGGATCTCTTTGGTCCCATATCCACTCAAAGCTTGGGAGGAAAATCCTATACCCTAGTCATTGTAGATGACTACTCTAGATACAGTTGGGTATTCTTTCTAAAGGCCAAGTCTGAAACCCATCAGACTCTCTCAAAATTCATAAAACAAATTCAATCTGAACTCAACAGCCAGGTATCCATAATCAGGAGTGATCATGGAACTGAATTTGAAAATCAGGTTATGTAGTTTCTGTGATGAAATAGGAATCAAACAAAATTTCTCAGCACCTAGAACTCCTCAACAAAATGGAGTTGCTGAGAGGAAGAATAGAACCTTAATAGAATCAGGAAGGACCTTGCTTGCAGAATCAGGATTACCAAAAACCTTTTGGGCTGAAGCAGTCAACACTGCAAATTATGTTCTAAATAGAAGCCTCATTCATAAAACTAAGTTAAAAACTCCATATGAACTCCTGAAGGGAAAAACACCTATTGTCAAATACTTTAAAATTTTTGGGTGTGCTTGCTTTATTCTAAATAATGGAAAAGATCATCTTGCAAAGTTTGACAAAAAGTCTGATGATGGAATATTTTTGGGATATTCATCATCTAGTAAAGCTTATAGGTGCTATAACAGGAGAACTCTTAAAATTGAAGAATCTATGCACATTGTGTTTGATGAAACTAACATGTTGCTTAAGGGGGAGGATCCTCCCACCAACTCTCTTTCACAGGAAAGCAAAAGCATAGAAATCCAGCTTGAGCAACTAGCTCTAGAGAACAAAGAAAATGAAAGAGAATATCAGCTAAAGGAACCAAGTGAGGAGTCTGAACAGGAACATGAAGAAAGTTCAGAGAAAAGCTTTCAAAACCAACCTCCACAAGAAAACTTGGTCCAGGAAGAGCAGTTAGACAATGATCATATTGAGAATGAAGAAGAAGAACAACTAGCAAATCCTAGAAGAACAGGGATCAATTTGAGAGATCACCCACAATCTCAAGTAATTGGAAACCCCAATACTGGAGTAAAAACAAGGCATCAGGTCTCAAATGGAGTGATGCTTCAATGCTTCTTATCACAAGTTGAACCAAAGAAGTTTGAAGAAGCAAACTGTGATCCTCATTGGATTTTGGCCATGCAAGAAGAACTAGGCCAATTTGAGAGAAATAAAGTATGGAATTTAGTGGAAAGACCCAGTAACTACCCAGTGATTGGCACAAAATGGGTATATAGAAACAAGCTAGATTCCACTGGAATAATTGTCAGGAACAAGGCAAGACTTGTAGCACAAGGATACAGACAAGAAGAAGGAATAGACTACAATCAAACCTTTGCTCCAGTAGCCAGATTAGAAGCAATTAGGCTCTTTCTTGCCTATGCAGCTTTCATGAAGATGAAGGTATATCAGATGGATGTCAAGAGTGCTTTTCTGAATGGTGACCTTCAAGAAGAGGTGTATGTGGAGCAGCCACCAGGTTTTGTCAATCCTTCTTTTCCTACCTTTGTTTATAAGCTTAACAAAGCACTATATGGTCTTAAGCAAGCTCCCAGAGCTTGGTATGAAACTCTCTCTAACTTTCTCTTAGAAAACTCCTTTGAAAGAGGAAAAGTAGACAAAACACTCTTCACTAGAACCCATAAAAACCAACTCCTTCTTGTTCAAATATATGTAGATGACATCATATTTAGCTCCACTCATCCTAGACTTTGTAAAAGGTTTGCTGATCTAATGCAATCAAAATTTGAAATGAGTAGCATGGGTGAACTCTCCTACTTCCTAGGACTTCAAGTAAAACAAAGTAGTGAAGGAATCTTTATCTCACAATCAAAATATACTAAAGAACTAATCAAAAAATTTAGTATGGAGTCAGCATCCACCATGAAAACACCCATGACAACCAATGCCATTATAGAAAAAGATGATAAAGGAAAATCAGTGGATCAAAAGACTTATAGGGCAATCATAGGATCCCTTCTATATCTAACAGCTAGTAGACCTGATATAATGTTTGCCACTTGCATATGTGCTAGATTCCAAGTTGATCCAAAAGAATCCCATCTCACCTCTGTAAAAAGGATTCTTAGATACTTAAAGGGAACTCCTGAACTAGGGCTATGGTATTCAGCAGAAACCAACTTTGAGTTAATAGGTTTCTCAGATGCAGACTATGCAGGCTGTAGGGTTGATAGAAAAAGCACCTCTGGCACTTGTCAATTCCTAGGTGACAGGTTAATCTCATGGTTTAGTAAGAAACAAACCTCAGTCTCCACCTCAACAGCTGAAGCTGAATATATAGCTGCTGGGAGCTGTTGTTCACAGATCCTGTGGATGCAAAATCAGCTTCTTGATTACAAACTAGAAGTCAATAACTCTAAAATTTACTGTGATAGTTCTAGTGCTATATCTATAGCATCTAACCCAGTTCTTCATAGCAGAACCAAACATATAGAAATTAGACATCACTTTCTTAGAGACAATGTAGAAAAAGGTAAGATAACCTTAGAATATATACCTACAGACAGTCAAAGAGCAGATATTTTTACAAAACCTTTGGATGAAACCAAGCATAATTACTTCCTCAACACCCTAGGAATGCTTGATGGAAGTCTGTAAAGCATGATTGCTGGGAAAATCTAAACAAATCAGAGCATCTAAGAAAAACTTCCTGGAGATGCGTCGAATCAAAGTCGACGCACCGTCGAGATGATCTCGACGCTAATACTGATCTCTTTCAGTTAATGATACGTCGACTCTCCATCGACGTACCGTCGAATTCCCATCGACGCATATCTCAACAAAGATTTCTACGGACAAATATTCAGGAGGTGTCAACTCCATATCGATGCATACGCTGACATCAAAATCGACGTAACGTCGATTTCAGGTCACAATTAGAATCAAATCCCTACTTCCTCTTTTGCCTATTGAATTACCTCGATTTCTGTTTCCTTTCTCGACGCTTCATCTCCTTTAAATAGCACCTCGTATTTCATAACGAATACATCTCTGAACCCGCCAAAACTTCTTCTTCTACCTCTCTCCCTTTCTACGACAATGGCACATATTCCTGTTCAACCTGACCTCATCAAAGCAATGAACGCAGCTCTGGAAAATCTCCTCAAAGACTTTCAGACACGTCTACAAAGCTTCTCTGATGAATGTGCCAATATGATCATCAACTGTGAAGCCAAACTGGCCATTCTATCTGCATCTCTTCCTGAGCTTCATACCCTTATTCGAGAAGATCCTCGGTCGCCACAAAGGTTTACATACTTCCTGCAGGATATAAACCAGGGGGAGAGTTGCTCCAGAAACCCCTCTCGACAGGTTCTTGTTTTCAACTAAAAGCTCAGGTTTAAATCTCTTCTCATCGACATTAAATATTCCCTCTAACTCTTTTATAGGTTCCAGTCCTCTCAAACCATTCTGACTACACTTTCATCAAACACTTTGGTGAATCCTCCTCTTACAACACTGAAGGGGAGCATGTTGTGGATTCAGCATTCAGAATTGATAGGACTCATATCCAGGGGGAGATTCCTGTAGAGAATCACCCAGTAATCCAGGGGGAGGAAGAAGCAGCCATCTCTGATGATTGGAATGGGCAGATATGGATTGATGCACCCTTATGCAAGGAAGAACTTCAGCATCATTCCCCTGGTTTCTCTGCCAGTTATATCAAGCTTAAGACTCCTTTGCTTGAGGATATCCCTACAAAAGAGTCTGGAGGAGACATTCATTCCTCAGCAGAGATCAACCTACCAAACATTACTCTGCCCTCCATTGCAGATCATCTAAGAACTCTTCTTGAAATAACTCCTTCTCCCCCCAAAAAGAAATCTCCTCCCCCCTCTCTACCTCTTTCTCCTCCTCTTCTTCCTCATTTACCTTCTTCTCTACCTCCTCTGTTACCTCTACCTCCTCAAGCAGCAAGACTCTCTAAACAGATAACTCCTAGGCAGAGTGCAGGAAGACAGATAAAAAGAAAAAGGGAAGTCACTCCTCACTGGCAAAATTTCTCTAAAGAAGAAAGGAAGGAGTATGCAAAAGAAAAGAAATATAGAAAGGCTATTGAAGAAATAAAAAAATTGGAGAAGGTACCCATTCCTTCTAATCCTATAAAGGACTATCATGATCCTGACATGGAAAGGAGGCATAAAGAGATAAGAGAAAGAGAAGCATATGAATATGAAGCAGCTAGGAAAGAAGTGGAAGATAAAAGGAAGGCTTGGATGGAAAAGATTAACAAAGGAATGACTAAGGAACAAATCCTTGCTGAATCTTCTATCAAAATTCCAAATAAATTGTTTGATGTTGAAGCTTATCAAAAGAAGAATCCTCAGGCAGGGATTATTCTGGATAAGGGTCAAAAGGACAAGAAGGGTATAGGATGTACAGAAGATACATACATACCCTACAAAAAGCCATCAAAACCTCCAAAGCTACACAAATGGCTCAACTCTCCATGGAAAGGAAAAGGAAAAATGCATGAAGTCCCTGAGAAACAGGAACCTGGAAAGAAGAAACCCTATAGGCCAAAGGTTGACAACAAAGGACCTCCTGAGCCCAAGCCTGCTCAAAAAGAATCTCACAATATTACCATTGAAATGATTGATGAAAAGGCAGCAATCATTATCAGCAAGGGCTACTCCATAAATGACACTATCCCTGAGGGTGATAAGCTCTTGGAAAAATTGCATACAATCATCAGGAATGTCCAAGAAAGACCTGATAGAGCCAGGGGATACATTTTTGATGCCATTAATGATTTGTCTAGGAAACTTTATTCTGCTTTTGTCAACTTCATGTACAAAAAGAAGTTTCTAGTTTAAGACAAATACTTGTCATGAGCTTTCTTTATTAACCTTGTTTTTCCTACTCAATATACTTCTTATTTATGCAAACTCTTTGACATGACTAATCTTATGCTAGTACAATTTCTCTCTAAATAGGGTTAAGACAAATAGGGGGAGATTGTTGGGAAAATGATTTCTCTTAACCCCTAGAAATGAGTTAAAGAAAGAGTTTTATGAATGAATAACAAGACTAAGTAAATATGCGTCGAATGGTATTCGACGCTACGTCGAAATATAGTCGACGTTTTCTTCAGGATATGTCGAAGTAACTTTAGAAAGATTTCGACGTATGTTTTGTCGACGCTACTCTGATTTCTAGTCGACGCATACAGAGAAGTCGACGCACCTTTGTCGACGCACATTCCTTATATCTCTCTCTCGACGTCAGGCTAAGATGAATTCGACGCTTACATCGAATAGTAATCGACGCACGTCGATCTTTATGACAGATTTAAATATACGCCAGATCTCTTTCTTTCATTTCTGTAGATCTAATTTATATGGAATAAAGTAAATATTTTATAGCCGTTCTGAATCATTCTCCTTCTATTTGATTCTTGGCTAAAAACTGGCTAATTCTATTTTGGATATTATTTGAAATCTGAATTAATATTTTCCATTTATGATATATCTGCTATGGAAATATTTCTCTCCTCCTAAATCTCTGGCTGCTAATTAATTCCTCTCCTATAGTGTTATCTTATTACACAGGGCTATAAAATAAGGAGGAGGTCGGCAGGAAATGCAGTTGAGTGATCTACCACATACATTTTGAAATAGAGGAAAAGCTCCCAGAAGAAAAAGAGAGAAATTGAGAAAAAGCTCTGCAGCAACATTCAACCATTTCTTCTTCTGCTCACTACTGCAAAATCTGATTGCTCTCACTAAAAGAGAGAAAGGCTACAAATCTTCTTCTCTCTATAGAAGAAAGATTTAATTCACTTCTTGTGCTTCCAATCTTCTTGCTAGGAAGAAGATTCATTATTGTTTCTTATTTTCTTTCTTTCTTAAAAATTGTAAAAGAGTTTTTAGAATCTCTCTCCAAAAAATTCAGTGTACTGGTTCTAAGAGTCTCCTTGTCAAAAGACTCAGTTGGTTCTAAGAGTCTCCTTGTCAAAAGACTCAGGGTGGTTCTAAGAGTCTCCTTATCAAAAGACTCAGTGCAAGATAGTGAATTCCTACCAAGGGGGTAGAAGAGTGGACTACCCAAAGTTTGGGGAACCACTATATTTTCTTGTGTTGTGCTGTGATTTTCTCTCTTGCATTTACTTTAATTACTTGTCTAATTCTTGTTGGTGTGTGGGAAGATCTAATCTGTGATCATACACATATATATATATTAACTTGCACAAAATATTTTAAATCTCTATTCACCCCCCCTCTAGAGAATTCTAGTGAGGTTAACTGTGCACTTTCAAACAGTAATCATGCCCAAAATGCATAACTATCCTCATCCTCTACCCATGACAATGGAGTACGTCATCACCCTCCGTAAAGAGCCTCAAAAGGATCCATCTTGATAGTTGCATCCTTTCCCAAGGTTCCTCATAGCCCACTATAAACATCCCGAAGAGATCTTCCATAATACGGTTCGTATGCTATGTCTGCCCATCCGTCCGTTGATGAAAGGCGATACCAAACGAATACAACGACCTAGATAGGCATGCACCCTCTACCAATCATTCACCATGAAATGACCATCTATGTCTGACGCAATGGTCTTCAGAACTCTATGAAATCTGACCATCTGCTCAAAGTAGAGTTGTACTAGACATCAGCGCTAGGTGGGTCTCGTCCACACCTCACAGGCGGGTGAGGATGTTGGTACTGCTAAGGTACGTCCGTGAGTGTCAGGCAATGGGCCAACATGTGCCCATACCGGTGACAGTGGTTGTGGTTCCTCCTGAGTTGCTCACCGAACCAATATATATGTACATGTGGATGTTGTTCTAGAGGAGGAGGGAGTAATGGTAGAGCTGGACATGGAGGATGAAGAGGTGAGTGTTGTCTCGGTCCATGGAAGTGATCCCTGTGATCTCTCTTTCCCCGCTGTTTGTCTTGATGGTGGTGCCTCTGCAGTCCACTTTGGGATGCAGTCCACTTTCAGTAAATGAGAGAGAGAGAGAGTTTCGCCAACTGGTAAAATATGAAATCTGCGTCAGCGCTCGCCTGCCGAAGTTTCTCAGAAATGCGAACCTCCACCAGGTCCTTGGTGTCCATCTACAGAAAGGTAATTGTCAATGGCACGTACAAGTTGAATGTGCATGACATGCCTGATAATATTTCCTCAATACGGTCCAACCAGTCCTTCGTCTACGCTGGAGTCTCAGGTCCATGATATGATGGTGGCATCAGCCCGTGAAACTTTGTCATATATTACCTCAACGACGATGTGGTCACAGTCAGGGTGGCGGAGGTAGTCTGTTGCGTTTGTGAAGTCTTGAATGCATCTAGAATTCCTGTCAGCACATGTCCCACCTCAGGGAAGTTCATGGTCGCAAGTGGTGAAGGAGTCAGGATGGAGTCTGCATAAGCGATGTGTATAAACAGGTTAACATGTGGAGTGCTAGTTTCAGGTCTATGTTATAGATAAAAGATTAGAGTTTGTAAAAAAACTTTGGACGTGTGTATTTTTTTGAACATTTTGAACACCATTATTTATTCAACAACTATCTTGTTTGGCCCACCAACTGCCGTCATCGATTCATCTGTGAATCAATGTGTTATTGGTTCACTTTCAGGTACTGTCACAGTGATCAAAGTATGCTCTGATATTCTTCTGTAATATCCCCTCCCAAAATAGGCATGCAAGAGGGGTCTTATTGCACACAATAACAAAATTGTATCATCAAAGTGGTTGATGTAAGAGAGTATAGATGGGCGTCTCAACCCTTCCCTCCCATTACATATATCAACCACCCATTCGAATATTGGTGCTAAGAAAACAACTAAACATCATCCAAATATAGCATATAAGTGTGTAAGTTAAGAAGTGGAAGAAAAGAGAGCAGTAGCATTGAGTAATCAACATGAAGAGGACAATGCATGGGGTAAATAAAGAGGGAATGATGGACGTACCATACAGTCTAAAATAGATACAGGACTACTGTTCATAATAGATCATACAATACAAAATAGATATGGGACTACTGTACACAATGGATCGTATAGTCCAAGATAGTAAACAAACTATGCTACTCTAATAACCTCTGGGCGAAAGATTGCATTTGTCACCTCTTGCCCTACTGGTGAGTCATGCTCCAGGTGCTCCGTCCACGGCAGCAGAGTCCCCTCCTATAGTGTTCAACATGAGAGATTCAGTCAAATGGACTGGGTGGTCTTCCCACTCCCCCAAGTCGTAATGCTCAAAGGAAGGGAAATACCACACCGTAGAAAGTGACATGATACTAATAGATATAGTAATAAAATAGAGTGTGTAAATATCAGGCTATCAATACATATATACCAATGTAAGCATTTAATTTCTATTGCACTATTTCTAACATAGCAGTGTCCACACTCACACATCCAATGATGTCAACCACTAATAGTAAGGAAACAACCAGACTAAACAAGATACTCTTAAGTATCATCAATTCCATACCAGAATGCATAAACATACTATGCCGACATAGATTAACAAACATAGCATTGTGATGCCGACAACTGATCGTAATCGAGTGCAAGCTAACGATTGAGATCTCTTATTCATGGGGTTGCTAATCCTATAGGAACCACAATCGTATCCAAACGGTTGCAGTGACTCGTTCTTGTCACTTTAGGGTATTTAAACACAATTATCCCAAAGCCTTAAATACGTATAATATGAGCCCATACTTTCAACTCTTCACCCATCGAGGGTAACCTCAACAAAAATCAAGTTTAGCTCGTGTCGAACTCCATGTGGCTAACACCTAAACAACAAACAATAGGCTATAACAAACACTGTCATTCCGACCATGACATTATTCTATCCATTAGTCATTGTCCTAACCCTTTGGAGTGTGTGGTCCAGGAAGGCCAGTCGACCATCCACAACATTCACATGCATTATCAGCATCACATATACATAATACACTACAATGCATTAGCAACTAGGGGAAAGGATCAACCCGCTAATATACTCACTCAAGAGAACCAAACACCCCAACATCTTCCAATCTATAACCATGTTATCATGTTATAAATATATATATATATACTATTTAGTCCCGAAGTAATTCAATCCAGATTCGATTTCATAAAAGTATTGAACTTAACTAACAAATTGATTCGGATATTAATTTAGGAAGAGATTTGTTCATCTTAAATTAATTAGAATTGTGTCCTCACATTAACCTAACCGGGTAATATGATAACGGATCTTAAGTTATAATTCAATTTTTAGGTAATTAACATAATCTTGAATGTAAACGTTAATTATTAGTGAGTGGTTATTCTTCAACATTAAGCGTTTGAAACCATCCACTTATCCTCAAACATATGCTTGGGTTAAATCACTAGGTATCATTAATAATTTACCAAATCTAAACACGGATTTGAAACGGTATGCCTTACATGTATGATTTAGAGGCGAAATCTACAATGCCATTGAAAAGCATCATGTCATTAATTAAATATTAATGTATGTGAAGTTGGCGATGCTACAAGAGCTTGATTCAATGATTCTACCCTAAGTACGAGATATATAAACAAAGATACTTTAACTGTGTCTCCATCGCAAGTTGCCACCACAAGTTTCGATCGTCTGCTTGGATAGGGAGCTCGGGTTGGGGGTTGCTCGTCAACCAGACTTGCCTTGGAGAGAGGGTCGATGGTTTGTCGTGTAAGTGAGGTGGAGGTATTACTTATGGAGGAGGAGGATAACTTGTTGTTATGTGAGAAATTGGAAATAATAGAATTTTTATTTCTATAAAATCTAAGTATTACAAGAGTATTGTCTCCTTTATATAGACTAGGAGAGAAAGAGAAAAAAACAAATCTACAATGTGGGACTATATACCAATACAACTACAAACATTTATACAGGAGAGATGGGCGGTCTGGGCGATCAGGAAGATTGAGACCGCTGAGATCGGTGCGGTCTGGAGAGCTGATCTGCGGTTACACAACAGGAGGTAGAAGGCTGTGTAACTGAGGAGACCGTCAATTGACAATCCAGAGACTGTTGAGACCGCAGAGAGGAAGAGTGCCTAGGTCGCGGATGGTCAGAGACAAGACCGTGAATCTTCAATAGATGCGCCGACTGGTGAGCCTGAGATGGTGTAGCTGGAGACCGCGGAGACTGCTGATGCTCTGAGACCGCAGAGACCGCTGAGGTGATCAGACTGCTATTCTTCAACACTCCCCCGCAAGCTTGAGCATATATATCAATCATGCCCAGCTTGTGACAAACGTCAGAGAAGGTTGAAGATATAGGTTTGGTGAAGATATCAGCTAGCTCTTTGTCTGAAGTAACAAAAGGAGTGCATATTTGTTTCTTCAAGATTTCTTCCCTGATGAAATGACAGTCAACCTCAATGTGTTTTGTTCTCTCATGAAAGACTGGGTTTTGAGATATGTAGATTGCAGCTTTGTTGTCACAGAACATTGGTAAGGGATAGTTGTAAGCTTCTCCTAAGTCTAGCAAGAGAGTTTGTAACCACTTTAATTCACACGTAGTTTGGGTCATATTGTGCACAACTTCAACACTTGATCTAGACACAACTGCTTATTTCTTGCTCTTCCAGCTAACAAGATTTCCTCCTACGAAGGTGCAAAACCCAGAAGTGGATTTCCTATCTCCTTTATCATCAACATAGCTAGCATCTGAATATGCTTATCTTTAGATGGTTGTTTCTTTGGAATAGAAGTCCCTTCCCTGGAGACCCCTTAACGTATTCCAATATCATTAGAGCAGCTTGAATGTGACATTCCCTTGGAGCTTGCATGAATTGGCTGACCTTCCCAATGAAATAGCAGATATCAGGTCTTGCTACAGTTAAGTAGATGAGCTTGCCTACAAGACGTTGATACATAGTGTTATCAGGCAGAGGAGGAGAATTGTCATTCCTGAGTTTGTCGTCTCCTACTGTCATTGGATACTTAGCAAGTTTAGTACCAAGAAGACCAGTTTCCTTCAGAAGTTCAATTGCATACTTACGTTGTGAGAGGACAACGGAACTATGCTTACGTGAGATCTCAATGCCCAGAAAGTACTTGGGAGGTCCCATATCTTTGGTCACAAAATGTTGAAGAAGGTGTTTCTTTGTAAGAGTGATACCATCAATATCATCACCAATGAGAAGGATGTCATCAACATAAACAGCCAGAACCACCATTCCATGAGAGGTCTTGCGTATGAAGAGAGAGTGATCTGCAGAGCTGCGGACATATCCAATGATGTTGATCACTTCATTGAACTTTTCAAACCAGGCGTGAGGACTTTGTTTGAGTCCATAGATGGCCTTCCTTAACTTACATACATGAGTCTCCCCCGGAGCAACATACCCTGGAGGTTGCTCCATGAAAACAACCTCTTAAGGATCACCATAGAGGAAGACATTCTTCACATCCAATTGAGAAATTTGCCAACCTTTGTTGATGGCCACAGAGAAGAGAAATCGGATGGTGGTAAGACGAGCGACAGGGGAGAAGGTGTCAAAGAAGTCAACCCCATATGTCTAAGTAAAACCTTTGGCAACCAAACGAGCTTTATAGCGGTCCACAGAGCCATCCACATGATATTTGATCACAAACACCCATCTACACCCAACAATATCTGCTCCAAGAGGAGGAACAAGGGTCCAAGTGCCACGCTCCTGAAGTGTGGAAATTTCTTCATCCATGGCAGTCTTCCAATGTAGTATAGTAAGAGCTTCCTGATAAGTAGCTGGTGTGACAGTATCTGAAATGGCAATAGCAAAAGCCCTAGCAGAAGGAGTGAGTTGAACATATGTGACAACATCATGAATAGAATGTTGCGTACAAGAGGGAACTCCCTTTCGAAGAGCAATAGGGAGATCATCAGTGGTGTCTGCATCTGCAGGAGAGTCATCGTCCGAAGAAGAGAGAGCTGGCCCAAGAGGTGGGAGAGGAGGCCCCGGAGTAGGAGGACAGGTGGTAGGAGACTCTATAGGAGGTGTAGGTAAAGGAAGAGAGGGGGTTGGAAGGAAAGGTGTAGTATTGGTTGGGGGTGGAGGAGGCGGGGCAGAAATGATAAGAGAGGAAGTAGGAGGGTCAGGAGGCATAGACGTGGAGGTTGTAGAGAAATATGGTATAGTCTCAAAGAAGGTGACATCAGATGAGAAATAAGGTTTGTGAAGTAGAGGATCATATCACCTGTAACCTTTCTGAGTTGGAGAGTAACCAACAAAGATACATTTTACTGCGCGAGGGGAGAGTTTGTCCCTACCGGGTGAAGGATTATGGACAAATGCAGTACAACCGAACACCCTGGGAGGTAGAGAGAAAGGTTTCGTTGTTGGATATAAGAGAGAAAAGGGGGTGCTTCCATTAAGTATGGTGGAGGGAATGCGGTTAATGAGGCAACATGAGATGAGAATGGCATGACCCCAATAGGTTTTAGGCATATTCATCTGGAATAGTAAGGTGCATGCCATGTCGAGGAGGTAACAATTCTTACGTTCAGCTATCCCATTTTGTTGAGAGGTATATGGACAACTAGTTTGATGTATAAGACCATGATTCATGCAAAACTCAGAAAATTGATGAGAAACATATTCTTTGGCATTATCAGTTCTAATAGCTTTGATAGACACTCCAAACTGAGTGAAAATTTCATTATAGAAGGTAGAGAATACATTGAAAAGTTCATAGTGTTCTTTTAAAAGATACACCCAAGTACATCGAGAAAAATCATATATGAAAGTGACAAAATACAAACTACCCCTACCAATGGTCTTGGTAGGAGAGGGACCCCAGATGCCGGAGTGGACAAGATCAAAGGGGTGTGTCGAGCTACGACCGTACTTGGCAGGGTAGGAAGCTCGATGATGCTTTGCCAGTTGACAAGCTTCACAGTTGAGAGGAGAGGTATCTTTCTAGAGGTAAGGTAGAAGTTGATAGAGCAGCCGAGGTGGGGGTGACCAAGACGGAGGTGTCATTGATAGAGAGAGCTAGAGGTTGCGAAAGCAGAATGTACAGCAAGAATGTCAAGGAAGTAGAGGCTTCCACTCTCAGTCCCAGTAGCAACTGTCTCCTTCGTGTGAAGATCCTGAAAATAATAGTTAGTAGGGGTAAACAAAATAGAACATTGTAACTGGCGAGAAAGAGCCTTGACAAATAATAAGTTGCAAGGAAACGTAGGCACATAAAGAGTGTCCTCAAGAGAGATAGTCTGAGTGATTTGCACCACACCAATCCCACACACTTTAGAGGGAGAACCATCGGCGGTCAGGACTGGTGGTGAGTTTGTATGCTCTTGTAACTTTGAAAAAAGTAGAGGGTTTCATGTCATATGATTTGTTGCATCGAAGTCAATAAGCCACTTGCCTTCAGTAACTAGATGGACGCTACCTGAGGAGGTAGCAACGGAAGCAGATGGGTGTGGAGTAGCAAAATGAGGTGCCGCAGCCAGAGGACGAAGGTGAGGATGCTTGAAATATCAGTGGTCAATGGTGTGACCCTTCTGACCACAATGAGAACAGAGGTACTTGGAAGGTCATCTGCCACCAAGATGGCCACTATGACAACTGGTGTGACCACGTTCAGTCAGGTGAGCAAAACTCTCTGGAGGAGGAGGAGGAGGGGTCAACATGGGCCTTTGGAGGAGGGATGTAACAGCAGAGACCCGAGCAGTGGTGGCATCAAGGGTAGGAGAGTCAGCTTCCCCAAGAATCTGTTGACGAATCATATCATAGGAGACAGGAAGATGGAGAAGGTAACACACAACTAGGAGCTCCTGGAAGTGTTTATGCTGCTCAGTGAGGTCAGCTGAGAAGGGACAATGCTGAAGAAGTTCTGCTTCAAGGGCCTGAACCTATTGATATGCTGTGGTGGTATTCATGGTGGGGCGGGCAAAGAGATCAGCATATAAGGTATAGTTGCGGGAGGTTTTGGCACCTTTGGAGTAATGCGCAGCAAGATGGGTGAAAGCAGCTTTGACTGTCTCATCGTGATGGATGATAGGAAGACTGACATCAGAAAGGCTGTTAGCTAGCCATCTGCGAACCAGAGCATCGTTAGCATCCCAATCATCAAAGGTGGCAGACCCTTTGAGTGGAGGATCATCTGTGAGGTGGTGGCGTTTGTCTGAGAGCGTAAGAGGAAGGTGAATGAGACACTCCAATCAGGGTAGTTAGGTCCAGTGAGTTTAGAGGAGGTTCCAAGATTGCCAGAAGGAGTAGAGGTCGGAGCAGCCAGAGGAGTGGAGATCGGAATGGTCTCAGACGAGGGAGTTCCCATGAGAAGAAGCGAACATAATCAGGTAGCAAGGGAGATCGTGCGGTCTCACAGGAGAGAGACCAATCAGGGAGAAGACGGCATATGAGGAAGAGAGATTGATCAGAATCTGAAGAGAGGTTCGGTGGTCACCAGAACCAAAAAACTGAACAGGAGAGAAGACAGCAGCTCACAACACAAAGATCGTTGTTGGCTCTGATACCATGTGAGATATTGAAAATAATAAAAAATTTATTTCCATAAAATATAAGTAATACAAGAGTATTGCCTCATTTATATAGACTAGGAGAGAAAGAGGAAAAAAACAAATCTACAATGTGGGGCTAAATAGCAATACAAATACAAACATTTATACAGGAGAGCTGGGCGGTCTGGGCGATCAGGAAGATTGAGATCGCTGAGATCGGTGCGGTCTGGAGAGCTGATCTGCGGTTACACAATAGGAGGTAGAAAGTTGTGTGACTGAGGAGACCATCAATTGACAATCCAGAGACTGTTGAGACCGCGGAGAGGAAGAGTGACGAGATCGCGAATGGTCAGAGACAAGACCGCATCTCTTCAACAGATGTGGCGACTGGTGAGTCTGAGATGGTGGAGCTGGAGACCGCGGAGACTGCTGATGCTCTGAGACCACGGAGACCGTTGAGGCGAGACCGTTATTCTTTATGTAGCACCCTCCCTGTTACATAGCTTATAGCAGTAGGTCCGGCCGGGACCCCATGCCATATGAAATGAATAGAAGAGCGCGTTACTTAATTAGCATTAAACAGTTAAGAATATAACTATCTCATCCCACAGAGTCGCATAACGGAAGCATTTAATTTCCGATAAAATCAGTTCATACATTGTTCATACTAGCAACTAGGAATGAAATACAACAAGTTATTTACAAGGTTTGTTCACAAAATGTTTATAACAAAGGTGACTTTTAAACATCGGCACGCAGGCCGGCCACACATGAAAACAGTAAACAAATCAACTCGGCCTTCGAGGGCCAGCTCAGCACAGCACAACACAGCAGCAGGGGATTCAGCCCGTTATTTCCCGCTAGCCTCGCCAGTACATGTATAAACAAATCCACCAAGCGGTGGTAAAACAAGTAACCGGTCAGCTTTAGCTGACCCAGGCTTATAACGACCCCACCTCATGCTCGGGGCAGCGGTGCTCCTTCCCTACAGTCAAGCAACAGCAGTATATATTTCACAGGTGCGTCTAAGCACCGCATAGAAACATTCATCACACGGTGACATCAAGTCACACATTATGTGCACTCACGGCACATCATCCTCAAGTCCTTTATCAACTTGGATGATCAGATTGAGCTAGGTCGTACACACGAAGTTCCGGCACTATCGTTATGAGCTAGATGTCAGGACTCACCTATGTCTGGCCCAGGTTCGGTTCAGCTTATGCCCGCGCTCATAAATGTCAGGATTCAACTTAGCCTGACACGGGTTTGGCTTCCCCTTGTGTCCGACGAACTATAACCTCACATGGTCATTACCTCAGCCTTAGGGGCGAGGTCCAAACACGATAAGCAATCTCAATGATTATTGTCTCCGACGTTACTTCTTAACGCTGGGCGTTAGCCCTTAGCGCTGGGCGTTACTCTTAACACTGGGCATTAGCTCATTTCCGGGTAATTTCTGGGTAACACCTCCAGAACTCACTACAGCACGTCTCAGTACTCAGAACCCGAAAAACACAACATATGGCGCTACCGCTGGCGTTAGCTCTAACGCCTGGCGTTAACGAACAGAACAGCAAGCAACATCACCAATCCAGACCAACCTGTCCAGATGGGCTTCACACAGCATGCCTATATCTGTACTACCATTCCGGACTCTATATGCAAATTTTGTGGGGATAACATCAACCCACCGGAAGAACTCATCTACTAATTAGTAGAAGTCTTCCTAAGCATGCAAATTAAAGGACGCACATGTCCAATGATGAAGGGAGGAGAATCGTTACCCTTGGTGCTTGTTTCGGTGCCATAGAACCGAAAGTAAATAGGCTGGAATCTTTTGAAACAGCTTCCTCTCCTCTGAATCGACGATGGCACAAACACGCAAGCAATCTCCTCCACAGATTTTCCCTCAGCACAACGTACGGCTAGCCAAAAGAGACCTCCTTCCTTCTGGTCACGACTTCTCTGTCTTTGGAAAGAGCTTGGAATCAGGATTTAGAAAGAAAATGGAATTTGACTGCCTTATATATTTTCTTAGCTAACGTGGGCGTTAGCACTTAACGCGGGCGTTAGCCCCTAAGGCGGTGGCTGAACTTATCCACAGCCGTTGACCAGCCGCTTAAGGAAAATCGACGGGAAGCTAACGCTGGTGTTAGCTCTAACGCCAATCGACATCCCGTCCCATCGATCGGGCTGTCGTCCCGTCGATCCGACGACACGCTTAAGTCCTAGGCTAACGCCTGGCACTAGCTCTCCGACTTAACAATCTGCTGGGGAACTCTGGGGTGCTACAAACATTTCTCGAGAAGAACATAAAGAATTTCCCGAGAAGGACCTAACGCCTAGCGTTAACCATAACGCCTGGCGTTAGCGCTCTGGGGGGGTGCTACAAACATTTCTCGAGAAGAACATAAAGAATTTCTCGAGAAGGACCTAACGCCTAGCGTTAACCATAACGCCTGGCGTTAGCGCCTTACAGCAACCCTCTTTCTTTTGCTGGGGAAATATGGGGTGTTACAATCCCCCTCCCCTTACAGAAAGTTCATCCCGAACTTCCAATTCTAAGAAAGAAAGAAACAGTACAAAACACAACTTGTACCTCAACGAAACAGTTCGGGGAACTCATCACGCGTGGTTTTCTCACGCTCCCATGAAAGCTCCTCATGACCGCAGTTGTTCCAGCAGACTTTGACCATTCGGATCATTTTATTCCACAACTGCTTGACATCAGTGTCTTCGATGCAAATAAGCGTGACCAACGTCTTCAGCTCATCATCGACCGACACCTGATCATTCACCAGGACCTGGCTAGGCTCTGGCATAGCTTTCCGCAGCACAGAGATGTTGTTGGAACCTTAGCTTTTGATTTGAGTTAGGATCCATCCTTTTTTTAATAAGTCATCTAATAATTTAGATCAATTAAGAAATCTAAGTAAACATAAATTAAATATGATGTGATCGAATCGGAGAATATACTTACGCATATAAAATAAAAGTTCTCTGCGCTCGACGAATGACTAACGGCGCTCGACAAATAGCCAGACAGCCAGCATTCGACAAATCCTCATCAGAACAGCGTTCGACAAATGGCGAAATGCGCTCGACGAATTCAGTCAGAGAAATCTCAGCGGCCAGATATTCCCTGAACAGCGCTCGACAAATTCAACTCAGAAGTCTCAGCGGTCTACGAACTCTAAGATAGAGACAATTGCTCAGCACATCAGACGGCGAGCCCAGCCTCACAAATGTAGAGCTGGGATCGAAGAATTCCTTTCTGAATTATTTTAACTTTTTTTCTGTCTCTTAGCCGTTGCAGATCAATCAATACTATTAGTCGTTGCAGACTAGCTTTAATAAAAAGAAATGGCAGGTTAGCTTCTCGAGGAGTCAAAGCATTGATGGAGACCCCAGCTCTTTCCTTCTTCCCAAGAGAAGAATTCAAATTAAGAGAAAGGGTTCTCAGATTATAAGAAGACAGTTACAGAGAAAGCTATATAGAGAACAGACGACAGAAATAAAGAGGAAACTCATTTTTGTTCTTCATTGCTAACATCTTCCTGCAGATTCAAAACAACCTGAGACACAAATCACAATCACTTGCTCAGGTTCATCACTGCAAAAGAAGGAAGAAGTGTTTAAAAGAAGAGGCCTCCAGAACTGTCATCAAACCATATCAGACAGGGGGAGCTCTTCAACATCAGATCCATTCAACACCACATTTGGATCTCCAAGAGTCTTCTTATAAAGAGAAGAACAATATAATTTCTGTTTTCATTTTTTTACTTCCTTACCCCATCCTGTAAAGGGTTATAACTCCCTTCAAAAGTTAATCCCGGTGACAGGGCACCTTAGCAAAAACCTGCAGTTTGATTAGAGCACCTTATCAACAGCTCACCTGGTGTGAGGGCACCTTATCAACAACCTCCTAGTGGATTCCTACCAGTGGGTAGAAGAGTAGATGTACCCAGTTGAGGGGAACTACTATACATCTTGTGTCATCTGGATTGCTTGCTTTTGTTTGTTTTGCTTTATTTCTTTTGCTGAATTTTATGCACTCTAACTGCTTGTGCTTATTACTCCTACAGCAAACACTTATATAAATATATATATATATATCACTTACTTTGAAATTAAACATTAAGCAAGATCACCTTTTAATAAAGTAAATAAGAACTAAACCTCCACTTTCAATTGGTATCAAAGCCAGGTTGATTTGTCACACAGGTTAACACCTGAAATCACAAAGATCACCTAGTTCTTAAATCTATTTTTTTAAGGGTTTTTCAAAAATGACACAAGACCTTTTATTTTCAGATCCACTTGTTTGTAATCTAGATAGATTTACTTTATGGCAAGTTAGAATTAAGATATATGCAAATGCCACAGATGAAGAAACTTACAAATCTATTTTGACAGGACCTCGCCTCATATCATCAAAGGCAGTTACACCTGCATCACCTAGTTCCACGGGTCTCAAGTCTCCTTCGAGAGCAATGAAAGGGCTTGTTTATGTTGGCGCTGATATATCCTCTTCAAAGAAAACTGCCGAAATAAAACGAGAACCTTCTCCCATCTCTTCAACTAACTATTTTTTTGATGCAGAACCATCAACAAATCTAAGTGAAGAAGAACAAGAAGAAGAACTTAGAGCTAGAGCTTTCTGCATGATAGCCATATATGGTGGCTCATCTCAAATTCCAGATGCAGAAATCGAATCGGAAAAGCTTGAGGTAACTCCAACTTATAATTTTACCTCTACTCAAGATAAAACTAATTATAAATTAACTTTTACAGATATAATAAAACATAACATAGAAATCAAGGAGTTAATAAACAGAAATCATTTAACTCCTGAAATTAATAAACTAAAAGAAAATTTAAAAATATCAGAAGAAATCTTCCTGAAAAACAAATTTGAAAACTCTTCTAAAGAAAAAGAAATTAATCATAATCAACAAAAACCTTCAAATTTATTTTTTAATGAAATAAAAAGGCTAATATATTTCAAATGCTAAATCTTTCAACTCTAGTAAAATTTAAAGAAACTTCCTAATTAATTATTAATAAGTTTCTCACCATTAAACTCCATCCCAATTCAAACAGCAAATCTAAAATTTACATGGATTGTTTCCATTATAAAAACAATGTTAAGACAACTTTGTATTCTTACAGACTTCTCCAAGTCAGTTTGAGTATTCCACTGTAGCTGCATTAATCAGAAATGATCATAGCACTGAGTGTGAGTCTCTTCTGATAAAGGGATTCTATGAGAAAGAAGATGTCTGGCAATATTTTTATAATCTAAAACATTCCTTAGAATTCATTAACAGCTGTAGCAACTCATATATTAAAATCCTTCTAGAATAATAAAATTAACCAAGTGAGAGAGAAAATGAGAAGCTCAAACCCCAAATAAGATTTAATCTCTCTAAAGATTGCTGCAATTGAAAATTTGAACTTCAAGAAATAAGCTGCTGCAATTGAAAATTTTAAAAGTTGTTTAGACTAAAATGAGATTACCAGTCCACTAGTTTTGATCTGGATTAAGGATCCCAACTCAAATAGGGGGAGATTGTTGGAACCTTAGCTTTTGATTTGAGTTAGGATCCATCCTTTTGTTAATAAGTCATCTAATAATTTAGATTAATTAAGAAATCTAAGTAAACATAAATTAAATATGATGCGATCGAATCGGAGAATATACTTAAGCATATAAAATAAAAGTTCTCTGCGCTCGACGAATGACTAACGGCGCTCGACAAATAGCCAGACAGCCAGCGTTCGACAAATCCTCATCAGAACAGCGTTCGACAAATGGCAAAATGCGCTCGACGAATTCAGTCAGAGAAATCTCAGCGGCCAGATATTCCCTGAACAGCGCTCGACAAATTCAACTCAGAAGTCTCAGCGTTCTACGAACTCTAAGATAGAGACAATTGCTCAGCACATCAGACGGCGAGCCCAGCCTCACAAATGTAGAGGTGGGATCGACGAATTCTTTTCTGAATTATTTTAACATTTTTTCTGTCTCTTAGCCATTGCAGATCAATCAATATTATTAGCCGTTGCAGTCTAGCTTTAATAAAAAGAAATGACAGGTTAGCTTCTCGAGGAGTCAAATCATTGATGGAGACCCCAGCTCTTTCCTTCTTCCCAAGAGAAGAATTCAAATTAAGAGAAAGGGTTCTCAGATTATAAGAAGACAGTTACAGAGAAAGCTATATAGAGAACAGAAGACAGAAATAAAGAGGAAACACATTTTTGTTCTTCATTGCTAACATCTTCCTGCAGATTCAAAACAACCTGAGACACAAATCACAATCACTTGCTCAGGTTCATCACTGCAAAAGAAGAAAGAAGTGTTTAAAAGAAGAGGCCTCCAGAACTATCATCAAACCATATCAGACAGGGGGAGCTCTTCAACATCAGATCCATTCAACACCACATTTGGATCTCCAAGAGTCTTCTTATAAAGAGAAGAACAATATAATTTCTGTTTTCATTTTTTACTTCCTTACCCCATCCTGTACAGGGTTATAACTCCCTTCAAAAGTTAATCCCGGTGACAGGGCACCTTAGCAAAAACCTGCAGTTTGGTTAGAGCACCTTATCAATAGCTCACCTGGTGTGAGGGCACCTAATCAAAAACCTCCTAGTGGATTCCTACCAGTGGGTAGAAGAGTAGATGTACCCAGTTGAGGGGAACTACTATACATCTTGTGTCATCTGGATTGCTTGCTTCTTGTTTGTTTTGCTTTATTTCTTTTGCTGAATTTTATGCACTTTAACTGCTTGTGCTTATTACTCCTACAGCAAACACTTATATAAATATATATATATCACTTACTTTGAAATTAAACATTAACCAAGATCACCTTTTAATAAAGTAAATAAGAACTAAACCTCCACTTTCAGATGTGAAACACATTGTGCAGTCCGCTCAACTCTGTCGAAAGAGCGAGCCGATAAGCAGCTTCACCAACACGTTCCAGTATTTCAAACAGTCCAAGGTATCTCGGACTCAGATTTTTCAAGCGACAAATCCTTGACACACCCTTGAATGGTTCGATCTTTAGGTAAACCCAGTCGCCTACAGCGAACTCGACATTTCTGTGCTTGGCGTTGTAGTATTTTGCCTGCCTATCTTGTGCAATCAACAATCTCTCCCGGATTGTTCGAATAGCCGAATTTGCATCTTCGACTTCCTTCCGCTTAAACATCTTTGTCTCGCCTGTCTCCGCCCAAGCTAAGGGAGTGTGGCAAGCTCTACCATAGAGGGCCTCGAAGGGCGCCATCTTTATACTCGCTTGGTAGCTGTTATTATAAGCGAACTCGATCATGAAAAGATGATTTTCCCACTTCTTACCGAAATCCAGGACGCACATACGGAGCATATCCTCCAGAGTTATGTTCGTACGTTCAGTATGTCCATCCATTTGCGGGTGGAAGCAATACTAAACTTCAACTTTGTACCCAACAACTGGTGGATTAGCCTCCAATCTTTCGACGTAAAGCGCCCATCTTGGTCACTAACGATGTTATGGGGCACACCGTGCAATCGTACGATGCTATCAACATATAGCTTTGCCAACTTTTCGACTGAATCGTCCCTCCAGTTTGGATTAAAGTGGCCTACCTTCGTCAAGCGATCCACGATCACCCACACGGCATCATTCCCACTCTGCGATCTCGGCAAACCGTGCACGAAATCCATCGTAATGTCATCAAATTTCCATTCCGGCACAGGCAACGACTTCAGGAACCCTCCAGGTTTATGACACTCGGCCTTCACAAGTGCGCAAGTTTTACACTTTGCCACGTAAAGGGCGATATCCTTCTTCAAACCTGGCCACCAAAATAACTTTTTCATGTCTTGGTACATTTTCGTGCTCCCTGGGTGAATTGAGTACTTTGTAAAATGGGCTTCGTACATAAATTCCTCCCGCAATTTACCCACATTTGGAACACACAATCGACCATCTTTCCACATTAGACCGTCTTCCATCACAAACTCTGTAGCAGACCCAACCTCAGACTCTGCCAAGTAGCGCTGCATGCTCGAATCAAGTTCCAGGGCCTGTCGTATTCTGTCCGCGAGGTTGTATTGCACCTTCGTTCAGTTCAAGCACGCACTCGCACTAGAACTCCTCTCCACACATGAGATCTCTAAAGCTTCCAAGTCATTGATCAGACGCGAGTCATGCATCTGAACCCAGTTGGCCTGAGCAGAAGCCCTCCGGCTCAAAGCATCTGCGACGACATTTCCCTTCCCAAGAGTATAGTGTATCTCGAAAGTGTAGTCCCCCAGGAACTCCATCCACCTTCGTTGTCGCATATTGAGCTCTTTCTGATTTAACAAATACTTTAGGCTCTTATGGTCTGTAAAGATATCCACCTTCACACCATACAAGTAGTGCCGCCACAATTTCAGAGCGAAGATCACGGCCGCCGACTCCAGGTTGTGGACCGGGTAATTCCGCTAATGCACTTTCAACTGGCGAGATCCATAATCTATCACTTGACCATGTTGAATAAGTACGCAGCCTAAGCCGCTCCCTGACGCATCGCTGTAAATTTCATAGCCTTCTGCACCACATGACAAACACAAGATTGGTGTCGTGGTCAGACGACTCTTTAACTCCTCGAAAGCTTGTGCACACACTGGTGACCAAACAAACTTCTGATCTTTCCTTGTCAAAGTTGTGAGAGGAAGAGCAATCCGCAAAAAGTTCTCCACGAAGCGCCTATAGTAGCCAGCAAGTCCAGGAAACTCCTGACTTCTACTACTGACTTCAAAACGGGCCACTCCTGGATAGCAACTATCTTCGTTGAATCCACTTTGATACCCTCACCACTAACAACATGACCAAGGAACGCTACTGTGGCTAACCAAAACTCACACTTGGTGAACTTGGCATACAGCTGACTCCGTTGCAGGGTCTCCAAAACTACGCGTAAATGAATCGCGTGATCTTCTTCAGATTGAGAGTAGTCCAAAATATCGTCAATAAAGACGATCACGAACTGGTCAAGGCATTCTCGAAAGGTCCTATTCATCAGATCCATGAACACGGACGGCGCATTCATCAGTCCAAACGGCATCACTGTGAACTCGTAGCGGTTACTAAATGTCGTCTTGGAAATGTCGCATTCCCAAATCTGCAACTGGTAGTAGCCAGACTTAAGATCCAGTTTCGAATACACCGTTGATCCGACTAGCTGATCAAATAAGTCATCGATTCGAGGAATCAGATACTTGTTCTTCTCGGTCAGCTTGTTCAATTCACGATAGTCTATGCAGAGACGTAGGCTTCCGCCCATCTTCTTCACAAAAAGGATCGGAGCACCCCAAGGTGACATACTTGGGTGTATATAGCCTTGCTCCAGTAACTCCTGTAATTGAACCTTCAACTCTGCCATCTCCTTTGGCGCAATTCTATAAGGAGAGCGTGATACAGGTTTGTCACCTGGCACCAACTCTATTGTAAAGTCAATCTCTCGCTGAGGTGGCGCCCAGGAAGATCTTTCGGAAACACATCAGGATGCTCCGCAATAATAGGAACGTCGCTCAAACTGGGCTGAGGCTTTGCAGCTCCCACTATCACAAAACACAATTCTGCACCTTGTCGAACAGCCTTGACTACTTGGACAACAAACATCAACGTCTTGCTCGATCCTCGCAAACCAGCAAATGTAGTCGCACGTTCGGTATTCCTCCCTAATGTGACCTCCTTAGAAGTGCAATCAATGTAGGCCTGCCGCGCCGACAGCCAGTCCATACCAAAGATCACATCGAACTCCGAAAGCGGCAGTATCAATGCTTCTAAATCAAAATCTTGACTTCCAATTCGCACCTTGACAGCACAGCCTCGATCCGCACGCATCGAGCAGCCATTGGGCAGCATCACATCTAATCGTTCCTTTCTAAATGACGAAGGCACCCCAAGCAGTTGTATGAAGGCCTCTGATAGAAAAGAATGTGAAGCTCCCGTATCAAACAACGCTCTCGCCGGAAAGTTAAATATTAGGACAAAGCCTAATACACACAAGGTTAACAAGCAATGCACAAGGTATGAAGTATCAAAAGCAATAAAAGTTGTATACTAATGCATACCTGTCACCACATCTCTTTTCTTTATGGCCTACTGCTGGCCAAGGTTGTACACTCTGGGCTGGGCTGGAGCAGCATGGGAAGCAGTTGACTCCACCGCCTTCCCTTTCTCCGTCGCATAAGCCACAACCGCCTTCTTGCCGCCACGACAGTCTCGGGCTATATGACCCGGCTTACCACAATTATAACAGATGAGTGGGCCTCGTCCAGTGGCCACACCCGAAGCAGCAGATTGAGCTGACCCAGAAGGTCGCGCTCTGTTCCTCCACCTGCCTCGCCCAGACTTCGCAGAGCTCGGCGCTTTGAACTCTGTCTTTACCACCGCTAACTCCGTCTTACTCTGGGACCGCTTCATATCCTTTTCTAAGGAACGAGTCGTATTGGCCAGGGTCATAAACCCCTGTGTCATTGGCCCCGACAGAAGGAACCGCAACTCTTCCCGCAGACCTTCATAAAACCGATTGGTCTTCCGAGCTTCATCGGCAAAGGTCGCTCCTGCGTATCGCCCCAACTGGGTTAACTCATTCAGGTAATCATCAATCATACGATCACCTTGAGTTAGATGGTTGAACGGATTCTCCATCTCAATCTGTTGAGCAGGTGGGAGGTACCGCGCCAAGAACATTCCTGAGAACTCTTCAAACGAGATGTCCGACAGTTGCCTTCCTGCTAGCTTATGCAACTCTATCTCGTCCCACCACAGCTGCGCCTCCCCATCAAGTAGGAAGGTTGCCAAAGTAACCTTCTTCCCTTCGTCCGTATCAGTGGCCTTCAAGGCTTGCGCACCCTCGATAGCCAATCCTCAGCTTGTGTCAGGGTTCCTGCCCCCGTAAACGTAGGAGGATGGAAACTCAGAAAGTACTGCAGTTGTTGGTCTGGAGCTCTTTGTGCCCTCACCGGCACTGGTCTTTCAACCACTGGTTCAACTGCTATAGCCGGGAACGGAACAACCCCGAGGGTAGGAGGTTGTCCAGGGACATGCCCTCCCGGTTGTGCAGTGAACATAGCAAACATCGCTTCAGCTATCATCCGCACTGTCTCAGCAGAAGGAGGAGTAGGCACCTCAGCTGGTGCACTGCTCGCAGTCGAACGCGGGGGTCGAGACGGACCCGCTCTACTCCCAACCGCCTATATATGTGCACAAAACACAATTAGCGACTAAGAGATAGCATGGAATAACAAAGGAACTCATAAGTTCCATCACAAGGCTACAATCATACAGGTAGTTCATTCATAAAGTGGACAGTTACTGGTTATTTACATGTCTTAACGGCGATACACACACGTGCTCACCACCCCTTAAAAGAATTCGACCATGAATTCAGACGGAAAGGGAACGAGACTCGTAGCTGATACCAATTTGTAGCACCCTCCCTGTTACATAGCATATAGCAGTAGGTCCGGCCGAGACCCCACGCCATATGAAACGAACAGAAGAGCGTGTTACTTAATTAGCATTAAACAGTTAAGAATATAACTATCTCAGCCCACAGAGTCGCATAACGGAAGCATTTAATTTCAGATAAAACCAGTTCATACATTGTCCATACTAGCAACTAGGAATGAAATACAACAAGTTATTTACAAGGTTTGTTCACAACATATTTATAATAAAGGTGGCTTCCAAACATCGGCCCGCATGCCGGCCACACATGAAAACAGTAAACAAATCAACTCGGCCATCGAGGGCCAGCTCAGTACAGCACAACACAGTAGCAGGGGCTTCAGCCCGCTATTTCCCGCTAGCCTCGCCAGTACCTGTACAAACAAATCCACCAAGCGGTGGTAAAACAAGTAACCGGTCAGCTTTAGCTGACCCAGGCTTATAACGACCCCACCCCATGCTCGGGGCAGCGGTGCTCCTTCCCTACAGGCAAGCAACAGCAGTATATATTTCAGAGGTGCGTCTAAGCACCGCATAGAAATATTCATCACATGGTGACATCAAGGCACACGTTATGTGCACTCAAGGCACGTCATCCTCAAGTCCATTTTCAACTTGGATGATCAGATTGAGCTAGGTCGTACACACGAAGTTCTGGCACTATCGTTATGATCTAGATGTCAGGATTCACCTATGCCTGGCCCGGGTTCGGTTCAGCTTATGCCCGCGCTCATAAATGTCAGGACTTAGCCTGACACGGGTTTGGCTTCCCCTTGTGCCCGACGAACTATAACCTCACAGGGTCATTACCTCAGCCTCTGGGGCGAGGTCCAAACACGATAAGCAATCTCAATGATTACTGTCTCTGGCGTTACTTCTTAACACTGGGCGTTAGCCCTTAACGTTGGGCGTTAGCTCATTTCCAGGTAATTTTTGGGTAACACCTCCAGAACTCACTACAGCACGTCTCAGTACTCAGAACCCGAAAAACACAACATATAGCGCTACCGCCGGCGTTAGCTCTAACGTCTAGCGTTAACGAACAGAACAGCAAGCAACATCACCAATCCAGACCAACCTGTCCAGATGAGCTTCACACACCATGCCTATGTCCGTACTACCATTCCGGACTCTATATGCAAATTTTGTGGGGATAACATCAACCCACTGGAAGAACCCATCTACTAATTAGTAGAAGTCTTCCTAAGCATGCAAATCAAAGGACGCACATGTCCAAAGATGAAGGGAGGAGAATCGTTACCCTTCGTGCTTGTTTCAGTGCCATAGAACCGAAAGGAAATCGGCTTGAATCTTTTGAAACAGCTTCCTCTCCTCTGAATCGACGATGGCACAAACACGCAAGCAATCTCCTCCACAGATTTGCCCTCGGCACAACGTACGGCTAGCCAAAATAGACCTCCTTCCTTCTGCTCACGACTTCTCTGCCTTTGGGAAGAGCTTGGAATCAGGATTTAGAAGGGAAATGGAATTTGGCTGCCTTATATATTTTCTTAGCTAACGTGGGCGTTAGCACTTAACACGGGCGTTAACCCCTAAGGAGGTGGCCGAACTTATCCACAGACGTTGACCAGCTGCTTAAGGAAAATCGATGGGAAGCTAACGCTGGCGTTAGCTCTAACGCCAATCGACATCTCGTCCCGTCGATCGGGCTGCCGTCCCGTCGATCCGACGACACGCTTATGTCCTAGGCTAACGCCTGGCGTTAGCGCTAACGCCTGGCGCTAGCTCTCAGACTTAACAATCTGCTGGGGAACTCTGGGGTGCTACAAACATTTCTCGAGAAGAACATAAAGAATTTCTCGAGAAGGACCTAACGCCTAGCGTTAACCATAACGCCCAGCGTTAGCGCTCTGGGGGGTGCTACAAACATTTCTCGAGAAGAACATAAAGAATTTCTCGAGAAAGACCTAACGCCTAGCGTTGACCATAACGTCTGGCGTTAGCGCCTTACAACAACCCTCTTTCTTTTGCTGGGGAAATCTGGGGTGTTACACTTCAACAAGTAATAAGGCTACATGCGGCTGAGCAAGGTAAGGAAAAAAACCTATACACGAAATTAGGTTTAGAAAGGAGGGAAGGGTAGCCCTTCCCGACTTTAAATTTATCTCAGATGGGTTTCTTACGACCGTCTCACCAATACGCATCCACCAGAATGATCAGAGGTAAACTCCAAGTACGTTTGCTCATTTTAAGTTTCTAGGTGTTTGTGACACAATTTGACTTGATCGTTGAAACCATTCTAAAGAGGTCAGAATTGCACGTGGACAACTCCATTGGACTCATATTATTCGTTTGCTTGATTTTACTTTTTTAGATAATTAGGATACTAAAATTGCTTCAGAATGTCAAATTTTTTTATATTCATCAGAATTGAGCACATACAATTTTGTTGTGTTTGTATTGACATTATGAATCTAATGAAACCAACTAAGGTCGATTTTATGGTTTTTTGCTCGATTTCATCTTTTTAGATAATTACGATACTTAATAATGTGTACAATTGTCAAAGCCTCAGATATTCATTGGAATTGAGGGCAGACGATTTTGTTGTGTTCGTATTAACATTAAGAGTCTAACGGAACCAACTAAGGTCAATTCTAAGATCATTTTCTCAATTTCACCTTTTTGGTCAATTACATCCCTTAAAACTGAGTCTAAATGCCAAATTCTCTGATATTCATCAGAATTAAGTACAAACAATTTCCTTGGACTTGCACGATCCTCTAAAATTGCTAAGGATAAATGAAGTCAATTTAGAGGTTAATGACTTAATTAATAATATTAACAACAAGTTCAAGTCATAGTCGAGTACTGAGTCACTTAGACTCAACTAGACCGCTCAACACGAGTCAGTTGAACCAACTTGTACAACCCCGTATTTGGCGAGTATAGACCAAGTATATTGGCGAGTGTGACTAGTAGGAGGCGAGTGTGGCCTCCTGAGAAGTATAGCACTCGCCCGAGGTGTTTGGCATGTGGGGTGAGCCCGACAACTCATAATAGACTCGCCAGTCTTAGGAAAGGAGGCGAGGACCGGACATCCTGAGAGAATATCTAGCCCCGGGCAGCAAGAGCGAGCGAGTGCGAGTTCCCAGCCCGGTAGGAGCACTCGATTCCCTGGGAGAGTAGACCAAGGGGAGGCATTCACCAAGTATTTTTATGGACTGCGTTTAGTAAATTCTTAATGGCAGGTTTCCGCTATCCACAGATCATTTTGGGCTGCGGTTAAGAGAAACCAAAAGGCGGAGGCCGTTATCCACATGCCATTTTCAGGATCCTATAAATAGACCCCTATATGCACCTTAGAAGAGAGGGGATTTTCTGATTTCTAGAGAGAAAAAGAGAGAGCTTCTTCTTTGGCTCTCTACTTTTCTGAGGTGTCGAGCCCAGTCTTGATTTGGGAGAGGAAGATACTTAGATCTTTCGGGTTAGTGGTGGGACCTCATCGCTACAGCTCAGGGGTCTGTTTATGAGGTTTAGTGATCTTGAGAGTGCCTTCATTGTTGAGTGCCCAGTTTGTTAGTTCTCGCTCAGTAGAAGTAAGGGCGAGCAGTACCCTTTATGGGATCCGAACTCCGTGAATCGAGTTCTCGGTTCCAACATTTTTTGATGCGATGAGCGTGGACAGCAGCCCGCTCGAAAAATACCATGAGAGAGCTATGACCGGAAGTGAGGACCTGAGGAACTCGCCCCCTCCCGGCGACTATGTGAGAAAGAGCGACTTCAATGAAGTTAGGAAGTCGATCCTGGAGACCCTACGCATCATCCTCTTGCCACCAGGCGAAAGCTCGACCCTTGTAGTCCCAGTACTCTCCCCACAAGCTTTGGGTGAAGACGCACCCAGCGGGCGACCCGGGAAGGCGGTGCAGGTGGGAGAGGATGAGTGAGCCGTGCACGAGCGAGCGTAAGAGGAAGGTGAATGAGACACTTCAACGATTTGACTACTAGCGCTCTTCACCGTCAACTCTGGAGCCAGTTCCCCCTCTAACCGTAAGGGTCTATCCATCTCGCGGTCACCAACGGTTTGAATACCCATGCTCTTTACCGACAAATTTGGAGTCAGTCCCCCCATAGAAAAAAAGTTAAAACAATAGAGTCACAAGATACAATGGCATCAACACAACGTTGTACGTAACGAAACAAGACTACAAGACAGGAAAAGAAGACAACAAAACGTAAACTGAAAGTACAAGCGCAAAGGTCAATCATCAGCTGCATCAAAACGATCCTCCTCCGAAAGGTCTCCAGATCCAAGTCATCGTAAAGAAGATGATGACACCTTTACACTCTTCCAAGCGACAATATGGACTTCAAATGTTTGGGGGGCAATTTATATGCATTCATAAATTTATACAAGTTTCAAGAGTGTGATTAGCCAAAGCCCCATCATGGGAAAGTAGAGGGAGTGGAGTTGTAACACCCCCATCGGTTAAGAAGCATATAGCAGAAGGTCCGGTCGGGGCCCCACGCCATATACTACAAAACAAACGGGAACGTCACTTAATTGAATAAAAACGACACTATACCACAGAACATAACTCAGAGCATTCTATGCGGAAGTAAAAGAGAGAGAGAGACAGAATTATAAACCACAAGACCCGAACCCGGGTATGTCCACTTCTATTAACTTGGAATAAAATGTTTTACAACACAAAAGAGGCCCGACGGCCTTACAGTTTACCAACATCGGCGCGCAGGCCGGCCATACATGAAAACAGAAGAAAGGACAAAAGGCCTTCAAGGGCCGCAGCAGCGCAGGGGCTTCAGCCCGCCAAGTTCCCGCTCGGTCCAGCTCCTGTACAACAAGCCCACCAAAGACGGTGGAAAAACAGGGCAACGGTCAGCTAAGCTGACCAAATTATAACGACCCCACCCCTTCGAGGGGGTGGCAGTTCTTACCGTCCCTGCAAAACAGTCTCAACAGCATATATATATAAAAGAGTGCGACTAGCAAAGTCCACCACTGCTCGTACATATGCAACATCACAAACGTGGGAATGGCCTCCACGTCTCGTGCTCTCAGGCACTCTTTGGTGTACTACGCCTTCCACCACCATCCACTCTTGATGGCTTTGCCCTTCGAGGCTAAAGTCGGCGGCCCGAATACCAGGGTCCTCCGTGCTTTAATTGTGAACATATCGTAGTCCGAAGACTCTGTCCCATTGCCTCCCGACATGCTGTCCGAGGCTTACTAATCAGGTGCTGCAATGGTGCGGTTTCAGGTTCGCCAAATGCCCGTTGTTCACAGCTCTCGTTGTACAACACGAAGAGCGGGTATGGCGTCCCCTCAGCCCAGGTATTCTCAATTAGCCGGCTCCACGGGCCGCTAAGTCATCCACCAGGACACCCCCACAGGTCGGGTACACCGGCCTCAGGTCCCCTCAACATGTGGGCACAACAACATCACCAGAACTCAGTCTGGGAAGCTGTCGCCCAGGCGACATTCACTGTCGCCTGCGACAGTGCACAAAACCCTAATTTGGCTTCTAGCTGTGGATGCTTCCCGGGGCATGCCCCCAGGCATTGCTGCACATGCAGTAGCACTCCCACTGTCTCAGAACACCCAAATTCACCAGAACCCAATTCTGGGGAGCTGTCGCCCAGGCGACATTCACTGTCGCGCCAGCGACAGCTAGACAGAACTCCATTTCTGCCTTTTAACTTTGGGTGCTCCCCGGGGCACACCCTCGGGCGTTGCTGCGCATGCAGTAGCACCCTCTAGCCCTACGAGGCAAGTATAACAACACGGGGTTTTTCCCCGGCACGCACAATACCAAAAAGTATCACCAATCCGGACGAACCGTCTCGGATGGGCTTCACACAGCGCGCCTACGTCCATCTCACGCGTGGACTCTACATAAATGCAAGCTTTGACGGGGATAACACAAATCGACCCGTCGGAGTCCACGACCTCACCCTTTTGGGTAGGGGCCTCAACGATGCATGGGAAAGGACTAGAACATGTCCAAAAGGGGTTAGAAGAGTTTGTTACCCTTAAACGCCGCTTTAAGCCCATGGCTCGACTTTTGGCACGGATGGAAAGGAGCGTCTTGCCCTCCTCTACGCGTAGCCACCAACGTTGAAGGGATTGGATGAGTGTAGCTCCTCCAAACCCAAGCTCCAAGCTAGGGTTTACTATTTCTCCTTCTTCTCCAAGCTCTTCTCTCTCTCTCTCTCTCTTAAGAACCCTTAAGGAAATAATGAAAAAGAAGAGGATTTCGGCCTTCTATGCTGCCACCGAGCCTCCCAAGCCAAAACCAGCCCCCAAAGTCAAAGTGCAATCAATGCCCTTGATTTCGGCCACAAAGTCCAACTTTGAGCTGTCGCCCAGGCGACAGCCGCTGTCGCCCTGGCGACAGCGATATGAACCGACATTGACCAGTCAACGCCGTCCGACAGCTCACGGCAGAACCTTCTCAACAGAGCGTTATCGCCCGGGCGACAGCCACTGTCGCTGGCGACAGCTCTGGATTCCAGAATTCTGAATTTTCTGATTTGGGGTCTTACAACCCTCCCCTCCTTATAAAAATTTCGTCCCGAAATTTGTAAAAACACGCATATATATATATATCAAAAAGTCTTTACACAAAGGGGAAAAAGAGATAAACGTCACCGAAACAGCTCGGGGAACTCCTCCATCATGGTCTGCTCACGCTCCCATGAGAGCTCCTCGCGACCGCAGTTGTCCCAACGGACCTTTACCATACGGATCGCCCTGTTCCGCAATTGACGCACCTCAGCATCCTCGATGCTAACGGGCCTGACCGCCGTCTTAAGCCCACTATCCACGGGAACCTGATCCGCCGCGACCACCTGCGTAGGCTCTTGCACTGCCTTCCGCAATACGGAGATGTGGAATACATCGTGTAGCACGCTCAGTTCCGCTGATAGCGCAAGCCTATAAGCCGCCTCGCCGACGCGCTCGATGATCTCAAATGGTCCAAGGTATCTCGGACTCAGCTTTTTCAAGCGCCGAATCCTGGACACGCCCTTGAATGGCCTGATCTTCAAGTAAACCCAATCGCCAACGGCGAACTGGACGTCGCGGTGCTTCGCATTATAGTACTTCGCCTGCCTATCCTGCGCAACCAAAAGCCTCTCCCGGATCAAACGCACCGTCGAAGTCGCCTCTTCGACGTCTTTCCTCTTGAAGAGTTTCGTCTCGCCCGTTTCCGCCCAAGCTAAGGGAGTGCGGCACTTCCTGCCATAGAGGGCCTCGAAAGGCGCCATCTGAATACTCGCCTGATAGCTGTTGTTGTACGCGAACTCAACAAGAAAGAGGTGATCTTCCCACCCCTTGCCAAAATCCAGGACGCACATCCGGAGAATGTCTTCCATCGTCCTGTTGGTATGCTCAGTTTGGCCATCCGTCTGAGGATGAAAGGCCGTGCTAAACTGCAGCTTCATACCCAAAAGACGGTTGACTAGCCTCCAGTCGCTCGAAGTAAAGCGTCCATCACGATCACTGACGATGCTACGGGGCACACCGTGCAGTCGCACTATAGTATCAACATATAACTTTGCCAATTTCTCCACCGAGTCATCCCTCCGGTTGGGGATAAAGTGTGCCACCTTCGTCAGTCGGTCTACAACTACCCAGATGGCATCGTTCCCGCACTGCGATCTTGGCAGCCCATGCACGAAATCCATGGAAATGTCATCAAACTTCCACTCTGGAACAGGCAATGACTGCAAAAAGCCACCGGGCTTCTGACATTCCGCCTTCACTAGCGCACAAGTGTGGCACTTGGCCACGTAGTGAGCGATGTCCCTCTTCATACCTGGCCACCGGAACAGGACCTTCATGTCCTTAAACATCTTCGTGCTCCCCGGATGAACTGAATACCTGGTACGATGCGCCTCGTACATCAACTCATCACGCAGCTCACCCACCTTGGGGACGCACAAACGGTCGCCTCTCCACAACAATCCGTCTCGAACCTGAAACTGGGCATCCGGCCCACCACCAGCATCCTCCGCGTAGCGCTTCAAACTCGGATCGAGTTCAAAAGCCTGGCGGACCCTATCTGCGAGGTCGTACTGCACCTCAGTCCAACTCAAACAGGCACCGGCACTGCTCCTCTTCTCTACGCAAGAAATACCCAAGGCCTCCAGGTCACGTATCAGGTGCTCATCATGCATCTGAATCCAGTTGGCCTGCGCTGGAGCCCTGCGACTGAGTGCGTCCGCAACAACATTCCCCTTCCCGGGAGTGTAGTGGATCTCGAAGGTGAAGTCCCCCAGGAACTCCATCCACCTCTGCTGCCGCATATTCAGCCCTTTCTGCGTCAGAAGGTACTTCAGGCTCTTATGGTCCGTGAAGATGTCGATCTTCAAGCCATACACATAATGCCGCCAAAGCTTCAGGGCAAATATCACGGCCTCCAACTCCAAGTCGTGAACCGGATAGTTCCGCTCGTGCACCTTCAGCTGGCGAGAGCCATACGCTATAACCTTGCCATGCTGCTGCAGAACGCAGCTAAGGCCGCTCCCAAAAGCGTCGGTGTAGATCTCGTAGCCCTCCGTGCCACAAGGCAAACATAAGATCGGAGCCGTCGTAAGCCGCCGCTTCAACTCCTCGAAAGCCTGCGCACACGCGGGCGTCCAAATGAACTCCCGCATCTTCCGTGTCAGCGCCGTAAGAGGCAGCGCGATCCGTGAGAAGTTCTCCACGAAGCGCCTGTAATAACCGGCCAGCCCGAGAAAGCTACGGACCTCCGCTACAGTAGAAAGGACAGGCCACTCCCTGATGGCCGCAACTTTCACTGGATCTACCGCCACACCTGCTCCACTGACCACATGGCCTAAGAACGCCACGGAAGGAAGCCAGAACTCGCACTTTGAGAACTTGGCAAACAGCTGGTTCCTCCTCAGAACCTCCAAGACTACGCGCAGGTGATCACCGTGCTCCTCCTCGGACTGAGAGTAGACTAGTATTTCATCCAGGAAGACGACCACAAACCGGTCGAGGTACTCTCGGAAAGTCCGGTGCATCAAGTCCATGAACACCGAAGGCGCATTAGACAGCCCAAACGGCATCACGGTGAACTCATACTGCCCGTACCTCGTACTGAAAGCAGTCTTCGGGATGTCGCACTCCCTGATCCGCACCTGATAGTAGCCGGACTTCAAGTCCATCTTCGAGTATACTGTCGAACCAACGAGCTGGTCGAACAAATCGTCTATCCTCGGAAGAGGATACTTGTTCTTCTCCGTCAGCTTGTTCAGCTCCCGATAGTCGATGCAAAGCCGCAGGCTACCGTCCTTGTTTTTGACAAAGAGGACCGGTGCACTCAAAGGTGAGGAACTCGGACGCACGTAGCCCTGCTCAAGCAGCTCCTGCAACTGCAGCTTCAACTCCGCCAACTCTTTCGGAGCCATACGATACGGCGAGCGGGCCACAGGCTTAGCGCCTGGCACCAACTCAATCGTGAAATCTATCTCCCTCTGCGGGGGAGCACCGGGGAGCTCGCTCGGGAACACATCGGGGAACTCTGCTACTACCGGAACATCCGCTAGGCTGGGCCTCCGCGTTGAAGCCTCCACAAGAGCAAAGAATAACTCTGCTCCCTGTCGCACTGCCTTGGACACCTGGAGAGCAGACATCAGCATCTTGCTCGATCCACGCATGCCCGGAAAGACCGTCTCACGATCGGCACCTTGCCCAAACCTCACCTCCTTGGTGGTGCAATCGATGCACGCACGCTGTTCCGACAGCCAGTCCATACCGAAGATAACATCGAACTCAACCAGGGGGAGTAACGATGCCTTCAGGTCATACTCCTGACTACCAACTAGAACCTTTACGCAGCAACTCCTCTCCACACGCATCGAATATCCATTCGGCAGTAGGACCTCCAGTCCATCTGTAGAAGCAATCGACGGCGCACCAATATGTTGGACGAAGTCCGACGATAAGAAGGAGTGCGAAGCTCGAGTATCGAAAAGCGCTCTCGCAGGAACGCCTAAAACATTTACACAGCCTATGCCGCCAAACATGTTAGCATGAACATTAAAACAGGTATATAAAACAGTAAAGACTGTATCTTAAATTGTACCTGTCACGACGTCCTTGGCTTTGATAGCCTCCTGCTGATCGAGACTAAAGACTCTGGGCTGCGGGGGAGCCATACGGGAGGCCGTGGACTCGACCGCCTTTGCCTTCTCAGAATAAGGTGGCCCAGACTTCTTCTCTGGCCTTGGAAGCCCACTGCGGCAATCCCGAGAGAAATGGTCAGGCTTGCCACAAGTGAAACAAATAAGAGGGCCACGTCCAGATGACGCGCCCGAAGCAGAGGGAGCTGGCCCAGATACTCGAGCCTTCTTCCAGCGACTCAACCTCCGCAACTTCGTCGCACTCGGCGCTTTGCCCTCCGGCACTGCCTCGACCACAACCGCCTTGCCCTTTTCCCTGAGCATGTCCTGCTCAAGGGCTCGGGCTGAACCAACGAGGGTCGTGAAACCCTGCGCCAACGGCCCTGTCAGAAGATGCCGCAACTCAGTACGCAAACCACCATAAAACCAGTTCACCCTTCTCTCCTCATCATCGAAAGAAGTTCCAGCATAGCGCCCGAGGCGGGTGAACTCATGCAAGTAGTCATCAACCAGCCTACCACCCTGTGTTAGAGCCAAGAACTGGTTCTCCATCGCAATCTGCTGCGACTGAGGCACATACATTGCGAGGAAGATTCTCGAGAACTCTTCCATCGTCACATCAACCAGTTGCCTTCCCGCAAACTGGCGCCTCTCAAACTCATCCCACCACCGCCTAGCTTCCTTTTCTAGCAAGTAAGAAGCAAAGGTCACCTTATGCGCTTCCTCCGACTGTGTCGCTGTCAGAATTCGCTTCACATGCGACAACCAGTCTTCGGCCTCAGCTGGGGATTCAACCCCGGTAAACGGAGGAGGTCGGAATCCCAGAAAGTGCTTCAGCTGTTGCTCAGGAGCACGTCTCACGGGGACTTGCTCCACTCTTAGTGGCTCAGGGGCCACCTCTTGCACTGGCGGTTGGCCTTGCCTTTCAGGCTGGCCATTCAACGCAGCTAGAACGGCTTCAGTAACTAGCCGAACCAACTCAGTAGACGGAGTTGTAGGGGCCTCAGCAGACCCACTACTCTCATGCACATCACGGGGACGCGACGGTCCCGCTGCACTTCGAGTGCCCTACACAAGTGCAACACACAGTTAGGCGACAACACAGTCGCAACTAACAACAAAAGGAACACTCAGGTTCCAAAATCAGCAATTAAAGTTGGTTTGTTGTTACATTTTATTCCTAAGTGGACATTTTTGGGTTTATTTTACGTCTCAACGGTAGCGCACACACGTGCTCACCACCCCTTAAAAGAATTCGCCCACGAATTCCTTAGAAGGATACGGAACCCTAGAAGCTGATACCAATTTGTAACACCCCCATCCGTTAAGAAGCATATAGCAGAAGGTCCGGCCGGGGCCCCACGCCATATACTACAAAACAAACGGGAATGTCACTTAATTGAATAAAAACGACACTATACCACGGAGCCTAACTCAGAGCATTCTATGCGGAAGTAAAAGAGAGAGAGACAGAATTATAAACCACAAGACCCGAACCCGGGTATGTCCACTTCTATTAACTTGGAATAAAATGTTTTACAACACAAAAGAGGCACGATGGCCTTACAGTTTACCAACATCGGCGCGCAGGCCGGCCATACATGAAAACAGAAGAAAGGACAAAAGGTCTTCAAGGGCCGCAGCAGCGCAGGGGCTTCAGCCCGCCAAGTTCCCGCTCGGTCCAGCTCCTGTACAACAAGCCCACCAAAGACGGTGGCAAAACAGGGCAACGGTCAGCTAAGCTGACCAAATTATAACGACCCCACCCCTTCGAGGGGGTGGCAGTTCTTACCGTCCCTGCAAAACAGTCTCAACAGCATATATATATATAAAAGAGTGCGACTAGCAAAGTCCACCACAGCTCGTACATATGCAACATCACAAACGTGGGAATGGCCTCCACGTCTCGTGCTCTCAGGCACTCTTTGGTGTACTACGCCTTCCACCACCATCCACTCTTGATGGCTTTGCCCTTCGAGGCTAAAGTCGGCGGCCCGAATACCAGGGTCCTCCGTGCTTTAATTGTGAACATATCGTAGTCTGAAGACTCTGTCCCATTGCCTCCCGACATGTTGTCCGAGCCTTACTAATCAGGTGCTGCAATGGTGCGGTTTCAGGTTCGCCAAATGCCCGTTGTTCACAGCTCTTGTTGTACAACACGAAGAGTGGGTATGGCGTCCCCTCAGCCCAGGTATTCTCAATTAGCCGGCTCCACGGGCCGCTAAGTCATCCACCAGGACACCCCCACAGGTCGGGTACACCGGCCTCAGGTCCCCTCAACAGGTGGGCACAATAACATCACCAGAACTCAGTCTGGGAAGCTGTCGCCCAGGCGACATTCACTGTCGCCTGCGACAGTGCACAAAACCCTAATTTGGCTTCTAGCTGTGGATGCTTCCCGGGGCATGCCCCTAGGCATTGCTGCACATGCAGTAGCACTCCCACTGTCTCAGAACACCCAAATTCACCAGAACCCAATTCTGGGGAGCTGTCGCCCAGGTGACATTCACTGTCGCGCCAGCGACAGTTAGACAGAACTCCATTTCTGCCTTTTAATTTCGGGTGCTCCCCGGGGCACACCCCCGGGCGTTGCTGCGCATGCAGTAGCACCCTCTAGCCCTACGAGGCAAGTATAACAACACGGGGTTTTTCCCCGGCACGCACAATACCAAAAAGTATCACCAATCCGGACGAACCGTCTCGGATGGGCTTCACACAGTGCGCCTACGTCCATCTCACGCGTGGACTCTACATGAATGCAAGCTTTGACGGGGATAACACAAATCGACCCGTCGGAGGCCACGACCTCACCCTTTTGGGTAGGGGCCTCAACGATGCATGGGAAAGGACTAGAACATGTCCAAAAGGGGTTAGAAGAGTTCGTTACCCTTAAACGCCGCTTTGAGCCCATGGCTCGACTTTTGGCACGGATGGAAAGGAGCGTCTTGCCCTCCTCTACGCGTAGCCACCAACGTTGAAGGGATTGGATGAGTGTAGCTCCTCCAAACCCAAGCTCCAAGCTAGGGTTTATTATTTCTCCTTCTTCTCCAAGCTCTTCTCTCTCTCTCTCTCTCTCTCTTAAGAACCCTTAAGGAAATAATGAAAAAGAAGAGGATTTCGGCCTTCTATGCTGCCACCGAGCCTCCCAAGCCAAAACCAGCCCCCAAAGTCAAAGTGCAATCAATGCCCTTGATTTCGGCCACAAAGTCCAACTTTGAGCTGTCGCCCAGGCGACAGCCGCTGTCGCCCTGGCGACAGCGATATGAACCGACATTGACCAGTCAACGCCGTCCGACAGCTCACGGCAGAACCTTCTCAACAGAGCGCTATCGCCCGGGCGACAGCCACTGTCGCCGGCGACAGCTCTGGATTCCAGAATTCTGAATTTTCTGATTTGGGGTCCTTGTCATACTCAACTTTGTGACCAAGGGAGTGGGGAATAAGGAGAAAACCGACGCGATTGTCGCGGCGGCGTCACCCGCGCGGGTAGCAACAAGGCCAAACTCTGCCATCACCGGATACGACCGAAGTAGCGTAGCCTAACCCAACTAAGGGGGTGTGGATAGGCGCACATCCCACTAGGGGGTGCGGGTCGCACCCCACTTAGGGGGCACAATGCACCTTATGGAGGGCGGCCAAAGCCGCACCCCCCATAATGGGGTGGGGCCAAGGGTGCTTGGCCGCACCCCCCCCCCCCCCCCCCCCCATGGGGTCCGGCCAAAGGCGCACCCCTATGGGGGTGCGGCCGAAACCGCACCCCCTTGGGGGTGCAGTCGGAATTACAGCACCCTCCCTTTTCAGGAGGGTGCGGCTTCCCATTTTGGGAGACGCGATCTTTGAGAGGCACGCCTTCGCTCTTGTGAGCACGCCCCTCCGTCGACACCCGACCGTATCCTCTACTTTCCGCCTGCAAAACGAGCCACAAGCGTTTCCGCGCTCAGAACGCTTCCACGTTCATCGCGCGCTCGGAACGCTTCCGCGTTCACAACGCGCGCCGCAGTTAACCTTTTTTAATTTCCTAGATTGCAGGTCTTGTTCACTGCACTCAACGCCATCAACGAAGTTGGCCGAACTGCCCGAACTGATCGAACTACCCGGGGGGCAAGACGGGAATATCTAAAAAATGACAATCTGTGTGCTCCAAATCGGCAAGCGTGATTCGTCCGTCAGGTGGTTGTGCTGGTTACAATAATGAAATTATCGGGTTACCCCTGCCCATGGCTATAAAAGGATCTCAGGGGCCTTCAATTCAGGATACCCAGTTTTGGACACCCGAGAGAGCTCCATCGAAGATTACTCGGAGTTCTGTCGAAGATTCCTCAGAGTTCTCCTGCGGCGCTTGAAGATTTCCTCCAAGTTTTTGAAGATCTCCTTCAAGTCATCGAAGATCTCCTTCGAGTCTTCGAAGATCTCCTTCGAGTCTTTGAAGATCTCATTCGCTTTCGAAGACATTCTTCTTAAGTGACTCATAGATCCTTCGGGCTCTGAAAGGTGACCAGAGCATCACTTTCATCTCCACGGAAAAGTACTTAGTTTCTGAGAGGAGGTCTGTCACCCTCGGAGATTTCTATTCATCGTCATTGTAACGAGCGGCGTCCTGTCGCCCTCGAGTTCTCAGTTTTACTTGTAGGAAACAGACATATAGTGGAATTTGGCTGGCACAGCTCCGGCTGCATGGTTTTTTACCCTTTTGGGGTTTCCACGTTAAAAACGTTCTTGTGTCGTCCACTAGTTCTCTCATTGACTGTTTGTGTGCTCAGCTCGCTCTCGAGCTAAGGTGGTTCAATTCGACCGGTCTACCAGAACGTCGAGCGACCCGCAACAGTTCTAATATAATTATTCGCAGCATAATGATTTTCTATCACAGGAATTGATATTGGTCATTTTGTTTGTTTGGAATGAAGACATTAGCTTTCAAGAATTAAAACTAAAGAAAATCATAAGACTACAAACAAAAATCAAATGTGTCAGTGTGAATGGAAAGGAAAGGCCTGGGGAAAACAAGCGCCCGGGGGATAAACTCATACCCGAGCGGAAAACGTGCGCCCGGGCGAAACATGCGGACGGGCGAAAAGCGCGCTCAGGCGAAAAGCGTGTCGAGGCATAAAACACAAACAAAGACAAAAAACACGGGCCCAGGGGGGAACGCGCGTCAGGAAAAAATGAGCACTGCGGGAAACGCTTGCCGGAAAAACACCCACACCCAGGAGAAAAACACGCATCCGGGCGAAAAATGCGTGTCCTGGCAAAACATGCACGCCCGGCCGTCCGGGCAAAAAAATGGTGACCGGGCGAAAAATTCACGCCCGGGCAAAAAAAGGCGCCTAGGCGACATAATCGCGCACCCTGGCGAAAAAAGTGCACGCCCAACCAAAAACGCACGCCCGGCCTAAAACGCTATAAGTTCACAGTTCATCGAATACTCAATTTCAAAACCGACGGCAAGACCTAAACATTCGATCGTGGGGTTTCTAGGCTAAGTTGAATATTGATGGCTTTGGTCTCAAAACTCAATTCCGCCCTAATCGTCCATACAAATAATGAAATTGAATTTATTTTCTCCAAAATCAAATATCATCCAAACGAATGGAGCCTACAATTTTTGCAATCATAGATTTACCATGTCCACTTTGTACCCTGTACTTTCATAAATTATCAGAAGGTCTCCCGCTAAATTTTCATTGCTAGTTTTAGTACAATAAACCTCCTCTCCAGAAAAAAAAAGTGCATCCATAATATATGCTAAACATGAGAGGTTACTTTGTAAAAGAAGACATTTTTATAATTTCAAAAAACACTGGAGTCCTTAAAATTACATGCAATCCCAGTGAAAGGCCCCTCAACTAGCCCTACAAGATATTATTACAGATTTATGAAGGATTTCACTTAGATTGGCTTTTAACTAATCTCACTCAAAAGTCTGCCTATTTCAAGTGGAATACCAACTGGCAGAGATTTACTAGTGCTTGAAGTAGCCTTGGCTTTTCACACATCTTGCCTCTGCCGAACCGAGTTCTTAAGTCTTATCTCTTCTAATATATCTAGACTAGATGGTTGAAGATTTATGGAAGGATATCTATGTTCATTACTAGACTATCTTTCATACTCTTTTGCTATGAAGATCTAGAGACATAATAAAATCAACACTGAGTGGAATTTGATTCAGAAAAAAAAACTTTAACACAGTTGCTTAAATGAGTCATGCATAGCTCTGTCACTGTACAGGCATACAATAGCTAAAAGCAGAAGCAATAAAAATCTAAAGGCACAGCAGATGATAGAATCACATTGACAGAGAGAGAAAAGAAAACATTCTTCCCAACCCACTCCAACCCACTTGACCCACAAAACCCAGAAGTTCATTTGCAGTTCAACGCAATGAGTCACAAAACCCAAACCACCCATCACACCTGCTAACCAGTTAAAAAAACCACCCTCTGCATAGCTGTTTTCATATTACAAATCTCATTTCTAAGTCAGACATTTTAGTTAACCTTCTGCTTCTGAGCCTTTCATGTACAGAGGTTCTGTGCCGTCGCCATTCTGCCCTCCACGCCCCTCGCCTCCCATCTCATGCTTCAAAGCGCCCGCAGCGCCGCGTCCGAAGTCGGGGAAGATGCCGGAGGCCAGCGACCCGTTCCCGCCCATGTTGGGGTCGCCATGAAACACGTTGAATCCAGCGGTGGAGCCGGAGTTCATGCTGAGCTGGCTGTGGAGGGCAAGCTGCTGTTGCTGCTGCTGCAATGCGGACATCGGTGACTGGGAGTACAGCATCGAGGATCGAGCAGCTAGGAGAGATTGGGGCGGCATCTGCTGAGGCTGCTGATGCTGCATGTATCGGGCACCTGGCTGCATCACTGTGCTTGAAGGATACTGCTTGAAGATGAATGATGGATTTGATGTTATAATAGGAAAATAAACAGTAAATTAAAAATGTTTGATGATGCAAAAATCAATGTTACAAAACCCATAATTATACATATTATTGTCAGCGTCACCAACAAACTCATCATCCTAACTTGACTCAAGACATCAAATGAACATATAAAATCTAGCGGATGAGAATTTTGTCTTATATCAGGAAACTTATATAATCATGTGCATGGATCATGAGTCCACCTATAATCAATTGACTTCAGAGTGGATGCATAGGTTCTAACATGATATCAGAGCAAGCAAGGAGATCAGCATGACTCATTTCCGCTTCACCCAACTAAAAAAAGTTCATGGGTTGGAGTTTTGATAATTTAGTCAAATGTTGGAAAATTGTGGTTTGGGGGACCGGTGCCGGTGGCTCCGGTGGAAAATGGAGCTCCGATGAGAAATAGAGGTTCTACCCTTCGGAGGAAAATGGAGGGACAATGAAATTTTTGGCCTTTCTCACAGCACTAGAGCTCCAGGATGGAGGTTACCGGAACATTTTCGTTACTCCGATAAGGTGAACCAAAAATGCCACCGGAGCAAAAAAAGAAGCATCAAACAAAGCCTATGTGGCCACTTGGCGCTTGCACTTCGTACAGATCCTGAGCCCCTCTATATATAACCAATTGTTTATAATTGGATGGTTAGGTTTTGATAAGTAGGCTACTAGCCATGTTGAATAAGCCCCAATACCTTCTACATGGTAATGAACACTACTATATTACATCCATGAAGCCGATGGTTAAAAAGAATTTTAGCCATTGATGTTGGCTCTTAATCACATCAAACTTGAGTTTATTTTTCATGGAGTACAATCATCAAGCTTTGTTCAATCGGAAGAAATTACTCACTGGAAAATAAAGCATTTCAATCCATTGGCATTAGCTCAATAATCACATTAAACTTTGAGTTTACTTATCATGGGGCATAACCCATTAACACTTTTCACCCTGAAGAAATTATGATGATTAAATAAACAAGCACAAATCAAGCGTGATCATGCAGTACTTTCCACAATATGATCCGATTTTACTAACTTCCAAATCTTTCCACATATCTCACGGGCTTCAAGTTTTAACATTTCAAATCGATTTTGTATCTAGCACACTGTCAATCTTCGTAAATAAATTTGTTCTTATTAAGACTAAGGCTGTGCATGGGGATCTCTCTTGTGCAATGTGCCGGCCATAGTAACCGACTATCAGTCAAAAAAGATTTAAGAAAAACTCGTGTTCCATTAGATTACAGGGATTAAAATTGAAGGCCGTGTTTATTGAATGGTCCTACTTTAGGCATGGCCACCTAAGTTTTTCTTTTAAATATAGTATAGATAACCTATCCATGGCTTAGCACTTTAAGTAATGGAGCAAAAAAAGACCAGTCACTATGGAATACCTTAATTTTCCCCATATGCACTGTTTTTACAATTCACAAGATCAAACTCATTTGTTTATTAACTAAACAACAATCTTGAGGAAAGTCATGAAAATTCATCTTATCCATTAAAACAGCTTTGAAATACTGCAAAAACATTCTCACTAGGTTGATTGATATAATGCATCATCACTCCTCATGGAAATTGAAAAAGAAAATGTTGCACATAATGTAAGAAGATCATCAGCATGTTGATAAATTCTGAAAGAAAAAAATCTTTCTATAGTAAACATCTTAAGCAAAAGCTAACCAAAATCTATCAGATTTCTGCCTCTATATGTAACATCTTAAACAAAAGCTAACCGAAATTTATCAGATTTCTGCCTCTATAGTAACATTTTATAAACAAAAGCTAACCAAAATCTATCAAATTTCTGCCTCTATATGTAACATCTTAAACAAAAGCTAACCAAAATTTATCAAATTTCTGCCTCTATATGTACTATCATAAGCCCATCAGAGAGAACCGGTGGTTATATAAATTAGGACAATAAAAGGATTTAGAGTTGATACAAAAGTTGATAGTTATTCTCACCTGCATGGTAGTCATTTGGGGTTGGCTATCAGCAATGGCAGCCAGGTACATTAGATTCCGCTGAAGTTTAGCCTGATTTCTGTGACAAAATTAAAAAAGAGTTATACTCAATGACTTGTACATGTACAAACTTTTTGGGGGATATGAATAGAAAAAAAAATGCATTGATCTCAATAATGGTTGTCGAAAATTCAATCGACAAACTGTGCCTATAGGCTAATTGCCGAGAACCAAATCTATTCACACAACATTCATTATAAAGCCAATTTTATTAGCGGGTAGGTGCTACTATCATTCAATTACAGTACTTGAAAAAGTATATCCTCGAGGGAAATATTGTGGAAATGGAATGAGAAACTGTTTATGAACAAGCTTTCATTGCGAACCCACCAGTCAGCCAACATGAAACTAATATGTTTAACTACCAGATGGAATCTATATTGAAGATAGTACATGAAACTAATATGCTTAACTAACAGATGGAATCTATATTGATGATAGTGATCATATCGATGTGAGAAATGTGAGATGAATATGAAAAAAGGAAACTAAAAAAATGCAGAAAGAGGTGGATTTGATATCGAAGTGAGAAATGAAAGAGTTTGAAACTCTACTGCTTAAATGAAGAGATCTTCCTATATAGAATCCTATCATATAGAGTCTATAGTTTCTCATTATAGATCAAGTTCTAGGATAGAATCTTTATGGGAGTATGGGATAGCTCATTCATGCTCGAACCATCAAATAAAAAAAAATCTAGGGGAACATAACAGAGAAGTAAGCGAGCGGTAGCGAAGTCGGATCTAGTCATACATTTGATTCTCATTATATAAATATTGACAATTCCAAAAAACTACTATTGTCATAGTATGATGACTGTCGGGGCGGGTATGCCCTCATCGTCTAGTGGTTCAAGACATCTCTCTTTCAAGGAGGCAACGGGGATTCGACCGGGTAGTGGACTATGAAAGGAAGTTGGCCATGGATTCTCAAGAAACCTAAAATTCATTCATCCTGGGTCGATGCCCGAGCAGGACGGACTTTCATTGGTGAGATGTCTACGCTGGTTCAAATCCAGCACAAAATTTGTCGCTCATTATCAAGAAGATCTAACCAATTTGTCCTCTAGAAAGACTGACTGGTATAGCATGAATATTATTAACTCACTAAAAAGTAAAAACTAGGACACCATACCCTTGCCATATGCAACCCCGCGCCATCAGTGAGAAAATATGAAAACAGGTAATCTTTCCTTGACACCTTTAAACGGTTCACATTATCATAACTATATCCTCTAAAGTTAGCCTAATTTAATTAATTCATGTTTATTGTGTGCACTTGATACTGTGAACCTTGTATAGTTGTTTATTACTGAAGAATTATATAGACTTTAAGTTTGTGATGCCAAAATATAGAAGGGATTTCCTTAGGTTGGTTAACGTTATTGATGAATTTTGTCTTGTAATTTAGTGTATATTCAAAGCTATCTTGTGCTTCAGAGACAAACTAGGTGGTCGAACTTGAATGATCACTAGAGTAAATCAATATTATTTTTTAAAAATATGCATGATATATGAGGCGGAGTTTGCAAGCGTATATATTTGATTTCTGATGTCTTTCATCATTCATAGTAAAAACTTGTGGGAGAAATACAAAACAATTTTCCTAGATTCCTGCATAATTTCTACATTTTCCTGTCAACAAACTGCACAAGTATCACATCTATTGAATAGTCTTAGAACTGAATAATGAATGCAATTTCATCTCTTGTAGATATCAAACTGAGAGCACCAGATGTGCGATCTAATTACATAACACTTACTCAGCACATTCTTCTGCTTTTCCGGAATTCTGGTTGTCAAGAATCGCCAGAATCAACTGCTTGTTCTCATCCAAATACTGCAAAATAAAAATAAAAAATCAGCGAAAGAAGGGCATATCAAATATAGAATATAGGAAGTCAAATTTTGATTAGGAATCGAACAATTTATTATAGCAAGTGCTTAATTATTAAAGGCGCACCAAGGCGCAAAGGGGTCTTGGAGCCTAGGCGCAAGGCTCAAGGCGCAGGCGCGCGCCTGATGAAGGCAAGACGCAATCACATTCATTTTAAATAATCAGTATCAAACATCATTTCAGCTTCTCGATCAAATTCTTCATCTAGTCTACTAATTAATCATTCATTACTATCGTTTATATCTCTTAAAAAATAGAATCAACGTGGTCACTTGCATCATATTTAAGTCTCAACACACAATTATCTTTCATAAACACTAAATCAATCAAAAATTATTGAGTTCTTACATTATTTTTTCTTTATTTTAGAAAGAAAAAAATTTACAACAAAAATCTCACTCAGGCGCGCCTTTTATGTTCCAAAGGCGCAAATAAGGCGCAAACCACTGAGCCTTGAGCCTTGAGCCTTAGGCGCACCGTAAACAACAATAAAGCAAGTGGGTTGCCAAATAACTCTTAATTAAATATGCATGCATTAGGCAAAGAAAGAAAACAAAAGAAGTATGCATGCATAACATGTAGTTTCTATCCTATCAAATAGACATGACAACAACAACACTCAAGCCTTTATCCCACCATAGTGGGGTCGGCTATATGGAAAATAGACATGAGATCAGACAAAATAAAATAAAGTGTATTGATCTAAGCAAAAGTTTATTTATGCTAAAATCAAGTATATTAAAAGGAGGAAAAAAGGAAGTCAAAGTTTTGAGCGTCAATATGTTCTTTGGTCCCCTATGAAGTTCACTTGCCAAAGCATGCACGGCAGGGCATGCAAGATGAAACAAACCAGGCATTAGGATCAATTTGTTTCAATGCAAGTGTACTGAAGTGATTGGATCTTAATTCCAAAAGTGATTTTGCTTAGTTGAAATTGGATGGAACAAATTTCCTACTCTTAATACTCTCGTTAAAAAAATGTGAAAATGAGTTTCAATCTTAAGGCTAGTTGGTCACCTTGAAATGAATTTCCATAAATCAAACAAATATCACAGCAACTCACTTAATGCTACTAACTTTCATCTGAGAGACAAGAACTTAACACTGAAACAAATTGCCTTTAAAAATAATCAAAGTTCCAAAAACTCAGCCATGATAGGATCTTAATTCCAAAAGTGATTTTGCTTAGTTGAAATTGGATGGAACAAATTTCCTACTCTTAATACTCTCGTTAAAAAAATGTGAAAATGAGTTTCAATCTTAAGGCTAGTTGGTCACCTTGAAATGAATTTCCATAAATCAAACAAATATCACAGCAACTCACTTAATGCTACTAACTTTCATCTGAGAGACAAGAACTTAACACTGAAACAAATTGCCTTTAAAAATAATCAAAGTTCCAAAAACTCAGCCATGATAGGATACTTTTCAACTTTTATTTTCAATGGCAGTGAAAAACCTGTCATCTGCTGACAGTCTAATGAACCCAAGCATCCCAAAGGATAGAAAGGGACTTGAGATAAACTGGGGTAACTTTAGAGCACAACAGTCAAAAGAGTCAAAATGCATCGCTTCGATCACTAAAGAATAGGAATTATAATTGCATCAAGCTTACAAAGATGCAATCAAATTAATTTATGTTAGATAAAAAAACGATTTACCTCCAAAGAACTCCGGCACAGGTTTAAATACCTGAATGGCTTAATCAACTCTCTTTAAGAGTACACCAATAGCATTAAGCCTTTGAGTTGTAAAAGCGGAGTCTCATAAACACCATATCATTTCACTGGATGATTATTTGAAATGATTTTGATGCCCAATTACTATAAATCAAATTCCAGTAGTTCTTCATTGATACAACCAGAGTAAACAATAGTGCCAAATACTAAAGAGAGTAACTAAAATCTTTTGTCCGAGATGGCCTATGAGTACTTCTTAGGAGATCACCATCTCAAAATTACTACCACCCAAAGCTACTTAATGTCAGGTTGCTAATAGAACTCCGCCACTTGCTCTGAAAATTGACCTATGCTATTTGTGGTCCAAATTATTACTCAAGTTTTGGAGCAATTCATTTAATTTCGATATGAAATTCAGTTCATTCCAGCAACATCTACCATCTAGGAGCATGTCTGACGCAGGACGAATCTATAGGCGGTGGATAATCCGCGACCTAACCCTACATGCTATGCAAAGTCCAACGGATTATCCACAGTTAGATAATAAACATAAAACATCCCACACAAATAATTCTAAGCAAGGCAATATAGTTTATTAAGCGAGCAAGCTTTGGTTTCCCTCCGCGTGGAGGGCCAAAGATAGAGCGCGCGGCGAATAATTCCAATCCTGCAGTTAGAGATTAATCTAGGCACAAATAATTATAATAACATGAACACCCAAGCAAGCATATAATATTCCAAACGTTAACAATGTTTTACAACCAAACTCCAATACAAAACACAACACGAAATCTGAAATAAACTAGGGCTGCAGCGATTTGAAATAAATCTGAAGTTTGGAGGCGGAATGGGGTCTTTCCGGGCGGTGGGAGACTAGATCGGGCAAGGGGAAGGTGGCTCCACGGAAGGGGAGGTGTTGGCTGCGGGCATGGGGGTTTAGGGGCTGAACCGGGGGTCCGGGATTGGATCTGGACAGTTCTGTCCTGGTCTGGACAGATCTGGTCGGTGGGGAACAGGGGAGAGTCGGCGGGACAGAGGGAAGGTAGCGGGGCTGCTGTTGGGGCTGGTGGCGTGCGGTTAAGGGGAGCAGGGAGGGGCGGCAGTGGGGCTGCTGCTAGAGGCTGGCGGCTAGGCTGCAGGGAGGAGGAGGGAGGGCTGGCGGCAGGAGGTTAATAGGGCTGGCGGCAAGGGGTAACAGGGCTGGCGGCAGGGCTGAAAACAGGAGGTTGGCGGCTGGCTGAAAACAGGAGGCTGGCGGCTTGGAAGCAGGAAGGGTGGCTGGCGGCTGGACAGCGACAGAGAAGGAGGAGGAGGGGCGGCTAGGGAGTGGGGGCAAGGAAAACACAAGGTACAAAGAACACTTACCCAAGGAGTCGTCACCAAGGGGTTCCACGGAGTCGGCACCGCGGAGGGGATCACCGGAATGAAGGAAGAAGCTCTCCAAATCATTCAGCAATGAGAATTCCTGCAGCCCTAAAGACCTATTTATAATAAAACAATATTAGGGCAACCGAAATCGACGGCTATGATTGGCCGGCGGTTCCGATGCCATAACTACATGAAATAAAACTCAAAATACATAATGTTATATATGAAAATGATTCGCAACACGCGTCCGGACGCATCCACGGAGTCGGATCGTCGATCCGGGCACGCCATATATGGTAAGTCGCCAAATCAGCCCGAGTGGGCCCAAAACTCGTCTTTCACTGCTCCGCATCAATGTCATCCTAGAAATCTGTCAAGAGCTGTCTTGGTAGACTTCCAGGTGAGAGAAGGTGCATGAATAAACTGAATCTCAGATTGGAATTGAGGGGAAGGTTATTGCACTTAAGTAATAATTTAGACCCGTAAATATCATAGACGCATTTTCGGAGTAAGTTTGGAAACTTTGTAATTATTGGTACTCTGGTGGGAGTAATCCTGGGACAGGTTAACTTCTGGAAACTAAGCATATGCCACTGACGAAAAAGGAAAAAATAGTACAATTCAACATAGTATAGGCTGAGATAAACTAAAGCAAATAATACCTCAGATATTGTAAGTCGGGTCGCTACAAATGGTATCAAAGCCAGACCTCCTGCGGTACAGTGTGTGATCTGGAGACGAACCAAGTGGAAGTTGGTGGACCAGTAACATCCCGAATCTGACGAGGGCAGCCCGATGAGAGTGAGGAGTGTCTTTGCGGTAGAGATGTCAGCAGAAAGATAGCTCTTTACAGGCTTCTAGAATATCAGGTTTCTACAATGATTGACTTCTAGGTGAAAGAAGGTGCATGAATGAACTAAATCTCATATCAGAATAAGAATGAAAGTCACTATGCTTAAGTATAATTTGGACCCTAAAATATGAGAGACATCTTTTCAGAGCAAGCGGTGGAGTGGCGTTGCAAACTTTGTAGTTAAGCATGCTCTGATAGAAGTAGTCATAGGAAGGGTGACGTTCTGGAAGTACCAATAGACCACCTATGGAAAGGATAACTTTGAGGCTCAATTTAATTTGGTTCGGGATGAACCGAAGTGGACAATACCTTAAATATTATGGGTTTGGTCTTTTGCATGATTGGCATTGAATCCTATGATGGACTCACAGCTAAGAGATGCATCTCATTGGTCCGAAGTGCTAGAAGTGGTGAAAGCGGTCACGAAAAAGCAGGAGCATCAATGACTAAGGCATACCCTCATGCTTGCAAGAGGAAGGTTATCTAGCATGTTGGGGACGACTGATCAAGCAGATCCAAACGAGATTATTTTTTGCTTAATTATGCAACAATCGCACCTTGCATCACAATTATGCCCATGGGAGGAAGATAACTTAATAAACATTGGTTAAAATCAATCTAGATCATGTTGGGATGTATATCGTTATGAGATGATTAATTTAAATAGTGCTAAGGATAATGTGAAAATACCTTTAAACCCAATAATTTTTCATTTAATTCCGACATGAGATTCAATTTATTTATGCACTTACTTTCACATAGAAGCATGACATCCGATAATCTTGTAGAAGCTATTTTTCCCAGATTTGTTGTCGTGGAGATACTCCCCGCCCCTATCAGCTTGTCCTCATTGGATTCAAAATGTAACCTTAGTGTTACAGTTAGTCTCATGATATATGGAACTATACATACAAAAGTTAAATTCAATGTTTTAAATATCGGATGTCGGCGACATATCGGATTGAGTTTTTAAATGTCCAGTGTCGGAAGTCGGAGACATGTCGGGAATATCGGATTTCCATATTTTATAAATAAAAATTTTATTTTTATGTATACTAATTGTAATTTTATGTTATAAAAATAGAAAATTAATATAACAAATAGATAAAAAATGAGTCATTTATATTACAAAATAAAATCGAATAGTATCTAAGATAAAATATTATTAACAAATACAAAATAATACATTGTAAAATATATTTAATAGTATACAATAATTTTATTTTAATAACAATAAGTTTATTGCAAAAAAAAAAGATTTAAATATTTTCATATTTTTAAAATAAATGTATTAAATATAGTCATAGGAAGGGTGACGTTTTGGAAGTACCAATAGACCACCTATGGAAAGGATAACTTTGAGGCTCAATTTAATTTGGTTCGGGATGAACCAAAGTGGACAATACCTTAAATATTATGGGTCTGGTCTTTGCATGATTGTCATTGAATCCTATGATGGACTCACAGCTAAGAGATGCATCTCATTGGTCCGAAGTGCTAGAAGTGGTGAAAGCGGTGACGAAAAAGCAGGAGCATCAATGACTAAGGCATACCCTCATGCTTGCAAGAGGAAGGTTATCTAGCATGTTGGGGACGACTGATCAAGCAGATCCAAACGAGATTATTTTTTGCTTAATTATGCAACAATCGCACCTTGCATCACAATTATGCCCATGGGAGGAAGATAACTTAATAAACATTGGTTAAAATCAATCTAGATCAAGTTGGGATGTATATCGTTATGAGATGATTAATTTAAATAGTGCTAAGGATAATGTGAAAATACATTTAAATTCAATAATTTTTCATTTAATTCTGATATGAGATTCAATTTATTTATGCACTTACTTTCACATAGAAGCATGACATCCGATTATCTTATAGAAGCTATTTTTTCCCAGATTTGTTGTCGTGGAGATACTCCCCACCCCTATCAGCTTGTCCTCATTGGATTCAGAATGTAACCTTAGTGGTATAGTTAGTCTCATGATATATGGAACTATACATACAAAAGTTAAATTCAATGTTTTAAATATCGGATGTCGGCGACATATCAGATTGAGTTTTTAAATGTCGGGTGTCGGAAGTCGGAGACATGTCGGGGATATTTTAAAATATCGGATTTCCATATTTTATAAATAAAATTTTTATTTTTACGTATACTAATTATAATTATATGTTATAAAAATAGAAAAATAATATAACAAATAGACAATAAATGAGTCATTTATATTACAAAATAAAATCGAATAGTATCTAAGATAAAATATTATTAACAAATACAAAATAAGACATTGTAAAATATATTTAATAGTATACAATAATTTTATTTTGATAACAATAAGTTTATTGCAAATAAAGAAGATTTAAATATTTTCATATTTTTAAAATAAATGTATTAAATATTTTCATATTTTTGTAATATGAAATTAAAAATTTGTGAAACAATTATTAAAAATTAGTTGTAAGAATAAAACGTAAAAAAATTTGAAACAATAAGTCTAATTGATTGCATAATATAATATTCATAGGTCATTTAAACATATGATGCTAGTCTGCTAATATAACATAAAATAAAATAGCGGGCGATATATTTAAAAGTCGTGTCGGCCGATATATCGGAAAAAATCGGACATGTCGGCTTATATTTCGACAGGCTGATTGAGTTGCTTTGACTATCTGCCAGAGTTACGTCGACATCTAGTCGAAGTTGCGTCGACTTCTATTCGACGCAAGTTTTAACTCAACTGAATTTGTGCTTATCTTGACCTGGTCTTGACACTCTAAGGTGAGTGTGACATCATAGACATCTAATGACCAATTTACCCTTTCTATACAATGTGGGTAATACAACCTAACTGATGAAATCACTTTAAGAAATTTGTTAGACAAATCACAAGGGTTTTTCCCAACACGCAGAGTAAGCGAAGCGGTGAAGGCGACCTGCGGTGAAGGCGACCTGCGGTGAAGGCGACCTGCGGTGAAGGTGATCCGCACCCCTATCTTTTATTTCTTGTTTAGTTTTAGTAAACAAAATTTGAATCAACGCTTTCGACCCAACCTTCATACTTAGAATTTCATAACGATTAAATCCACCCCATCATGTTTCGCGTGAGATCGATACTCGGAGATTTATTCCCATTTTATTATTACTTGACGATCGGTGCACTTGTCGTGATCGCATCACCTCCCTCCACGATTACTTGATATAGGAGTCGGCAGAGCTGCTGCTCATTTCCGGTATGGATAAAATGATAGCCCGCCGGGTTATACACGCACTTTCCCATCTCGCACCAGTCTTGGGCTAACGTTAGCATGGAATTTGTATTCGAGCTTCCCCGCGCCCTGAAGAAGCAAGATTTTATTTTCGTTATCGTGGACCGTTTCTCGAAAATGGCCGACTTTATCCCATGGCATAAGATCGCATATGCATCTCACGTTGCAGCTTTATTCTTCAGTGAAGTATTCAAGTACCATGGGCAGCCTACAACCATTATGTCTAATCGCGACTTCAAATTTATGTGTTGCTTTTGGAGACATTGTGGAAGAAGACTCGCACGGCACTTAAATTTTCCACCGCCCATCACACATAAACGGATGGCCAAATTGAAGTTGTCAACTGTAGCTTAAGTACCCTCCTGCGAGTCTGGTAGGTGAGAGAGCTCATCCACATGGGATTCTGTATTACCTATGGCGGAGTATGTTTATAATAGTTCGCTCAACAGAAACATAGGTCAAATTCCATTCAATATCATGTTAGATTACGAGCCTAGGAAGCATATTGACCTGATTCTTATTACGATTGAGTCACAACCCAGTGAATCAGTCGAGTCTTTCATCCAACATCTGCATGAGCTTCGTGAGTCGGTCCGAAGGAAAATTGCAGAAACACAGAAAGGAGCAAAACTTTGAAGAGGGAGAGCAGGTGATGGTTCGCATATGAGTTGAGAGGTTCGTACAAGGAATAACGAAGAAATTAAGTGTTAGGCGAATGGGCCCTTCACGATTTTACGAAGACTTAGAACAAATGTGTATGAGGTCAATACATCTATGAATATGGGGATAAACCGGTGTTCAATGTGGAATACTTGACTCCATACTTTGAAGAGTGTGTGTTTGTAGATCCCTTCCTTGTCCCTACCCCTGAGTTATTACCTCCCCAGTTTACACCCATCATATCTCGTGTACGTCCCATGGAGTCACCACCCGAGGGCCACTTAAGTCTAGGGCTGATATCGAGTCGAGTTTGAGCGGTTTTGGCTCAGCTCGAAATCAAAATTTTCGAGTCGAACTCGGCTCGAAATTGAAATCGATTTCGAGTCGAGCCGGCTCGATTTCGAGCAGACTCGAAATCGAATCGAGCCAGCTCGAAATAGAACAAATTTTTTTTTCTAGTTGGCTCAAAATTAATTTGGGCAACCTCTAAATTTAGCAAATGAAACACTTAAAGACTTTACTTTTTTATTTAGGTTTAAATTTTAGTGTTTTTAATTTTAAAATAATAATATATTAATAAATATATTACTTTTTTATTTAGCTGTTTCGAATCAGATTTCGAGCAATTCAGGGTTGACTCGAAATACGATTCGAGTCAAATTGAGACGAATCAATTGTAATCGATTCCGATTCGGCTCAATATTCGAGCGATTTTCGAGCGACTTTCGATTAAAATATTATCCCCAGCCCTACACTTAACACCATCAGCACACCACCAATCGAGAGTTCAAATGGAGATACATTACAATAAGACATGTCAGAGACATCAGAAAGAATAGCTGACATTGTTGTTCATGACTTCACCACCACGACCGAGGGAGATACACTGAAGTATCTCGAGTCTCGACGATTGGAAAGGCAGACCAACTTCTGATGACATTTGGATTTCATCTAAAAAGCTCGAGAAGCACCCCACCCACCCCACCCCCGAGTTACGTCAATAGCATGATCATCATCATTCGTCGGAGATGAATGCTTTCAAGTCGGGGAAGCAGATGGAGATCAACGGTACTGATTGCCATGTACACTTGTAGGAGGCATTGATTTAATCCTCGTTCAAATAATCTGAATCCACAGATGCGTCTGGATGGTCGTTTCAATATTTTATCATGCATCAGTTTATTTATTTCATGTTTTATTTATTGTTGATTGCAATCAAGATGAACGTGCATTATGAGCCATCCATATTGGTTGCCCTAGTTTTCATTCTCTATTTGTTAGTGCGTACACTAGACGTGAGGGCATCGACGCTTTGGCTCAGATTTTCTAAAGTTGTCGGTCCTCCTCTGGATGCCAACTCCGTGAGCTCCTATGTGATGACACCTAGGTATGTCCCTACCGTCTGATCCCTCATCCATCTCACTCAATCACGAGCACCATACCCCAAGTCACTTAGCCACAACCGCTCACCTTCCTGCATCCGCCCAGTCCCTTATCGTCCTCACTCGATCTCGTTGTTAGTCGCTCGCCTCCCAACTGCCCAGTGGCTCGCCTGTTGCAAACCTTCATCTAGAGCCCCGCCGCCTCTCCAACCGCAACCCGCCATCCATACTCGAACCAGATCCCTAGCCACCCCATCACTTATGCCCTAGCCCGACCCCAACCGTATTCTCAACTCCAGTCCACGATCCCCCACCTCATCCCCTCCCTAATCTCGAGCCAACAGCTTCCCTCCTCCGCTCGCCTACTCATATGTGTCAATATCTTTGCTCATCCGCTCGTCCACATCATTGATCCAGGTAGTCGTTGCAATTGTTGATGGGTTTGTAGTCGATATTGCGTTTGTAGCCATTGTAATACGCCCACCTCTCCTCTGCGGCGTTTGTAATCATAATGGAATAGTCCTCTTCCGCAACCCTCCTCCAGTCGCCAGTAACGTTTCATATAGCTTCAGCATCGAAACTGTATATGATCTTTTAGAGGTCATTTCCGGTGTCCAATTTCACAACCAACTCTATTTTGTTTTGTGGGAAATATGTCTACAGTAACATGAGATTGACTTGATTATGATTCTTATTCTCGACAAGCTTAGGTATTCTCCCTTCTTTATACTTTTTGTTTCTTGCTAGCCATGTTAGACGTTGTTACTTAAAGTGATTCATCCATTCCACTAGATAGAGCCAAGATCATAAGCTCCCAACTTATTGTGGTTTGCTTTGATGATACAAATTATTTACATTGGGGTTGATCTATTACGGTGGCCCTTGAGTCAAAAATTATTTTGCTATATCAAAGGCACAGCTAAGGAACCAAAAAAGAATGTTGGTACTTGGGAATTTCAATTCTTTCGTTATGACATGGCTTACTAGTTCCATGCAAGAAACGATTGCAAAGGGAATGTCACTCAAGTCTGTGAATTAAGGCAGAAAATAGTTCTTTTGAGGCAAGGAGATGGATCTTCTTTTGTCTATTACTTGGAGTTTACACAACTTTATCAAAAGTACGACCACATTGATCCTTCAACACTGCAATCTCAAGATGATATGAATTTTTTTCAGGTAAGAGTAGGATCATAATTGGGTATTCGAATTTCTTCAGGGACTACATCGTGATTTCAATCAAATTATTATTTAGATTCTTCGGCTTCTCATATTACCACCTTGCCTGAGGTGCACAGTATGTGCAATGGGATTATCACTGCATATGGTTTATATTTTCAGAGTTTATCCTTAAAAATTCATCTTGCTTATTTCGCACCATGAATTTTTTTTGTGCGTGTGTGTGGGTGGGGGGGATTGAAATCGTGATTTCAAACCAAGCCCATTAAAAAGGATCATTTGGTTTGCAATCAATGTAGGAGAAGTAGATATGCTCGAGGGACTTGTTTCAAGCTTCATGAGTTTTCATTACCTAGAAGAGGAGAACCCTATGGGAAGGTCATGGTAGAAGACAATTCCAAGATGGCATAGGATCTCATTCTACCTCGTTCTAATCATTTGATAAAGTGTTGCCCATGCTTTTCTTTCCTCTACTGTAGAAAAGGTACATATAGAAAAGGTACATATTCTTTGCTCATCCCTTATCTTCTCTCCTTTGGGTTCCCATTTTTTCTAAAAATTTGACTAAATCTATGAATTGTTTTGTCACCTTCTTTTCTTCTTATTGTGTTTTACAGGACTTGAGCACAATGAAAGAGATTGGATCTGGTAGAATGCAAGATGTCTTGTACGTGTTTGGCATTGCTCCTCTCCAGGACTACTCTAGCTCCCAGTCGCCATTCTAATTATGTTGGCATCGTCGTCATCATCCATCTCTTGCTACTCCCCATCTTTTATTTTTGGCTTCTCTCCTTTGTTTATATTTTACTTGAAATGTATAAATTATAGCTAAACACAAACGATTCTCTTTTAGTAATGTTGGTAGTCGTAGTACTATTTTCAAATCATACATTCTATTGTCAGGGGACCTTGTCTAGTCTCTACTATTTCCATGTATAGTTGGTTTGTTGCGTTTAAGTATTATTTCTCGCGCACTACATGGGTTTATTAGATATATCGTGAGAAATAAGTATTTTCTATCTTTAAAAGTTCATAAAATGAAAACATAATTTAATGCTAAATTTCAAATTATGAGAAGTGATAATGATAGGGAATATGTTGATGCTTCACTCATTCAATATTTATATGAGTTTGGGACTATTCACCAAACCTCATGGGTTGATTCTCTTCCTCAAAATGAGGTTGCCTAATGCAAAAATAGGCATTTTCTTGATATTGCACGCCATTCTCGATAATCTCGTTCAAAGCTCGTAGGCCTTTCATGCGTCTCTTCGACACACGCCAGCAGAATCTGGTAGCGCTCGAGTTCGCAGAATCCCCTTTCCTATAGCCCCTTAAAATATTTCAAATTTGTAAACATAGCCTCATAATAATGCATCATTGGAAAATGCGTGAATTGACTCATAAGACTAACAACAGAGGAGATATAAGGTCAAGTAAATCATTTTTTCCACACGCCTTTGAAATTCCAATAGCATCAATACTAGCAGCCGCCTTGACCACTAAGTATTATGTTTTTACAAGAAGATCGAAATATATTTTCTTTAGGGAATAAATATTCCTCGGCATACATACACCTCAATACCTGGGGAGTAACAGAGTAAACTCAAACAATTGATATCAAATGTAGAAGTTGTCTTTCCCTTTATAGAAAAAATATGGTGTTGATCATTTATCAGGATAATAATATTGCACATGTAAATGACCAACATGATATATGACCCACAGTCTAATGAATGAACATTGAATGATAGTTGGTAGTTGGTACTTCTACGAAAGACCATATCAAAATGTTCAATTCTTCCTGTCAAACAGCTCGAGTGGACAATTAAGTAAATAGATAGCTTTCCTAAGCATGTGTGGAACTACATGAATCAAGGTGGGTGGTGTTGATGCATGTAGAGTGAATTGTGTGTTTTGGATTATTAGGTCACACAATTTTATACAAAATAAGGGGGGATACCCCCAAATTACAAAATTAATTAAGTAACTAATTAAGTAAATAATTTATACACAACAAATGCAAAACCCAACATGGATTTAAGCTCGCTCAAAGTGTGCTAGCACAAATCAATTAACTATAGTCTATAGATGAGTTCAACACATTTTAGGTTAACCACAACCCTCAATCCCCACTCAGTATGAGAGATGCTTTTAAAGTGGGGTAGGTTCCAATATGGAGCTCAATTTAACTCAGTCCTCCATAAGGTGACTAATGCATTTAAAAGCATGTAGCTTGGATATCTATGCATCTAAAAGCATATGTCTGATGATGTTTATCCATGCAACCAAAACCACGTTGCTTGATCTCCATGATCCTTGAGAATAGCATATAGGTTGAACATCAATATTGATTTAAGTTCATCTGAAATGTGTGGCTAGCACAATTTAGTTGACTCTTAAGTGAGCCTAATACTTCCTATGTTAACTTGACATTTATTCTTAGAAAGAAAAACTTGTTTAAGTTAGTTAGACTTTAACCTAGAACTCAGGCATAACTCACATCATGCAAATTATCCAAAAGCGCAATTTGGTATTCACCTATCTAAACACATGAACATTGATCATTTATGCACCCAAAAGCACATACCTTGAGTAGGTCTCCAAAACATCTTATACCCATAATAGATATATGGCGGAGTGCCTAAAAGCACAAAAACCCATTTCCCTAGTCTACTTGAAAATTTGCTAGGAGACAACCTATGGTTGTTAATTGAACTCCCTGGAAAACATGACATCATACTCTATTCGATATATATTATTGGATATATGCTCTAGAATATTTATAAAATATTCCAAGAATATTCAAAAAAACAAGAAGAAAATTCACATGGTATCGGTGGGTGTTAAGGACTGCTAATCTCTCTCTCACTTTACCATCGCTCAACTCCAAGCTCATATTCTTCGTCCCCATCGATCAACTCCAAGCTCGTATTCTGAAACTCTATCAATCGACTCCAAGCTCAGATTCTTCATCTCCCGTCGATGCAAGCAGTCCAGTTGTGCATCAGATCTTAGGCCTCGGTTATGCCAGCCTCTGAAGTCGACGAAGTTATAGACACTCCTTGTTGATATCCTCAGCAACGGAGTGAACAACAGTTCATGACGACACCCTTATTCACGATGCTAAAATGAGTCGCAATTGCTACCTTGTAGGGCTTTTCCGCCAGTTTGCCTGAGAACAGGAACTTCAACCTGCCTGTCTACGACCCTAATGGACGTTCAAAACTCCTAATCAATTATCATTGTTTACTGATTCTCTTTTGCCAGCCTGTCGACGTTCATACTCGGACCGAACTGCTCCATTTGATGGTTGGATCATCACCTTTTACTGACAATGTTAGTTCCCAGCTATAGGTCACATCCATTAAATTGGATGAGTCCAATTATCTGGTCATGTTCATTTCGAATATACATCACATTTCAAGGACGTCTTTGTCTCTCTAGTTCCTCCCACCGACATGCGGACAAGATTAAATAAAAAGAAGCCTGGCATGAAAAAGATAGTCATCATTAAGCTCCTTAATTGCATTGACACTTACATAGGCAACACTGTAACATCCTAAATCCAATGCGGCCGATCCGATGAGGGCGGGGAGTGCTTTGGGGGCAGTGAAGCTCAGGCAAAGTAGCTCTTGACAGGCTTCTAGGGTGACAGGATTTTAGGTGAAAGTAGGTGCAGGAATGAACCGAATCTCACATCGGAATTGGAGGAAAAGTTGTTGGGCTTAAGTAATAATCATATCCTCAAATATCAGAGGATTCTTTTCGGAGAAATTGGTGGAGTTAGTGTTGGAAACTCCACAGTTAAGGGTGCTCATGTGGGAGTAATCCTGGGATGGGTGATCTCCTGAGAAGTGCTCGTAGGCCACCTGTGGAAAAGGGCAAAACTATGCGGTTCAACTCAGTATGGGCTGGGTTGAACCAAAGCGGACAATACTTCTGATATTGTGAGGGTTGGGTCGTTACAAATGGTATCAGAGTCAGACCTCCTACAGTACGATGTGTGGTTCGGGGACAAATCAAGCGGAAGTTGGTGGGCCTGTAACATCCTAAATCCAATGAGGGCGGGGAGTGCTTTGGGGGCAGTTAAGCTCAGGCAAAGTAGCTCTTGACAGGCTTGTAGGGTGGCAGGCTTCTAGGTGAAAGGAGGTGCAGGAATGAACCGGATCTCACATCGAAATTGGAGGAAAAGTTGTTGGGCTTAAGTAATAATCATATCCTCAAATATCAGAGGCGCCTTTTCGAAGCAACTGGTGGAGTTAGTGTTGGAAACTCCACAGTTAAGCGTGCTCCTGTGGGAGTAGTCCTGGGATGGGTGACCTCCTGGGAAGTGCTCGTAGGACACCTGTGGAAAAGGCCAAAATTGTGCAGTTCATCTCAGTATGGGCTGGACTGAACCAAAGCGGACAATAGTTCTGCTATTGTGAGGCTTGGGTTGTTACAAACGCTTTGGTGTGTTTAAACATCGTAAAGGAAATATGAGATCATCTTGCGGATCTCTACTTTCTGAAGAAAAATATCACTCGTATTTTGAACCTCACAAGCAACTGGGATCTCTCGGGCTTGAGGATTGTCCTTATTGATTCATCACTGCTTTGTATTTAAAGGACTATTTGACGAACTAAGCATATATCACTCGTTAATCATTGATCTAGATATTCTACAAAAACAAAGGGTTGAGATGATATGGATTCTCTTTTGGGGTACATTACCCTCGACCTGCGACTCTATTAAGATTTAGAATCTCACATTCGATTCCCTTCCCAGTATGACGAAAATTTATGCTAGACTAACATGCCTACCAATCATGCCAGCTCCTCCTGGAGATTCTTCCGCCCTTATTGTCACCGATACAAGTGAAGGTGGCGAACGTGGACGAGAGAGACCCATTATGGCTAAGGTATATCACACTCCTCTTGCAAGTGTGGCTATTATGGTCCCACGTATCACTATGAAGAAAAATGTTGGGAGAAACATGGAAGTTAGGACGAGCGGACCAAGTCTCCATTGAACCTATTACATCTGAGACACTTCCATGAAGAATGTTACTGTAAGTGTCGTCGATATGGAACAACATGAAAGACTTCTCCAAGCACAGGATCTTCCTAGGCCACCCGCCCTCAAACCATTGTTGCTCGTCAAACAGGTAATCTTACAAATTCAGGGAAGGCCTCCATTTGGATCGTTGATTCTGGAGCCTTAACACATCTTGGGTGACAGCTTTTTAGTAATTTGACTGCTTCCTCTGAACATCCTCCTGTAATGTTTGTTGATAGTTCCACTTTATCAGTTTTTGGAGTTCGTGATATCACCATCCTATGCCTTCAAATCAAATCATTTATGCTCTCAAGTTTCCTTTAAATCTTACTTCTATCAGTAAATTAAGAAATACTTAAACTGCAACGTAACCTATTTTTCTTACTCTTGTTCCATGCAAGAACTCGGGATGAGGAAGACAATTGGTGGGATATAAGAAGGAGGAGATGGACTCTCCTTCTTTCAGACTGGACAAGCATCACCCGTTACGGCATTGTTCTCTTCCACAGCATCCTTCTAACAATGGCACCTTCAACTTAGGCATATGTTTATCAAGAAACTCAAGAGTTTGTTTCCCTCTGATTTTCGTCAGTTCTTTCAGTGTGAGTCATGCTAACTTGATAAGCATCATATGGTTGTGGTCTTTACTAGTACTATTACACGTGCCCAGAACCCTCTCTTTAATACATTATAACGTTTGGGGTCAGCGTCGGATTCCATCCCTTTCAGCAAGGTTGCAGATGTTGGATGTAGGGGACACATCAGTTTGAGTTTTTCTTATCAGTTTTAAATGTTGAGGATTATATCGAGGATATTCCATATATAGACTATAGAGTTACATTATTTAATTATTTATATACATAATTATATATATAATTTATACATATTAACAATTTAACATGTAGGTAGTCGTGGGCTTTAAAACCGGGCCAGGGGGCGGCTCAGGCCCGGCCTGGCAAAAGCCCGGGTGGGCCCGGTGGCGGGCCTACGGGGCCCTTGCAGGGCCCCAATTTTGGGGCAAAGCCCAGCCTGAAAATCGGCCCGGGCCAGGCCGGGCAAAGCCCGATTTTTAGGCCCGGGCCGGAACTGGGCCACGCTTTGCCCCGGCCCATTAAATCCAACGGCTATAGAGCCATTGGAGGCAGTCCAATGGCTTTATAGTCGTTGGGTTGCTGCCACCTGCATCATTTAATGCTGCTGCAGGAAGCAGCAGCATTAAGTGGCTGCTGCCACTTTATTAACCACTTTTTGTTTTTTTAAATTTTTTTTTTAAATTAAAATTTTTTTATTTAAAAAAATAAAATTATATTTATACCCCCCCCCCTCTCCCTTCAATATCTCTCTTCATTCTCTCTTTCTCTTACTCTTTCTTTCTCTTACTCTCTCACTCTCTCCCATTCGATGTCGTCGAGCATGGCGTCGTCGTCATCGACGTTGGCGCACGAAATTGTGGAGCACAAACACACGGCTCCAGTGTGGGAGCACTTCGAGAAAGTCAAAGTCGGCAACGAACACAGGGCAAAGTGCAAACTTTGCGCGAAACTACTCACCCTCAGTGGCAACTCAACACTCGCACGACACATTAAGTCGTGCATGGCGAAGCAAGCTCCGGAGTCCAGTCAGGAGCAATTATCGGGATCCGGACAAATATGGACATACGATCAAGCTCGGCAGCGGGAGCTGCAGGTGAAGAATGTCATCAGACGTGGGTTGCCGTTCAACCACTATGATAACACGGAGGAGACCGAGTACATACATCAAGGGCTTCAACCCAAATATCATCAAGTAAGTCGACCCACCATTAAGCGCGACGCACTAAAATATTATTTAGTAGCGAAACAATCTTTAATAAATTATTTTAAAAAAAATTAGTGTCGAGTGAGTTTAACGAGCAACGTTTGGACAAGTAGTATAAAATTAGGATTATCATATATTTGTATCACTTGTCACTGGGTCGATCCCGTTTTCTGGGATCTAAATAAGCACATATGTTTTGAAAGTTTTGAAGTCCCGCACACCGGTCAAGCGATTTATCAAATTATTTTAAAATGTGTGCGGAGATTTAAAATTAAAGATAAAATTATGAGTATTTCTTTCGATAACGCCACAAATAATACCACCGCAATTGAGTGGTTAAAACGTGATTTAAAACCTATGTTAAACGGTGCATTTTTTTCATGCTCGTTGTGTATGTCACGTTTTAAATTTAGTCGTACATGATAGTTTAGCTTATATGGAACCATGCATTAATAAAATTTGTTTAATATTACAATTTATTTATAATTCTAAACAACGACGACAAGATTTTAAAAAATTTGTAAACGCACAAGGTGAAAAAATTTTGAAACCTTTATTTGGCATGTCAATTAGATGGAACTCGACCTACACAATGATAAAACGGGAAATTCGTCAAAAATCACTACTTATGGAATATTATACTACGTTAGGTATGTTCAATTTAAGTGAGTTTGATTGGGCAGTTTTAGAAAGTTATATGGAATTATTAGAAGTTTTTTACACGACAACAAATTATTTATCGGGCGTATATTATCCTACTAGCCCGCTAGTTATTGAAAATTTTGTTAATATAACACAAAAATTAAATTATTTTAAACAACATATCGGATGGCAAAATTAAATAGAATTAATGGAAAAAAAAATTAAAATATTATAAAGAAATGTCAGCGATGTTTTCATGCGCCGCCGCTTTGAATCCTTTATTCGGCGTAGAAGGCGTTAAAATTTTAATAGAAAAAATAAATAATAATTTAGGCGAAAATATTAGTTACTCAAATTTGGATAACATTAGTATTTTAAATTTTAACACTATTTTTACTGAATGTTATAATTATTATGATAATTTATACGGATCGCGGCCCCGAGAGGATGTCTCAACCAAAAATACGCGATAGTTTTAAAAATAAAATGTTAGAGCTAGCATCTAGGAAAAAAGCGTGCACAACTTCTAGTAGTTTAAATGAATTAGGTTTGTATACAAAGACACAATTTCGTGATTTTATGAGTACGGACGAAATAGAAAATTTTGATCTTTTAAAATGGTGTAAAGGTAAAGTAAATATTTATCCTACTATGGCCTATATGGCCCGAGATTTACTAACAATCCAAGCTAGCACAGTAGCTTCGGAGTCTGCTTTTTCTCTTAGTGGCAGGGTGTTGAACGAGCGGAGAAGTCGTCTAAGCGAAGAATCGCTCGAAATCTGCATATGCTACAAGGATCACTTGGATGCAATGAGGAAGCAGCATACTTCAAATTTGGAGGATAGCTCGTCCGAAATGGAAGACGAGATGGACGCAATCAACCTAAATTGGTTAAAAGTTTAAAACTCAAAGCCTCAAAGGTGGCGAGTAGGCCTGAAATTTAAAAACCGAAACCGCAAAAAACCGCAACACCGCACCGCACCGCACCGAACGGTGTGGTTGTGGTGCGGTTTTGATTATTGAAAAACCGCATAGTTTGCGGTGCGGTTCGGTTTTGGCCTTGTCGAAACCGCATAAACCGCACCGCACCGTATGATTATAAATAATTTATTTTATATCTTATAAGTTATAATTTTTTTACAAATTAATGTATATATCTAACAGTTCTTTCAACTTTGCTGTTCCGCATAGACATTTCTAGCTAGTTTTTTATATTTTTTTATAAATATTTTACAATCTTATAAAGTTATATTTCGGTTTTTACATTTTTTATATCTTATAAGTTCTCAATCTCTCATTTCTCCCGACTCCCGTTCTTTACTATTCCGCAAAAGCTAGGTCACGGACTAACGGAAGCCGGAAGAAGTGTCTTCTCCGACGCATCGGCTCGCGACTCCTACCTTCACGCGAGCGAGGGCGGCTCTACTCCGGCGACATCCTTACTCCGGCGACATCTCTTCTTCGGCGGGCTCCAGATCTCACGACATCCCTTCTTCGGCGGGCTCCAGATCTCCCGTTCTCTGCCTCCTGGTTTTTTTCTCACGGATCACTCGTCTCTGTTTCTAGTTTCTTGTGCATATCATTATAAAAATAATTCTACTATTTTACTTCCAGTTTGGGACTCAAAAAAATTCACTTAAGGAGAAGAACTGTTTGGGAAATCGAAAAAGGGAAATTTATCAACTGTGTTTGCTTGCATTGTTATGATTATAAGTTTCTTTATGAAGTGATGTAGTCTAAAGTTCTCAGATTTGAATTCACAAAACAGTGTAGATGTATAAAGATGTTAATTGTTATGATTAAATTTATCCCACTTCTATTCAAATTGCATTGTTATGATTATATTTATCAGTTGTGTGGATTAGTCTAAAGTTCCCAGATAATTTTTAACAATTATAACAAACATAAGCAAAAAAATCGAAACCGCACCGAAAAAACCGACTCCAAACCGCACCAATGTCACACCGCACCGCACGGTTTGGATGCGGTGCGGTTTTGTAAAGTCCAAAACCGACCCTCTTCGGTGCGGTTGCGGTTTGGGCTCAAACCGCACCAAACCGCACCAGTTTCAGGCCTAGTGGCGAGCCAGATTTTGGAAAGCAGACGAAATATGTAATCTTTATTTTTTTAATAATTGTATTTGCAAAGTTATTTTATACGGATAATTATTATTTTTTATTTTAGAATTCAAATTTTCGAATACGCATATGTATAATTCTGTGTAATTCGTTTTCGTCCAACATTAATAAAATTCTTTTTTTCTCATATTACTCATACCTTTTTTTTAATTTATATTTTATAGTTTATATTTTTTTAATAAAAAATTAAAACAAATAAATATTAAAAAAAACTAAAATAAAAAATATATAAAAAAACCGGGCCGTGCCCTAGGCCCGGCCGTGCCCTAGGCCCGGGCCCTGGGGCTAGGCAGGCCCCCTTCCATGGGCGAAAGCCCGGCCCGGTTGCAACAAAGGCCCGGCCCGGGCCCGGCTCCAAAAAGCCCGGGCCCGGGGGGCTTTTTGGTCAGGACTACATGTAGGGCACAAAACAACCCAGAAAACAATAATTATTGATGTATTAAAAATTTTGTTTTGTTATCTATTAAACTAGAGGCTTTAAATAAGTAATAGAAAATTCATCCAATATAACACCGGGATATGTATGTCGATATATTCAAAAATGATACTTTGCAAAAAAATATCGAAATCATATTGTTTTGTCCATGAAATTTTTATGTTTGTCGACATGCCCGTCATATCAGGCGATATTCACAACAATGCCTCTCAATGGTCAAATATGTTTTATCCTTTATCGATGATTGGTCTAGGGCCATATGGAAATATTTGCTAAAAGATCACATTGAGATTTTACATGTCTTCCAAACCTTTTATGATGAAACAAAAACTCAATTTTGCTTCATCTTCGTGTGAAATGCACTAGCAATGCTCTAGAATATATTCAACATGATTTAAAAACCTTTTGTGCCTCACATGGAATTTTATATCAAACCTCAGGCCCTTATCCGCTAAAGAAAAACGGTGAGGCAGAAAGGAAAAAATGGCATTTATTAGATATTGCTCGCACGCTTGTTTTTCACATGAAATTTCCCAAACGGCTAATTACTTGATAAATTGAATTATGACTTTTATCCTTGAAAACTAAGTATCGTATCAACTCTCTTTCCTCGTGAGCCATCTTTTTTCCTTTCCACCAAAGATTTTTGGTTGTCTTTGTTTTGTGCATAATTTGTGTTCTGGACTCAATATGTTGCCAAAAAGAGTTATGTCAGTGCACATGTCAACTTTTTGATGATATACCCTTCTTCTCTTCGAATGAATTACCCACAGCTACTCTGATCCCTCTTCATGTTCCTTTTTTTTCCTGAGAACCCTAATGTTACCGATCCACCTTTGTAAGTATATGAGAGAAGACACAAGCATTCATCTCTTGTTGGCTTATCTCTCATCACAGTCTCTCTCTTTTCTGCAGATTCAGTGCATGTTAATTTTCCTTCCCTACATACTTCTTCTTTTGACATTGATTTACTTATTGCTCTGAGAAAGCCACAACGCACTTGTGCCAAATATTCAATTGCTCATTGTGTGTCTACTAATCATCTAAGTCCTATCATGATAACCATTACAACAACTCTCCCCGTTATTACTATACCGCAGACAATGATCGAGGCCATGACTCATCCTAATTAGCGCAGCTGTGTAAGAAGATATGAATACCTTGCACTCCTAGTTGTTAAAGGCGCGTCTAAGGCTCAAGGCTCACCAGGCTCAGATGTTTGCGCCTTCGTGCGCTTTTTTGCGCCTTTGGAGCATAAAAGACACGTCTAGGTGCAATTTCTATTGTAAATTTTTTATTTCAAAATAAAGAAAGAAATAATGTAAGAACTCTATATTTTTTGCATGATTTAGTGTTTGTGAAACATAATCGAGCGTTGAGACTTAGATATGATGCAAGTGATCACATTGATTCTATTTTTAAAAGATATAAATGATAGTAATGAATTATTAATGTGTAAAATAGATGAAAATTCAGATTATGAATATGAAGTGATGTTTGATGCTGATTATTTAAACAGAATATGGTTGTGCCTTGCCTTTGTCAGGCGCACGCTTGCGCCTTGAGCCTTACGCCTAGGCTCTAAGACGTCTTTGCGCCTTGCGCCTTTAATAACTAAGCATGCACTCCATAAACACTTGAGATCGTGTATATTTACCATCTGACGCAAAGTAGTTGGGTGTTGATGGGTTTTCACTGTCAAATATCTATCTAATGGTACTACTGAAAGATTTAAGGCATGTCTTAGGGCCAAGGGTTACTTACAGACATATGAGGTTGATTTCTACAAAATCTTCTCTCCTATAGCCTGGTTAAATTCGGTCCGCATTTTGATCTTGGTTGCAATAAACAAAGGTTGGCACCTCAATCAGCTTGACGTCAAAAATCCCTTTCTCTATGGAGATCTAGAGAAGATTATCTACTTGGAGCAACATCATAGGTTTGTTGGGGAAGGTTTAGGGATTAAAAAAACAAAGCCCGCGAGCTTAGTTTCAAAAAAATTCACAAGTACTGATCCGGTTTGGCTTCTGCCGTGTTTGTGAAAGCCCACGAGCATTCAGGGAAGGTTTATGATGATAACATTGTGCTCTTAAGAAGTGATCAGAAAGCCATACAGGACACAAAAGAACATTTCCAACTGCACTTTGTGACAGGACTACTAAGGGCCAAACATGTTGCATTCCCTATGGATCAGAAAAGCAATCTAAGGAAAATGATTCTAAAGAATTTACAGAAAAAAAAAAGTCATATAAGAGGTCAGTAGACAAACTGATCTATTTGCAGTCAGGCCTAATATCTCATTTGTTGTTGGCCTAATATCATGTAGGTATCTCTGGATACTCTGATACAGACTACGCTAGTTGTTGCCTCAATAGAAAATTTACTACTGGCTACCGCACTCTTATTAGAGGAAACTATCACTTGGCACAACAAAAAGAAAAATTTCATTGTCATGACGTGTTGAAGCCTAATACAGAGTAATAGCCAAAGGCACTTGTGAAATACTCTAGGAAGTCTCTTTTGGAAGAATTTTGATTGTACTTCAAATGTCATTCCTCTTATTTGTTACAATCATGGTGTCACCTTCATTATTAGTATACCAGTCTTCAATGAACGGATGAAGCACAACGAAGTTGATTGTCACTTCATCAGAGATGCGGCTCTTTCTAAAAAGATTTGTACCCCACTAGTAAGGTTTAAAGATCAAGCGGCAAATATCTTCACCGAGGCCTTCAATGGAACTCAAAACTTATGTGACAAGTTGGGCATAATTGTATATGCTCCAGCTTGAAGGGGGGAGTTTTCGATATATATTATTGGATATATGCTTTAGAATATTTCAAGTATATTTCGAGAATATTCTAATCTTATGAGAATATTCTCTTCTTATGTAGCTTAGCCTTCCTCTGCAAATAAGGAGGCGATCCTAGGTAAAAGACAAGAAAATACATTGGTATTGCTCGATATGAACCATCGTTGTTAGATGATGAACACTTAAAAATGATTCCTATAATTAAGAATCTCAATATTGATTATTACAGGAAGTCTACATCATGGTCATGATGAGGAATATGATGCCCACAAGATTGCCAACAAAGAACAAACTCCAAGACAGGACAAAGGGATTTCCAAAGAAGATAGTGATTTTTTCACATTTATTTTTATTCACATGAGTGAATGAACATGAAGGGAAGAGACTAATCCAGGGCACAAAGGAACATTTCCAAGAGCACTTTGTGACAAAGGATCTAGGTAAATTTCGTTACTTTCTAGGTATTGAAGTAGCGCATAACAAATCTGGAATCTCTTTAAGCCATAAGAAAGTATGTTATTGATATTCTAACAAAGACAGGACTACTAAGGGCCAAACATGTTGCATTCCCTATGGATCAGAAAAGCAATCTAAGGAAAATGATTCTAAAGAATTTACAGAAAAAAGTCATATAAGAGGTCAGTAGACAAACTGATCTATTTGCAAACAGGCCTAATATCTCTTTTGTTGTTAGCCTAATATCATGTTGATATCTCTGGATACTCTGATGCAAACTACACTAGTTGTTGCCTCAATAGAAAATCTACTACGGGCTACCGCACTCTTATTAGAGGAAACTTTGTCACTTGGCACAACAAAAAGAAAAATGTCATTGTCATGTGAAGTGTTGAAGCCTAATATAGAGTAATAGCCAAAGGCACTTGTGAAATACTCTAGGAAGTCTCTTTTGGAAGAATTTTGATTGTACTTCAAATGTCATTCCTCTTATTTGTGACAATCATGTTGTCACCTTCATTATCAGTATACCAGTCTTCAATGAACTGATGAAGCACAACGAAGTTGATTGTCACTTCATCAGAGATGCGGTTCTTTCTAAAAAGATTTGTACCCCACTAGTAAGGTTTAAAGATCAAGCTGCAAACATCTTCACCGAGGCTTTCAATGGAACTCAAAACTTATGTGACAAGTTGGGCATAATTGTATATGCTCCAGCTTGAAGGGGGGAGTTTTCGATATATATTATTGGATATATGCTTTAGAATATTTCAAGTATATTTCGAGAATATTCTAATCTTATGAGAATATTCTCTTCTTATGTAACTTAGCCCTCCTCTGTAAATAAGGAGGCGATCCTATGTAAAAGACAAGAAAATACTTTGGTATTGCTCGATATGAACCATCGTTGTTAGATGATGAACACTTAAAAATGATTCCTATAATTAAGAATCTCAATATTGATTATTACAGGAAGTTTACATCATGGTCATGATGAGGAATATGATGCCCACAAGATTGCCAACAAAGGACAAACTCCAAGACAGTACAAAGGGATTTTCAAAGAAGATAGTGATTTTTTCACATTTATTTTTATTCACATGAGTGAATGAACATGAAGGGAAGAGACTATTCCAGGAAGACTGGAGCCCAAATTGGACCTTGTAAATGCATGTGAACCTTGCTATTTGCACAAATGTTCTCAATCAATTTTAGCATTCGTAAGCATTAATCATGTACATACACCCTGCTCTCTGTGCAGTGAATTTGCATTGAAGGAACGTACTTAAGCCTCATGTACGTAGCCCCAGCGCTGTGTAGTGAATTTGCACTTGACAATGTACTAGAGCTTGCATGTACACGTGGGTGCTTTGTTGAGATTGGTGCACTGTAAAGTATTGCACTTAAATAAGCAAGGGCTCATTCATCACCGGATTGACTACTTAATTGGTTGGCTTTTTATACTTCCTTTGATGGGGAATTTTTATGCAGCTAAAGATTATGTAGATTTTATTGAGGAAACTATTAAGATAAAGTTTATTAAAGTTTTATGTTTATTTCAACATTATCTGAAATAAGAATATATATTTCATTATCTCAATCATCCTCTCTTAAATTATCCTTATTCTCCTCAAGCCAAACACCCATAACCCCCTTATCAAGCGACTCAGGTCACATACATGGTCCAACACATCCAACTATATGGAGTCAAAGAGCATGCTCTCTTAATTAGATCATTTCTCGATTTAGAATAAATCTAGTCGTAGTCTTATCTTGCATGAGTATTCTTCATCGACCAAATAATACTATTTTAGATCAAAATTCCTCAAAATTCATGCAATTTGATAAAATAATTCAAGAACAAATATTAATTACCATGGATGTTCGATTATATCAAGGGAATTAATGAAGATAAAAATCTATTAATATTGATATTGAGTTTATTCACCTTTGCCTCTTCCTCCTCAGGGTGGATTTATCATTCATCACCTCTTCATTAACATGGATTTCATATGCATTTGTCTTCTTCAGGACAGATTTCACCACTTTTTACTACAAAGTAGAAGAGATCAAGTTTTTTTCCTCCAACAATATCAAAACTCTGTGGATTAGAGTTTTTTTTTGCACCCGAGGAGGGTTAAGTTGAACATATAATGCTTATATTCATATTATTTTAATGTGCTTCGCTTTATTAGCTAATATCTAGTTTTTAAATTTAATTGTCTATCTAGGTCAACCTTGATTAGGAAAGGGAAGAAGCGGTATGATTTATTGTTAGAACTCAAGTGTCCAATCTAGAGCCAACTGGTTGTAGGCGGAGGGGCTTCTATATTAAGTACATAAGGCTACATTAGTTTCCGGATGTGAGGCAATATTCTCAACACACCCTCTAACATAAGTTCTTTATTTATAATCGGGCAATGTAAACTAGACAGCTGGGTCTAGATTGCTCCAATATCATGTTAGAATCCAAAAATCAAACTCAAACAAAAGCGTTGCCGCCAAGGTTGTCAGGATCGAGATCCTTGGTGAGATCGTTTCGAGTTTGGATCGGATCGAGGATCGCAAGGTCCTACAACATTCATAAATTAAGACTAAAAATATAAAATTGAATTTTGTATCATCAATTACATGCTCAATTAACAACAAATCAATAAATTGAGCAGTATGTGAATAATTATATTAATTTTTTTTTAATAACTAAATCAAAAAGATAAAATCATACTAAGTTCACTTTCAGTTTCAGGTAGGACACCCAATGTCTACTAACAATAAAAATAAATCTGGACTGATGGATTGGTGGAAGCCTAGAAGCAGGAAGACACTGAATTTGTTTTTATTGTTTGTAGACTTAAATTGAGCTCGTACGCTGTATGCAGGAAGCTTGAAATGCTCGTATATTGGATTTCTAACCACTAGATTGCTCGTACGCTAGAAAGGAAGAAAAGACGTCGGCCTGAAAGTAAGAAGCAGGATGACACTGGATTACCAACCACTTGATTGCTCATACGCAGAAATATAAGTTAAGACACTGACACCACTTGAAATGGAACCTGGTAAGAAATGAAAAGGAAGACATTGTCTGGATTGGAAGCGACCGAAGACGTCACTCTTGTCCTTCGTTTGCATTCGGCAATCGACACTTGGGATACGGTAAAGCAGCATGATATGATTATATGATGGGGTATGAGGGCGGGATTGGGATAAGGTTAACCAATGGGTTATGGGCTTTGGATCGGTTGAATGGGGTCGGGATAGTATTGGACATGTTTCTAGTTCCTTTTGGACGAACCGGTAGAATCGGGTCGGGATCGCGATCTTAAAGATCCTAAGATCCGGATCGCAATCCCAGCCGTAGATGTGCCGATTTAGATCCTTGGTAAGATCCGGATCTATTTATAAAATTTGGATCGTAAGATCGTAAGATCCTACGATCCGGATCGCGATCCTGATAACCATGGTTGCCACCAAAGATTTCTTCTACCAGTGGAATTCTCCATTCACAACCGCTGAAACTTCTTCATTTCTCCAATGCGTCGTCGAAGCTCCAATTCCTTGTTGGAGAAAAGCGGAATATGAAGCACAATAATTTTATTTCTTCTCATTATGTAGTTAAATAAAAGTTCATGTATGCATGCATATAATATATATATATATATGAGAGGAGTGACACCTTAACTCCAAACCACCGTGTGGAATTAATCTATACAAGAGAGGGTCCTCCTAATGGGCCAAGGAACTGGGCATTTACATTGGGTTTTTACACAAATATTTCCTCTACACTCCCCTGCAAGCTGGAACATACAAATTGTAGGTGTCAAGCTTGGAAATGAACTGTCGGTAGAGAGGGCAAGGCATTGGTGAGGATATCAAAGACTAGATCGGCAGTGGGAACATGTCGCAGATCAATTTTGTGGAGTTGAATTTTTTCTCGGATGAAATGATAATCTACTTCAATATGCTTGGTGCGTACATGACAGACTAAATTCTCGGCAATTTGGATGGCATCTTGATTATTGCAGTAGAGGATGGTCAGATAGGGGAGATCGAAGATCGACACCAAGTTCAGTAAGACTCTTTAGCCAAATGAATTCAGAAATGACAAACGCCATTGAATGATATTCAACCTCCGCAAAGGAGCGTGTTAACACTGTTTGTTTTTTTCTCCATCAAGTGACCAGGAGCCCTCCAAAATATGTGCAATAGCGACTCGTAGATCAATGATCATCAAGGGAGTCAGCATAATCCGCATCAGAATAAGTAATTAATGATAGAGAAGAGGAGGGCTTATACAAAAGCCCTTGTCCCGAGGCTTTCTTCAGATACCAGAGGATTTGCTCGACAGCTTGAAGGTGATGTCCGAGGAGCATGCATGAACCAGCTGACCATGACGGCAAATGATATATCTGGTCGTGTGACTGTCAGACAAATATGTTTGCCAACAAGGCGACGACAGTACTCTGGATTAGGGAGAAGCGGATCAGAGTCGAACTTGTGGGCACGGAGCTTGTGGTTAGCATTCATTGGTGTGTCAACAGGCCTGCAACCCAAGTAGTCGGCATCTTGTAGAAGATCGATCCAGTACTTACATTGAGAGTTGAGACATAACGAGTCCATCAGGTCGTCGAGCTACCTCAATACCCAAATTATCGTAGGCGGTCCAATTCTTTGGTTTGAAAATGTAAGGCAAGGTACTTCTTGATCATAGAGATATCATTCAAATCATCGCTCGTGATGATGATATCATCAACATACACAAGAAGTATCATTGTGTCTGTTGGACGACGACAAGTAAATAAGGAGAAGTTTGTTGAGCTCTGAGTGAATCCAAAAGCCCGAACGACCATACTTAACTTGTCAAAGCAAGCTCGAAGGGACTGCTTAAGGCTATAGAGAGATTTCTTAAGGTGGCAGACAAGAGATCCTCGTGGTTACATAACCAGGAGATTAATGCATATAGATAGTCTCTATTAAATCGTCATTAAAGAATGCATTCTTGATATCAAGTTGATGCAACTGTCAATAGCGATGGACGACCAAGGAGATCAATACCAGTACTGTATTCAACTTAGAGACTGGAGAGAACGTTTCTTCATAGTCTAGGTTATATTGTTTAGTGAAACTATGAGCCATAAGACGGACTTTGAGGCGTTCAACCGTCCCAACAGGACGGTGCTTAACAGTGAAGATTCATTTACATCTCACATGTGCTTGGCAAGGAGGAAGAGAAACAAGATCACACGTCTGATTAGCCCAAAGTGCAGCCATTTCGTCGTCCATCGCGGCCCTCCACCTCAGATGTTGGAGAGCATCCTACATAGAGGAAGGGGTAGAAATAGAAGACAAGGAAGTTGTATACCTGTGAATTTTTGGAGATAAGCAGTGAAAAGTGACATAATGAGAGAAAAGATGGGTTGTAAAGGGCAGCACATCTTGGGTGAGAGCCACAGTCGGATCAGCTTGTCGAGGAGCATCATCAGGAGGGGGCAACTGTCCCAGGGCATCTAAGAGGGGCGATGACGAGTGTGCACATATAGAGGAGGAGGTGGTGGTGTCGGTAGCACGGGTGGTGGTGAGTAGTCAATAGGGACGTAGGACTTGAAATAGCATGTGGTAAGTTATCAGGAGGAGATGAAGAGTAGAAGGGTTGATCCTCGAAGAATGTGACATCAACAAATGTAACCATTTTCCAATCAGTGGGAGAGTAACACATCTGTTTTCTGTGTGAAAGTACCCAACAAAGATATATTTAATAGCACGTGGGGTCAGGTTGTCCACATGAAGTTCAAGATGATGGACTAGGCAGACACCCAAGAACACGAGTCATAAGAAAGGGAGGTGTCGATGGAAACAGAATGAAGAAAGGATTCGTTAAGTTCAGGATAGTCGAAGGCATGCGATTAACTAAATAGCATATGGTGGGGATAGTGAAGTGACAATAGATTTTCGGAACCTATATTTGAAACATACAGAAGACGACACCTAAAGGAGGTGGCGGTTTTTTCGCTCGGCCACACCATTTTGTTGTGGTGTATAAGCACGGGACGTTTGGTGAATAATACCCAATGTATTGCAAGTTTACTGAAATTCGTGACTAGCATATTCCCGAGCATTATCAGACCTAAGAATTTTAATGAAGCTCAAAAATTGAGTACAAGTTTCAGTGATGAATGAACGAAAAAAACGTAGTAATTCGGAGCGACACGCAATAAATACACACACGTCATGCGAGAATGATCATCAATAAAAATAAGAGTAACGATATTTAGATAAACTAGCAGTTTTATAAGGACATCAAATGTTTGAATGAACTAAACAAATAGAGCAGAACTCTTAGTACAACGGGGGAGAAGGTAAAATTATGATGTTTTTCGTAGATACAAGATTCGCATGTAAATTCAGAAAAAGGAAAATCACGAAGAAACTTCCATGGTGTAGGAAGAGGAGCATGACCAAGATGTCGGTGTCAATTAACAAAAGTGACAGTGAATAGAGCTAAGGTGGGAAGGTGCAGAGTATAGATCTCATTAGTCTGTCATCCTCTACTAATGATATTTTGCGTCTACCGATCCTTCACCACAAAGGAAGACGAGTAAAAAAGTGACGCAGTGGTCATGATTTTGAGTAAGTCGACTAACAGAAAGAATATTAAATTGTGAGCCAAAAACATGAAGTACAGACCGTGGAGAAATAGAGGGAGTGAGATACATCTCCAAATCCGTAAACCAGGGTAGTTTCTCCATTGGTAATAGTGATAAACTTGGGACTAGCAGTGTATGTGTACTGAGAAGGTTTTTGCGGAGTAATGTGATTTGTGGCACCTGAGTCAACTATCCAGGAGGAGCTATGAGAAAAATATAATATGCCTCCATTAGAGGTAGAGGCAACTGATCTAGAGGTACGAGTAACGAGCCCCCGCAGATGCTGGAGTTCCTCTCGTATGGTGTCAATGTCTGAGCGAGACGTGCTTGAAGCATCCATCGTTGGAGAGGCGTGGTGAGGAGGGTTTTGTGGCTGCTGTGGGAACCCATATTTTCTGTAACAGGTGGCCTCAGTATGGTTTGCCCAGCCACAGTAGGTACACAGGCGAGTGGTTTGTCCCATGGGACTTATTTGTCCATCACACCCACCGCCTCGAGACCCATTGCAACCTCCAAGGTTCCCAGAAGGTGGAGGGCGAGCTTCAACAGAGTGTTGGAGTAGGGCAAGAGAGGGAGTCAGGGAGACATCGGTGGGTGAAGTCGCTCCTTCAAAATCATGGAGCACACATTTGATGGAGAAGGAATAGTGGAAGAGTATAAGATGTTGGCATGGACACTACATAGATGAGGTGGTAGTCGTGGCATCAATAATGCTATGAAAATAACATCCTTCTGATCTCGTTGGGTAGCGAAATCCAAAGTCGAACGTTGGTGTTGAATCCAAGTCTCGACAAGAGTCTTGTACTATGCCACAAATGATGTTAAGTCACCGTATGAACCTGGTTCGACGCTATGGAGGTTCCTAAAGAGATCGAACATATGTTCAAGACTATTCTTCCCGGAGTATAAAGACTTCAGTTCATCTCACATTGTCTTTGCGATCTCTTGGTGCATAGTCATGTGATATGGCTCACTCTCCATGGAATTCAAAATCCAGGACTGAACTTTAACACCATCCCGGAGTCATTGCTCGGTAGGCTCAACAGGCGGGTCGCGAGTCAGATAATGAAGAAGACCCTTGGTCTGGAATATTCGGCGCACCGAGTGGACCCACTTAACAAAAAATTTCTTCACATTAAGAGAGATAGTGGTAATTCTTAGGTAGTCACAGACTACATAGATGGGAGCCAGAGCGAGTGTGGTCGGAATGGTGGGGGAGGTGGACCCAACATTCGTCCCCATGTTAAAGAAATGGAGAGTCCAAACAGTGAGCGTGGAGACAAGGGTGAGCTCAAGCAACACAGGAGAGCAAGCGGCACGGGCAAGCTCAATCCAAAAGGGCAATGAGTTCTAGAAGTAGGGAACGGCGAGGTTGGGTAGCAGCGAGCTTGGGAAGGGGGGATATGCAAGCTCTAATACGGAAGGGGCGGTAGTTCACGTATGTAGCCGCTAGATCCCATAACAAGGACGAACTCAACATCATGGTCAAGCACCTTCCTCAAGTTCGACAAGCCAAGGTATGAGCGAGTGTTAGACAGGAGTCGGCAAGTTCTGATACCAGTGAGCTCTGGACATGAGGGTTAGTGAGCATTAGATAGAAGAGTTCACGAGCTCTGCAGTTGATCTGGAACAAAGGAGTTCGGCGAGCTCTCGGGTTAGAGTAGTCGGCAAGCTTTGCACGGAAGGAGGCGGTAAGACCACGCACGTAGGTGACGCCGAGATTTGTTTTTGGAGAAGTCGGTGAGTTCTGCGAGCTTTGCACTGAAGAAGGACGACGAGTTCTGCGGTTTGAGCACAAGCGTCGACGAGTCTAGTGCTGAGGAAGTGAGGATACCAGCGGGCCGGAAGGCTATAAAAGGCGGTAATGTTGTGATTTATTTTGGACGATGTAGGGCGGGGGAAGTTGGTGAGCTCGGGATGCAAGTGCAGGAAATGGGCTCAAGCCAGACATCCAAGTGGCGGGCTGATTTTGTTAGAAGCAAAAGTGAGAGCTCAATCAGTGAGAGCAGGAGCTCAATAATCAAAAGTTTTACGTTAGGAATCGTATAACTCTGATACCATGCAGAAAAGCAGAATATGAAGCACAATAATTTTATAGCAAAGCACACTATAAAGGGCTAATAGCACCCCAAAAAAAAGATAAAAACCCTCATTTTATTTAGATCTGCTTCACTCAAGCCCTCCTATAGCCACACCCCTCCAGCCCTAATCCTCGTTTTCGCCTCTTCCTCGCCCCCGTTGTCGAGAGAAGCCAGCAATTCCTTCTCCTCCAATTCTGCCTCGTGATTCCTTCTCCTCCAGTTCCGCCTCGCGATTCCTTATCCTCCAATCGTAATTGAGCCCTCCATCAGGCGTGAACGAGCCCTCCTCCAGGCGCGATCGTGGCCTTCTCCAGTCGTAATTGAGTGCTCTTCTTCTGCAGACGGCGCAAACCCTTCTTCTTCAGGCAAGAAGGAATTTTCTGGCATTGCTTCTCCTGGTAAGAAATCGGAAATGTTTACCCATTCTTCTTCCATCCTTGATTCTTCTCTCACTGTTTCTTCTCATTTTCATTTTTTCTCATTTTTTGTTGACTGAAACCGAAAATACTCTAATCTATTGCATCCCTTATTCATCTGGCATTGCTTGGGAGGGCTTCAACTAGGCATTCTCAGTCTTCCATTGCACCATTGCGTGGTATAATTTCGGATCTCTCCTATTTTTTTTTTAGTTTTAATTGTTTTAGTTATGTTAAATCTCTCCTAGTTATGTTGGATGATCATAGTAGACGTGTGTATTCAGTTTTTTCTCTAGTATGTTGATTGTGTAGGGTGTAATGAGTATGGAATTACCCAAGTTGCTCACAATGGGTGAGCAACCAAAAACTATCCAAGTCGATGTGTCAACACATTTTGATAACGATATGCTAATTTCAAGTAAGTATGAGTTGATTCAATGAGACCGTAATGTTGGTAAAAGTTTGGGTTTGTAATTACAATTCAAAGAACAGATAAAATAATAGAAAGAGTGAGGCATATTAGCAGGAATAAATGCTATCAAGATTATCTTTCCTTCTACTGGAATCATATTATGTCAGGTGCATATTAGTAAGACATCCTTGCACATTGCAAGAAGTTTTTTAAGGATTCTTAAATATGTGGCACCAATTAGTTGGCTCTCCAACAATGCTTGATTTTCAACAAAGATTTAACTCAATATTAAGCATGTACTCTGAAAAATACCTTAATGTAATAAAGTATGTGGTTAATATTTGGATAGATCCATACAATGAGTATTTCATTTCTGCATGGATAGATAAGTATTTACACTTGGGAAATTGCACAACCAATCGGGTGGAAACTGGACATAGCCAACAAAACGATTTCTTGAAGCTTCTATTTGCAATCTGACTTCCGTTTGGAAAGAATTTGACCAAATGCTTACACTACAACACACAAATTAAAAGGTCGTTTGGCCAACATTCAATTCAAGTTAACATAAGATTTAGAGGTTCACTTTACTTTGAGTTACTTGGTTCAATTTCAGTTTTTTCTTTGGAGATAATAAAAAGGGAAGAAGAATTAGCTAGAAGTGAGTGAGTTGACGGAAAAGATTGTTTACACAAGGCTAGGTCCACAATGGGCTTACCATGTGCTCATGAATTATTGGTGTATATGAATCAATCCAATCCATTTCCTCTTTGGATGGTTCATAAGCATTGGAAGCAACTCACTTTGAACGCTACTACTCCAGAAACAGTACATGTTAAAAAAGAGTGAACAAAAGCATGACATACATATGGAGTTGGATGACATACTAAGCAAGTATGATAATATAACTGATTTACGAAGGCATGAAATGAAGAAGTTGCGTGAGATATTAGATCCTACAACAAGTCAAACTTTGGAGCCGATTATGTCAAAAAAAAATTGAATGGGTGGCCAAAGGGTAGTTCAAATAAGGTTAAAGAGGAGTACAAATCAACAAAGAGAGATCTCTCTCTTTTTGAACATGTTCTTATGGGTGAGCAACAACTACCACTACAACGCAAATCAATTGCAAAGAAGGTTGCTTCAGGAAATAAATTTCTCTCTAAAGTCCGTAAGGACATGCCTCCATGCATAGCAAGCCACATAGATGATGCTATAAATGTGTCGGGGATGGTCATTGTGGTTACAAAGTAATTAGTGATACTTTGGATATGGGTGAAGATTGTTCGCGGGTGCGCCTTGATCTTACAAATGAAATAACATGCAATGTTCATCAATATACATACATCTTTGCAAGACTTACAGATTTGATAACATCTCCTGATTGTACAGTAGTTCCTGCTCCACTTGACAAAGGGATGTCAATACCAAATATGGGATTAGTCATCGCATCGTGCTACGACATTGCAGTGGTTCATTACTCGAGATATCAGTCATTAACATTTCTGCCTTTGCGTTCCGCACGCCCTGAAGACTTCAAGGTTAATGATAACCGTTTCATTCGCTTGCTGATGCGGGACGATTGTCCACTTCCCCCTGTTTTTGCTGTTTGGACAAGATATCATAGTACGATGGTGGAAACATGAGACTTGACATATATCCCACGTGTTAAAGCTTCTGGAACAAAGAATACAAAGTTGAAAGTTGTCAATTTATTTGATCCATGACATAAGGTAATCCAATGCTTTCTACTAAATTCAATATTATTTTATTTTTTTACAATCATTATCTAATCACTTTTATGTCAAATTAGTTGCAATCATACGTTATGGATGTTCAAATTATTAAGGTATAATACATTCAATTTAACTTTCTTTCAATTTAGTTAATATATTCGAAGAGATAGTATTTTTTTTGTGCTTTCAGGGGGCTAAAACAAGAAAACTTGATGAAATTTTGGGTGCTGTTTGATTTTTTGTTTTTCATCAAATTGTACAATTACAAATATTACGAAGGCTTTTGATGTTTTACTATGGTTTAGATTCAACATTATGTGGTTTGAAAAGAATGGGAAATTTTAATTTTGTTTTTGATGGTGTGCCCTCATGGTGACTATATAATTTTATGGGGTATTATTATAACATGGCGGCTATTAGTGACTTCAGGGGTGCTATTAACATTGCTCTAATTTTATTACTTAACATTAAGTGGGCCTTTACACAAATATTTCTTCTATACTTGTTATAATGGTCCCTAATAGATGATTACTGCCACTGAATAACGATTAGGTCCCCTAACAGACGATCAAGGCACCTACCAGACATTACTCATTGATGGGTCAATCGGATGTGGAGTTGAGAGTCTCAGCCTCCCGGGCAAGGATTTCAACAAACTATTTTGGCAAGGACAGTGAGTCCCTTGTTTTATTCCTGGCATTTCATTAATGTGAATAGTTCTGTTTATGTTGATTTTTCTGTCTTACAATTTAGTAGGATTTTTTATGAACTGAAGGATAAAAAGTACATATTGATCCGTTATAAATTTATAATGCTGGATGATCATTTAATATTTACCATCCACAAGTGGTCACAAAAGTAAAAATTACTTTTTGTGGCAATTTTTCACTAAAATTTGGCACTGTGTAATAAACCTGGGCATATGTTATTTTGCGTTTATCTTCTTCCTTTTTATCAATTATCAGCAAAGCAATTTTTATCAAAACTTTCTTGTATTTACGTTTTTTCTGGAAGAAATATAAATCAAAAGTGCAATTGAGCCGGTAGGCTGTCATAGTGAAATCTAAACAATGCAAACACTAGGTGCGGTGTCCGGGAAATAAATCCTATCTAACCCTACTATAATGCATGTATGCAAAGAGTGATCCGACAATATTTTACAACTATTATTTAACGCATAAAACATAGGCAATTAACACGAGTAGTGTGCAAATAATTTAAAAAATAAAGCAAACTAGTTCCTCCGATTAGAGGTCCGTTAGTTAAATGAGCAAGTGAAAAATTCCAACAATTTATAATTAGTCTCAAAACAAATACACTAGCATAGTAAGACATTCACAATTATATAGGAACCAACTTTGTACAACAATAATGAAAATGATGAAACCACAAAAAACTCACGAAAAGAGGGACTGTAGACGTATGAGAGGTCCAGGGGGGTGGGGGTTGTTTGATGGTGCTGAACATTGGGTAGGGGCTGTGGGGAGGTAAGGAATGAGTCAAGGGGTGGGCTGTGACTATTCGGCCAAGAGTTGGGTTCTGGATGAGTCTCTGGAGAGGGGAATAAGATGCAGTGAGTGGTCAGCCAGTCATAGACAGGGATGTTTGGAAGATGTGTATCTGTAAGAGGCAGGTTGGGTGGCTGCTTGGGATTGGGGGGATTAGGGCTAATGGACATTGGCTATTTAGGAAGGTGGGGGTCGAGAGACCTGCTGTGGGAGGTGGTGTTCAGCATCTAATTTAGAGGAAAACTGCAGGCTGTGGCTGGCTGGAGAGGAAAACTGTAGGGAAAGGGTTCTGGTGTTGTAGGGAATGACTCCCAGGGGGTCGGGTGGGGTGTATCTTGGGCGGAAGCAGCTAAATAAAAACGGGAACAAAGGTAAACACAATGAAATAAAGGTACAAGCCCAAGGAATTGACACCTTAGGGTTTCGCAGAGTCGGCACAACAAGAAGACCGCCGGATTCCGGGAAGAAACTATCCAAAATCTGCAATGACCATCAAAGCCCCCCTCTTCTATTTTATAATAATAACATATCTAGGGCAATCAGTATGGACAGCTATGATCAACCATTCACGATAGTTGTCCGATCTCACTCAATAAAACACTAGAACATACATAGAAATATGGAAACGTCGCTCCGGACGCAACCGCGGACTCGGATCATCCATCAGGTGAAGCCAATACAAGTGACAAAATTAGCCCGGAATGGGCCAAAACTCGTGCTCCAAAAGGTCTCGCCGATCCCCATCCTTCTCCTCGGCTTGAAAGAATTCATCTCATCATGAATATATACGAGTATCCTCATGGTGTTGGCTGGGTAAGAAATCAATATGACTCCTCGAACGCAACCCGTGTCGACTGTGAATGGTACCCTCTCCAGTGACTCAGTATCTCAATGTGTCTTGTCTGGAATGATCGTAAACTCGTGGGTTGCGATATCTGCAATGGTCACAAAGGTTGAATTGCACTCTTTGAATTCAACTCACATGTTGGTGGCCTCGGAGAGACCGCAAATGGTACCGGCGAAACCATGGAGATCGGACTTTAGGGTGGGTGAGGCACAGAGGTAAAGAGTGGGACTGAGACTGGAGAAGGTGAGGCTCAAGGTATGGATCCGCATAATCTTGAGGTTTGAAGTATGGTATCAAGTCTTCAACATTGAAAATGAAGTGGATACTCAGACTCTTAGGCCCCACTCATTTGAAAGGTTTTCGGAGGAAGTATTGGAATTGGGACTCCCAATTCCAATTCTTGCTTTCGTTTGAGTCATTTACCGATCAGAATTAGATTTCTACGAATACCAATGGCTTTGCGCTATTTGAAGAATAGGTATTCTGAAAACCTACCTGATTAGGTTGGTTTTGTCGTCGAAGCTCATGCATGTTCTCCTCCTCTTCATTTCAACTACCTTCTATCACCGAAGGTCGTGATTTTTCCCTTCTCCCTCATCGTTGTCAGTGGCAACTGCTCCTCACCGGTGGTTAGGGCTATCCAGAAACCAAAGGAACAAAGACAAAGCAGATGAAGGAATCTGATATCGGGAGAGTGAGAGCAGCGCAGATCAGAGTCGATCTACCCATGGGAAAGGATATAAGTTGCTATATTCATTTATTGAATTTCATGTTTTATTTATTATAGATTATGTCAGTAAATTGTTTATGCATTCGTATGATTATTGATTATGCCAGTGAACTGTTTATGAATTCTTGTGGGTTGATGTTATTGAAGCGAATTGTGAGTTCATCTTAGATGTTTTGAACAAAATATGTGAGATTATTGAAGGAGAAGAAAGGAGCAAAAATGAGTGAGTAAACATTTAAGGGGGGTAAAAACCTAAAATTATTTATATTTCAATCTTTGTGATTGAATTCTATCTTGCAGTCGAAAAGCAAAATTAACAGAGCCAATTCTTGTGTCTCAATGTCATCCTGAAACCGAAGAGAAAAAATGAGTTTTGGACCAATTCTAAAACCTATGAGTTTTTGTTTTTGGACCAAAATCATTTCCTTCCTCTGAAAACTCGCCGAACAAGCGAGGCATTAGGGATGTCGAGCTTGTAAGCATTCGCTCTGATCCTTCTCACGACAGTGTAGGGACTCATTCGCTTAATATTCAATTTTTAGCATGCCTCTTAGGGAGCCTCTCTGCACGGATTCGGACCATCACCTTCTCGCCTTCACGAAATATTTGATCACGCTTGTGGCTATCTGCAAATGAAGCACAACAAACACGGAACTCTCTGGGTGGAGGTCTGACAACGAACTGAATGTATCTAAAATAGAGAGGCCTATCAGGAGGTTCTTTAGGTGGGGTGTAAAAGTATCTGCCAAGTGTGCAACGTACACTCAAATGATTATGTGTTTCTTCGGCATTCATGCACGAGTTCATGACGTGTCAAATGTCTCTCAAAAAAAGTGACGTCAGGAGGCTCATCAGGCGGTATGTAGGAAAATTCACCAGGAATGCCCCCGAATGAATACCCGAGACAACGACAATATGATGCGACTCGAGAGTGTCGAGTGTCTCCAAGAAGAAAAAACTCATGAAACATCGAGAGTGTGTTATAGTGTATATGAAGCAAACTCCACATACTCGATGTTAAACTCAAGGTCCTCGCTCAGGGGCAAAATCGTGGATATGATTTGAAGATACATCAATGATCTAGTACTCATAAACAAGTTGCTCACATGAATATCATCTTCACAAGGAAATTATGAAGCACTGATACTTAAAAATGCCTCGCGTATCGGCTCGAATGCGTATCGGATACGAGAAACGCTCGGCAACATCTGGAAACACGTTTCTGAAACGCTAGAAACGCGTTTCTGAAACGCTGGAAATGCGTTATGTTGATTAAAATTAAAAGAATATCTCAGAATCGTGTATCCCGCTTAAGGGATGCGCGACTCCCGCCTTTTGTAATCACGCGGCGGCCGAAACCTTTCGTGTGCGTCTAAACCTGTTTAGGTTTACGAAAGGTCCTTTTTTTCCTTTTTGTGCTACAGTCGCGCTCATCAAAACCTTTCGTGTGTGCCATCGACCATTTCCTCCCTTGTTGTCACCCTCTTCACCGTCGTAGTGAAAGCCTCAAGTGGAAGCATGCGTCATCGCCCTCTTCCCTCGTCGTCACAAACCCTCTTCGTTGTCATCGAGAAAGCCCTCCTTAGCGTTGTCGATCATCTATTGTCGTGTAAATTTTTTTTCTTTCATTCAACTTCCATCCAAATCACGATCGGAGGAACTGCTTAAGCTTGAAAATTCTAAACCGCATGGTCCCAAATCTACATTGATGAGGCCTTCAACACAATAAGCAAGATGGGTCAATCAACAAAGATCTTATCCTATAAAAACCTTATAAATAAGTCCCACAATGCATAGGAAAAGTTATGTATTTCACTTATAAGAACTTCATAAGGAAGAAAATGGATGGAGAGATTTGAGATGGGAGGGCTTACCAAAAAGTCTATTTTCTCTTTAGTTCAATGCTTACTTCTGTTCCTTGAGAAAATTATTAAGAACATGTTCTAGTTCAATTTTTAGTTCAGTTATTAATCCAATGCACACTTATATTCAATGCTAAGTTCAATGCAAGGTAGGTTTGGTGCTATTTTCAATCATTATTGTGTTATGTTGTTGTTTACATAATATCTTGTTTAAATTAGGTCTTCTCTTACAAAACATGGATTCAAGTTGCGGTATGACTAAAAATGATGAAAAATCAACTTGGAAGTATGTGACAAGAGGGAACAAATTAACTGAAGGAGGCGGAGTATTAGTTGGACAAGCAACTTTTGTTGCAAGCCTTACAAAAGCCCATGCACTCGCGTGAATGGTCATTTATTAAAGATTACGAGTAGCGGAATCGGAGCATGTACCAAGGTTCCGACATCCACATATAAGGGCATGTTGAAGAAAGATAAGGATGCTCACTAGCTTATTGAGCAACAACTTCCAAAATTTATACTGGTTGCTCCAAGTACTTCAAGAGGAGTTGGAAGTATTGGAAGTGTTGGTGATAAACAGGGAAGAAATGATGATCCAAGTGGAAACGACAAAAAACCAATTTCTAGTGCATTCAATAATGAGGATATAGCTCATTTGGATGCCTTAATTGCTAGAGCATTTTATTCAGCGGGGTTGTCATTCAATCTAGCAATAAATCCATATTGGAGTGAATCATATTCCTTTACCACTAGTAATCTTGCGAAATATGTACCACACGGATATAATTCATTAAGAACCACTTTGTTGTTGAAGGAGAAGATGGAAATTGAAAGAAGATTAGCTCTTTTACGAGAGATGTGGTGTTGAAACCGTCAACCGGTCTCTTGTGGAGTTCGGGGTCCCCAAAAGAGGAGGTGACCTCACACCTACTTCTCTCAAGGGAGAGCGCTAGGCCGAAGACTTAGGAAACTAGGAACAAGACCAAGGGCTCAACGAGGAGGTCCTACCACACACACGGAAAATCTTAGAGCGTTTCCCTTCCAAAACCAATGCTGAGCTTGGGGCACCTTTGGAGGCTCTCTTCCCCCACCAAAGAAACCTAGGTGGAGAGTAGTCAGGAGAGAATGATCTGCCTTCAAAGGTGTCCCCTTGGTCTTATTTATAGATTTCTGAACTTGGTCTGCCAATAGCCAGATTCTGGACCACGAGATTACGAAAACACCACCAGGTTTGGCCTGCCAACAGCCAAATCTCGCCACTCTGAGGCGCTAAACGCAGACCTCCTCCTCTTCCTGAGGCTGGGCGAGAGGGGGCAGGTCCCCCTTGCTCGCCCGCCTAAGGGGGCTGGGCGAGCAGGAGGCCGCCCGCCTCCACCACTCGCCCGCCTAAGGGGGGTGGGGGCGGGAGGCCGCCCGCCTCCCCTGCTCGCCCGCCTAAAGGGCTGGGCGAGTGGGAGGCAGCCCTCCTCCACCACTCGCCCGCCTAAGGGGGCTGGGCGAGCGGGAGGCCGCCCGCCTCCCCTGCTCGCCCTCCTAAAGGGCTGGGCGAGTGGGAGGCCGCCCGCCTCCACCACTCGCCCGCCTAAGGGGGATGGGCGAGCGGGAGGCCGCCCGCCTCCCCTGCTCGCCCGCCTAAAGGGCTGGGCGAGTGGGAGGCCGCCCTCCACCACTCGCCCGCCGAAGGGGGCTGGGCGAGCGGGAGGCCGCCCGCCTCCACCACTCGCCCGCCTAAGGGGGGTGGGCGAGTGGGAGGCCGCCCGCCTCCACCACTCGCCCACCTAAGGTGGGTGGGCGAGCGGGAGGCCGCCCGCCTCCCCTGCTCGCCCTCCTAAAGGGCTGGGCGAGTGGGAGGCCGCCCGCCTCCACCACTCGCCCGCCTAAGGGGGCTGGGCGAGCGGGAGGACGCCCGCCTCCCCTGCTCGCCCGCCTAAAGGGCTGGGCGAGTGGGAGGCCGCCCGCCTCCACCACTCGCCCGCCTAAGGGGGCTGGGCGAGCGGGAGGCCGCCCGCCTCCCCTGCTCGCCCTCCTAAAGGGCTGGGCGAGCGGGAGGCCGCCCGCCTCCCCTGCTCGCCCTCCTAAAGGGCTGGGCGAGCGGGAGGCCGCCCGCCTCCCCTGCTCGCCCGCCTAAAGGGCTGGGCGAGTGGGAGGCCGCCCGCCTCCCCAGCTCGCCCCCCCCCCCTTACTGGGTCCGCCCGGAAATTGTCATGCCCCCTCCTTGCCTGGGGCAGTGCTAAAAAATATCGGGCCTAAAGACACCCTGGGCCCCGGGGACCCACTCGGTGAATACAGGGTTGTACATGTGGGTTGACAAGGGAGTTAGAAAGCTATGGATGGAGCAATTAACAAAGACGACCACTCATCAATTTTATGGCAATAATGGATTTAAAAAGCAATGTTCTTGAAGGAGGTTAATTGTGAAGTTCAAACCAAAGACAAGTACTTCATTGTATATTTGATCAAAAAGGCAATTCTAGAAATCGGACATGAAAAGATTGTTGAAGTTATAACGGATAATGCGGCAAATTGCAAGGGGGCAGGTCAACTAATTGAAAGTGAGTTTCCATCAATTTTTGGACTCCTTGTGTGATGCACAATCTCAATCTAGCTTTGAAGAACATGTATCGCTAAGAATTCAGAGAATAATGCAGTTACATATGAAGAATGCTCATGGATTACCAATATAAGTGATGATGCAATGTTCATTAAATACTATATAATGAATTATTCCATGAGATTAGCGATGTTTAATGAGTTTGTGAGCTTAAAATTATTATTTATTGTTGAAACTCATTTTGCATCAATGATCATGCTAAAACAATTCAAACCTAAAAAGAATGGACTACAAAGAATAGTTATTAGTGATCATCGGCTTATATATCATGATGAGGACATGGAAAAATCTAAATATGTGAAAGAGAAGGTGTTGGACGATGAAGGGGAGTCTAAATTATATGATGTTGCGGGCGATGGCTTTGAGTCATTCGAAGATGTAGGTACACTTGAGATAGCTAATCTATCGCTTGATGAACCAAGGTTGGACCTTTCAATTGTGGAAGAAGATGATGAAGTTGATATTCTTGGAGAGAATGTTTAATTTTTAAACTATTGATATTTTGTATATGAACATAATGAAACAAGGATCAATTGATGATGTGGACATGTGGTACATTGGTCTTTATAATGCTTGCCTCCTTGACTCTTTTCTATACTTCTTATAGCATTATATGAAATACAAATGATATATAATATATAATATATGTTGTAGTCTTATAAAATTCTTTCTCTTTATAATTCAAGAAATGTACACTTAGTTTGTTAGTTGTTTTGTTTCCATATTAATAAAGAATTATATTTAAATAATTAATTTTTTTAAATCGTATCCTTGTTTTTTAAATCGTATCCTTGTTTTTTTAAATCATGTTTCCATTATCTATTTCATATCGTATCTCGTATCCCGTCCCTGTGCTATATGAGTGATAGTCGTTCATCAAGAGGTCCATCTAAAAATTCATCAATGGTAGGATGATCCTCCATATGAGTATCTCGACAGAGGTTGTGTCCTCACAAATAGGTAAAGCAGCCACAAGGCCAACAGTAGGCTCTCGGCTCTCGCTCGGGATGAGACTAGGGACAACAATGTGAGAGGAGTGGAAGAACATATACTCAAAATGGGTAGGTAGAGTGTTGAGGAAAGTGTTTATGGTAGGGGCACTAACTAGTCCTAAGAAGGGAGTAAGGAGAGGGAATCTCACTACTCTGGGGTCGCTAAGTCGCTCATAATGGCACTCTATCAGTGTCACGAGGTCTTGAACACACTCAATCCCATCGTCCAAGTGGCAGATGATTCATCAAACAATGAGCCTCACTGAAGTGGGATAACTCGATATTAGCAGTCTCGTCTTTCATGTCCAAGGGGACACGAGTATAGACGAGGGTGGTCTCAGCTTGGGAGGCCTCGTGATGGGTATTTCAGGATGTGAGTCCACTCAGCTAACTCTAATGGATCTCAAGTACTACTCGTAGTGGTGGGCAAGCTAAAATACCTGATCAACAGACTCTAAACGTTGGAGAGCCAACTCTTGACGAATCTCTGTGCGGAGCCCAAATTGAAACCGTGAGGCAACCACGAGTGGGTCCTCTTAAATATCGCTCCTCACAACAAGCTCGTTAAATTGAGTCATATAATCGGGAACGAACAAAGTCCCTTGTAGCAGGGTGTATAACTAATTGAGGAGCTGACGTCTATAGGATGTAGAAAGATATTTCTTTTAACTCATGCTTCATGTTTACCCCTCCAGATATGGGTCAAAGGCTTTGACACTTTATCCTACGCTTCAGGTCGGTCCTATAATCATTAGTTTGATCTTGAATCTTCGTCTTAGCAAGTCTAGCGCGACTCTCTTTAGATATCTCACAACAATCAAAATAATAATCAATGTCTAAGAACCAATCCATAAAACCATTTGGGTCTTTTTGACCATAAAACAAAGGCGCATCTAGCATTAATCGTGTGAGATCATCCTCATGCAAATACTCTATGTGAGATCTAGGTTAAACATCATAGTAGTCCGAGAATAGAATTGTGATAGAGGGTCGAGACGATCTTTGCGTACGGCGGGCTAAGGACAAGGATGATCATCGTGATAGTATGAAGATCTCTTAGGAGGATCTTTATGGGGTTGGCATAATTGGGCTTCAAATCCTCGTTCAAAGAGTGTAATGATGATGATTTAAACGATACTCATCTTTATTGACATAAAATCGTGTCAAACAATCATTTTGAATAGCCATGAATAACCTTTAGACTATATTACAACAAATCAAAAAATTAAGACCGAACTAGACATGAATCATCTATATGACCTACTACGTAGCATAAACATGGTTCAAACTTTGGGCTCTAATACCAAATCTGAGGAAGGTAGATTGTGAGAGTGAAATCAAAACAATTCAAACATTAGGTGAAGTGTCGGGGAAATAAATCATATCTAACCCTGGGATGGTGTGTGTATGCAAAGAGTGATTCGACAGTGTTTTGCAACTATTAATTATTTAATTAACGCATAAAACGTACGCAATTAACACGAGCAGTATGCAAATAATTTAAGAAAGCTACCATCGTGGACGGCCATGATTAACTGTTCATGATAGTTGTCCGATCTCGCACAATAACACGCTTAAAAATACATAGAAATGTCGAAACTTTGCTCCTAACGCAACTAATGGCTTGGATCATCCATCAGGCGACGTCAAATACAGAAGGTGACAAATCAATCATAAACGGCCAAAACTCATGATCCAAAAGCTCTAACGGATCCCCATCAACAATCAAGTGGATTAAGGCCTTGTACTATTTATTAATTTTCTACATTATACTTGAGTTTGGTTTCACTTTTTTTAACCGTTAGATGTTATCTGCTTTCAAAAATATGTTGGATGTTATCTGCTTTCAAAAATATGTTGGATGTTATCTGCTTTCAAAAATATGTTGGATGTTATCAGCTTTCAAAAATATGTTGGATGTTATCTGCTTTCAAAAATATGTTGGATGTTATCTGCTTTCAAAAATATGTTGGATGTTATCTACTTTCAAAAATATGTACTCTGAGTAAAATAATATCCTATCCCAAAAATTTGTAGCGTTGCCGTTCGATCCGATATTTTACCGCTTACAACTTATGTATAATTTGCATGCTACATTTAACATAGCCATATATATAGAAATAAAAAAAAAATTAGAAATCCAACATTTTAAAATATCCATGATATATCTCTCACATCCCGCACCTAAAAATTCAATCCCGCATATCGCCAACATCTAACATTTACAACTTTGACATTAACTGCACAATACTACCTTAATTTCCTAGTGTGAGACTATATTCTCAACGCTTGCTTCAGCACAGCTGGGCGCTCAATCTGCCTAAAATGAAGCATTATATAGCTGAAAATGACAGGCATGCAAGGAATCCATTGAGAAACAACTGCAAGTGATTTACAATTAATAAAAAGATTCTAAGTCATTCTAACCTGAACATACAGTTTTATCCACAGACATATACTTGGTATACATCCAATATAGGAGGTGGAAATAGAATAAATGGACAAAAATAACTGTGTGATATCAAACTTACAGGAACCTTTTAAGTGTCCACATGCCTCAGCGTCTTTTATATTAAAAAAATAAGAAAAGACAAACGAGGGAATCTCAGTTTAGAATGGTCAAGCCATGATCAACAACTTGTTTTTTTTTAAATATTTTCAAATGAATCCAGTAAAAAGCAGAAACCATGTAGCAAACATGGTTCAGAAAGAGATCCATCCAATCAGTCCCAGGAAGAACGTCGCATGAGAAACCCCCAAAAAAACTCAGAAAAACGAAAAAGACGGCATGGCGATCAAACACAGACCTAGATAAAAGGTAAACGGAAGAAAGACAGGCAATAAGAGGGAAGCAAAACAATGCAGTGTAACAGTGGACAGGAATCGAGGAAGAGGAGGAGGAGGAAGAAGAAGACCTGCTGAATGATATCGGTGGTGACCTGGTTCGGAGAACCGTAGGCCGCCATCATGGGCTGCATCTGCATCAGGTGCTGCTGCATTCTCTCACTAACCCGCCACTGATATCCCAACTTATCTCTCTCTCGACTTCTCTCTCCCACAAACAGACGTCGTCTCTGTGTCCACTTCTTTAACCTGCCTCAGCTTCTTCAACGAGTAGAGGCGAAGACTGATGAGAGCAGAGGGGGGGACAGGGAGGAGGAGGGGTTTTATGAGTTTTTTCGGTTGGATTTTTTTTTTAAACAAAAAGTTTTTTTTCTTCTCCGTGTTGTTGCTTTCAAGCAGCGGTAACCGGCCCGGTGTCGCCGTGTCGATTCCGCCGCCCCCAATCTCCATGAGCAGTGGCGCTGTGCGTGGCGCGATTCCCATGGCAATGGCTGCGTCGTGGGGGAGGTAGGGTTACCGCGAGTGAGGGCACCCCGATGCGTTCCGATTTTGTCTCCCTTTCCCCGGGCTCACGTGCTGGCGAAGGGGGGAGAGTCAAGGAAACGAGAATCAAAGCAGGGGAACCTGCGACTGAACGCCGGCTGAACTCCGGACCAGACCATCAAGACTTTGAAGCGGTCGGCCCGCACAGTGTGGTGGGAAATGATTCTATTTCCACTTCTTTTATTTTGTTTTTGTTTTTTTTGGAAAAAAAAAAAATATTAAGAGTTTACTTTAATTTTATTTATTTTCAAATTTTTTGAAAATAATAATTAAATATAATCGATTTGAAAAAAATATTATGAATTATTGATTCCACGTGCCCAAGTTGAGTTGAACCGGCTCGAAAGCTCGACGAGCCGGTTCGAGATCTCGACGAACCGGCTCGAAAAAAACTCAACTCGAGCTCGAGAAGTTGGCTCGAAAAACACTCAACTCGACCTCGACCTCGACAAGCCGGCTCGAGAAAAACTCAACTCACGCTCGAGGAGCCCAAGCTTGATTGCGAGCTGAGCTCGAGCATACTCATTCTTATTCATGAGCTCACTACTTTTTTGTTCTTAAATAATTTTTTATAGTATGTATATACGAGTGATAAGATACTGAAGATGATGTGCACATGTAGATTTATAAGAGCTAGTTGGGTGCATTTAGACGAGGCTTCACTAAGGAGATGTGGAGTTAGTGGGGTCAAAATCCAACCCATGATCATGAGAGTGGAAAAACCCGCCGCGCACAACTCTCGCTCTATCCGTGTCAGGCGCAGTCAAGACCGCACCTCACTATTAGGGTGCGATCAGCCCGCACCCCACTAGTGGGGTGCCCACACCCCCTTATTGGGGGGTGCGTCCAAGTCGCACCCCTCATGACGGGGTGCGGCCAAGCCCCACACCAACCCACCCAATAGTGAAACGGTCGAAGCTGCACCCCCTCGTTGGGCGCGGCTGGAGCGCCTTTCCCCTTTGGGGGCGCGACTTCTAATCTCCCGAGTTCATTGCGCGTTCATAGCGCTCCCGTGCTCAGAGCGTTCTCATGCTCGTTGCGCGCTCAGAGCATTCATGTGCTCGTTGCGCGCTCAGAGCATTCATGTGCTCGTTGCGCGCTCAGAGCGATCCCATGCTCATTGCGCGCTCAGAGCATTCTCGTACTCGTTGCGCGCTCAGAGCGCTCCCGTGTTCGTTGTGCGCTCAGGACACTTCCGCGCACGCTCAGAACGCTTTCGCGTTCCTTGCGCGCGTGCAGTTAACCTTTCTTAATTTCTCAGATTGCAGGTCTCGTTCGTCGTCTTCATCGCCTTCAACGAAGCTGCCCGAATTGCCCGAAGGGTGAAACGGTCATTTACGAAAAATGACGATCTGTGTGCTCTAAATCGACCAGCGTGATTTGCCCGCCAGGTAGTTACGGTGGTTACGACAACAAAATTACCGGGTTACCCCCAGACAAAGCTATAAAAGGGCGCATATGCTCTCATTTCATCTCACCTTGCCTTCTACGCCCGAGAGAGCTCAGTTGAAGATTTTCTCCGAGTTCTCCTTCGGCGCTTGAAGATCTCCTTCGGCCTTTGAAGATCTCCTCCGAGTCTTCGAAGATCTCCTTCGAGTGCTTGAAGATTTCCTTCACTTCGGAAGACAATCTTCCCAAGCAATTGGGAATCCTTCGGGTCCAGAAAGGCGACTCAGTCATCTCACTTTTGTTCTCACTGATGTTCTCACTTTTGTTCGAAGAAGAAGCGTTCCGCTTTCCGAGTGATGGCGTGTCACCCTCGTAGTTCTCTCTCTCTCTCTACCATTGTAACGAGCAGCGGTCTATCGCGCTTGAGTTCTTAATTTCAATCTGTAACACCCCAGAAGATAGTGGAGTTTGGTCGGCGCAGCCCCGACCGCGTGGTTTTTCACCCTTTTGGGGTTTTCCACGTTAAAACTTCTCTTGTCATTTACTAACTTCTTTCATCAACTGTTTGCGCATTCGGTTCGTTTTCGAGCTAAGGTAGTTCAATCAGATCAGTTTACCAAAGCACCCGAGCGACCCGCAACAATTTGGCGCCATCTGTGGGAATGTGTTCCCAAAAACTCTGCAAAGTCTTCGTGGAAACAACACCTGCATCACCGCAATACTCAGGACCGGCAGGAATGGACACCCACCAGGCACTTTCAGACGCTTGTAGTTCCTCCATCCCTGCGGTCATCGTTGCACCCATCCTGCCCCAGTGGCTCGGCACAGCCGGCAAGCAGGCTCCTCCAACAGTAGAGCAGGATTCGATTGATGTCACGCTCCAGCTAGAACGACCCCCCCCCCCCCCCTGTCAAGAAAAATCATGAAGTATTTGATTCCCTCATGGCTTAAGTTACCACACAATAGAGAGTTTCACGGAACAGAAAACTCGTACGAGCACGTTAGTTGTTTCCTGACCGCAATGAAGACGTTTGGGCTTCCTGGCCAAATTAGCTGCAAGATCTTCACAGAAACCCTATGCGGAGGCGCTCTCAACTGGTATCGGTCCCTGCCTGAGGGAACCATTCACAGCTTCACCGAGCTATCTCAATTATTACCGGATGGCACGAAGCTCGCGAACAAAGAATCGAAGAGATGAACGAGCATGGGAGGAGCTCGAGTCAAGTGGATCCCCCCATCCAAGGCAGGCAGAGCATGGCGAGCAGCAAGAGGAGGTCGTCATAAGCTTCCACCAAAAGCACCTCCACGGAGGGTTGGACTTTGCCCTGCACGCAAGCATTGGCAACCCGGCATGTGAGTTAAGGAGGGCATTAATATGCCACCGTATCTCGTTTAATATCTTGTTCATGGCAACCGTGGTACAACTCAAACTCCTTGGTGGGAACCTCAAGCTCAGAGCAAGCTGCGCAGAACTCCCAGACGGGACGGTAATACCCACCATAGGGGTCATCATCCTCCCCGTCCACGTGGGAGCACTCCCATAACAGGTCTAGTACGACATCCAATTCGCCGTCGCAGAAGCAGATTCACCCCATGACGCAATATTCGGGAGCATCCTACTCGACGCCCTCCAGCATGATGCCTCCATGGCGGGCCGAATGGCAAGCAAAGGGAAAATCCTCCAAAAGTCAGTTTGCAGTCTCAGCGCTGCAACAGTCAAAATTCATTGGATCAGTCATGGGAAGTCGCGAAGCCCAAGCCTTGAGAAAGGCTTGTTGTGTTTTCTACATACTATTCAAAATGATAATAGCACATCAAAATGTGCGCAGCGGAAGAAACAAAACAAGAACAACCCAAAAGAGTTTTGGATCTTGCGATTTCAAGAATCAAGAAATAAGAAAAGCAACACATTGCAATACCTGAAGGGGATTGAGTCAACACTCAACCAAGATGCTCCAAGAAGAAATCATGAAGACAACCTCTGAGTCCCAAGCGCTGAAACTGATCGGCGCCTCTACGGAAGTCCACACGAGCGATGAAAAACCCTAGCTTCTTGTCGCACAAGAACTAGATCGGAGAAGAAAAGCCCTCTACGTCTCCCACGGACTGCTAGGTCTGACGACAGGGAGAGGCAGCGACGGCGTCGGGGTGCGGGAACAGCCGATCGGAACCCTTTCATCTCTCTCGTTCTTTCGCAAAAGGAGATCACGCACTTAGGTCGTAGAATCGCATTCTATTTATACCCAAGCGAGAGAGAGGCTATCCGCACACCCACGACATATATTGGAGTTAAATAAAATTCGTCGAGTGAACATTTCACTGAAGAAATTCGTCGAGTGATAAACTGAATTCATCGAGTAAAACAGAATTCGTCGAGTGAACCTTTCACTAAGAAGTTCATCGAGTAACAAATGATTAGTCGAGTAATCATAAATTCGTCGAGTCATGATTTCATCGAGTAATCATAAATTCGTTGAGTCATTATGATTTCGTCGAGTAATCATAAAATCGTCATTCGACGAAATGACGTAAGAGTCGTCGAGACACTCTCGATGACTCGACTTGAAAACTCCTCAACACGCTCCATACAATATTCACAATACCCGTGGAGCATTCAGTTGACTGGACCCAACTCCAATAAGTCGTAGGATTGGTCTTTCACTTATATCCAATATGAGTAAAGCCAACAAAATTCTTCCTCTAACTTCTCCAAACACTCTTGTGTGTGACCTCATAGGCTCATATTGCGTTGGCAGCGAGACTAGATGCTTGATCACTTCCAGATCACCTTGGAAACACCAACAGTCTCCCACTTGATCTTGAACGTATCAAACAAAAGTCTCACAAACAATGAGCGACATCTAACAATACATCATTGCTACCCATGCGATAAGAGTTCATAACTCAACAAGCCTGTCTTGACCAATGTACCAGTGTTGTCATGTTCCTTTGTCCCTTACATCTGTATAGAACCAGAGGCATGGACCATGTCACCGTCATAATTGTTTAATCCTAGTTTCCTGACCTAGAATAGACCTTAAGAGAGTGGTAAGCTCAATATCATATATTGGCTCAACCCAACATGGTCATGCATTTCTCGGTCTCATTCCATCAAGGGGCCCATGGATGTAACTCGTGTCATAAAGGAGGACAAATCTCATATCTGTCCACACACAAACACCCAAATGAATCATAACATACCCAATAACCACCCTTATCATCAATCTTTCTCAAGGAAGACTTTAGATGACATCAAAGTACGCTCTTCCTCACTTGATGAATGTTGTGACTTCAGGTCAAAGAACTACAAACACCATTGTCAGTTGAGACCTACTTGTGACACGTTCATATAACAATCCACAAAGTAGTCTCAAGGTGGGTCTGTCTAATACAAATTGTTCACTAACAAGTACACATGTGATGACTTGATATCACAATATCATGACCTGTGAGAACCGGTCATCAGTCAACACACATGCTAGTCTTAACGTATCATCATTGCCCTTTAACTTCTAAGATGATACTCCGACTAGGGACCATTTAAGAATGAAGCTTCTTATAAACATAGGCCCTCACATTCAAGTCACGTACTTGAATTTCTATGAAAGCAAACATTCTAAGGGCATTTATTATGCTAATTAATCTATCAAATAGAAACTATTGACATAACAATAAGAACTTGCCATAAATGTAAAATGAAAACACAGTACATATCACAATTCACCAAATGAATAAACAACCAACAAACATACAATCCACAAGGCTCCCACTAAAGACGATCATTCAGGTATCTAATACTCATTGATCTAACATGACTATCATGCTTCTTTTGCGCAAGAGGCTTTGTCAGTGGATCCGCTATATTTTCTTCAGTCGGTACTCTGCAAATGTTCACATCTCCTCGATCGACAATCTCTCGAATAAGATGGAACCGCCGAAGTATGTGCTTGGAGAGCTGATGAGATCTAGGTTCCTTAGCTTGGGCTATTTCACCATTGTTGTCACGGTAGAGAACTATGAGACCAACAATGCTAGGAACTACACCAAGCTCGCTGATGAATTTCCTAATCCACACAGCCTCCTTCGCCGTATTTGCAGCAGCGATATACTCAGCCTCAGTCGTAGAATCAACAACTGTCTCTTGCTTGGAACTCTTCCAGCTTACAGCTCCTCCATTAAGGCAATATACAAAACCTAATTGGGACTTTGAATCATCCATATTAGTCTGGAAGCTAGCATCCGTGTAACCATTTACAACGAGCTCTTCTTCTCTACCATACACCAAGAACATATCCTTAGTCCTTCTCAAGTATTTTAGGGTATTCTTGACAGCAATCCAGTGACCATCACCGGGATCAGACTGATACCTGCTCGTCATGCTCAAAGCATAAGAGACATTGGGTCGAGTACATAACATTACATATATGATTGATCCAATTACCGAAGCATATGGAATCAACTTCATGCGGTCCTTATAGTTGATGCTGAAATTGTCCCCAAGTCTTCGATGCTCAATCCCGGAGGAAAGAGAGGGGGTAATGGTCGAGCAGCTGGTTACTTGAGTCGCGAGTGAAGAGGGGGGAAGAAGAGGTCTGGTCGCGCGGCTTATTTGGTGAGGCCGCTCGGCCTGTCTGATGAGGCCGCCAGGCTTGTTTAGTGAGGCCGCCCGGCTTGCTTGGTGAGGCCGCCCGGACAGCCCGCTACTAGGTGCGGTCTGATTGGTCTAGCCGCTGGATTTGGACCTCACGACCGGTGTCCCTTCTAAAGAGGCATGGGGGCCTATTTATAGGCCAAGGGTGGACTCTTCTAGAAGTTGATGACGTCACCGCCAGGAGAACAGAAGAAGAGGTCGCCCGGACTGCGACCTCACAGGGAGAGGTCGCCCAGTGCGCGACCTCACAAAGAGAGGTCGCCCGGTGCACGACCTCACAGGGAGAGGTCGCCCGGTGCGCGACCTCACAGGGAGAGGTCGCCCGGTGCGTGACCTCACAGGGAGAGGTCGCCCGGTGCGCGACCTCACAGGGACAGGTCGCCCGGTGCGTGACCTCACAGGGAGAGGTCACCCGGTGCGCGACCTCACAGGGAGAGGTCGCCCGGTGCGTGACCTCACAGGGAGAGGTCGCCCGGTGCGCGAACTCACAGGGAAAGGTCGCCCGGACCGCGACCTCACAGGGAGAGGTCGCCCGATGCGCGACCTCACAGGGAGAGGTCGCCCGATGCGCGACCTCACAGGGAGAGGTCGCCCGGTGCGCGACCTCACAGGGAGAGGTCGCCTGGTGCGCGACCTCACAGGGAGAGGTCGCCCAGACTGCGACCTCACAGGGAGAGGTCGCCCAGTGCGCAACCTCACAGGGAGAGGTCGCCCGGTGCGCAACCTCACAGGGAGAGGTCGCCCAGACCATGACCTCACTGGGAGAGGTCGCCCGGTGCGCGACCTCACAGGGAGAGGTCGCCCGGTGTGCAACCTCACAGGGAGAGGTCGCCCCGACCGCGACCTCACAGAGAGAGGTCGCCCCGACCGCGACCTCACAGAGAGAGGTCGCCCGGTGCGCGACCTCACAGGGAGAGGTTGCCCGGTGCGCGACCTCACAGGGAGAGGTCTCCCGGTGCGCGACCTCACAGGGAGAGGTCTCCCGGTGCGCGACCTCACAGGGAGAGGTCGCCCGGACCGTGACCTCAGAGGGAGAGGTCGCCCGGTGCGCGACCTCACAGGGAGAGGTCGCCCCGACCGCGACCTCACAGGGAGAGGTCGCCCGGTGCACGACCTCACAGGGAGAGGTCGCCCAGACCGCGGCCTCACTGGGAGAGGTCGCCCGATGCGCAACCTCATAGGGAGAGGTCACCCGGTGCGCAACCTCACAGGGAGAGGTCGCCCGGAATGCGACCTCCTGAAGCGAGACAGCCCGAACGGTAGAGACCGCCCGGGAGGGGGGAGCTCGCCTGGCAGGTGCGAGACCGCCCGGAAAGAGGGAGCTTGCCCGGGAAGGGCATGGCCGCTCGGGAGCTCCGAAAATGCCCGGTACCTGAAAAAAGGCGGCTCGGAGGGGATCGCCGATTTCTGGGTAAACACTTATCTTCCAAAGATTTAGGACACTAGTCCTTAGAGAGACTCACATCATGAGACATGGGTAAGAATCCCTTCTTCGACTCAAGCATGTTGAGCCATTTCAACACCTTCTCAATGTATGTACTCTAGGTCAAACCCATCAACTTCTTCGATCTATCTATATAGATCTTAATACCAAGTATATAAGTCGCTTCACCCAAGTCTTTCATAGAAAAGCAGCTCCCTAGGTTGTTCTTAACAACTTGCAGGGTCGGAATGTCATTCCCGATCAACAGTATGTCATCTACATAAAATATCAGGAAGACAACAATGCTCCCACTAATCCTCTTGTGAACACAAGGCTCATCCTCGTTCTTGATGAAACCAAACTCTTTGATTTTCTCATCAAAACGCAGTTTCCAACTTCGAGAAGCTTGTTTCAATCCATAAATGGATCGATTCAACTTGCATATTTTAGTGGCATTAAACACAGGCAAAACAACTCCACTTAATATTGAAAAGGGATTTTAAGATATAATTGATGAACATTTTATCGTGATTAACATTTAATCAAAGTGCACATTCACAAAATAGAAATATAACATTCGCAAACCAAATGCATCCCCTATGTGCACAAAAATAAATTATCAACACTTTGATAAGAGGGGTTAAATCTGGACACTTAGAGCACTTCTAAATCTCTAGATTTACATGCATTGAACACATGCAAAACAACTCCACTTATGCAGTAGACAAGCTCGTCTCTCAATGTCAGATTCAAAATCTAAGACATTTGATTTCACAAATCATTTTGAGGGACGGTTACTGCAAAGGAGAAACAATTTCTGAAACAATGAAATCGCAACGCAATCACATGCGTTCCTGGCGGGGTTCCAATTTAGAACACTTCATCGGAATCCAAACACCCAGGAAGAAATCCAGACATTTAGAACACTTTTAAATTTCTGATTTACACGCATTAGATCGCAACCGAGCTCTGGTACTACTGTTGGGTTTTCTACATACTATTCTAAATGATAATAGCACATCAAAATGTGCGCAGCGGAAGAAACAAAACAAGAATAACCCAAAAGAGTTTCAGATCTTGTAATTTCATGAATCAAGAAATACGAAAAGCAACACATTGCAATACCTGAAGGGGATTGAGTCAACACTCAACCAAGATGCTCCAAGAAGAAATCCCGAAGACAACCTCTGAGTCTCAAGCGCTGAAACCGATCGTCACCTCTATGGAAGTCCACACGAGCGATGAAGAACCCTAGCTTCTTGCCGCACAAGAACTAGGTCGGAGAAGAAGAGCCCTCTACGTCTCCCATGAACTGCTAGTTCCGACGACAGGGAGAGGCGGCGACGACGTCGGGGTGCGGGAACAGCCGATCGGAACCCTTCCGTCTCTTTTGTTCTTTCGCAAAAGGAGATCGCACACTTAGGTAGTAGAATCACATTCTATTTATACCAGGCGAGAGAGAGGCTATCCGCACACCCACGACATATATTGAAGTTAAACATAATTCGTCGAGTGAACATTTCACTGAATAAATTCGTCGAGTAACAAACTGAATTCGTCGAGTAAAATAGAATTCGTCGAGTGAACCTTTCACTAAGAAGTTCGTCGAGTAATCATAAATTCGTCGAGTCATGATTTCGTCTAGTAATCATAAATTCGTCGAGTCATTATGATTTTGTCGAGTAATCATAAAATCGTCATTCAACGAACTGACGTAAGAGTCGTCGAGACACTCTCGACGATTCGACTCAAAAACTCGTCAACACGCTCCATACAATATTCACAATACATGTGGAGCATTCAGTTGACTCGACCCAACTCCAATAAGTCGTAGGATTGGTCCTTCACTCATATCCATTATGAGTAAGGCCAACACGATTCTTCCTCCAACTTCTCCAAACACTCTTGTGTGTGACCCCATAGTCTCATATCGCGTTGGCAGTGAGATTAGATGCTTGATCACTTCCAGATCACCTTGGAAACACCAACAAGGCTGCCCGCAGGAAAGCCGCATAGCCCCAGCACTGACAGCAGTAGCCAATATCCCAGCACCAACAAACTCGTGACAATATGAAATCATGAGTCGAAAGAGGAAGAGACAACAATTAATGTCAAAGGCTGGACAGCTGAACGGTCCCCGAGAGTCGATGAACCAGATAACCCGGATCTATACTCCACTAAACGCCTCCCGCGAGCATATCTTGTCAGTAATCTACAACAACAAAATTGTCAAGTGGACGAGGCCGCTCCCCCAAAATACATGGGATCAATACCTGTTCTGTGGTTTTCTTAAGGGCCTGGGGCACCATACGAAGCAATGTCTCAGCCTGAAAACGAGATTGAGCACCTCGTCCAATTAGGACACCTTGAGGTTTTTCGCTAAATATCTCGCAAGGAGGCAGCCGAGGGCCAGCCTCCGAAGTAATCAGCTCCTAGTCCACAATCGCACTTCACGCTAGGCGATCCGAAAAGCCCGTGCCAGTGCTGCTCAGAAAGACAAGGAACCGGGCAAAGGAGCTTCGCATTATCTGCACTCTTGTTTAATTTGTATTAAAAACAATCGCAAACTTCAAAGCCGCAAAATTACACTTGCGCATGTGTCAATGTCTGTTTTGATTAAATGTGCTTTACTTGTTCTTAACCCCGCTTCCGCAGGAACATTTTGGGGCCCTGCCCCTAGGACTTCACACTACCGCCGATCGAAGGTCTGTCCTTCTCCCCGCAGTAAGGTCTCAGCGTCGTAAGGGTCTGCCCCTCTTGTGGTCGTCAACGGTTTGAACGAACACATTGTTCACCGCCATTTTGGGGCCCTGCTCCTAGGACTTCGCACTGCCGTCGATCGAAGGTCCGCCCTTCTCCCCGTAGTAAGGTCCTGGTGTCGTAAGGGCCTGCCCCTCTTGTGGTCATCAACAGTTTGAACGAACACACTCTTCACCGGCCATTCTGGGGCCCGCCCAAAGACTTCGCATTGCCGCTGATTGAAGGTCTGCCCTTCTCTCCATAGTAAGGTCCCGACGTCGTAAGGGTCTGCCCCTCTTGCAGTCGTTAATGGTTTGAACGAACACGCTCTTCGTCGGCCATTCTAGGGCCCTGACCCGAGGACTTTGCACTGCCGCTAATTGAAGGTCCGCCCTTTTTCCGCAGTAAGGTCCTGGCGTCGTAAGGGTCTGCCCCTCTTGCGGTCGTCAACGATTTGAACGAACACGCTCTTCATCGGCCATTCTGGGGACCTGCCCCGAGGACTTCGCACTGTCGCCGATTGAAGGTCCGCCCTTCTCCCCGCAGTAAGGTCCCACCATCATAAGGGTCTGCCCCTCTTATGTTCGTCAATGGTTTAAACGCACACACACTCTTAACCAGCACTTCGGGGGCCTGTCCCCCTAACCACTACTCCGAAGATAGCTAAGACTATGAATCCATCAAAGACACACGAAAATAAAAGCTATATAATAAAATCCAAAAGAACACAATCACACCAGCTCAACTATGCACATAAGTAGAAAGTAATAGCAAACAATGAAGGAGAGCAATAAGATAGAAAACAATAAATACAAACATCAATCCTCGACTACATCCGAGCAATCATCCTTTGAAAGGTCCCCGACACCGAAACCGGTGATAGCACAACCGAACTTTCTCTCCATCATACGAAGAGTCTTCTGTACATCTCCCTGAAAGACAACCTCGCACTCATCTTCTAGTAGCGGCTCCACCTCCTTCAACATAATCTCGACACGGAGCTCCTCCGACATCTGGAACTGCTCCTCCACAAAAGCTATGGAGTCCTTATATTCGGCAACTCCCGCCGCTTTGGCCTCTACAACGCTCCTCTCAGCAGATAATAACTTGTCCACCTCGCTTCTAAGGAAGCCCAGCTTGCCCTCCTAACGGAATATCTCCTCTTGGGCCTCTGATAGCTGGCGAAGGGCATCCTGGGCAAGCGCCCTGTCACCGTCGAGCTCCCCTCGTAGCTTCTCAACCTCTGATCGTGAAGAAGAGATATCTGACTCAAGCTGTCGGATGTGGGCAAAGTCGCGATCCTTCTTCTTCTTCAAGGCAGACAAATCACTTTTCGCTGCGCGTAGCTCCTCCTGGAGTATGAAGTAACCGTCCTTGAGGCCCAAGTAGCAATCATTCCAGGTAAGGACGACGCTAGTCAGAACACCGACCTATGAAGAAAACAAGCGATCAGAATATGTGGAAAATAAAAAATAAGAAAGATAGGAATTGAAAAGAAAGAAGTTCTACTCACCACGGAGGTCATTGTCTGGAGAGAGGAAGAAGCTTGCCTCGATGTTGACGAAGGAGGAGGAGGCGGCAAATCTTCCTGCGGAGCCTGATCGGCAAGAGGAGATGCTAAAATCTCAACATCAGGATCCGCCAGAACCGGTTCTACCCTGCGGCTGCTCGGATCAGCCTCGTGATCATGACTCCTAGGCGCTAGCGGAATGGACCTCGAACTGGAATTCCCGTTCTGGAAGATAACCTTTCTCTTTTTACCATGAGTCAGGGGAACGGCGGTCGCACGCTCGGCATCCCAAGAAAGTCTCACAGAGAGTAATCTGCTCTCCTCCACGCAGCTGGCAATACAGTACAAGGCCTTCGACAACCCCTCTATGCCAGGAAATCCAGGGATGTGCGAAAAATCATCTTCACACCCCGTCTGCCGGCGACAATGACCGGGAAGCGCTCTCCATAGCTCCGACAATTCCCAATGGTTCCGGACATACCCATAAAAGGTATTCCCATGCCGGTAGTCGCTCTTCTCCCCAAAATGAAACAAGCTCTTGTTGCTCCGAACTTCAATACGACCGCCTTAGTAAGTGAAAACCTCGCACCAGTCTTTGAAGACCTCCAGAGAAAACTGCGTGCTAAGATCCCAGAAAAACACGATCAATCCCATTATTCTCGCCATCCTGGCTGGGGCGAACTGGGTAATCAGAACGCCACAGAACCGAAACACCCCGATAGCCTCCTCCGATGGAGAAAAGCGAAACCCGAACTTCAAGCAACTCTCAGAGAGAGTCATAAATTCGGTTGGAGGGTTTTGGGCGCACTCTTCCGCTCGAGGAATTTTCACCTCAATACTATAGGGCAATCCTAGTCGCTTGCGCCACATATCAACACGCGAACTGTCAAGAGTCGAGCGTAGTCACATCAGTCTGGACTAACCGCTCCGCTTCGGGGCCTGAAAAGAACAAAACAATTTTTTACAACAATTTCGAGCAAAAAATTCGTTAAAATCGTAAGCAAAACCCGATATCTCACGGGCATGCACGCACGCCGGGAACGGTCGGCTAATGGCGCGTGACCAACCGCACGGGGAATATAAGCAAGAACACTCATCCTTGTACGGCCGCGCGCGGCCATTTTAACATCGGTCGTGCATGCCGAGCACGCCGCCCAGACACGGCCAAGCACCGTTCAGCACGCCGCCACGGGCGTCGCTCGGCAAGCAGCCAGGCATGCCGCCGGGACACAACCGAGCGTCGCTCGGAATGTAGCCCCGGGCGCCGCTCAACAAGAGGATGGGCATGTTGCCCGGGCACGGTCGAGCGCTGCCCGGCCATGCCACCCCGGGCGCTGCTCGGCAAGCGGCCGAGCGCCACTCGGAATGCAGCCCCGGGCGCCGCTCAGCAAGAGGTCGGGCATGCCGCCCGGGCACGGCTGAGCGCCGCCCGGCCGCACTACCCCGGGCACTGCTCGGCAAGTGGCCGAGCGCCGCTCGGAATGCAGCCCCGGGCGTCGCTCGACAAGAGGTCAGGCATGCTGCCCAGGCACGACCGAGAGCCGCCCCGGAAGCTGCTCGACAAGCGGCCGCGCGTGCCGCCTGGGCAAGGCCGGGCGCCTCCCGGCCACGCCGCCCCGGGCGCTGCTCGGCAAGCGCCCGAGCGTGCCGCCCGGGCAAGGCCGAGCGCCTCCCAGCCATGCCTCCCCGGGCGCTGCTCGACAAGCGGCCGAGTGTGCCCCCCAGGCAAGGCCGAGCGTCGATCGGCGAATGGCCTCGGGCGCCGCTCGCCAAGCGGCCTGGGCGTTGTCCGGCGTGCGACCAAGTGCGCCAACCTGTCGCCGCCCGCATGCGACCAAGCGCGCCGGGTGGAACCTCGCGCGCACCCCAACTACCCGGCGCGACCCCATTGGCGCCCCGATTGGTCGCGTGCATGCCAGCAAAGCCGCCTCGATACAGTCTTTCTCTCCAAGTATTATTATTCTATCTTGGCAAGGAACAGGAAAATTACTAACTCTGGCATGGTACGGTGCATCGCACAAAGATGACGGTGATCGGAACTGCCGCGAAAAAATCAAAAATTCCGCTCTCCTCCACGCAGTGATACAGACTCCGAAGGTTTGGAGGGCTTATGATATACACATGTAGATTATAAGAGCTACTGGGGTGCATTTAGAGGAGGCTCCACTAAGGAGAGGTGGAGTTAGTGGGGTAAAAATCCAACCCATGATCATGAGAGTGGAAAAAACCCTCCGCGCACAACTCGTGCTCTATCCGCGCCAGGCGCAGTCAAGACCTCACCCCACTATTAGGGTGCGATCAGCTCGCACCCCACTGGTGGGGTGCGGGTAGCCCCACCCCCTTAGTGGGGGTGCGACCAAGCCGTACCCCAAGGGGTGCGGCCCCCTCATGACGGGGTGAGGCCAAGCCCCCCCCGGTCTTGCGGGGGAGGAGGCCGAAGCCTCACCCCCTCGTCTGGTATAGTCGGAGCCCACTTTCCCCTTTGGGGGCGCAACTTCTTGTCTCCCGAGTTCATTGCGCGCTCAGAGCGCTCCCAAGCTCGTTGCGCGCAGAATACTATCGTGTTATTGCGCGCTCAGAGCGTTCCTGTGCTCCTCGCGAGCTTAGAACGCCCACGTGTTCGTTGCGCGCTCAGAGCGCTCCCTTATTTGTTTCACGCTCAGAATGCTCCCGTGTTCGTTGCGCTCTCAGAACACTTCCGCGCACGCTCAGAATGCTTCTGCGTTCCCAGCGCGCGCGCAGTTTGTAACATCACGACTTTTATTGGGTCACTATACCCTAGTGGACCCAATAAAAGTAACCCCAAAAGATGTACAGTGACCAAACGTACTCCAAATTGACTTCTGTCAGTTTCGTTAGACTCGTATAATCAATATGAGTGCAACGAAACTCGTTTCGTTCCAATCCGAGGTCGTTTGGAGAAAACGAGCATTTTGAGTATCGTTGTGCGTCACAACTAAGTCGTTGGGGTACAGTGACCAAACGTACTCCAAATTGACTTCCGTCAGTTTTGTTAGACTCGTATAATCCATACGAGTAAAACGGAACTCGTTCCATTCCAATCCGAGGTCATTTGGAGAAAACGACCATTTTGAGTATCGTTATGCGTCACAACTAAGTCATTGGGGTACAGTGACCAAACGTACTCCAAATTAACTTCTGTCAGTTCTGTTAGACTCGTATAATCCATACGAGTGCAACAGAACTCGTTCCGTTTCAATCCGAGGTTGTTTGGAGAAAACGACCATTTTGAGTATCATTGTGCGTCACGACTAAGTTGTTGGGGGTACAGTGACCAAACGTACTCCACATTGACTTCCATCAGTTCCGTTAGACTCATTTAATCCATACGAGTGCAACAAAACTCGTTCCATTCCAATCTGAGGTCGTTTGGAGAAAAACGACCATTTTGAGTATCGTTGTGCGTTATAAATAAGTCATTGGGGCACAGTGACCAAACGTACTCCAAATTGACTTCTGTCAGTTCCGTTGGACTCGTACCGGCAATACAAGCGCAACAAGACTCGTTGCATTCCAATCGGAGCTTGTATGAGGAATATGTCCATTTTAGGTTTTGTAGACCACCACGACACACTTTTCAAAATATTAAACGAACGAACCCGGAATCAGTCTCAGTCAGTCTCAGTGGACTCCTAAAGTCAAAGTAAGATCAACAAAGTTCATTGTAAACAATTCCGACATCAAAAAGTTAAACCACGGTCAAATCAAGCTTTATGTCACACCGAAAAGCGTGCACACACCCATGTTGATTTGACACCCCATTATTGACCCTCCAGCCGACGAGGTGGACCCACTTAGACCTTGACCAGCATGAGGGCCCCACCATAGGGTTGACTTTGGTCACCCCCCCGAAACTTCTGTTTTTTGGAATTTCCCCCTAAGAGCGAGCTCACCCCCCCCCACCAAGGAGGGTTGCCCCATGCCCATGAGTGGCCAGCCAACCCTACGTTATTGGAGGGAGGTGAGGGAAGAAATATCTTCCCCCACCCCCTCCCCTCTTTGAACTCACATCACCCCCATCAGCCCTCCACGCTGCCTGAACTCCCCCCCCCGTTGCCTAAAAACTCCTCCCCAAACCCACCACCACCACCAACGCCACCAATGTCACACCTCCTGAGCCCCCTCCTCAGGTAGATACCCTCCCCTACTCCTTCCCACTCCACCGGCACCATGCCCCCCCCCCCCCCCGTCCCCGGAGCGTCGCAAGTGCCACCTGAGCCATACCCAGACTCGAGTGGTGGCCTGACCAAGTGAACCTCACCCCCGCGCCGGTGATGGCGTTGGGGGAGAAGGCCCCCCCCCCTCGGGGACCCCTTCTCCGGCGAAGGGAGGAGGCAGGGCCGCCGGCGAACGCGTTTTCGGTGGCACCCGCAAGCCCTCCTCTCCTCTCGGTTTTCCTGTACCGCTTTGGTGGCAGTTTCCGGCGGCGACCGGCGGCGCCTGGCCGCTGGACCACCACCGAAGACAATCCCCACCCCCAGCGACCCGGCCGGGGGCATTGGGAGGCTCGTTTGGAGGGAGGGGTGGCGCGGCGTCGGCCAATATGGCACATGCAGGTCGCACCACCCCGCCCCCTCCTCCCTATAAAAATCCGGCGGTGGTCGGCGACGCTAGGATGCCGGACCACCGCCGGATTGTTCGCCGACCCCCGGCTCACCGACCGGGGAGGCGCCGGCACGAGGCGGCCGCTGCCCGGTGGTGGCAGCGGTTGCCGCTGCTTCTATCGGCGGCAGAAGCAGTGGCCGTCCGATCTCCATGATGAGATCGGACGGCCTAGGCAACCTCGTTCCCCCCTGCATAAGTTTGTGTGCCCCCCACAGCGGATCGACTCCAGATCCGATGTGGGGACCAGGGGACAGCGTGCGGTCCGGCGCCTCTCCCTCTCCCAGTTTTCTCTATCCACACCCCAACCCCCTCTTTCCTTCCTGATTTTTCTAGGGCAAAACTAGGCTCCTAGGGAAAAAGTTTTGAACATGAAAAATGTTCCTTATTAAGAGGTCTACTTTCAGTAAATTTTTGGGAATTTTTGGAAATCGTTTTCTATTTTTAAAGGCCTTTGCAATATTTATTTGAAGGAATTAAATGCCCGAAAAGCTTTGGAAAATTCATGAAAAATTATAGGCTCAATTTTAGGACCTCTTAAAGACACTATCAAAGTTTGAGATTTTTATCAACTGTGAAAGTTGAGTTTTAGTTCTCATTCTTATTATTAAAAGTCTTATTTAACTTTGTTTCAAATTAAGTGATATATATATATATAAATATATATGAGTGCTGATTGAGAAAGTAAAACATAAATAAACAAGCACATAACCAGATGACACAAGATATATAGTAGTTCCCCAAAACCTGGGTACATCTACTCTTCTACCCACTGGTAGGAATCCACTAGGAGGTTGTTGATAAGGTGCCCTCTCACCAAGGTGATTTTGATAAGGTGTCCACACACCAAGGTGATTTTGATAAGGTGTCCACACACCAATGGGAGTTTTGATCAGGTGCCCAATTCACCTATAAGCTTTTGATAAGGTGCTTATAAACCAAGCTGCAGGTTTTTGCTAAGGTGCCCTGTCACCGGGAGTAAACTTTTGAAGGGAGTTTTAACCCTTTACAAGATGAGAAGGAGAAAGAGAAAAGATATATTGTTCTTCCCTTTTAGCTGAGAAGACACTTGAAAATCCTGATTGGATGTTGAGTTGGATCTTGATGAAGATGGTGAAGAGAGCTCCCCCTGTTTGATTTAGTTGTGGAGGCTCCTTGGTTCCGAATCCTCCATTTCAAATGTATGGAGTGGATCACCTCTCATCGTTCTCTGTCGACCTTCTCCTTATTTATAGCTCTGTGTATTAAGATAACACTATATGAGAGAAATCAATTAGTAGACAGAGTATTAGAAAGAGAGAAATATTTCCATAATCATTATATCTATAGAAGGAAAGAATTCATTTTGATTTCAAATAATATCCATAATCAACTTAATCAATTTAGCCAAGAATCAATTAGAGGGAAAGAATGATTCATAACGGCTATAACAGAATAATATTATTCCATATAAATCAGATCTATGAAAGAAGGAAAGAGATCTGGCGATTTTGAATTCTGTCATAAAGATCGACGTGCGTCGATTACTATTCGACGCAAGCGTTGAATACATCCTGTCTGGACGTCGAGAGGAGAATAAGGAAGGTGCGTCGACAAAGGTGCGTCGACTACATTAGATGCGTCGACTAGAAATCAGAGTAACGTCGACAACACATACGTCGAAATCTTCCTAAAGTTACTTCGACTCAATCTGAAGGAAACGTCGACTACATTTTCGACGTTGCGTCGAATACTATTCGACGCATATTTACTTAGCCTTATTTTTCATTCTTAGAATTCATATACAACTTATTTTGGGGGTTAAGACAAATCATTTTCCCAACAATCTCCCCCTATTTGTCTTAACCCTATTCAGAGAAAAATTGACTCATCAAAGCATATTTTATCGAAAGAGATATATTAGGAAATCAGAAAAATCATTTTCAGAGAATAAGAGGAGAATAGAGAACTAAGTGATCTTTGTGATTTCAGGTGTTAGCCTGTGTGAAAAATCAACCTAGCTCTGATACCAATTGAAAGTTGAGTTTTAGTTCTCATTCTTATTATTAAAAGTCTTATTTAACTTTGTTTCAAATTAAGTGATATATATATAAATATATATGAGTGCTGATTGAGAAAGTAAAACATAAATAAACAAGCACATAACCAGATGACACAAGATATATAGTAGTTCCCCAAAACCTGGGTACATCTACTCTTCTACCCACTGGTAGGAATCCACTAGGAGGTTGTTGATAAGGTGCCCTCTCACCAAGGTGATTTTGATAAGGTGTCCACACACCAAGGTGATTTTGATAAGGTGTCCACACACCAATGGGAGTTTTGATCAGGTGCCCAATTCACCTATAAGCTTTTGATAAGGTGCTTATAAACCAAGCTGCAGGTTTTTGCTAAGGTGCCCTGTCACCGGGAGTAAACTTTTGAAGGGAGTTTTAACCCTTTACAAGATGAGAAGGAGAAAGAGAAAAGATATATTGTTCTTCCCTTTTAGCTGAGAAGACACTTGAAAATCCTGATTGGATGTTGAGTTGGATCTTGATGAAGATGGCGAAGAGAGCTCCCCCTGTTTGATTTAGTTGTGGAGGCTCCTTGGTTCCGAATCCTCCATTTCAAATGTATGGAGTGGATCACCTCTCATCGTTCTCTGTCGACCTTCTCCTTATTTATAGCTCTGTGTATTAAGATAACACTATAGGAGAGAAATCAATTAGTAGACAGAGTATTAGAAAGAGAGAAATATTTCCATAATCATTATATCTATAGAAGGAAAAAATTCATTTTGATTTCAAATAATATCCATAATCAACTTAATCAATTTAGCCAAGAATCAATTAGAGGGAAATAATGATTCATAACGGCTATAACAGAATAATATTATTCCATATAAATCAGATCTATGAAAGAAGGAAAGAGATCTGGCGATTTTGAATTCTGTCATAAAGATCGACGTGCGTCGATTACTATTCGACGCAAGCGTTGAATACATCCTGTCTGGACGTCGAGAGGAGAATAAGGAAGGTGCGTCGACAAAGGTGCGTCGACTACATTAGATGCGTCGACTACATTAGATGCGTCGACTAGAAATCAGAGTAACGTCGACAACACATACGTCGAAATCTTCCTAAAGTTACTTCGACTCAATCTGAAGGAAACGTCGACTACATTTTCGACGTTGCGTCGAATACTATTCGACGCATATTTACTTAGCCTTATTTTTCATTCTTAGAATTCATATACAACTTATTTTGGGGGTTAAGACAAATCATTTTCCCAACAAACTGATTTGATGATTTTAGAAGCCCAAATATGATTTCTTCGGACAAAATAAAACCCCAAAATAGGCTGAAAAATATTGGGACAACTGGTGGGCCCTCAACACATTATTGTGAATATACCATAAAATTATGGGGGACATTCGGAGATAAATGAAGGGCTTGCCAATATTTTGAGAAAACGATCAAAATATATATTATTGAATTTCCAAACAAGTCGGGGAGAGGAAATCGTAACACACTAACGCGTCATAATCATGGGACAACATTATGAACAAACAACAACCCGTTAATTAGAGGTGTAAACTCAAAACCCAAAATAATGTGGAGTTCTGTGGAATATTGAGTTGCCTTTAAAATAACTCCCGATCTATAATTAAGAAAGACAGAACTGGAAAAGAACCCCTATGAACGGGATAGAACAGAACATTCCTCCTAAGAACGGAGATGGAACTAAAGCCTCCTATGGAATGATGGACTACTAATCTTGTTTATTTATTTTAATTTCAGCACTCCAGTCTCTCACTGGTCAGATATTTGCTGCTTTTATTAAGTCCTTTCAGTACTCCAGTCTCGCACTGGTCAGATATTTACTGCTTTTATTTAGTTTTTTCAGTACTCCAGTTTCACACTGGTCAGATATTTACTGCTTTTATTTAGTTCTTTCAGTAATCCAGTCTCGCACTGGTCAGATATTTGCTGCTTTTATTTAGTCCTTTCAGTACTCCAGTCTCGCACTGGTCTGATATTTACTATTTTTATTTAGTCCTTTCAGTACTCCAGTCTCGCACTGGTCAGATATTTACTGTTTTTATTTAGTCCTTTCAGTAATCCAGTCTCGTACTGGTCTGGTTATTTCGGCATTTTGCTTTCGGCCTTCTTTTCAAGTACTTTATTCAGCACCACAACTCTGCAGCTTATTTTGAGCCATAACTATCGTACTTATTACAAACTATTATACCTACGGTGCTAACCCAGGTTCTGCTCTAGCAGACGACTTCTCTTGCTTTATGAGGCCTTAGTTGGGGATAACCGCGAGTTGAGTATCTCCTCCAGAGTTAGCCCCAAATAATGTGACCTCACCCCCGTTGCATCTCCCGGCCAAAAGATGGGTAACCGGTCGAGTCGAGAAAGCCGCGACAGACCTGAAGTATATGATCTTTTCCTTAATCTGCTTATAAAACGCTTGTTGTAAAAGTGATGGGTCGGTCACGCCCGCAGACCGTTCATACCGGCGCGGGAGAGTTGATGGCTCATGGCGACAGGGAGATGTGCAAGTCGGGTTATCACCACTCCATACCCGATGATCTGCCTCCGCTAGTCGGCCTAAATCTCAGAATCGCCAGATGTCGCTCACATCCAAGCAGTACACTAAGTTGTACGGGAGGGCCTGGGTGATACGATACTACTACGCTCAGAAGTGGCAGGACTAGCCACTGACACCGACAGCCACATCGGTGAGGCCCGCGGGGTTTGCTACCCTGCTGGAAGGAAAGCGGTCCAATCTGTGTCGACACGGGGTTTTGTGAATAGGTTTGAACACCCGCGGTGTGTGTGTGTGTGCAAGTTATGATGGCTATTGTTACTATAGTTATATAACTATTAGCATTTTAGGGTGCCCGATTATATACCTGCTACTAACCCTCCTTGCTTCGGCTATCTATTATGAGTACTTAAACTCGTCCTAGGATACGGATCCGGGGAGGAGATGTGTTTCCACTTAGCTCTGTGACTAACACTTATTCTTATGACCATTCACAGGAGATGGGACAGCGCATGATAGCTTACCAGCTCTCGAGATTGCCCGATCGGATACTCTAGCCTCACCACCCCCCCTCGTCTTCCGTGACGTGAGTCCAAGAGTATATGGTTAAATAAGGAGTGTATAAGTTGTAGTAGTTACTTTTAGCCCACATGACCGTTCATGTAAACAGTAGGCTACGACCTATTGTTTATATATATGTGACTTTGTTAGACTTTCCTTATGATTGCTTCCACAATGTGACTCTGATGTGATGTGTTGATTCTTGTGCCTAACACGGCGACCGCTCAGTGCTTGAGAGGGTGAGTCGTTGCTACCCGGGAAGCATTAAGTGGCCGTCTTGGGAAGTAAGATCCCTTCTCTCCTAAACTGGGTTCAGTTCTTGGGGGGGGGGGGGGGGTCTTACACAGTTAACATTTCTTAATTTCTCAGATTGCAGGTCTCATTCATCGCCTTCATCACCTTCAACGAAGCTGCCCGACCTGCCCGAATTGCCCAAAGGGCAAAACGGCCATTTATGAAAAATGACGATCAGTGTGCTCCAAATCGACCCACGTGATTCGCCCGTCAGGTGGTTACGGTGGTTACGATGACAAAATTACCGGGCTACCCCCACCCAAAGCTATAAAAGGGCTCATAGGCTCTCATTTCATCTCACCTTACCTTTTACGCCCGAGAGAGCTCTGTTGAAGATTTCCTCTGAGTTCTCCTTTGGCGCTTGAAGATCTCCTTCGGCCTTCGAAGATCTCCTCCGAGGCTTCGAAGATCTCCTACGAGTGCTTGAAGATTTCCTTCACTTCGGAAGACAATCTTCTTAAGCAATTGGGAATCCTTCGGTTCCAGAAAGGCTACTCAGTCATCCCACTTTTGTTCTAACTATTGTTCTCACTTTTGTTCTCAGAAGAAGAAGCGTTACGCTTTCCGAGAGGTGGCCTGTCACCCTCATAGTTCTCTCTCTACCATTGTAACGAGCAGTGACCTGTCGCGCTCGAGTTCTTAATTTCAATCCGTAACACCCCAGAAGATAGTGGAGTTTGGTCGGCACAACCCCGACCGCGTGGTTTTTCACCCTTCCGGGTTTTCCACGTTATAACTTATCTTGTCATTTACTAACTTCTTTCATCGACTGTTTGCGCGTTTGGTTCACTTTCGAGCTAAGGTGGTTCAATCGGATCGGTCTACTAGAGCACCCGAACGACCGCAATAGAAGACAAAGAGAATGTCAAACCAATGGAGATAAAGTATTTTGGTACCTTTGTATAACAACAAAGGAGATATACAAAATTGTGTCAATTACATAGGAATTAAATTAATGATTCATACTATGAAACTATGGGAACGAGTAATAGAAAAAAGAGTCAGACGAGAGGCTAGCATCTCAGAGAATCAATTTGGATTCATGCTAGGGAGGTCAACCATGAAAGCTATACATCTCTTGAGGAGACTCATTAACAACTATCAGGAAAGAAAAAATGATTTCCATATATTGTTTATCGATCTGGATAAGGCTTATGATAGAGTTCCAAGAGAAGTCTTGTGGAGAGTCTTAGAAAAGAAAGGTGCAAATGTATCATACATTGATGTAATCAAAGATATGTATACAAATTCAGTGACCAGGGTGAGGACATTTAGAGGATTAATACAGGAAGTCCCTATCGTTGTTGGCTTACATCAAGAGTCAGCTTTAAGCCCTTATCTCTTTACCCTTATCTTAGATGAGCTCACCAGACATATCCAACAAGCAAAACCTTGGCATTTAGTATTTGCAGATGATATTATTTTGGTCGATGAGACGCGCGAGGGTGTAAACACAAAATTTGAATCTTGGTGGACACTTTATAAAAGAAGGGTTTTAGGTTGAGCAGGACAAAGACAGAGTATATAGAGCTTAAGTTTTGTAGTGCAAGAAGGTCGGATGACTCCGTCATTAAATTGGGTGACCAAGATATTTTTCGCAGTGAGTGCTTTAAATATCTGGGATCGATCATTCAAAAAGATGGAGGTGTAGATAAAGATGTGATACATAGAATCCAAGCAGGTTGGTTGAAGTGGAGAGGCGCGTATGGGATCTTTTGTGATCGTAAAGTACCATTAAAACATAAAGGCAAGTTTTATCGTACTGCAATTAGGCCAGCAATGCGCTACGGTTCTCAGTGTTGGGCAGTGAATGGTGTACATGAGCAAAAAATGGGAGTTGCAGAGTTGAGAATGCTTAGGTAGATGTGTGGTCACACGAGACTGGATAAAATTAAGAATAAATGTATCAGAGATAAGACAAGAGTGGCGCTAATGAGTAATACAATATACGTATTTGTAGTATAGTTTTTTGTATAAATTTAAGTAATATTGTAAATATTTTATGTAAATTAATGAATAAATTGCTTGTTTTATTATTTTCCTTACTTAGTTTTTTTTCTATTTTTCAGCATTTTGACATTTTTTGTTAAGTCACGCCCTGGGTCACGCTCGTGACCCTGAGTCACGCCCGTGACCAAGGGCGTGTAATCTTAAAATGCTAATTTTTAGCTCAATCGACATCCCGTCCCGTCGATCGGTTTGATGTCTCGTCGATTTATAAGGTCACGCTCGTGACACCTCAAGTCACGCCCCTGTACCCCGCGATCAACTCCCGTCCTGTCGATCGACCTCCCGTCTCGTCGATCGGCTCCTGCAGGTCCCATCGATTTTTGCAAAGTCACGCCCATGACTTAGGCCGTGACCCATCAAATCCTTCTAGAAGCCAGCGTACATGCTAGCCGTCACGCCCCAGTTGAACCTGACGTCTGTCGCCCAAGGTCACGCCCGTGACACCTCAAGTCATGACCGTGGGCAGCCATTTTCCCGTTCAAAAGCTTCCAGAAGGCGGCTGAGCCTATCCTTCCAGCACGCGCAGAAGTCACGCCCTCGGTCACGCCCATGACCGAGGGCGTGTAATTTTAAAATTTTCCCTATAAATTGAGGGGCTCGGCTGAAGCAATTCCATCTAGATTTTGAGAGTGTTTTAGTTTTTTTTTAATTATTTTGAGTGTATGTGAGTTCCTTTATGCAATTAAGTTTTAGTTCTTTTGTAATTTTTGTTTTCTTAGTTTAGTTGTAATGCTTATTTTGGAAATAAAATAGTATTTTTCTCATTTGGATCATCTTCTTTTCATTATGTCAAGAGTGTGTGAGTGTATGAGTTTAATTTTTACACTTTCGTTTAATTTTAAGTAGAGTGCGTGTGTCTATGAGAATAGCTTTTTCGCTTTTGTTTAACTTTGTTTTCATTTTATGCAAGTGTGTGTGTGTGTGTGTATATAAGAATAGATTTAAAGCTTTCATAAAATAGTTTATTACATTCTTTAACGCTTTATTGAACGCTTTCTTTTAATGCTTTCTTTCAATTCAGTCTTTATTACAAGTAGAGTGCTTTGGTGTATGAGATAGTATTTTCCTTTTTGTAACTTAGCTTTATTTCAAGTCTTTATTACCACCCCCATCCCGGATGAGAGGCTAAGTACTTTTAGCGCTTGATTAAGATGGTTGGGACGGATACTATTTCTGCACTTATATAATCTTTTAATTTTTCTTTAACGCTTATATTCACTTATAATATTAACATGTATTTTGGTTTATTAATGTTGTTCTCATTCCGATGAGTGACTAATTTCCTTTAGTTCACGATGTCGAAGTGCATTGGGATAAGTAAATGGTTTTCTAAAAATTAAAATATTTCTTTTCTAAAACTAATTAACGAGCTTAAGGTTTACACGAGAAAAACGTCGAGTGAGACCATATAATCAATATATGGTTCTCATTTCCGTTTCCGATGCTCTGCCTCCGTTGGTCGGCCTGAATCTCGGAATCACCAGATGTCGCTCACATCCAAGCAATACACTAAGTTGTACGGGAGGGCCTAGGTGATACGATACTACTACGCTCAGAAGTGGCAGGACTGGCCACTGTCACCGACAACCACATCAGTGAGGCCCGCGGTGTTTGCTACCCTGCTGGAAGGAAAGCGGTCCAATCTGTGTCGACACGGGGTTTTGTGAACAGGTTTGAACACTCGCGGTGTGTGTGTGTGTGTGCAAGTTATGATGGCTATTGTTACTATAGTTATATAACTATTAACATTTTAGGGTGCCCGGTTATATACTTGCTACTAACACTCCTTGCTTCGGTTATCTATTATGAGTACTTAAACTCGTCCCCAGGATACAGATCTGGGGAGATGTGTTTCCACTTAGCTCTGTGACTAACAGTTATTCTTATGACCATTCACAGGAGATGGGACAACGCGAAGCCCACGCACCGCTTGATGGCTTACCAGCTCTCGAGATTGCCCGATCAGATACTCCAGCCTCACCCCCAGTCTTCCGTGACATGAGTCCAAGAGTATAGGGCTAAATAAGGAGTGTATAAGTTATAGAAGTTACTTTTAGCCCACATGACCGTTCATGTAAACAGTAGGCTACGAACTTTTACTTATATATATGTGACTTTGTTAGACTTTCTTTATGATTGCTTCCACAATGTGACTATAATGTGATGTGTTGATTCTTGTGCCTAACACGGCGACCGTGCTTGAGAGGGTGGGTCGTTGCCACCCGGAAAGCACTAAGTGGCCGTCTTGGGAAGTAAGATCCCTTCTCTCCTGACCTGTGTTCAGTTCTTGGGGGAGGGGGGTCTTATATAGTTAACCTTTCTTAATTTCTCAGATTGCAGGTCTCGTTCATCGCCTTCATCACCTTCAACGAAGCTGCCCGACCTGCCCGAATTGCCCAAAGGGCAAAACAGTCATTTATGAAAAATGACGATCAGTGTGCTCCAAATCGACCCGTGTGATTCGCCCGCCAGGTGGTCACGATGACAAAATTACCGGGCTACCCCCACCCAAAGCTATAAAAGGGCCCATAGGTTCTCATTTCATCTCACCTTGCCTTCTATGCCCGAGAGAGATTTGTTGAAGATTTCCTCCGAGTTCTCCTTCGGCGCTTGAAGATCTCCTTCGGCCTTCGAAGATCTCCTCTGAGGCTTCGAAGATCTCCTTCGAGTGCTTGAAGATTTCCTTCACTTCGGATGATAATCTTCCTAAGCAATTGGGAATCCTTCAGTTCCAGAAAGGCGACTCAGTCATCTCACTTTTGTTCTAACAGTTGTTCTCACTTTTGTTCTCAGAAGAAGAAGCGTTACGCTTTTCGAGAGGTGGCCTGTCACCCTTGTAGTTCTTTCTCTACCATTGTAACGAGCAGCGGACTGTCGTGCTCGAGTTCTTAATTTCAATCCGTAACACCCCAAAAGATGGTGGAGTTTGGTCGGCACAACCCCGACCACGTGGTTTTTCACCTTTTCTGGGTTTTCCACGTTAAAACTTCTCTTGTCATTTACTAACTTCTTTCATCGACTATTTGCGTGTTCGGTTCACTTCCGAGCTAAGGTGGTTCAATCGAATCAGTCTACTAGAGCACCCAAGCGACCCGCAACAGAAGACAAAGAGAATGTCAAACCAATGGAGAGAAAGTATTTTTGTACCTTTGTATAATAACAAAGGAGATATACAAAATTATGTCAATTACATGGGAATTAAATTAATGAGTCATACTATGAAACTATGGGAACGAGTAATAGAAAAGAAGAGTCAGACGAGAGACTAGCATCTCAGAGAATCAATTTGAATTCATGCTAGGGAGGTCAACCATGGAAGCTATACATCTCTTGAGGAGACTCATTAACAACTATCAGGAAAGAAAAAATGATTTCCATATATTGTTTATCGGTCTGGAGAAGGCTTATGATAGGGTTCCAAGAGAAGTCTTGTGGAGAGTCTTAGAAAAGAAAGGTGCAAATGTATCAAACATTGATGTTATCAAAGATATGTATACAAATTCAGTGACCAGGGTGAGGACATCCGGAGGATTTATACAGGAAGTCCCTATCGCTGTTGGCTTACATCAAGAGTCAGCTTTAAGCCCTTATCTCTTTACCCTTATCTTAGATGAGCTCACCAGACATATCCAACAAGCAATACCTTGGTATTTAGTATTTGCAGATGATATTATTTTGGTCGATAAGACGTGCGATGGTGTAAACGCAAAACTTGAATCTTGGTAAGACACTTTAGAAAAGAAGGGTTTTAGGTTGAGCAGGACAAAGACGGAGTATATATAGCTTAAATTTAGTAGTGTGAGAAGGTCAGATGACTCCGTCATTAAATTGGGTGACCAAGTAATTTCCCGCAGTGAGTGCTTTAAATATCTGGGATCGATCATTCAAAAAGATGGAGGTGTATATAAAGATGTGATATATAGAATCCAAGCAGGTTGGTTGAAGTGGAGAGGTGCCTATGGGATCTTATGTGTCGTAAAGTACCATTAAAATATAAAGGCAAGTTTTATCGAATGCCGAAATACGTGAATATCTTAAAGAGTTACTTTCTAATAAAAAGCTACTCGAGGATGTTTCGCGTGTTTCCCTTAACGCGGAATGATCAGTTGTTCTCCTTAACAAATTGCCGCCAAAATTGAACGACCCGGGACGGTTCTCCATCCCGTGCCTCTTCCGCAATATGTTAATAAAGTACGTCGTTAGCGGACTTGGGCACTAGCATCAATTTGATGCCTTTCTCCCTTCTCAAAAACTTGATTTGGGCGTCCAAGCCCGACAAAGATGACAATCTCCAACTCGAGGATTGCTCGGTAAAGTACCTTAGGGGTAGTGGAGGATGTTCTGGTCAAGGTTGACAAGTTTATCTTCCCCGGTAGACATTATCATCATGGACATAGAGGAGGACGCTGAGGTACCTATTATACTCGTCGCCCTTTCCTCGCAACCTCCCGCGCGTTAATCGATGTCAGTAACGGTCACCTCCTCCTTCGGGTCGGAGATGACGAAGTTACTTTACATATTAATCCCTTAATGCGGAACTCCCTATCGAACGATGATTCCGGTTTTAACCTGTAACCCGCGTTTGAAGAGGAATGTTCTTCGCTTTCTGAATTTCTCTCCTTAGCATTAGATAATTCGGATTTGGCGAATCTATCTTATCTCGACGACATGCTGACAGATTCGCCATTCGAACCCTTCGATTCAGAAGCTTTAAAAATTAAACCATTATTTGAAGAACCACCAGTCCTCGAATTAAAAACAACTTTACGATAATCTGAAATATATTTATTTAGAAAAATATTTAAAGTTCCATGCTATTATTCTTCTTCCCAAAGTGATTCAGAACTTCCGAATTAGTAAAAGTTTTAAACAAACATTGCCGTGCAATTGCATGACAGATTTCAAATATAAGGGGAATAAACCCCTCCTTTTGCACCCATAAAATTTTTTCTAGAAGATAACCCCCACAAAACTATTCAGCCTCACGACGCCTTAACCCGAATATGCGGGATGTCATTAAGACTGAGATTATAAAACTCCTCGATGCGAGAATTATCTATCTTATATCCGACAGTACGTGGGTAACCCCGTACAAGTCGTCCCCAAAAAGGCGGTATAAACGGTCGTGGAAAACCAGAATAACGATTGATCCCAACTCGTAATGTTGCGGGTTGGAGGGTGTGCATCGATTACCGAAAATTAAATGATGCCACCAGAAAGGACCACTTCACACTATTGTTCATCGATCAAATCGTGGAGCGTCTTCAGGTCATCCTTTTTATTGTTTTCTCGATGGTCTCTCGTTTTTTTTCCAAATCCCTATTTCCCCCGAAGACCAGGAGAAAATAACTTTTACTTGCCCCTTCAGCAGCTTCGCTTCGCATATCAAAGGATGTCGTTTGGCCTCTGCAACGCGCCAGCTACATTCCAAAGATGTCTGCCTGCGATATTTGGCGAACTCGTCGAAGATATAATGGAAGTCTTTATGGATGACTTCTCCGTTTTCGGAAACTCTTTTAAAAATTGTTTGAAAAATATAGATAGAGTTCTCCAACGGTGTGAAAAGCCAAACTTAGTTTTAAACTGGGAGAAATGCAACTTCATGGTCCGAGAGGGTTTAGTCCTCGGCCATAAGATTTTTTTCAAGGGGATGGAGGTCGATAAGGCCAAAGTCGCCATAATTGAACAACTTCCCACACCCCTCAAACATAAAATCTATTTGAAGTTTTCTGGGCCACGCGGGTTTTTAACCGACAATTTATTCAAGATTTTACTAAAATAACGAAACTAATAACCCACCTCCTGGAGAAGGATTCCCTATTTATTTTTGATACCGCCTGCATAGAGACATTTAATTTTATAAAAAAACAACTTATAAATTCTCCATTCTGGTGCGCCAGATTGGTCCCTTCTGTTTGAGATAATTGCGACGCGAGCGATATTGCGGTAGGAGCCGTACTAGGCCAACGCATTAATAAATATTTTCATCCAATCTATTACACTTCTCGCACGCTTACAACCGCACATGCTAACTATGCAACGACGGAAAAGGAACTTCTTGCAGTCGATTTTGCCTTCGATAAGTTCAGGCCTTACGTAACGCTTTCAAAAGTAATTGTTTTCACTGACCACTCCCGCCTCAAATATCTTTTGGCCAAAGTATATGCCAAGCCCCGCTTACTTCGATGGATCCTCCTTTTACTGGAATTTGACTTAGAGATCCGGACAAGAAGGAGGCTGAAAATTTGGCAGCAGACTACCTCTCACGTTTAGAACACCCCATCGCGCAGCGCTCGTCGAACCCGAAATAGACGATAGATTTCCCGAGGAGTGCCTCTTAACTTTAAACCATATGAAAGCTTCTTCCACCCCTTGGTTCGCAGATTATGCGAACTATCTAGTCGCGCGGGTCCTTCCAAAAGATTTTTCGACTCAGCAAAAAAGAAATTCTTTTCTGATTTAAAAAACTACTTTTTGGAGAACCCTTTTCTCTTTCGCGTCTACGCAGACCAAGTAGTGCGGAGATGTGTTTCAAGCGAGGAGGGTGCGCAAATTTTGCGACACTGCAACGAGGGATATGTCGGGGGGCATTTTCAAGCCAACCGGACCGCGCGGAAAGCATTAGAGGCGGCCTTTATTGCCCACTCTCTTTAAAGATGCTCACAATTTTGTGAGTAAATGCGATAACTGCCAGCGGTCGGGTAACATCTCTCATCGTGACGAGATGCCCTAAAACCTTTTTCTCGATTGTGAAATCTTCGATTTATGGGCATAGATTTTGCAGGCCCCTACCTTCTTCTTTTAATAATCGCTATATTTTAGTGGCGGTCGACTACGTATCTAGGTGGGCAGAAGCACAAGCTCTCCCCACCAACGATGCGAGAGTTGTTGTCCATTTTCTGAAAAAACTATTTTCTCGCTTCGACACGCCTCGAGCAATAATTAGTGATAGGGGTACGCACTTCTGCAATACCCAATTTACAAATTTTTTATCTAAATATGATGTCACGCATAAGCTCGCCACCACCTATCACCCCAAATGAGCGGCCAACTAGATGTAGTAAATCACGAGATAAACGCATTTTAGAAAAAACTGTTTCTTTGAATAGGAAAGATTGGTCTATCAAACTCGACGATGCACTGTGGGCATATTGTACGGCATACAAGACCTCCATCAGTTGTACGTTATATCGATTATCTACGTCAAAGCGTGTCATTTATCGGTAGAGTTAGAGCACCGCGTTTTTTGGGCTTTAAATTTTTAAACCTTGATTCGAACATAGCCTCCGAAAGTCAGAAATTCCAACTAAATGAACTCGATGAATGACGTGTGAATGCTTATGAGAGAAATAATTTTAACAAGGAGCGTTCTTAAGTTCTACCATGATCGAAAAATAAAATTTCCAAAATATGTACGCCGGGCGATCTTGTCCTTCTTTATAATTCCCGCCTTTATCTTTTTCCGGGTAAGCTAAAATCCCGATGGTCCGGCCCCTTTGAAGTCAAAGATGTTTGCCGTATGGGACTGTTCTTATTTCCCACCCCGAAAAAAAGTGAATTTAAAGTCAACGGTCACCGTCTAAAACTTTTCATTACGGGCGATCTAGTGGGCGATACTCTCGAATCCTTAACCTCCCCAATTTATAATCTCACCACGCCAAATTAGTCAAGCTACGTGACGATAAACAAACCGTTTGTTGGAGACAGTACCCCATACTATCTACTATTTTATTATGCTTTGCTATTTTTACTTGTTTTTTTGCGGGGTTTCTTCCGACCCCGCCAACTTTAGTTTAGGGAAGCTTTTTGCTCCATCTTTTTTTTTACATACTGCACTTTCATGTTCCCTTCTTCATACTTAAATTACAGCATTGTGTGGACAATGTTAAGTTTTAAGTATGTGTGTTTTACCGTTTTTCAAAAAAAAAAAACAACAAAAACAAAGGTAAATATAGTTTTAGTTTGTAAATATACGCTTTAAAAACCTCCACAAAAACTACATATTTCAAAAATATATATTTTATAATTATTTCCGTATTCTATCTTTCTTACTTCCTGTAAATAAAAACTTGAATATATATATATCTATATATTTATATATTTTGTAATTATTTCTGCATTTTATCTTTTCTTACTTCTATAAATAAAAACTTGAAAAAATAAAAAACAAAAATAATAAAACAAAAACAAAAAGATAAACTTGGAAAAATTCAAAAAACATTTGCAAAACCCATAAATTAAAAAAAAAAATTTATTTCGTAGTGCCAAACTTAGAAAAATCCAAAAATAATAATACCCCTACTTTACTTTTATTCTTAAAGCATTTAGTTTCGAGAATATCTATTTGTGGCTTTTTATAATTTCTAGTTTTACTATTTGTTTGTTTATCTAAGATCGATAGATTTAAACGTTCGGGGTTAAGTTTTAAAAGATATCTTATGTTTCTAATTTAAATAGATGCTTTGTTTTCAAGCACTACTTCTACTAGCTAAAATAGAGGCATGTGTATTATGTTAGCAAAATAACTTTAGACCACAATTATCTCTACTTTATGTCTTTAGGAATCTAGAATATTCAATTTACTAAGGTTGCTCTCAAACCCTTTTTTATATTCTATATTTTTTTCTCGAAACCCACTGTATACACCAATTTAGCATGACATAAAATAGATCTTATGTCAATGGGAATAAGAATTCATTCCATAAACACACACCCAATAAAAATTTAAAAAATCTTATGTCAATAGGAATAAGATTTGTTCCGTAAACATAAGCATTGAGTTAATAAAAACAAAATAATTATTTTTCCCTCGTAAACCACAGGGCACCAAAGAAAACTAAAAAGAATGGGTTGAATGATAAAAACCATCACCCCTAAGTCAAGTACTCTTCTTTTTGCCATCGGTTTTTACCATCTTTCCCTAGCCAATTTATTGTATCTAGTTTAATTCAAAATTCATTTGAGAGCATACTTATTAACTTGTATTTTTCCTTCATATTTCTTTAAACACGGGTTCTTATAATTTCGATCTAATCTCGTTTACTAATGATTGCAATTTGGTTTATTATTTGGTTATTAAGAAATCTTTTGGCTAAGACATTTCTCTCTACTTTAATCATTTGCATAATTTAGGACTTACTCTTTATACTCCGAATTTTTATTTTTCAGTCTCTTATGATTAAATAAAATGATAGCAAAAAATTAGAACTTATGTTAATCCCGTATGGATCTCTCTTACTTTTGCTCTAGAATAACAAAAGCTTAAGTATGAGGGTATTTGATGAGTATACAATATAACGTATTTGTAGTATAGTTTTTAGTATAAATTTAAGTAATATTGTAAATATTTTGTATGTAAATTGTTGAATAAATTGCTTGTTTTATTATTTTCCTTACTAATTTAGCTTTTTTCTGTTTTTTCAGCATTTTGGCAATTTTTTGTTAAGTCACGCCCTGGGTCACGCCCGTGACCAAGGCGTGTAATCTTAAAATGCCAATTTCCAGCTCGATTGACATCCCGTCCCATCGATCAGCTTGCTGTCCCGTCGATTTACAAGGTCACGCCCGTGACACCTCAAGTCACGTCCGTGTACCACGCGATAAACTCTCGTCCCATCGATCGACCTCCCGTCCCGTCGATCGGCTCCTGGTCCCATCGATTTTTGCAAAGTCACGCCCGTGACCAAGGCCGTGACCCATCAAATCCTTCCAGAAGCCAGCGTACACGCCATCCGTCACGCCCCAATTGAACCTGACATCTGCCTCCCAAGGTGATGCCCGTGACACCCTCAAGTCACGGTCGTGTTAGCCATTTTCCTGGTCAAAAGCTTCCAGAAGGCGGCTGAGCATATCCTTCAGCACACAGCACTCAGAAGTCACGCCCTCGGTCACGCCCGCCGCCTTCTGGAAGCTTTTGACCAGGAAAATGGTTGCACACGACCGTGACTTGAGGTGTCTCGGGCGTGACCTTGGGTGGCAGACGTCAGGTTTGCGTGACCGAGGGCGTGTAATTTTAAAATTTTTCCTATAAATAGAGGGGCTCGGCTAAAGCAATTCCATCCAGATTTTGAGAGTGGTTTAGTTTTTTTTTGAATTGTTTTGAGTGTATGCGAGTTCCTTTATGCAATTAAGTTTTAGTTCTTTTGTAATTTTTGCTTTCCTATAGTTTAGTTGTAATGCTTATTTTGGAAATAAAATAGTGTTTTTCTCATTTGGATCATCTTCTTTTCATTATGTCAATAGTGTGAGTGTATGAGTTTAATTTTAAGTAGAGTGCGTGTGTGTATGAGAATAGCTTTTTCGCTTTCGTTTAACTTCATTTTCATTTTATGCAAGTGTGTGTGTGTATGAGAATAGATTTAAAGCTTTCATAAAATAGTTTATTACTTTCTTTAACGCTTTATTCATCGCTTTCTTTAATGCTTTCTTTCAATTCAGTCTTTATTACAAGTAGAGTGCGTGGGTGTATGATATAGTATTTCTTTTTTGTAACTTAGCTTTATTTAAGTCTTTATTGCCACCCTCATCCCGGATGAGAGGCTAAGTACTCTTTAGCGCTTGATTAAGATGGTTGGGACGGATACTATTTCTGCACTTTATAAGACTTTTAATTTTCTTTAACGCTTATATTCGCTTATAATATTAATATGTATTTTCGGTTTATTAATTCCGTCCACATTCCGATGAGTGGCTAATTTCCTTTAGTTCACGATGTCGAAGAGCATTGGGATAAGTAAATGATTTTCTAAAATTAAATATCTCTTTTCTAAAACTAATTAACGAGCTTAAGGTTACCCGAGAAAAACGTTGAGTGAGACCATATAATCGATATATGATTCTCATTTCTGTTTTCATACACTAGTTAGCTGAGAGGCTCATGCATATAGATTGATCGCTCATGGGTAAAGAGGAGTGCGTTCTACCCTCGAGAGAGGATGAGGTAAGTCTCCCGAATTGGGAATAAAAACCCATAGAGAGGTTCACAACATAAAGTGAGTATTAAGGAGAATTGATTACAGAATGAGAGTTCGGTCGAATACTCTTAATCTCAGGTGGGCGTGCCCTCGAGAGAGGTGCGTTCATACTTATGGAACCTCCACGACCAAGCCGTTTTGATATTTTGAAAAGTCATATCTTTTACTTTTAAAATAGACTATTTTCATCTCAAGGTAATTCGACATCGGACGTTATCTTCATCATCGTTTAGAACTCTAGTTACACGCATATTATCGCTCTATAAAAATTAGAAACCAACTCAAAATTTTACTCCGATAAAAATAATAGTTCGTTCCTTATAAGTAGAAGTAATCAGCAAGATCCGCGGAATATACGACCTCGATATTTTGTAAATCAAAATATCCTGTACTATATACGATAAGGTATACTTGCCTTTATCGAATGATTAGTTTGGATATAAATTAAACAAAATCTTTTCAAACTCAAACTTGCAAAACTCTCCTTTTCTATTTAAAAATCAATAGAATTCGACGTCGTAGTCGGGGCGTAATCGTCGATACTTCGAAAGAAGAAAAGTCTGTTACTTCTGTCTTTCGATAGGATACAGTTAGTTTCTCAAAGTAGGAGTACTTGTGAAATTTCTCGAAAACACCCGCCTAATTCTAATCTCATCACATAAGGTTTTGCAAACATAGAAAATCCAAATCTAAGCCATCAAGAGCCAATTGTAAAGAAGATGCGAGAAGCTCATTTAAGATGGTTCAGAAATGTACATAGGAGACCATTAGAGGCACCTGTTAGGCGTTGCGAGAGTTTAATCAGTAGATATGTTAAACGGGGAGGGGTAGACCAAAAAAGACTTGGAATAAAACTATAAGGAAAGATATGATGTACTTAGGCATTAGTGAGGCTATGTTTAAAGATATGGTGCAATGGCGACAAAGGATCCATATAGCCGACTCCACTATGATGGGATAAAGGCTTGAGTGTTATTGTTGTATGTATATACTAGTGATAGGCACGGGGCTCCGCCCCTAAAGCCAATTACGACAGTACATCAAGCGTGACAATGCACAGGGCCCGCAATGCCTTGCGCGACAGTACTACGACCACATCATTGCCCTGACGCGATGCCGCTCCTGCCACTCGCAAACCCCCCGAGCGTTTACTCTGCACGTTGCTCATTTTTTTCGTGTGCATGGGGGTTTGCAAGCGACAGGGAAACACATTTTTTTATTGTAGGTAATGGATTCTGACTATATGAGAGCATATTTTTTAAAATTAAATTACAGAAATTGAAAATTTTATAATAAAGAGGGGTGTTGCAGGCAAGAAGACTTTTTACATGGAAACCCAGAAATGGTGAAAAACCACGGGGCCGGATCGGTGCCGACCAAATTCACTATCTTTATGGTGTTACAAACTTTAGAATGCAAGAGGGCGACATGTCGTCGCTCATTGATGGGGGTGTAGAGAAGAAAGAGAGAGAGAAGAGAGAAGTCTCTAAGGGTGGAGAGATCTCCAAGAGCCAGTTTACATGTGCAGAGATTAAAATATCGCTAAGTCCAATATCGTCGAGAAGGACTGGACATATCGTCGAATAAACTCTTAGACATCGTCGAGATGATACTCAGAGTTAAGCAGAAGATTCATATCAGCTATCGTTGAGATAATATGGACATTCCGACGATATCATTGTGACATCAAAGTATACACGGCGATATCGTTGTAAGAACAAGAAGAATCGAAAAAAGTCCAGTATCGTCATGTCAATCGGAATCACACGACAACATCGTTGTAAGGTCTAAGAAGAGTTAAGTCAAAGTATTCGGCAATGTCAATGACATCATCGTAAAAGGAGCCTTGTCGTCGAGAAGGCTAAGGGAGTTCTTATGAAGACAACTTATGGAAGAAGAATCACTTTGCGTCAAGATGATCAAGACGATATCGTCGATAAGACATTATGGTTTCGACGATATCGTCGATAAGACAGTATGGTTTCAACGATATCATCAATAAGACAGAATGGTCTCAATGACAACGTCGAGAAGACAGAATGGTCTCAACGACACTGTCGAGAAGATAAAATGGTTTCAACGACATCGTCGAGAAGATCACAAGTTGATAACAAGATTACGATGACACCTTCATATCATCTAAGTGCAAGTGCAGCTGTGATATCTTGTATCGTCGAGATATCATTGTCTAAAGAAAATTGAGGAAGACTTGAAGATTTGTCCAAGTCCAAGATGGATCGTCATAATGACAAGTTTAATTATCGAGACGTTGCAAATATCATCGAGACAGATCAAGATATATCAAATCACGCTGTCTGCATTTAATGTCGTCGTGTGATGGCCCAATCAGAGCGTGTCATTAAGGAATGGGCCTCTGACACTTAAAGGACATCCTAGGAGACCGTTAGCCAGTTCCTTGGTCTTATAAAAGGGATAAGTGTCCGCCCTAATTTTAATGAAGTAAGAAACAGAGAGAATACACACAAATCAATAGAACAGTAACATCCTGCGAAAAGAAGGAACAAGAACCAGACAACAACAACGATCTTCATCAAGTGTTCTCCAAGTTTCAGTCCAGCAACATCGACTGATAAGTATTGTTCCAGATCGAAGAAGGAATTGAAGAAGAATCTATGATATCCAAGAAATCATCAAAGCATTCTCTTCAAGTTCAAGAAGCCAATCTTCATCCGGCTAAGAAGTTTTTTTCTCAAATCTTTTTCTGTAGGGCTTGCGGGCCTGAGCTTGTAGGATCTGTTTCAGATCTGAGTTGTAAGGCTTGAAGGCCTGAGTTTTGTAGGTCTTGAGGGCCTGTGCTGTAGGGCTTGAGGGACTGAGTTTGTAAGGCTTGAGGGCCTGAGTTTTGTAAGGCTTAAGGGCCTGAGCTGTAGGGCTTGGGGGCCTGAGTTTGTAGGGCTTGAGGGCCTGAATTGTAGGGCTTGAGGGCCTGAGATTGTAGGGCTTGCGGGCCTGAGTTTTTGGCAGATTTTGCCGACCCTAGCACACTGCTAGAAAGGCGCAAAGGGACAGTGACTACTCAAGACACCCTGCCTTGAGGAACCACTATATATCTGGTGTTCTTGCGTGATGTGCTTCTGTGGTTTATTGTTGTGATGTGATTTAGTTATTTAGTTCTTGTGCATAGAAATTCAAAAATAATCATATCACCTATTCCCCCCCCCTCTAGGTGATAGTTCGATAACTAACACCCATCTCCAGGCTTTTGAGTCGGTTGTCGCTTTGAGGTCTCTCTCAGATACGACGAGATGTATCTTCTCATCACCTCCTTTGATGGGCAAGCATGAGAGTGATTTTACAGACTACCTCCCTAATCCATCACATGCTTTGTCATGCTCTTGCAAGAGCTTCTCTTAAGGTTTGCTTCCTCCCAGAAGAGTAAGAGTGGTCCTGCAGCCCTCTTCCTGTTCAAGTAGGGTGAAAGTGAGACCTTAGCTTACTTCATGGATCGTTTCCAGAGAGAGATCCTTGGGATCAGGTATGTGGATCCCTTCGCTCTACATGGTCACCTTAATTGATGGCCTTCAGGAAGGCCCCCTCAAGTTTGAGGTCACCACCAGAGAGCCTAGATCCTATCGGGAGCTAATTAGCATCGCCAATCACTTCATAGAGGGGGAGATCAGCAACCCCACCTATGTCTCCTCTATGAAATCGAGAGCAAGCCAGAGAGGCTATGAGAGTTCTTCTATTACTCCCCAACAGCCAGCGAGGGCCATCACGCCAAGAGTTCTAACCTCCTTCTCAAAACGGTAGGAAACTTCCGCCATCATCATCCATATCAAGGCCATCAACAGTTTCCACAGATAAAACCTCAATTTGCCGCCACAACTGCTCCAATTACCTAGTCTGCTCAGCAATCAAATCCAGTTCTGTCAGTCACCTCCTCCGACTCAGCCGCAGTACCATTATGATGACTCACATTAATCCTTTATCGAGCTCAGTCTTCTGATGAGCGAGGGTAGTTCAAATCCTTCAAAAGCAGCCTTTCTACAAGAGGTCGTACCCAATACAATCCAAACTCAAGTCCAGAAACCTCTCTCTCTACTGTGAGCATCATAGAGAGAGGGGCATCAGACGGAGAATTGTTAGGCTCTTCACATGCTTGTGGAGAAGCTTTTGAAGGAGGGGAAGTTACCGGGACTAGTCCTAAAGAATGACTACTCAAAGGTTTCCACCTCCAAGAGCAAGGAGGTGGCAGAAGTTTATTGGGAATGTGAAGAAGTGGATGGCATTGGCTTCCTTGGCAATATTGGTTATCAAAGCAAGTACATAGAAGCTAATGACGAAGGTTCCTTGGGCCGCCTTTTCTGCATCCATGGAGGGCCCAGGCTTGAGTCATCCTGGAAGGCTAGTCTCTCTAGAGTCTTCCGATCAGAGATAGCTGAGGCCACCTCTTCTGCTCCTATTAGGGGGATCATTACCTTTGGACAAGACGACCTTCCCCCACCACCAATCCATTCAATGATGTTATAGTCATCAAGGTGGTAATTGAAAACTACATGGTGGAAAGAATCTTGATTGACATCGGTAGTTCCGTGAACCTCCTCTTCAAACCTACTTTTGAGGCCCTAAACACTGGAAAGACTCTCCTTTCCACTGAAGGGCCACTTTATGGCTTTTCTGGAGAGAGGAAGGTGGTAGAGGGAAGCGTCACACTATCCGTGACACTTGATGGGATCACCAAGCTCATTCAATTCATAATAGTTGACGCTCCAAGCATCTAGAATGCTATTTTTGGAAGGCCTATACTCAATGAGTATCCGACGATGGTCGCCACCTTTCATCTTGTTATCAAGTTCACTCTCAAGGGAAAGCAATATCGGGTCAGGGAGTGACCCCAAGCTGTCTCAGGAGTGTTATGGCAAGATGGTCAATGTGACCGAATCTTCTCCTCCCCGAAGGTGGCTGAGACTCTTCTAGTTCTTCAAGACGATGACTGCCCTGAAGCTGCAGAAGAATTAGTGTAAAAAGAAGTTAGAGAAGGAGATCATCTGGAACCTGCCCAGGTGACTCAAGTTGTTCCTATTGATGCGAAGGATGGAAGCAAGGTGCTCTCCATCAATGCAGAGCTGCCCGAGGAGGAGAAGAACCAACTCGTCTCCTGCCTCCTGAAGAACCTGTATATCTTCGGGGTCAGTAGATGACATGCCAGGAGTTGATCCTGATGTTTCCTGCCACCACCTCAACGTTGATCCAAGCTTCACTCCAATCAATCAGAAGAAGAGGGTGGTGGCGGTAACCCTTGCCTAGCCGATCAGGGAGGAGGTGGATAAGCTCCTTAAGGTAAAGTTTATTCAAGAAATTCAATACCTTGATTGGGTTTCGAATGTTGTAATGGTAAAGAAGGTAGGGGAAAAGTGGAGGATGTGTGTGGATTTTACAAAACTCAATAAAACATGCCCAAAAGATTATTATCCCTTGCCTTAGATAGATTCTTTAGTTGATTCTATGGTAGGATATTCATGCATGAGTTTCTTAGATGCATTCTCTGGTTATTACCAGATTAGGATGCATAGGCCTGATGATCCTTATACCTCTTTCATTATGAATGATGGTTGTTTTTATTATCTCGTAATGCCTTTCAGACTTAAGAATGCGGGTGTGACGTATCAATGTATGATGGATTTTGTGTTTAAGTAGCAAAAAGAGAAAAACCTTGAAGTCTATGTTGATGACCTCCTCAATAAAAGTAAATCCTTCTTGTCACACCTGAGTGACCTCACAGAGACGTTCACTACTCTACGAGCATACAGGATGAAATTAAAGCCTCTCAAGTGTGTCTTCGGGGCAAGGTAAGGGGAAGTTTATTGGCCATCTCCTTACTCCCGAAGGCCTTGCCCCGAATCCTGACAAAGTGAAGGCCATCCTCGATATGACACCTCCCAGTTCTATAAAAGAAATTCAGTAGCTAGGTGGGAGGTTGGTAGGACTCAGCAGGTTTATCTCCAGATAAGGAGATAAGAGTGCTCCTTTCTTTAAAACCCATTGAGGAGCGTCAAAGTTTGAATGACTAAGGAGTGTGACTTAGCATTCGAGCAGCTTAAGAAAAAGCTAACATCAACTCCTCAGCTCCAAAATCCTCGAACATGAGAGGTTTGTTGGATCTGTAGGCGCCCTTAGAGAGAGGGGGGTGAATAAGGGTTTAAAACTTTTAATATATTTTGAATGACTTGAAATAATAAGAGATTAAAATAGTGATTCTGAATAAAGATCTAAATTGTTTTATAATGAGAGAGAGAGAGAGAGAGAGAGAGAGAGAGAAATAAACAATTTAGAGAAATGGAAAACAAACCAATTTCATTATAAAAATAGACATGATTACTATTGATAAAGTTGATTACAAAACTAGATTTCTATGACGCTAGAAATCGAAGGCGAAGAAGTAAAAAGTCTTTTCATTTTCTATCCTGACTCGTATCCCTACGAACCGGTGGCTTTAGCCTATCCTCCCCCGGATACGGCCTCAAGCCGCTCTAGCCAACCCTCCCCGGATACGACCTCGAGCACCCCCTAGATCTACACCCTAGACCTAGTCGCCAACACGAGGCAAATTTATACCCTAAGTCCTACCCAGACCTAGTCGCCAACATGAGGCGAATTCACTAAACGATTACAAGAATAAAGATGTGAAATAAGCAACAATAATATTAAAAACTCCCTCTTGAAGAACTTCTGAAGTTGGAGACGAAAGACCGCTGTAGAATAAGCGTTGTTGAGGTGATCGTCCTTTAGATCCGGCGTGAAAAAATATTCCTTCAGAAATCCCTAGAACTTTGGTGGGAGATCTCTTTTCGGTAGAATAAGGCTCTGAAATATTAACACTAGAACTCTCTCAAGGATGTGTGTCGAAAATGAGAGGAGAGGAGTCCTTTTTATAGCCTTCGAGCTAGCGCAACCGCCAGCGCTATCATGGATTAGGCAATATTCTGCGTGTGCGTATCTTCATTCCAAGGGAAACCTTTCTAAGAATCTCACTCTACCGCCAGCGCTATCCGCTACCGCCTGGCGCTATCGCCTTCTAAAACAGCTCCCGAAATTGCTCTAATCAGAGCTAGCGCCTGCGCTAGGTGCTACCGCTGGCGCTAGTGGACATGTTGGAATTCTGGCTTCAAATTTGTGGGCAACCTTTATATGTTATCCTTGAGTCATATAACTTTGTTTCCTGCACACTCAAACACACAAGATCAAATACACATAGGATTTGTTATTCTCAAACCTAGGAGATGCGGAAGACCATGTTCCAACAAGGTTCTCTTTGTTTATCTGGGAGTGGGTTCGGAGGCCGTCAACTCAGTTTTGGTCAGAGAAGAAAAAAGAAAGTAGTTTCTGGTATATTATGTCCACCAGGATTTTGAAAGATGTTGAGTCCAGGTACCCAATCCTGGAGAAGTTAGCTTTGGCTCTGATCATCTTAGTTCGAAGGCTTAGGCCATATTTCCAAGCTCATCCTATCCAAGTAGTGACTGATCTTCTTCTAAAGAGTGTGTTGGAGAAGCCCGAGCATTCTGACAGATTGGCAAAGTGGGCAATAGAACTCAGCGAGTTTGACATCCCTTATATCCCCAGGATATCTATCAAGGCTTAGTGTTGGCAGATTTTCTAATTGATACACCGAAAGCTTGCCCAGATCAAGAAGTCAAGTCTCCTCTAGCTTGGATGATTTTCGTCGATGAAGCATCAGGAAGGAACTCTTCAGGAGCTGAAATTGTGCTCATTAATCCAAATGGTGTAAGATTGGATCAAACAATAAGTTTTAATTCCCAATTACCAATAAACAGGTAGAATATGAGGCGCTTTAGCTGGTTCAAGATTTGCTAAGGAATTGGGGGAAAGAAGATGTGCAAGTTAAAATGGATTCTTTGGTGATAACATCTCAAGTTAATGATAACTTGAGACCGGGGATCTGGTCCTTCAGCAATATCTTGTTCTAGTTAAAAATGAGATCGAAAGATTTAAAATTTTCACTATTCAACATATCCCAAGGTCAAAGAATGTAGAGGCCGATAAGTCGGTCAGTGGCCCTCTGTCGAGTGAAATGACTTCAGAACTCTTTTATCCAGCAATGGAGGAAGGGGAGTCCGTGTAAATTAATCAGCATTCTTCCTGGATGAGCCTTTTTTCCTTTATCTTTCTACAGGCAGCTATCATCCATCTATCTTTTGTCAGGAGTTCTTTATAGAATGACCTTTTAGATCTCCCTTGACCAGGTGTGTCTCAGAGGAGGAGATTCCTGTGGGTGCTTCATGAAGTTCACACTGGAGAGTGTGGCAGTCACTCGGTCTAGAACCTTGGAGAAGTGGATTCTTTGGCGAGGGTATTTTTTGCCTCATATGTGAAAGGATGTGGGAGGTCTTTGTCAAGAAGTGTGTACAGTGCCAAAAGTTTGTCCTCTTCAGCTTCAGCCAGCTCAGCAGCTCAGGTCCATAACAATGTTATGGCCATTCACAGTTTGGGGAGTGGATCTTCTCGATCCTTTTTCCAGTTGTAAGTGGACAACACTGCTTTATCATAGTCAGATTAATTATTTCAGCAAGTGGATCAAGGTGAAGACATTAGCCAAAACTACCACCCAAGTCGTTAAGATTTTTGTTTGGGGTGAGATCGTTTGTAGGCATGGAATCCCTATGACAATTTATCACTGACAACGGTCCTCAGATCAACAATTAAAAATGATCAATTTCTACAATCAGATCGGGACAAAGCTAAGGTTCTCTTCAGTGCATCATCCAAGAAGCAATGGACAGGTTGAAGCTGCTAATAAGTTGGTCCTTAATCTCCTCAAAAAGAAGGTGAGAATATCCATGGCAACTGGGCGGAGTAGCTTCCTTCTATTCTATGGACTCTGAATACTACACTATCTTCAGCTACCGGGGAGACGCCTTTCAAATTCTCACATGGTTCAAAAGATCTTATTCCAGTAGAGTTCGAGGTGTTCAGTCCAAGAATCTTGCCAGCAATGCAAGGAGGTGAGAATTGAATAGAGGACTAATGATGCGAAAATAAAGTGCAGCTTAGATTCGGTCAAAGAACTCAGGGATGAGGCACTAATTAGGCAGGAAGAAGTAAAAAGAAGAATGGAAAAAACACTTTGATAAGAATGTCAGAATATATCAATTCGTTATTGGAGACTTAGTCCTAAAGAAAAATCGATGTCGCAGTAAGGGCTGGCTCAGTCGGGAAGCTCAACCTCAACTGAGCAGGTCCTTATATCATAAAAGAAGTACTAAAAAAATGGAGCATATCGACTTCAAACCTATGATGAAGAGGACATCTCTCACACTTGTAGTGGAGAGGACCTCAAACGGTTCTTTTCTTAAATGTTTATCTTTCATTGTTTCTTCAGTTATATCAATACCATTACTTGTGTAAGATCTCCCTCCTCCTTACCGGAGAGTTCCCGGATCTTATTGCCTAGACCCGCCGCCGTCTTACGGTGACTCCAACTCACGGGTTAGCTGTCACCTCTCAACGCAGATCCTGCCGGCGAGGTCGATCATATCACATGCCAATTTTTGAAAGAAAGAGAATTACAAATATGACAAGTCCACTATCACAGGCACATAAATATATATAAGAAGAATATAAATAGTCTACAATGAGAACAAACTAAAAGAGTGCAAGGGCTTATGCCTGGTACAAATCCAAAAGGAAATAAAATAAGCACTCTCTCACTTTACACTATGCGGAAGCTACGCAAAATACTCTCCAACCTGTTGTTGTGTGGTAATAGTGATGCACATCATATGCTCCTTAGGGCCTACCGTCACGTCCTGCCTATCGTACTGTGGCTCCTGCAACTCAATCTCATGGTGTTACGACCACATCTAACCGTTAGTCAAAAAGACAGCCAATTTTGTCCTCGCTTCCCCCACGACTCTTAGGTACCGAGAGGGAGGACGAAGCAAAGGACAACATGGGTTAAAAGAAAGAGTTGGTGACATGGATCATACTAACATGGTATATGAGTAAACGAGCAGTATGTAAAATAATAATAGGTAATAAATGAGCAGTGAGTAAGTAAACGCAGCGCAAGTAAAGGTAATAAGTAAACTACTACGCTATCAATTAGAGTACCTTAACTTATATGAATGCACATACAAACTTATAAGTTAAGATTTCTGGAATTGTGACTTATCATATAAAAGAGCTCATACTAATTTATATGATAAGGGTCTGCAAATGTATATGCCTATAGGATGTATGAATGTTATCATATGTTATGTTATGTTCATACAGTGCAACTCACTCACATGACTCTGCGCACACATACTTTTAGTTCCCGCTTTTTGGAGGTAGCAAACCTCTTAGCTATTTTCATCGTGTCTACGAATATAGTGGATCGGGCACTACACTTCTAGGTGGGTATACACACTACCAAGACCTAGACCTTACGTACGATGGTGTACACATCCTAGGTGCACTTCTGTGAGCTCTTGCGTACTCTTACTGGCATTCCACCAGTCTTTTATGGTCCAGGTGGGTTAATAGAGATTGTCTGCAGGGCGCAGTAAAGTAACCTACTGGCCCTCTAACTCACTACACCCCACAAAAGTCAACGTATTGTCATTGGTGTGACAAATGGACCTGTACCGAAGACCCGCCACTAGTTTATGCACATACAAGATTTAATACCTCACCCAAGCTTCCAGCTCGCAGGGCCAACTACTCCTGAACTGTTCCGTCCCATACATGGGTATGAGGTTTACTTTTCTCAACTTTCATTATTTAAGATTACCCTTGTTTGTTATTTCGGTGATTATAGTGGTTTATGATGAATTCTGGACTTCCGGGGGTCTACCCGGTGAAGGGCTCGCAGCGGTACTAGAAGGTATTTTGGGGTGATATCACTGACCTTCCTTTCTCAGAATGTTTACTTTTATTGGTAACTACCCATTGTTAAGGTTATCCCCATGGTTGCTCTAAATTATTTAAGAATGACTTAGAACTGTTGGACATGTGTGTCACATCCCTTTGTTTGAGAATAACAAATCACATATTGTATTTGATATTGCTTGTAGTGTGTTTATAGTGTGCATGAACTATTGGTGCAATACTCCACTAGTAGAAAGCAGCTTGGCACAAACTTTTGAAAGGAGCAACGCTACCGCCAGCGCTATCGCTAACGCCAGCGCTATCGCTATCGCTAGCGCTACCACTACCGCCAGCACTAACGCCAGCGCTATCGCTACCGCCAGGCGCTATCTCGAGTTCGTGCGCAGCGACAGTTTTGCAACCGCTACCGCTACCGCTACCACCAGCACTATCTCCCGCTACCGCCAGCGCTATCGCTACCGCCATACGGTATCTCCAGTTCGTGTACAGCGCCACGCCGCCGACGGTTTCGCAACTGCTCCACACGAACGCTACTTGCCGGCGCTAGCCACTACCGCAGGCGCTAGCTCCAAGTTCTATAAAAGGCTGGGCTCTCTCTCGTTTTGTTCAGATCTTCCAGAGACATTACTTGTGCCCATACTCTCGTGCTGCTACTCTGCCAAAACATCATCTCCCACTCAAAGCCAAAGAAGAAATTCTGGAGAAGGAAGCCATCACGCTGCATCCGAAGAACGATCGCTTCGACCTCGCTTGTGCTTCAGCGATCCTTCATCCTCATCTCCAGAAATCTCAAGAGGGAGTTTGTTTGTTATTTACTTCATTTCTTTATTTGTATCTTGTAGTGAAATCGCATTGTTTTTGGCGACTAGGTCCTTGCACGGCTTAGGGGGAATTCACCGCGTGAGTTGGCAACTAGGTCTAGGGATTAGATCTAGGGGGTGCTCGAGGCCATATCCGGGAAGGATTGGCTAGAGCGTCTTGAGGCCTTATCCGGGGAAGGATAGGCTAAAGCCAACCGATTTGTGGGGATACAAGTCGGTATAGAAAAGGAAAAGAAATCTACATTTGTACGCCTCCGATTTCTAGCGATATAGAAATCAAATTTTATGTAAACACTTTTTCATTTAATATAATCATGTCTCTTTTGTGTTTACTTTGATTTCTATCATTAGGCGTAATCTCTATTATTTTGTGTTCTAAGTTTTCAATTCTAAATCTAAATTGTTTATTTCTAATTTGTCATCATTATTTCCTATTAATCAAAACAACTTAGTAATTTTCTTAAAATTTATAAAAAGAATTTTATTCCCTTATTCACCCCCCCCCTCTAAGGGCGCCGTAAGATCCAACAAGTGGTATCAGAGCCAGGTTATTCCAAATGGTTTAAAAACCAGGAATAATGGCGTCTTATGATCTCGCTTTTTCCGAGGGTCAGGGAATTAGTAGACCACCTCTATTTATTGGGTCAGATTATAATTATTGGAAAAATAGGATGCGTTGTTTTCTAATGACCCTAGATATTGAGGTTTGGAACATGGTAAAAGAAGAATACACTCCTCCTACATTTGTAGTTGGAGAGATAACTTTAGACAAACCCAAAGATAAATGGGATGATCGGGATAAACTCAAATGTAAAAATAACGCAAAAGCCATGAATGCTCTATTTTGTGCGTTAGATAGAAATGAATTTAATAGAATTTCTGCTTGTACTACTGCATATGAAATTTGGAATCATTTGGAAGTTACTCATGAAGGTACATCGCAGGTTAAAGATTCCAAGCTTTTCCAACTGGAGTCGGAATATGAAAAATTCCGAATGGATGAAAGCGAAGATGTTGATGGTATGTACACGCGCTTCACCAAGATCGTCAATGCCTCAAAAGCTCTTGGAAAGACCTTCTCAAATGGCGACTTGGTCCGTAAGATCCTTCGTTCTCTTCCTCCAAAATTCAACCCGAAGGTGACGGCTATTTCGGAGTCGCACAACTTAAGGACGCTCCAAGTTGAGAGCCTCATTGGGAATCTCAAAACCCATGAGGTAGAACTCAAAATCCAACATGATGAATACAACAAGGAGCCAAAGAAGAAGGCGTTGGCATTAAAATCAAAGAAGGAGTGCCAAGAGGATGAGGATGAAGATGAAGAGAGTCTTTTGGTAAAGAACTTCCAAAAGTTCATGCGCAATCCGAAAAGGAGAAACACCTTTCAAAAATATTTCCAAAAGGGTGAAATATGGAAAGGGTCATCTTCAAAGAAGGAAAAAGAGAGCGACAATGAAGAAGAGAGACCTCCACCGGAATGCTATCATTGTAGGAAGACGGGACACATTCGGAGCCAGTGCCCAAAGTTCTTGAAGGAGAAGAAAGAAAAACAACACAAAGGGAAGGAGAAGAAGAAAGTACTAAAAGCTAGAACATGGGATGACTCTTCCTCCTCCTCCTCCGAAGAATCAAGTGGGTCTTCATCAAGCGAAGATGAGGAAGCAAACATGTGCCTCATGGGACATGAAAACGACGGCGACGACACCAGTGTTCCTAGTGACACTGAGGTAACTCCTCCCACTTATGATGAATTGTATAATGAATTTCTTGAAACTTGCAAAGCTTTTGATAAAAATATGAAAGATAGTATTTTATTAAATCGTGAAAATGAATCTCTTATTAAAGAAAATCAAAAGCTTTCCAAAAAGTTGATTGTTTTAGAAAAGATAAAGGTTTCTTGCCAAGAATGTGATCACTCCACAAAATTGGCAAAAGATATAGAAGAGTCACTTTCTAAAGCCCTCTCTCATGCCAAAACTCTTACAAAAGAGAAGGGGGAATTAGAAAGGAAATTGGAAGCCTCTCTTGTGCAAATAAAAAAATAATAAAAAAGGTTTTGAAAATAGGTGTGTCATGCTTGTGAAAGAAAATTCTTCACTTAAAGCACAAGTTCATGATCTCACCATGGCCATTAAAAAATTTGGTATAGGCCAAAAATCACTGGAAATGATTCTAGGGTACCAGTGCCATGGATCTGGAAAGTTTGGGCTCGGATATCGAGGTGAGGGCTACCACCCGGCGCTAGCCACTAACGCCGGCGCTAGCACCTCATACCAGAAACCTGAAATTTCTTTTTCAAAATGCTTTCCTTCTGCAAATCAAAATTTTTCCAGCAAGAAAATTTTCCAGAAAAGGGTCTCAACCCCCTTTATTTCGTGTGCAAACTGTTATAGGTTGGGTCACACAACTAGTTCTTGCAGGAAAATAAAACAAAATACTTTAAAGCAAATCTGGGTACCTAAGGCTTCCACTTATTCTATGGGAGGTTCCACTTGGGTATCCGGATCTTTACTCTCATCTTCTTTCTAGATGTGCAAGCAGGCTAAGGACAATGAAGACGCGTGGTACTTGGATTCAGGATGCTCCAAGCACATGACGGGCAATAAATCAAAGTTCCTTAGCCTAGAAAGGAAGAAGGGAGGGATTGTGACTTTCGGCGACAACGGTAAAGGAAGAATCATGGGAATTGGTACAGTTGGTAACGAATCCTTCACTATATCAAATGTTCTTTATGTAAAAGGGCTAAAACATAATCTTATTTCAATTAGCCAATTATGTGATAAAAGATTAGATGTTTTATTTGAATCTTCTACTAATCTATGCAAAATATCTAATCCTATTACAAACAATATTTTACTAACTGCACCAAGAATACACAATGTTTATATTGTTTCATTTCATGATCTTTCAAAATCATCTTTAAAATGTTTTATTACCAAAAATGATGAACTTGATCTTTGGCATAGAAGGCTAGGACATGCTAGCACAAAGCTTATTGTAAAACTTGCCAAAAGAGATTTAATTAGAGGATTGCCTAGATTAAATGGAAATTTACCTTCACTTTGTTCACCATGTCAAAAAGTTAAAATTACTAGATCCTCTTTCAAAAGTAAAAATGTTATTTCTACTACAAGACCTTTGCAATTAATTCATGTGGATCTCTTTAGTCCCGTTAGCACCGCAAGTCTTGGTGGTAGATTGTATACATATGTTTTAATAGATGATTTTTCTAGATATTGTTGGACAATATTTCTCTCATCCAAATCCGAAGCATTTTGTGAATTTTCAAAATTATTTACTCGTATTCAAAATGAAAGTGATTTAAAAATTAAATGCATTCGCTCGGATCATGGAGGAGAATTTGAAAATGAAAAATTTACTTCTTATTGTGATATGTTAGGCATAAAACATGAGTTCTCCGCACCACGCACACCACAACAAAATGGTGTTGTAGAAAGAAAGAATAGGACACTTCAAGAGCTAGCACGCACTATGTTATGTGAATATAAATTACCCAAGTTCTTTTGGGCCGAAGCCGTAAACACATCAAGTTATGTTATAAAGAAGCCTAATGTGTCTTACTTCAAAGTTTTTGGTTGTAAATGCTTTATCTTAAATACAAAAGATAGCTTGGGAAAATTTGATGAAAAATGTGATGAAGGAACATTTCTTGGATACTCTTCAACTAGTAGAGCTTATAGAGTTTTTAATAAAAGAACTAGAAAAGTTGAAGAGTCAATTAATGTGAAATTTGATGAGCTTGTTCCTTGTATAGAAAGACTTTCCGCAGGTAAAGAGGATGATCTATTACCTCCTTTGGAGCATGGTGATGAAGAACCTTCCAAAGAAGAAGAAGAGGAGGCCAAGAAAGATGAATATGTACCTCCAAGCTTCTTAAAATTCACAAAGGATCATCTACAGGAATTGATAATTGGTGAACCATCCATCGGGGTAAGAACTCGCTCTTCTCTTCATGAATCTTATTCAAATATTTGCTTTGTTTCTGAAATTGAACCAAAAAATGTTACAACCGCTTTAAATGATGAATTTTGGTTTTTGGCTATGAATGAAGAGTTAGAATAATTTGAGCGACATAATGTTTGGAAATTAGTAGAAAGACCATCTAATCACCCGGTTGTAGGTGTAAAATGGATTTTCAAAAATAAATTAGATGGTGAGTCTAGAATATCTAGAAATAAAGCACGCTTAGTAGCACAAGGATATTCTCAAGGGATAGATTTTGATGAATCTTTTGCACCCGTTGCTAGATTGGAGTCTATACGAATTTTTCTAGCATTTGCAAGCTTTAAAAGAATAAAACTATTTCAAATGGATGTGAAAAGTGCTTTTCTAAACGAGTTTGTAAAAGAAGAAGTTTATGTTGAACAACCCCCCCCGGTTTTATTAATGAAAAATTTCCAAATCATGTTTATAAACTAGAAAAAGCGCTTTATGGTTTAAAACAAGCGCCCCGTGCATGGTATGAAAGACTTACATCATTTTTATTAAAGCACGGTTATATTATGGGAAGTGCGGATAATACTCTCTTCATTAAGCACAATAATGATGATATAATTATTTTACAAATATATGTTAATGATATTATTTTTGGATCTACTAATGAAGAGATGTGTAAAGAAGTTATTTTAGTGATGAAAAATGAATTTGAAATGAGTCTTGTAGGAGAACTTTCTTATTTCCTTGGTTTTCAAATATCACAAAGAATTGATGGTACTTTTGTATGTCAAACTAAATATGTCCATGATATGCTTAAACGTTTTGGATTTGAAAACCTTAAACATGCTTCTACACCAATGAGTGCATCACTAAAATTAGGAAAAGATGAATCAGGAGTTTCTATAGATCACACTTTATATAGAGGTATGATAGGATCTCTACTTTATCTTAGTGCAACTAGACCCGATATTATGTTTGTCATATGCTTATGTGCTAGATTTCAAGCCAATCCAAAAGAATCTCATTTAAAAGCGGTAAAACGAATTTTTAGATATCTCATTGGGTCATTTAGATTAGGATTATGGTACCCACATAATGATTCATTTACATTGCATGGCTATTCCGATTCGAATTATGCCGGTTGCTCACTTGATAGAAAAAACACTAGTGGTACTTGTTATTTTCTAGGACCTTCATTAGTTGCATGGTCTAGTAGGAAACAAAATTCGGTTGCACTCTCCACCACGGAGGCCGAATACATTGCATTAGGGAGTTGTTGTGCACAAGCACTATGGATGAGCCAAACTTTAGAGGACTTTGGTTTTCATCTAAGAAATATTGAACTAAAATGTGACAACAAAAGTGCCATTGATCTCACAAATAATCCGGTACACCACTATATATCCAAACATATAGATGTGCGTCATCATTTCATAAGGGATCACATTAAAAAGGAAAATGTAAGGATTAGTTTCATTGGCACGGACTCTCAACTTGCGGATATATTCACTAAACCTCTTCCCGATGCAAGGTTTCAAATGTTAAGGTTGGAATTAGGAGTCTTAGACATCTTAGGATGAAAAACATATAAAACGCTAATGTTTTATGCAATTTGAGCAATCAAGATATCTCTGATAATTACAAAAATTCTGCATAAGACTACTCTTAAGACCCCTAACCAATATCAAAAATCAAAAATTTAAAATTCTTGAAAAATCGTGTACTGTTTCCAGCGCTAGCGCCGGCGCTAGCGTGGGTGTGTGATTTTTATGATTTTTAAAATTTCTAAAATTCAACAAAAATATGTTAGTTTATTTGTGCAAATTTATTTTTGTGTTACTGTCTATTTTATTTTTGTTTTGTTTGAATTATGAAAAATCAACTACAAAAATTCAAAATTCAAAAATACAAAAATATGTTTTTTGTTATTTGTGTTTTATTCATTCTTTGAAAAATCAACTATAAAAGTTCAAAATTCAAAAATACAAAAATATGTTTGTGTGATTAAAAAATTTCAAAACAAAAAAAACTGTATGATCTTTATTGCCAAGATCAAGCATGTATGAATTCTATTATTTAGAATTATTTACAATGTTAAAACATATTCTTTCAAATTACTATGAACATTGTTTTGCTTATCATGCTTTGATATATCTATTTAAAGTGCATCAATTGTATTGCAAAATGTGTAGATCCAAGCTTAGCATGTCTCTAAGTATGAGTAAATGTTTTATGATTGATAATGATACATTTCACTCACTTATTTTGGTAATCAACATGTGTGTCTAAATCTAAAAATGCTTGCTTGTGTATTGTATTTGTGCAATGAATTAAAACTTGCATAAGTTTATTGCCTACACTACATTTGAATTGCACTTATGAAATTTAGAAAAGTGGTTAAGTTAAAAATTTTGGTTTGCAAAACAAGTGTATTCGGAGAATGTTGTCTCACAAATATGAACAAAAAAATTATATATATGTAGACAAATATAACTCCACCAAGCACTACTTGAACCTCCTGATAAGTCTTCATAAGCATTGTGAGGTTGAGCACCTTGGAAAGAATAGTAAAGTTACTTGTGCAAACCTTGGTTATTACACCACTTTGTTAAAAATTGTGTGCATTAAAAGTGTGTGAAAATAATTTACTTGTGTTTTATTGTGCACTTTACTTTGCATATGTCTTGTATTTTGTGATTTAAATCAATTGTTAACTTTGCCCAAAATACACTTATATGCACATGATTATCTTTCATAACACTTCTTCTCATGAGTATTAGATTCTAATGTTTTATCTATACTACTCTTTATATAAAAATGCACTAGATAACCTAGCATGATCTCTACAATGTTTTGGTATTTCTTGAATTTACAAATTAAGTAACATTGTAGTTTAATCTCTCTTTGATATGTTCATTTCATGCTTGGTATTTTTATGAAAAACTTTGAGATTTCAAAAAGGTTAAAACATCTTTCTATTTTGAACCAAAACTCATATTTCTACTTATGCTTTTCATGCTTACAAAAAGATGTTTATTATAATTTTCCGCTTGCTTACAACTCTTATCTTTATATTTGAAATCTCTTATTTATGCTATGCTTAAACTCTTTATCATTATTTATATTTTGAAAAGCTCGATCATGTTATATAAATGCCTCCTTACTACCCTCACCCCACCTTCTTTTGATAATACCAAAAGGGGGAGATTAATTGAAAAAAATCTATATAGAAGAAATATAGAAGATTAAGGGGAGAATATTTCATGTAATCTATCGTTTAGGGGGAGTAACACATAAAATTGCATTTATGTAGGGGGAGCATTAAGATAGGGGGAGTATGCACATTATCATGCATATCATATACTATAGTTGCACTTTTATCTTGCTTATCTTATCTATAAACACTATTGTTGATTTCTTGCTTAGAGGATTTGTTATTATCAAAAGGGGGAGATTGTTGGACATGTGTGTCACATCCTTTTGTTTGAGAATAACAAATCACATATTGTATTTGATATTGCTTGTAGTGTGTTCATAGTGTGCAGGAACTATAGGTGCAATACTCCACTGGTAGAAAGCAGCTTGGCACAAACTTTTGAAAGGAGCAGCGCTACCGCCAGCGCTATCGCTAACGCCAGCGCTATCGCTAGCGCTATCGCTACCGCCAACACTAACGTCAGCGTTATCGCTACCGCCGGGCGCTATCTCGAGTTCGTGCGCAGCGACGGTTTCGCAACCGCTACCGCTACCGCTACCGCCAGCGCTATCTCCCGCTACCGCCAGCGCTATCGCTACCGCCAGGCGCTATCTCCAGTTCGTGTACAGCGCCACGCCGCCGACGGTTTCGCAACCGCTCCACACGAACGCTACCGCCGGCGCTAGCCACTACCGCAGGCGCTAGCTCCAAGTTCTATAAAAGGCTGGGCTCTCTATCGTTTTGGTCAGATCTTTCAGAAACATTACTTGTGCCCATACTCTCGTGCTGCTACTCTGCCAAAACATCATCTCCCACTCAAAGCCAAAGAAGAAATTCTGGAGAAGGAAGCCATCACGCTGCATCCGAAGAACGATCGCTTCGACCTCGCTTGTGCTTCAGCGATCCTTCATCCTCATCTCCAGAAATCTCAAGAGGGAGTTTGTTTGTTATTTACTTCATTTCTTTATTTGTATCTTGTAGTGAAATCGCCTTGTTTTTGGCGACTAGGTCCTTGCGCGGCTTAGGGGGAATTCGCCGCGTGAGTTGGCGACTAGGTCTAGGGGATTAGATCTAGGGGGTGCTTGAGGCCATATCCGGGAAGGATTGGCTAGAGCGGCTTGAGGCCTTATCCGGGGAAGGATAGGCTAAAGCCAACCGGTTTGTGGGGATACAAGTCGGTATAGAAAAGGAAAAGAAATCTACATTTGTACGCCTCCGATTTCTAGCGATATAGAAATCAAATTTTATGTAAACACTTTTTCATTTAATATAATCATGTCTCTTTTGTGTTTACTTTGATTTCTATCATTAGGCGTAATCTCTATTATTTTGTGTTCTAAGTTTTTAATTCTAAATCTAAATTATTTATTTCTAATTTGTCATCATTATTTCCTATTAATCAAAACAACTTAGTAATTTTCTTAAAATTTATAAAAAGAATTTTATTCTCTTATTCACCCCCCCTCTAAGGGCGTCGTAAGATCCAACAAGAACCCCTTTAGGCAACTTGACGACCTTTTTACGGTGTGCAGTGTAAACTCTTAGATATTCACCTATATGTCCAACCTAACCTTGAAATGCACCATGACCTTATTATCATTCTAGATATCACTCTAAATGCCTAGTGTGGAAAACTCTCAAAATGCTTACAATTAATCATTGCGACGCACTTCTAGTTTACTATTCACTATAGGACTGGAGTCCTCTAGTGAGGCCACAACTTATAAGGGCTGATGTTATGTATTCCCTTTATTTGTGTTCCAAATTTCATTCCATTTCTACATGTTCTGGTTAGTCTAAACACCACCTCAAGTTTTTGCTATTCGCAGTCCAACTCAAGCATTGAACTAGATTGATCTCTATGATGTGAACTTCACTATAGCTTGACCTAATGCCATAAAATTTATACCATTGGTTAATCATGACCAAATTAAGAGGTGGTCAGAACTTCATAATTTTTCTAATTATTTTGGCTATTTATAAAAAATACTTCAAGGATAATGCACACCTCTCTTTACACATGAAGTACTAGTTTCAGAAGTCAAAGTACTGCCAATATTTTGTCAATGGAATATAATGGTGAAATATCATGATTTACTGAATTTCATAATTTTCGAAAGCATTTATGACCACTATTTTAATATTTGAATATTTGGGTTAATTGGCCACATTACACAGTAAGTACAACAATAACTCAATAAAAAATACTGGACAACTTACCATAGATTTATAAAGACCTAAAAATAGTCTAACTAAATTTTTATAAATTTTCAGGTGATATCAACCATATTAATTTCATTAATACATAAGTGTGACAAAGGACATTTTTGGTAATTTACAATGTGAATGACTTCCAAAAATCCTACCAAAATTTCCCAAGGTATATTTTAATATAAAATACCATATGATAGAAAATGAGAATTTTCTCCAGATATTAGATGGTGTTTATTTCATTTATACACTTATGTGACAAAATCAATTATGCTCAAATAACTAGGGAAATCAACTCCAAAAATCCCAATAAAATTTCCAGAGGTGTATATTACTCTACAACATCATGTGGCAGGAAATCAGATTTATCTTAAGTTATTTGGTCACTATTATTTGACTAATACGCTTATGTGATATTAATGTTATTAATTAAAAACTTAGGATTTTGCATTCCAAAAATCCTAACTTTTCTATAGATGATACCCTCCATCATATTATGTGTATTGCTCAAATATCGTGAGCATATAATAAACCATTTGTGATAAATTCACAAAATACCCAAAGGTGTTATATGCACACCACCCTTCCATACATCTCATTTCTATGTATGTGAAATACAATATTCTACATTGGTCCAAATGATCTCAACTTTTTACATTTGACTAATCATGTCCTAACAATTATGTCACCCAAGATTTGGGGCATTTTGCATCTATCTAGCCACATTTTTTTCATTAATATGAAAAATCATATTTACCATAAAATCTTAGGAAAATGTTGCCCAAAAATTATGATTTTTGGGCAGGGGATGTATCTATATCATTTACACTTATTTCCGAAATATTAGACCAATCTAAGCATCTAGGTGAACTAACATTTGTGATAATTGAAGGTCCGCCCTTTTTCCGCAGTAAGGTCCTGGCGTCGTAAGGGTCTGCCCCTCTTGCGGTCGTCAACGATTTGAACGAACACGCTCTTCATCGGCCATTCTGGGGACCTGCCCCGAGGACTTCGCACTGTCGCCGATTGAAGGTCCGCCCTTCTCCCCGCAGTAAGGTCCCACCATCATAAGGGTCTGCCCCTCTTATGTTCGTCAATGGTTTAAACGCACACACACTCTTAACCAGCACTTCGGGGGCCTGTCCCCCTAACCACTACTCCGAAGATAGCTAAGACTATGAATCCATCAAAGACACACGAAAATAAAAGCTATATAATAAAATCCAAAAGAACACAATCACACCAGCTCAACTATGCACATAAGTAGAAAGTAATAGCAAACAATGAAGGAGAGCAATAAGATAGAAAACAATAAATACAAACATCAATCCTCGACTACATCCGAGCAATCATCCTTTGAAAGGTCCCCGACACCGAAACCGGTGATAGCACAACCGAACTTTCTCTCCATCATACGAAGAGTCTTCTGTACATCTCCCTGAAAGACAACCTCGCACTCATCTTCTAGTAGCGGCTCCACCTCCTTCAACATAATCTCGACACGGAGCTCCTCCGACATCTGGAACTGCTCCTCCACAAAAGCTATGGAGTCCTTATATTCGGCAACTCCCGCCGCTTTGTCCTCTACAACGCTCCTCTCAGCAGATAATAACTTGTCCACCTCGCTTCTAAGGAAGCCCAGCTTGCCCTCCTAACGGAATATCTCCTCTTGGGCCTCTGATAGCTGGCGAAGGGAATCCTGGGCAAGCGCCCTGTCACCGTCGAGCTCCCCTCGTAGCTTCTCAACCTCTGATCGTGAAGAAGAGATATCTGACTCAAGCTGTCGGATGTGGGCAAAGTCGCGATCCTTCTTCTTCTTCAAGGCAGACAAATCACTTTTCGCTGCGCGTAGCTCCTCCTGGAGTATGAAGTAACCGTCCTTGAGGCCCAAGTAGCAATCATTCCAGGTAAGGACGACGCTAGTCAGAACACCGACCTATGAAGAAAACAAGCGATCAGAATATGTGGAAAATAAAAAATAAGAAAGATAGGAATTGAAAAGAAAGAAGTTCTACTCACCACGGAGGTCATTGTCTGGAGAGAGGAAGAAGCTTGCCTCGATGTTGACGAAGGAGGAGGAGGCGGCAAATCTTCCTGCGGAGCCTGATCGGCAAGAGGAGATGCTAAAATCTCAACATCAGGATCCGCCAGAACCGGTTCTACCCTGCGGCTGCTCGGATCAGCCTCGTGATCATGACTCCTTGGCGCTAGCGGAATGGACCTCGAACTGGAATTCCCGTTCTGGAAGATAACCTTTCTCTTTTTACCATGAGTCAGGGGAACGGCGGTCGCACGCTCGGCATCCCAAGAAAGTCTCACAGAGAGTAATCTGCTCTCCTCCACGCAGCTGGCAATACAGTACAAGGCCTTCGACAACCCCTCTATGCCAGGAAATCCAGGGATGTGCGAAAAATCATCTTCACACCCCGTCTGCCGGCGACAATGACCGGGAAGCGCTCTCCATAGCTCCGACAATTCCCAATGGTTCCGGACATACCCATAAAAGGTATTCCCATGCCGGTAGTCGCTCTTCTCCCCAAAATGAAACAAGCTCTTGTTGCTCCGAACTTCAATACGACCGCCTTAGTAAGTGAAAACCTCGCACCAGTCTTTGAAGACCTCCAGAGAAAACTGCGTGCTAAGATCCCAGAAAAACACGATCAATCCCATTATTCTCGCCATCCTGGCTGGGGCGAACTGGGTAATCAGAACGCCACAGAACCGAAACACCCCGATAGCCTCCTCCGATGGAGAAAAGCGAAACCCGAACTTCAAGCAACTCTCAGAGAGAGTCATAAATTCGGTTGGAGGGTTTTGGGCGCACTCTTCCGCTCGAGGAATTTTCACCTCAATACTATAGGGCAATCCTAGTCGCTTGCGCCACATATCAACACGCGAACTGTCAAGAGTCGAGCGTAGTCACATCAGTCTGGACTAACCGCTCCGCTTCGGGGCCTGAAAAGAACAAAACAATTTTTTACAACAATTTCGAGCAAAAAATTCGTTAAAATCGTAAGCAAAACCCGATATCTCACGGGCATGCACGCACGCCGGGAACGGTCGGCTAATGGCGCGTGACCAACCGCACGGGGAATATAAGCAAGAACACTCATCCTTGTACGGCCGCGCGCGGCCATTTTAACATCGGTCGTGCATGCCGAGCACGCCGCCCAGACACGGCCAAGCACCGTTCAGCACGCCGCCACGGGCGTCGCTCGGCAAGCAGCCAGGCATGCCGCCGGGACACAACCGAGCGTCGCTCGGAATGTAGCCCCGGGCGCCGCTCAACAAGAGGATGGGCATGTTGCCCGGGCACGGTCGAGCGCTGCCCGGCCATGCCACCCCGGGCGCTGCTCGGCAAGCGGCCGAGCGCCACTCGGAATGCAGCCCCGGGCGCCGCTCAGCAAGAGGTCGGGCATGCCGCCCGGGCACGGCTGAGCGCCGCCCGGCCGCACTACCCCGGGCACTGCTCGGCAAGTGGCCGAGCGCCGCTCGGAATGCAGCCCCGGGCGTCGCTCGACAAGAGGTCAGGCATGCTGCCCAGGCACGACCGAGAGCCGCCCCGGAAGCTGCTCGACAAGCGGCCGCGCGTGCCGCCTGGGCAAGGCCGGGCGCCTCCCGGCCACGCCGCCCCGGGCGCTGCTCGGCAAGCGCCCGAGCGTGCCGCCCGGGCAAGGCCGAGCGCCTCCCAGCCATGCCTCCCCGGGCGCTGCTCGACAAGCGGCCGAGTGTGCCCCCCAGGCAAGGCCGAGCGTCGATCGGCGAATGGCCTCGGGCGCCGCTCGCCAAGCGGCCTGGGCGTTGTCCGGCGTGCGACCAAGTGCGCCAACCTGTCGCCGCCCGCATGCGACCAAGCGCGCCGGGTGGAACCTCGCGCGCACCCCAACTACCCGGCGCGACCCCATTGGCGCCCCGATTGGTCGCGTGCATGCCAGCAAAGCCGCCTCGATACAGTCTTTCTCTCCAAGTATTATTATTCTATCTTGGCAAGGAACAGGAAAATTACTAACTCTGGCATGGTACGGTGCATCGCACAAAGATGACGGTGATCGGAACTGCCGCGAAAAAATCAAAAATTCCGCTCTCCTCCACGCAGTGATACAGACTCCGAAGGTTTGGAGGGCTTATGATATACACATGTAGATTATAAGAGCTACTGGGGTGCATTTAGAGGAGGCTCCACTAAGGAGAGGTGGAGTTAGTGGGGTAAAAATCCAACCCATGATCATGAGAGTGGAAAAACCCTTCGCGCACAACTCGTGCTCTATCCGCGCCAGGCGCAGTCAAGACCTCACCCCACTATTAGGGTGCGATCAGCTCGCACCCCACTGGTGGGGTGCGGGTAGCCCCACCCCCTTAGTGGGGGTGCGACCAAGCCGTACCCCAAGGGGTGCGGCCCCCTCATGACGGGGTGAGGCCAAGCCCCCCCCGGTCTTGCGGGGGAGGAGGCCGAAGCCTCACCCCCTCGTCTGGTATAGTCGGAGCCCACTTTCCCCTTTGGGGGCGCAACTTCTTGTCTCCCGAGTTCATTGCGCGCTCAGAGCGCTCCCAAGCTCGTTGCGCGCAGAATACTATCGTGTTATTGCGCGCTCAGAGCGTTCCTGTGCTCCTCGCGAGCTTAGAACGCCCACGTGTTCGTTGCGCGCTCAGAGCGCTCCCTTATTTGTTTCACGCTCAGAATGCTCCCGTGTTCGTTGCGCTCTCAGAACACTTCCGCGCACGCTCAGAATGCTTCTGCGTTCCCAGCGCGCGCGCAGTTTGTAACATCACGACTTTTATTGGGTCACTATACCCTAGTGGACCCAATAAAAGTAACCCCAAAAGATGTACAGTGACCAAACGTACTCCAAATTGACTTCTGTCAGTTTCGTTAGACTCGTATAATCAATATGAGTGCAACGAAACTCGTTTCGTTCCAATCCGAGGTCGTTTGGAGAAAACGAGCATTTTGAGTATCGTTGTGCGTCACAACTAAGTCGTTGGGGTACAGTGACCAAACGTACTCCAAATTGACTTCCGTCAGTTTTGTTAGACTCGTATAATCCATACGAGTAAAACGGAACTCGTTCCATTCCAATCCGAGGTCATTTGGAGAAAACGACCATTTTGAGTATCGTTATGCGTCACAACTAAGTCATTGGGGTACAGTGACCAAACGTACTCCAAATTAACTTCTGTCAGTTCTGTTAGACTCGTATAATCCATACGAGTGCAACAGAACTCGTTCCGTTTCAATCCGAGGTTGTTTGGAGAAAACGACCATTTTGAGTATCATTGTGCGTCACGACTAAGTTGTTGGGGGTACAGTGACCAAACGTACTCCACATTGACTTCCATCAGTTCCGTTAGACTCATTTAATCCATACGAGTGCAACAAAACTCGTTCCATTCCAATCTGAGGTCGTTTGGAGAAAAACGACCATTTTGAGTATCGTTGTGCGTTATAAATAAGTCATTGGGGCACAGTGACCAAACGTACTCCAAATTGACTTCTGTCAGTTCCGTTGGACTCGTACCGGCAATACAAGCGCAACAAGACTCGTTGCATTCCAATCGGAGCTTGTATGAGGAATATGTCCATTTTAGGTTTTGTAGACCACCACGACACACTTTTCAAAATATTAAACGAACGAACCCGGAATCAGTCTCAGTCAGTCTCAGTGGACTCCTAAAGTCAAAGTAAGATCAACAAAGTTCATTGTAAACAATTCCGACATCAAAAAGTTAAACCACGGTCAAATCAAGCTTTATGTCACACCGAAAAGCGTGCACACACCCATGTTGATTTGACACCCCATTATTGACCCTCCAGCCGACGAGGTGGACCCACTTAGACCTTGACCAGCATGAGGGCCCCACCATAGGGTTGACTTTGGTCACCCCCCCCGAAACTTCTGTTTTTTGGAATTTCCCCCTAAGAGCGAGCTCACCCCCCCCCCCCCCCCCCCCCACCAAGGAGGGTTGCCCCATGCCCATGAGTGGCCAGCCAACCCTACGTTATTGGAGGGAGGTGAGGGAAGAAATATCTTCCCCCACCCCCTCCCCTCTTTGAACTCACATCACCCCCATCAGCCCTCCACGCTGCCTGAACTCCCCCCCGTTGCCTAAAAACTCCTCCCCAAACCCACCACCACCACCAACGCCACCAATGTCACACCTCCTGAGCCCACTCCTCAGGTAGATACCCTCCCCTACTCCTTCCCACTCCACCGGCACCATGCCACCCCCGTCCCCGGAGCGTCGCAAGTGCCACCTGAGCCATACCCAGACTCGAGTGGTGGCCTGACCAAGTGAACCTCACCCCCGCGCCGGTGATGGCGTTGGGGGAGAAGGCCCCCCCCCCTCGGGGACCCCTTCTCCGGCGAAGGGAGGAGGCAGGGCCGCCGGCGAACGCGTTTTCGGCGGCACCCGCAAGCCCTCCTCTCCTCTCGGTTTTCCTGTACCGCTTTGGTGGCAGTTTCCGGCGGCGACCGGCGGCGCCTGGCCGCTGGACCACCACCGAAGACAATCCCCACCCCCAGCGACCCGGCCGGGGGCATTGGGAGGCTCGTTTGGAGGGAGGGGTGGCGCGGCGTCGGCCAATATGGCACATGCAGGTCGCACCACCCCGCCCCCTCCTCCCTATAAAAATCCGGCGGTGGTCGGCGACGCTAGGATGCCGGACCACCGCCGGATTGTTCGCCGACCCCCGGCTCACCGACCGGGGGAGGCGCCGGCACGAGGCGGCCGCTGCCCGGTGGTGGCAGCGGTTGCCGCTGCTTCTATCGGCGGCAGAAGCAGTGGCCGTCCGATCTCCATGATGAGATCGGACGGCCTAGGCAACCTCGTTCCCCCCTGCATAAGTTTGTGTGCCCCCCACAGCGGATCGACTCCAGATCCGATGTGGGGACCAGGGGACAGCGTGCGGTCCGGCGCCTCTCCCTCTCCCAGTTTTCTCTATCCACACCCCAACCCCCTCTTTCCTTCCTGATTTTTCTAGGGCAAAACTAGGCTCCTAGGGAAAAAGTTTTGAACATGAAAAATGTTCCTTATTAAGAGGTCTACTTTCAGTAAATTTTTGGGAATTTTTGGAAATCGTTTTCTATTTTTAAAGGCCTTTGCAATATTTATTTGAAGGAATTAAATGCCCGAAAAGCTTTGGAAAATTCATGAAAAATTATAGGCTCAATTTTAGGACCTCTTAAAGACACTATCAAAGTTTGAGATTTTTATCAACTGTGAAAGTTGAGTTTTAGTTCTCATTCTTATTATTAAAAGTCTTATTTAACTTTGTTTCAAATTAAGTGATATATATATATAAATATATATGAGTGCTGATTGAGAAAGTAAAACATAAATAAACAAGCACATAACCAGATGACACAAGATATATAGTAGTTCCCCAAAACCTGGGTACATCTACTCTTCTACCCACTGGTAGGAATCCACTAGGAGGTTGTTGATAAGGTGCCCTCTCACCAAGGTGATTTTGATAAGGTGTCCACACACCAAGGTGATTTTGATAAGGTGTCCACACACCAATGGGAGTTTTGATCAGGTGCCCAATTCACCTATAAGCTTTTGATAAGGTGCTTATAAACCAAGCTGCAGGTTTTTGCTAAGGTGCCCTGTCACCGGGAGTAAACTTTTGAAGGGAGTTTTAACCCTTTACAAGATGAGAAGGAGAAAGAGAAAAGATATATTGTTCTTCCCTTTTAGCTGAGAAGACACTTGAAAATCCTGATTGGATGTTGAGTTGGATCTTGATGAAGATGGTGAAGAGAGCTCCCCCTGTTTGATTTAGTTGTGGAGGCTCCTTGGTTCCGAATCCTCCATTTCAAATGTATGGAGTGGATCACCTCTCATCGTTCTCTGTCGACCTTCTCCTTATTTATAGCTCTGTGTATTAAGATAACACTATATGAGAGAAATCAATTAGTAGACAGAGTATTAGAAAGAGAGAAATATTTCCATAATCATTATATCTATAGAAGGAAAGAATTCATTTTGATTTCAAATAATATCCATAATCAACTTAATCAATTTAGCCAAGAATCAATTAGAGGGAAAGAATGATTCATAACGGCTATAACAGAATAATATTATTCCATATAAATCAGATCTATGAAAGAAGGAAAGAGATCTGGCGATTTTGAATTCTGTCATAAAGATCGACGTGCGTCGATTACTATTCGACGCAAGCGTTGAATACATCCTGTCTGGACGTCGAGAGGAGAATAAGGAAGGTGCGTCGACAAAGGTGCGTCGACTACATTAGATGCGTCGACTAGAAATCAGAGTAACGTCGACAACACATACGTCGAAATCTTCCTAAAGTTACTTCGACTCAATCTGAAGGAAACGTCGACTACATTTTCGACGTTGCGTCGAATACTATTCGACGCATATTTACTTAGCCTTATTTTTCATTCTTAGAATTCATATACAACTTATTTTGGGGGTTAAGACAAATCATTTTCCCAACAATCTCCCCCTATTTGTCTTAACCCTATTCAGAGAAAAATTGACTCATCAAAGCATATTTTATCGAAAGAGATATATTAGGAAATCAGAAAAATCATTTTCAGAGAATAAGAGGAGAATAGAGAACTAAGTGATCTTTGTGATTTCAGGTGTTAGCCTGTGTGAAAAATCAACCTAGCTCTGATACCAATTGAAAGTTGAGTTTTAGTTCTCATTCTTATTATTAAAAGTCTTATTTAACTTTGTTTCAAATTAAGTGATATATATATATAAATATATATGAGTGCTGATTGAGAAAGTAAAACATAAATAAACAAGCACATAACCAGATGACACAAGATATATAGTAGTTCCCCAAAACCTGGGTACATCTACTCTTCTACCCACTGGTAGGAATCCACTAGGAGGTTGTTGATAAGGTGCCCTCTCACCAAGGTGATTTTGATAAGGTGTCCACACACCAAGGTGATTTTGATAAGGTGTCCACACACCAATGGGAGTTTTGATCAGGTGCCCAATTCACCTATAAGCTTTTGATAAGGTGCTTATAAACCAAGCTGCAGGTTTTTGCTAAGGTGTCCTGTCACCGGGAGTAAACTTTTGAAGGGAGTTTTAACCCTTTACAAGATGAGAAGGAGAAAGAGAAAAGATATATTGTTCTTCCCTTTTAGCTGAGAAGACACTTGAAAATCCTGATTGGATGTTGAGTTGGATCTTGATGAAGATGGCGAAGAGAGCTCCCCCTGTTTGATTTAGTTGTGGAGGCTCCTTGGTTCCGAATCCTCCATTTCAAATGTATGGAGTGGATCACCTCTCATCGTTCTCTGTCGACCTTCTCCTTATTTATAGCTCTGTGTATTAAGATAACACTATAGGAGAGAAATCAATTAGTAGACAGAGTATTAGAAAGAGAGAAATATTTCCATAATCATTATATCTATAGAAGGAAAAAATTCATTTTGATTTCAAATAATATCCATAATCAACTTAATCAATTTAGCCAAGAATCAATTAGAGGGAAATAATGATTCATAACGGCTATAACAGAATAATATTATTCCATATAAATCAGATCTATGAAAGAAGGAAAGAGATCTGGCGATTTTGAATTCTGTCATAAAGATCGACGTGCGTCGATTACTATTCGACGCAAGCGTTGAATACATCCTGTCTGGACGTCGAGAGGAGAATAAGGAAGGTGCGTCGACAAAGGTGCGTCGACTACATTAGATGCGTCGACTACATTAGATGCGTCGACTAGAAATCAGAGTAACGTCGACAACACATACGTCGAAATCTTCCTAAAGTTACTTCGACTCAATCTGAAGGAAACGTCGACTACATTTTCGACGTTGCGTCGAATACTATTCGACGCATATTTACTTAGCCTTATTTTTCATTCTTAGAATTCATATACAACTTATTTTGGGGGTTAAGACAAATCATTTTCCCAACAAACTGATTTGATGATTTTAGAAGCCCAAATATGATTTCTTCGGACAAAATAAAACCCCAAAATAGGCTGAAAAATATTGGGACAACTGGTGGGCCCTCAACACATTATTGTGAATATACCATAAAATTATGGGGGACATTCGGAGATAAATGAAGGGCTTGCCAATATTTTGAGAAAACGATCAAAATATATATTATTGAATTTCCAAACAAGTCGGGGAGAGGAAATCGTAACACACTAACGCGTCATAATCATGGGACAACATTATGAACAAACAACAACCCGTTAATTAGAGGTGTAAACTCAAAACCCAAAATAATGTGGAGTTCTGTGGAATATTGAGTTGCCTTTAAAATAACTCCCGATCTATAATTAAGAAAGACAGAACTGGAAAAGAACCCCTATGAACGGGATAGAACAGAACATTCCTCCTAAGAACGGAGATGGAACTAAAGCCTCCTATGGAATGATGGACTACTAATCTTGTTTATTTATTTTAATTTCAGCACTCCAGTCTCTCACTGGTCAGATATTTGCTGCTTTTATTAAGTCCTTTCAGTACTCCAGTCTCGCACTGGTCAGATATTTACTGCTTTTATTTAGTTTTTTCGGTACTCCAGTTTCACACTGGTCAGATATTTACTGCTTTTATTTAGTTCTTTCAGTAATCCAGTCTCGCACTGGTCAGATATTTGCTGCTTTTATTTAGTCCTTTCAGTACTCCAGTCTCGCACTGGTCTGATATTTACTATTTTTATTTAGTCCTTTCAGTACTCCAGTCTCGCACTGGTCAGATATTTACTGTTTTTATTTAGTCCTTTCAGTAATCCAGTCTCGTACTGGTCTGGTTATTTCGGCATTTTGCTTTCGGCCTTCTTTTCAAGTACTTTATTCAGCACCACAACTCTGCAGCTTATTTTGAGCCATAACTATCGTACTTATTACAAACTATTATACCTACGGTGCTAACCCAGGTTCTGCTCTAGCAGACGACTTCTCTTGCTTTATGAGGCCTTAGTTGGGGATAACCGCGAGTTGAGTATCTCCTCCAGAGTTAGCCCCAAATAATGTGACCTGACCCCCGTTGCATCTCCCGGCCAAAAGATGGGTAACCGGTCGAGTCGAGAAAGCCGCGACAGACCTGAAGTATATGATCTTTTCCTTAATCTGCTTATAAAACGCTTGTTGTAAAAGTGATGGGTCGGTCACGCCCGCAGACCGTTCATACCGGTGCGGGAGAGTTGATGGCTCATGGCGACAGGGAGATGTGCAAGTCGGGTTATCACCACTCCATACCCGATGATCTGCCTCCGCTAGTCGGCCTAAATCTCAGAATCGCCAGATGTCGCTCACATCCAAGCAGTACACTAAGTTGTACGGGAGGGCCTGGGTGATACGATACTACTACGCTCAGAAGTGGCAGGACTAGCCACTGACACCGACAGCCACATCGGTGAGGCCCGCGGGGTTTGCTACCCTGCTGGAAGGAAAGCGGTCCAATCTGTGTCGACACGGGGTTTTGTGAATAGGTTTGAACACCCGCGGTGTGTGTGTGTGTGAAAGTTATGATGGCTATTGTTACTATAGTTATATAACTATTAGCATTTTAGGGTGCCCGATTATATACCTGCTACTAACCCTCCTTGCTTCGGCTATCTATTATGAGTACTTAAACTCGTCCTAGGATACGGATCCGGGGAGGAGATGTGTTTCCACTTAGCTCTGTGACTAACACTTATTCTTATGACCATTCACAGGAGATGGGACAGCGCATGATAGCTTACCAGCTCTCGAGATTGCCCGATCGGATACTCTAGCCTCACCACCCCCCTCGTCTTCCGTGACGTGAGTCCAAGAGTATATGGTTAAATAAGGAGTGTATAAGTTGTAGTAGTTACTTTTAGCCCACATGACCGTTCATGTAAACAGTAGGCTACGACCTATTGTTTATATATATGTGACTTTGTTAGACTTTCCTTATGATTGCTTCCACAATGTGACTCTGATGTGATGTGTTGATTCTTGTGCCTAACACGGCGACCGCTCAGTGCTTGAGAGGGTGAGTCGTTGCTACCCGGGAAGCATTAAGTGGCCGTCTTGGGAAGTAAGATCCCTTCTCTCCTAAACTGGGTTCAGTTCTTGGGGGGGGGGGGGGTCTTACACAGTTAACATTTCTTAATTTCTCAGATTGCAGGTCTCATTCATCGCCTTCATCACCTTCAACGAAGCTGCCCGACCTGCCCGAATTGCCCAAAGGGCAAAACGGCCATTTATGAAAAATGACGATCAGTGTGCTCCAAATCGACCCACGTGATTCGCCCGTCAGGTGGTTACGGTGGTTACGATGACAAAATTACAGGGCTACCCCCACCCAAAGCTATAAAAGGGCTCATAGGCTCTCATTTCATCTCACCTTACCTTTTACGCCCGAGAGAGCTCTGTTGAAGATTTCCTCTGAGTTCTCCTTTGGCGCTTGAAGATCTCCTTCGGCCTTCGAAGATCTCCTCCGAGGCTTCGAAGATCTCCTACGAGTGCTTGAAGATTTCCTTCACTTCGGAAGACAATCTTCTTAAGCAATTGGGAATCCTTCGGTTCCAGAAAGGCTACTCAGTCATCCCACTTTTGTTCTAACTATTGTTCTCACTTTTGTTCTCAGAAGAAGAAGCGTTACGCTTTCCGAGAGGTGGCCTGTCACCCTCATAGTTCTCTCTCTACCATTGTAACGAGCAGTGACCTGTCGCGCTCGAGTTCTTAATTTCAATCCGTAACACCCCAGAAGATAGTGGAGTTTGGTCGGCACAACCCCGACCGCGTGGTTTTTCACCCTTCCGGGTTTTCCACGTTATAACTTATCTTGTCATTTACTAACTTCTTTCATCGACTGTTTGCGCGTTTGGTTCACTTTCGAGCTAAGGTGGTTCAATCGGATCGGTCTACTAGAGCACCCGAACGACCGCAATAGAAGACAAAGAGAATGTCAAACCAATGGAGATAAAGTATTTTGGTACCTTTGTATAACAACAAAGGAGATATACAAAATTGTGTCAATTACATAGGAATTAAATTAATGATTCATACTATGAAACTATGGGAACGAGTAATAGAAAAAAGAGTCAGACGAGAGGCTAGCATCTCAGAGAATCAATTTGGATTCATGCTAGGGAGGTCAACCATGAAAGCTATACATCTCTTGAGGAGACTCATTAACAACTATCAGGAAAGAAAAAATGATTTCCATATATTGTTTATCGATCTGGATAAGGCTTATGATAGAGTTCCAAGAGAATTCTTGTGGAGAGTCTTAGAAAAGAAAGGTGCAAATGTATCATACATTGATGTAATCAAAGATATGTATACAAATTCAGTGACCAGGGTGAGGACATTTAGAGGATTAATACAGGAAGTCCCTATCGTTGTTGGCTTACATCAAGAGTCAGCTTTAAGCCCTTATCTCTTTACCCTTATCTTAGATGAGCTCACCAGACATATCCAACAAGCAAAACCTTGGCATTTAGTATTTGCAGATGATATTATTTTGGTCGATGAGACGCGCGAGGGTGTAAACACAAAATTTGAATCTTGGTGGACACTTTATAAAAGAAGGGTTTTAGGTTGAGCAGGACAAAGACAGAGTATATAGAGCTTAAGTTTTGTAGTGCAAGAAGGTCGGATGACTCCGTCATTAAATTGGGTGACCAAGATATTTTTCGCAGTGAGTGCTTTAAATATCTGGGATCGATCATTCAAAAAGATGGAGGTGTAGATAAAGATGTGATACATAGAATCCAAGCAGGTTGGTTGAAGTGGAGAGGCGCGTATGGGATCTTTTGTGATCGTAAAGTACCATTAAAACATAAAGGCAAGTTTTATCGTACTGCAATTAGGCCAGCAATGCGCTACGGTTCTCAGTGTTGGGCAGTGAATGGTGTACATGAGCAAAAAATGGGAGTTGCAGAGTTGAGAATGCTTAGGTAGATGTGTGGTCACACGAGACTGGATAAAATTAGGAATAAATGTATCAGAGATAAGACAAGAGTGGCGCTAATGAGTAATACAATATACGTATTTGTAGTATAGTTTTTTGTATAAATTTAAGTAATATTGTAAATATTTTATGTAAATTAATGAATAAATTGCTTGTTTTATTATTTTCCTTACTTAGTTTTTTTTCTATTTTTCAGCATTTTGACATTTTTTGTTAAGTCACGCCCTGGGTCACGCTCGTGACCCTGAGTCACGCCCGTGACCAAGGGCGTGTAATCTTAAAATGCTAATTTTTAGCTCAATCGACATCCCGTCCCGTCGATCGGTTTGATGTCTCGTCGATTTATAAGGTCACGCTCGTGACACCTCAAGTCACGCCCCTGTACCCCGCGATCAACTCCCGTCCTGTCGATCGACCTCCCGTCTCGTCGATCGGCTCCTGCAGGTCCCATCGATTTTTGCAAAGTCACGCCCATGACTTAGGCCGTGACCCATCAAATCCTTCTAGAAGCCAGCGTACATGCTAGCCGTCACGCCCCAGTTGAACCTGACGTCTGTCGCCCAAGGTCACGCCCGTGACACCTCAAGTCATGACCGTGGGCAGCCATTTTCCCGTTCAAAAGCTTCCAGAAGGCGGCTGAGCCTATCCTTCCAGCACGCGCAGAAGTCACGCCCTCGGTCACGCCCATGACCGAGGGCGTGTAATTTTAAAATTTTCCCTATAAATTGAGGGGCTCGGCTGAAGCAATTCCATCTAGATTTTGAGAGTGTTTTAGTTTTTTTTTTAATTATTTTGAGTGTATGTGAGTTCCTTTATGCAATTAAGTTTTAGTTCTTTTGTAATTTTTGTTTTCTTAGTTTAGTTGTAATGCTTATTTTGGAAATAAAATAGTATTTTTCTCATTTGGATCATCTTCTTTTCATTATGTCAAGAGTGTGTGAGTGTATGAGTTTAATTTTTACACTTTCGTTTAATTTTAAGTACAGTGCGTGTGTCTATGAGAATAGCTTTTTCGCTTTTGTTTAACTTTGTTTTCATTTTATGCAAGTGTGTGTGTGTGTGTGTATAAGAATAGATTTAAAGCTTTCATAAAATAGTTTATTACATTCTTTAACGCTTTATTGAACGCTTTCTTTTAATGCTTTCTTTCAATTCAGTCTTTATTACAAGTAGAGTGCTTTGGTGTATGAGATAGTATTTTCCTTTTTGTAACTTAGCTTTATTTCAAGTCTTTATTACCACCCCCATCCCGGATGAGAGGCTAAGTACTTTTAGCGCTTGATTAAGATGGTTGGGACGGATACTATTTCTGCACTTATATAATCTTTTAATTTTTCTTTAACGCTTATATTCACTTATAATATTAACATGTATTTTTGGTTTATTAATGTTGTTCTCATTCCGATGAGTGACTAATTTCCTTTAGTTCACGATGTCGAAGTGCATTGGGATAAGTAAATGGTTTTCTAAAAATTAAAATATTTCTTTTCTAAAACTAATTAACGAGCTTAAGGTTTACACGAGAAAAACGTCGAGTGAGACCATATAATCAATATATGGTTCTCATTTCCGTTTCCGATGCTCTGCCTCCGTTGGTCGGCCTGAATCTCGGAATCACCAGATGTCGCTCACATCCAAGCAATACACTAAGTTGTACGGGAGGGCCTAGGTGATACGATACTACTACGCTCAGAAGTGGCAGGACTGGCCACTGTCACCGACAACCACATCAGTGAGGCCCGCGGTGTTTGCTACCCTGCTGGAAGGAAAGCGGTCCAATCTGTGTCGACACGGGGTTTTGTGAACAGGTTTGAACACTCGCGGTGTGTGTGTGTGTGCAAGTTATGATGGCTATTGTTACTATAGTTATATAACTATTAACATTTTAGGGTGCCCGGTTATATACTTGCTACTAACACTCCTTGCTTCGGTTATCTATTATGAGTACTTAAACTCGTCCCCAGGATACAGATCTGGGGAGATGTGTTTCCACTTAGCTCTGTGACTAACAGTTATTCTTATGACCATTCACAGGAGATGGGACAACGCGAAGCCCACGCACCGCTTGATGGCTTACCAGCTCTCGAGATTGCCCGATCAGATACTCCAGCCTCACCCCCAGTCTTCCGTGACATGAGTCCAAGAGTATAGGGCTAAATAAGGAGTGTATAAGTTATAGAAGTTACTTTTAACCCACATGACCGTTCATGTAAACAGTAGGCTACGAACTTTTACTTATATATATGTGACTTTGTTAGACTTTCTTTATGATTGCTTCCACAATGTGACTATAATGTGATGTGTTGATTCTTGTGCCTAACACGGCGACCGTGCTTGAGAGGGTGGGTCGTTGCCACCCGGAAAGCACTAAGTGGCCGTCTTGGGAAGTAAGATCCCTTCTCTCCTGACCTGTGTTCAGTTCTTGGGGGAGGGGGGTCTTATATAGTTAACCTTTCTTAATTTCTCAGATTGCAGGTCTCGTTCATCGCCTTCATCACCTTCAACGAAGCTGCCCGACCTGCCCGAATTGCCCAAAGGGCAAAACAGTCATTTATGAAAAATGACGATCAGTGTGCTCCAAATCGACCCGTGTGATTCGCCCGCCAGGTGGTCACGATGACAAAATTACCGGGCTACCCCCACCCAAAGCTATAAAAGGGCCCATAGGTTCTCATTTCATCTCACCTTGCCTTCTATGCCCGAGAGAGATTTGTTGAAGATTTCCTCCGAGTTCTCCTTCGGCGCTTGAAGATCTCCTTCGGCCTTCGAAGATCTCCTCTGAGGCTTCGAAGATCTCCTTCGAGTGCTTGAAGATTTCCTTCACTTCGGATGATAATCTTCCTAAGCAATTGGGAATCCTTCAGTTCCAGAAAGGCGACTCAGTCATCTCACTTTTGTTCTAACAGTTGTTCTCACTTTTGTTCTCAGAAGAAGAAGCGTTACGCTTTTCGAGAGGTGGCCTGTCACCCTTGTAGTTCTTTCTCTACCATTGTAACGAGCAGCGGACTGTCGTGCTCGAGTTCTTAATTTCAATCCGTAACACCCCAAAAGATGGTGGAGTTTGGTCGGCACAACCCCGACCACGTGGTTTTTCACCTTTTCTGGGTTTTCCACGTTAAAACTTCTCTTGTCATTTACTAACTTCTTTCATCGACTATTTGCGTGTTCGGTTCACTTCCGAGCTAAGGTGGTTCAATCGAATCAGTCTACTAGAGCACCCAAGCGACCCGCAACAGAAGACAAAGAGAATGTCAAACCAATGGAGAGAAAGTATTTTTGTACCTTTGTATAATAACAAAGGAGATATACAAAATTATGTCAATTACATGGGAATTAAATTAATGAGTCATACTATGAAACTATGGGAACGAGTAATAGAAAGAAGAGTCAGACGAGAGACTAGCATCTCAGAGAATCAATTTGAATTCATGCTAGGGAGGTCAACCATGGAAGCTATACATCTCTTGAGGAGACTCATTAACAACTATCAGGAAAGAAAAAATGATTTCCATATATTGTTTATCGGTCTGGAGAAGGCTTATGATAGGGTTCCAAGAGAAGTCTTGTGGAGAGTCTTAGAAAAGAAAGGTGCAAATGTATCAAACATTGATGTTATCAAAGATATGTATACAAATTCAGTGACCAGGGTGAGGACATCCGGAGGATTTATACAGGAAGTCCCTATCGCTGTTGGCTTACATCAAGAGTCAGCTTTAAGCCCTTATCTCTTTACCCTTATCTTAGATGAGCTCACCAGACATATCCAACAAGCAATACCTTGGTATTTAGTATTTGCAGATGATATTATTTTGGTCGATAAGACGTGCGATGGTGTAAACGCAAAACTTGAATCTTGGTAAGACACTTTAGAAAAGAAGGGTTTTAGGTTGAGCAGGACAAAGACGGAGTATATATAGCTTAAATTTAGTAGTGCGAGAAGGTCAGATGACTCCGTCATTAAATTGGGTGACCAAGTAATTTCCCGCAGTGAGTGCTTTAAATATCTGGGATCGATCATTCAAAAAGATGGAGGTGTATATAAAGATGTGATATATAGAATCCAAGCAGGTTGGTTGAAGTGGAGAGGTGCCTATGGGATCTTATGTGTCGCAAAGTACCATTAAAATATAAAGGCAAGTTTTATCGTACTGCAATTAGGCCAACAATGCGCTACGGTTCTGAATATTGGGCAGTGAATGGTTTACATGAGCAAAAAATGGGAGTTGCAGAGATGAGAATGCTTAGGTAGATGTGTGGTCACACGATACTGGATAAAATTAGGAATGAATGTATTAGAGATAAGACAGGAGTGGCGCTGATGAGTAATTCAATATACTTATTTGTTGTATAGTTTTTAGTATAAATTTAAGTAATATTGTAAATATTTTATGTAAATTAATGAATAAATTATTTGTTTTATTATTTTTCTTACTAACTTAGTTTTTTTTTATTTTTCAGCATTTTGACAATTTTTTATTAAGTCACACCCTGGGTCACGCCCGTGAACCTGAGTCATGCCCGTGACTAAGGGCGTGTAATCTTAAAATGCCAATTTTCAGCTCTATCGACATCCCGTCCCGTCGATCGGCTTGCTGTCCTGTCGATATACAAGGTCACGCCCGTGACACCTCAAGTCACGCTCGTGTACCCCGCGATCAACTCCCATCCCGTCGATCGACCTCCCGTCCCGTCGATCAGCTCCTGGCCCCATCATTCTTTGTAATGTCACGCTCGTGACCAAGGTCGTGACCCATCAAATCCTTCTAGAAGCCAGCGTACACGCCAGCCGTCACGCCCCAGTTGAACCTGACGTCTATCGCCCAAGGTCACGCCCGTGACACCTCAAGTCACGGCCGTGTGCAGCCATTTTCTTGGTCAAAAGCTTCCAGAAGGTGGCTGAGCCTATCCTTCCAGCACGCGCAGAAGTCACGCCCTCGGTCACGCCCGTGACCGAGGGCGTGTAATTTTAAAAATTTTCCTATAAATAGAGGGGCTCGGCTGAAATAATTCCATCCAGATTTTGAGAGTGTTTTAGTTTTTTTTTTAATTGTTTTGAGTGTTTGTGAGTTCCTTTATGCAATTAAGTTTTAGTTCTTTTGTAATTTTCGCTTTCCTAGTTTAGTTGTAATGCTTATTTTGGAAATAAAATAGTGTTTTTCTCCTTTGGATTATCTTTTTTCATTATGTCAAGAGTGTGTGAGTGTATGAGTTTAATTTTTACGCTTTCGTTTAATTTTAAGTAGAGTGCGTGTGTCTATGAGAATAGCTTTTTCACTTTAGTTTAACTTCGTTTTCATTTTATGCAAGTGTGTGTGTGTATATGAGAATAGATTTAAAGCTTTCATAAAATAGTTTATTACTTTCTCTAACGCTTTATTTATCGCTTTCTTTTAATGCTTTCTTTCAATTCAGTCTTTATTACAAGTAGAGTGCGTGAGTATATGAGATAGTATTTTCCTTTTTATAACTTAGCTTTATTTGAAGTCTTTATTACCACCCCCATCCCGGATGAGAGGCTAAGCACTTTTTAGCGCTTGATTAAGATGGTTGGGACGGATACTATTTCTACACTTATATAAGTTTTTTAATTTTTCTTTAACGCTTATATTCGCTTATAATATTAACATGTATTTTCGGTTTATTAATGTCGTCCCCATTTCGATGAGTGACTAATTTCCTTTAGTTCACGACGTCGAAGAGCATTGAGATAAGTAAATATTTTTCTAAAAATTAAAATATCTCTTTTCTAAAACTAATGAACGAGCTTAAGGTTTACCCGAGAAAAATATCGAGTGAGACCATATAATCAATATATGGTTCTCATTTCCGTTTCCATATACTAGTTAGCCGAGAGGCTAGTGCGTATGGATTGATTGCTCACGGGTAAAAAGAAGTGCGCTCTACCCTCGAGAGAGGATGAGGTAAGTCTCCCAAACTGGGAATAAAAACCCAATAGAGGGGTTCACAACATAAAGCGAGTATTAAGGAGAATCGATTAACGAACGAGAGTTCGGCCGAATACTCTTAATCTCAGGTGGGCATACCCTCGAGAGAGGTGCGTTCATACTTATGGAACCTCCACGGCCTAGCCGTTTTGATATTTTGAAAAGTTATATCTTTTACTTTTAAAAAAGATTATTTTCGTCTCAAGGTAATTCGACATTTGACGCTATCTTCATCACCGTTTAGAACTTTAGTTATACGCATATTATCGCTCTATAAAAATTAAAAACCAACTCAAAAATTTACTCCGATAAAATAATAGTTCGTTCCTTATGAGTATAAGTAATCAACAAGATCCGCGGAAATATACGACCTTGATATTTTCTAAACCAAAATATCTTGTACTATACGCGATAAGGTATACTTGCCTTTATCGAATGATTAGTTTGGATATAAATTAAACAAAAGCTTTTCAAACCCAAAATTTGCAAAACTCTCCTTTTCTATTTAAAAATAAATAGAATTCGGCGTCGTAGCCGAGGTGTAATCATCGATTCTTCGAAAGAAGAAAAGTCTGTTACTTCTATCTTTCGATAGGATAACGATTAGTTTCTCAAAGTACGAGTACTTGCAAAACTCCTCGAAAACGCCCTCCTAATTCTAATCTCATCACATAAAGGTTTTGCAAACACAGAAAATCCAAATCTAAGCCATCAAGTTTTTGGCGTCGTTGCCGGGGACACTTTATTGTTATTTTGAAAAAGGAATCACTATTAATTTTATTATATATATTTATAAAAAAACAAAGAATTTTTTTTTTAGAAAAAGCCAAAAAAATAAAAATAAATTTTATTATTATTATATGACCCGAGGAAACTCCTGGGACGATTCGAACATTCCTTTTGACCCCGAAATCGAGCGCACCCTTCGTGAGCGCCTCCGATTTCGTGATCAAAACTTGCTCGAGTTTCCCGAAGAGTCTATCAGAGTTACTTACACTGAAGCTATGACCGATCCAGTTCCAAATGCGGCCCCTCCACGGACCATGACATATTATGCCCGCCGAATTTGGAAGATACTGGATCGAGTATTACACGCCCAACAATGGCTAATAATAATTTTGAAATAAAATCAAGCATCATTCAAATGGTATAACAGCCAGTCCAATTTGACGGTTTGCCAGATGAGGATTCGAATTTACACCTTTCTAGTTTTTTGGAATGCGACACTTTTAAGATTAATGGCGTTACCAATGACTCTATTCGTCTACACTTATTTTCATTTTCGTTGCGGACAAAGGCAAAAGCGTAGTTAAGTTCTCTCTCCAGAGGATCCATTACAATGTGGGCCCAATTGACAGAGAAATTTCTAACAAAATATTTTCCCCCGTCTAGAACCGCTAAATTACGCACAAATATCGCCTCTTTCATTCAATTCGATTCTGAGTCTCTCTACGAGACTTTGGGAGCATTTTAAAGAGTTCTTGTGTATGTGTCCTCATCACGCGCTGCCGTCCTGACTGTAGGTCCAGACGTTCTATAATGGTTTAAATTTCTCAACGCGACAGATGATCGATGCAGCCGCCGGGGGAACGTTAAACAATAAAACCACGGAGGCCGCTCAAGCTCTGTTCGAAGAAATGGCCATGAACATCTATCAATGGAATGCGCCTAGATCGCGCCCTAACAAACCAACTGGGGTATATGAAGTGGATGCCACTTCTCACTTAGCCTCTCAAGACGAGAGGTTAAGTAAGCAAGTGGCAGAGATGACTGCTTCCTCCTCCGCTCCCGCTTGGCCTCCAATTAATAATAATAGTTTTGTCGAAGAAGTTGTAGATTACTTAGGCAACCCCGTTCGGCCCCCTTCAACCCTAATAATAATCTGTTTAGTAATAATTACAATTTGGGTTGGAGGAATCACCCAAACTTCTCCTGTAGCAATCCAAACAATGCTCAGAGGCCCCCAAATGTGAATCCACATGGATTTCCATAAGGATTTCCGCACGGATTCCAGCCTCCTCCTCCAAAACCTTCTCCGCTCGAAGATGTTTTTGCTAAATATGTCGCGTCCACCGAGTCAAACATCGGGAATATTACTGGATCGATTAAAAACTTGGAAAATCAGGTTGGACAGCTTGCAAAGATGGTCTCCGAGCGGCCGTATAGAGCTCTACTAGGGAACACGGAGCCGAACCCCAGAGAAAATGCCAACGCCATAAACCTTCGCAGTGGCAAGGAGGTAACCTCCCCAAAACGGGTTGAACCTAAGGTACCTATTTCGACACCGACCCCTACACCCTCTTCTTCGATAGAAATTTCATCGAGTATTCTGACTGTCCCGAAACGTTTTTATCCCGTCTCTTCCTTATCCCTCAAAAATAAACAACGAGCGAAAGGACGAGCAATATTAAAAATTCTTATAAATTTTAAAACAAATTCAAATAAACATTTATTTCTGCAAGACACTCTCTCGAATGCCGAAATACGTGAAATATCTTAAAGAGTTACTTTCTAATAAAAAGCTACTCGAGGATGTTTCGCGTGTTTCCCTTAACGCGGAATGATCAGTTGTTCTCCTTAACAAATTGCCGCCAAAATTGAACGACCCGGGACGGTTCTCCATCCCGTGCCTCTTCCGCAATATGTTAATAAAGTACGCGTTAGCGGACTTGGGCACTAGCATCAATTTGATGCCTTTCTCCCTTCTCAAAAAACTTGATTTGGGCGTCCCAAGCCCGACAAAGATGAACATCCAACTCGAGGATTGCTCGGTAAAGTACCTGATAGGGGTAGTGGAGGATGTTCTGGTCAAGGTTGACAAGTTTATCTTCCCGGTAGACATTATCATCATGGACATAGAGGAGGACGCTGAGGTACCTATTATACTCGGTCGCCCTTTCCTCGCAACCTCCCGCGCGTTAATCGATGTCAGTAACGGTCACCTCCTCCTTCGGGTCGGAGATGACGAAGTTACTTTACATATTAATCCCTTAATGCGGAACTCCCTATCGAACGATGATTCCGGTTTTAACCTGGAACCCGCGTTTGAAGAGGAATGTTCTTCGCTTTCTGAATTTCTCTCCTTAGCATTAGATAATTCGGATTTGGCGAATCTATCTTATCTCGACGACATGCTGACAGATTCGCCATTCGAACCCTTCGATTCAGAAGCTTTAAAAATTAAACCATTATTTGAAGAACCACCAGTCCTCGAATTAAAACAACTTTACGATAATCTGAAATATATTTATTTAGAAAAATATTTAAAGTTCCATGCTATTATTTCTTCTTCCCAAAGTGATTCAGAAACTTCCGAATTAGTAAAAGTTTTAAACAAACATTGCCGTGCAATTGCATGACAGATTTCAAATATAAGGGGAATAAACCCCTCCTTTTGCACCCATAAAATTTTTCTAGAAGATAACCCCCACAAAACTATTCAGCCTCAACGACGCCTTAACCCGAATATGCGGGATGTCATTAAGACTGAGATTATAAAACTCCTCGATGCGAGAATTATCTATCTTATATCCGACAGTACGTGGGTAAGCCCCGTACAAGTCGTCCCCAAAAAGGGCGGTATAACGGTCGTGGAAAACCAGAATAACGAATTGATCCCAACTCGTAATGTTGCGGGTTGGAGGGTGTGCATCGATTACCGAAAATTAAATGATGCCACCAGAAAGGACCACTTCACACTATTGTTCATCGATCAAATCGTGGAGCGTCTTTCAGGTCATCCTTTTTATTGTTTTCTCGATGGTCTCTCGGGTTTTTTTCCAAATCCCTATTTCCCCCGAAGACCAGGAGAAAATAACTTTTACTTGCCCCTTCAGCAGCTTCGCTTCGCATATCAAAGGATGTCGTTTGGCCTCTGCAACGCGCCAGCTACATTCCAAAGATGTATGCCTGCGATATTTGGCGAACTCGTCGAAGATATAATGGAAGCCTTTATGGATGACTTCTCCGTTTTCGGAAACTCTTTTAAAAATTGTTTGAAAAATATAGATAGAGTTCTCCAACGGTGTGAAAAGCCAAACTTAGTTTTAAACTGGGAGAAATGCAACTTCATGGTCCGAGAGGGTTTAGTCCTCGGCCATAAGATTTCTTTCAAGGGGATGGAGGTCGATAAGGCCAAAGTCGCCATAATTGAACAACTTCCCACACCCCTCAAACATAAAATCTATTTGAAGTTTTCTGGGCCACGCGGGTTTTTACCGACAATTTATTCAAGATTTTACTAAAATAACGAAACTAATAACCCACCTCCTGGAGAAGGATTCCCTATTTATTTTTGATACCGCCTGCATAGAGACATTTAATTTTATAAAAAAACAACTTATAAATTCTCCCATTCTGGTGGCGCCAGATTGGTCCCTTCTGTTTGAGATAATGTGCGACGCGAGCGATATTGCGGTAGGAGCCGTACTAGGCCAACGCATTAATAAATATTTTCATCCAATCTATTACACTTCTCGCACGCTTACAACCGCACATGCTAACTATGCAACGACGGAAAAGGAACTTCTTGCAGTCGATTTTGCCTTCGATAAGTTCAGGCCTTACGTAACGCTTTCAAAAGTAATTGTTTTCACTGACCACTCCGCCCTCAAATATCTTTTGGCCAAAGTATATGCCAAGCCCCGCTTACTTCGATGGATCCTCCTTTTACTGGAATTTGACTTAGAGATCCGGGACAAGAAGGAGGCTGAAAATTTGGCAGCAGACTACCTCTCACGTTTAGAACACCCCATCGCGCAAGCGCTCGTCGAACCCGAAATAGACGATAGATTTCCCGAGGAGTGCCTCTTAACTTTAAACCATATGAAAGCTTCTTCCACCCCTTGGTTCGCAGATTATGCGAACTATCTAGTCGCGCGGGTCCTTCCAAAAGATTTTTCGACTCAGCAAAAGAAGAAATTCTTTTCTGATTTAAAAAACTACTTTTTGGAGAACCCTTTTCTCTTTCGCGTCTACGCAGACCAAGTAGTGCGGAGATGTGTTTCAAGCGAGGAGGGTGCGCAAATTTTGCGACACTGCAACGAGGGATATGTCGGGGGGCATTTTCAAGCCAACCGGACCGCGCGGAAAGCATTAGAGGCGGGCTTTATTGGCCCACTCTCTTTAAAGATGCTCACAATTTTGTGAGTAAATGCGATAACTGCCAGCGGTCGGGTAACATCTCTCATCGTGACGAGATGCCCTAAAACCTTTTTCTCGATTGTGAAATCTTCGATTTATGGGGCATAGATTTTGCAGGCCCCTACCTTCTTCTTTTAATAATCGCTATATTTTAGTGGCGGTCGACTACGTATCTAGGTGGGCAGAAGCACAAGCTCTCCCCACCAACGATGCGAGAGTTGTTGTCCATTTTCTGAAAAAACTATTTTCTCGCTTCGACACGCCTCGAGCAATAATTAGTGATAGGGGTACGCACTTCTGCAATACCCAATTTACAAATTTTTTATCTAAATATGATGTCACGCATAAGCTCGCCACCACCTATCACCCCCAAATGAGCGGCCAACTAGATGTAGTAAATCACGAGATTAAACGCATTTTAGAAAAAACTGTTTCTTTGAATAGGAAAGATTGGTCTATCAAACTCGACGATGCACTGTGGGCATATTGTACGGCATACAAGACCTCCATCAGTTGTACGTTATATCGATTAGTCTACGTCAAAGCGTGTCATTTATCGGTAGAGTTAGAGCACCGCGTTTTTTGGGCTTTAAAATTTTTAAACCTTGATTCGAACATAGCCTCCGAAAGTCAGAAATTCCAACTAAATGAACTCGATGAATGACGTGTGAATGCTTATGAGAGAAATAAATTTTACAAGGAGCGTTCTAAGTTCTACCATGATCGAAAAATAAAATTTCCAAAAATATGTACGCCGGGCGATCTTGTCCTTCTTTATAATTCCCGCCTTTATCTTTTTCCGGGTAAGCTAAAATCCCGATGGTCCGGCCCCTTTGAAGTCAAAGATGTTTGGCCGTATGGGACTGTTCTTATTTCCCACCCCGAAAAAAGTGAATTTAAAGTCAACGGTCACCGTCTAAAACTTTTCATTACGGGCGATCTAGTGGGCGATACTCTCGAATCCTTAACCCTCCCCAATTTATAATCTCACCACGCCAAATTAGTCAAGCTACGTGACGATAAACAAACCGTTTGTGGGAGACAGTACCCCATATCTATCTACTATTTTATTATGCTTTGCTATTTTTACTTGTTTTTTTGCGGGGTTTCTTCCGACCCCGCCAACTTTAGTTTAGGGAAGCTTTTTTGCTCCATCTTTTTTTTACATACTGCACTTTCATGTTCCCTTCTTCATACTTAAATTACAGCATTGTGGACAATGTTAAGTTTTAAGTATGTGTGTTTTACCGTTTTTCAAAAAAAAAAAACAACAAAAACAAAGGGTAAATATAGTTTAGTTTGTAAATATACGCTTTAAAAACCTCCACAAAAACTACATATTTCAAAAAATATATATTTTATAATTATTTCCGTATTCTATCTTTCTTACTTCCTGTAAATAAAAACTTGAATATATATATATCTATATATTTATATATTTTGTAATTATTTCTGCATTTTATCTTTCTTACTTCCTATAAATAAAAACTTGAAAAAATAAAAAACAAAAATAATAAAACAAAAAACAAAAGATAAACTTGGAAAAATTCAAAAAACATTTGCAAAACCCATAAATTAAAAAAAAAAAAATTTATTTCGTAGTGCCAAACTTAGAAAAATCCAAAAATAATAATACCCCTACTTTACTTTTATTCTTAAAGCATTTAGTTTCGAGAATATCTATTTGTGGCTTTTTATAATTTCTAGTTTTACTATTTGTTTGTTTATCTAAGATCGATAGATTTAAACGTTCGGGGTTAAGTTTTAAAGAATATCTTATGTTTCTAATTTAAATAGATGCTTTGTTTTCAAGCACTACTTCTACTAGCTAAAATAGAGGCATGTGTATTATGTTAGCAAAATAACTTTAGACCACAATTATCTCTACTTTATGTCTTTAGGAATCTAGGAATATTCAATTTACTAAGGTTGCTCTCAAACCCTTTTTTTATTATTCTATATTTTTTTCTCGAAAACCCACTTGTATACACCAATTTAGCATGACATAAAAATAGATCTTATGTCAATGGGAATAAGAATTCATTCCATAAACACACACCCAATAAAAATTTAAAAAATCTTATGTCAATAGGAATAAGATTTTGTTCCGTAAACATAAGCATTGAGTTAATAAAAACAAAATAATTATTTTTCCCTCGTAAACCACATGGGCACCAAAGAAAACTAAAAAGAATGGGTTGAATGATAAAAACCATCACCCCTAAGTCAAGTACTCTTCTTTTTGCCATCGGTTTTTACCATCTTTCCCTTAGCCAATTTATTGTATCTAGTTTTAATTCAAAAATTCATTTGAGAGCATACTTATTAACTTGTATTTTTCCTTCATATTTCTTTAAACACGGGTTCTTATAATTTCGATCTAATCTCGTTTACTAATGATTGCAATTTGGTTTATTATTTGGTTAATTAAGAAATCTTTTGGCTAAGACATTTCTCTCTACTTTAATCATTTGCATAATTTAGGACTTAACTCTTTATACTCCGAATTTTTATTTTTCAGTCTCTTATGATTAAATAAAATGATAGCAAAAAATTAGAACTTATGTTAATCCCGTATGGATCTCTCTTACTTTTGCTCTAGAATAACAAAAGCTTAAGTATGAGGGTATTTGATGAGTAATACAATATACGTATTTGTAGTATAGTTTTTAGTATAAATTTAAGTAATATTGTAAATATTTTATGTAAATTGTTGAATAAATTGCTTGTTTTATTATTTTCCTTACTAATTTAGCTTTTTTCTGTTTTTCAGCATTTTGGCAATTTTTTGTTAAGTCACGCCCTGGGTCACGCCCGTGACCAAGGGCGTGTAATCTTAAAATGCCAATTTCCAGCTCGATTGACATCCCGTCCCATCGATCAGCTTGCTGTCCCGTCGATTTACAAGGTCACGCCCGTGACACCTCAAGTCACGTCCGTGTACCACGCGATAAACTCTCGTCCCATCGATCGACCTCCCGTCCCGTCGATCGGCTCCTGGTCCCATCGATTTTTGCAAAGTCACGCCCGTGACCAAGGCCGTGACCCATCAAATCCTTCCAGAAGCCAGCGTACACGCCATCCGTCACGCCCCAATTGAACCTGACATCTGCCTCCCAAGGTGATGCCCGTGACACCTCAAGTCACGGTCGTGTTAGCCATTTTCCTGGTCAAAAGCTTCCAGAAGGCGGCTGAGCATATCCTTCCAGCACACGCAGAAGTCACGCCCTCGGTCACGCCCGCCGCCTTCTGGAAGCTTTTGACCAGGAAAATGGTTGCACACGACCGTGACTTGAGGTGTCTCGGGCGTGACCTTGGGTGGCAGACGTCAGGTTTGCGTGACCGAGGGCGTGTAATTTTAAAATTTTCCCTATAAATAGAGGGGCTCGGCTAAAGCAATTCCATCCAGATTTTGAGAGTGGTTTAGTTTTTTTTTTGAATTGTTTTGAGTGTATGCGAGTTCCTTTATGCAATTAAGTTTTAGTTCTTTTGTAATTTTTGCTTTCCTAGTTTAGTTGTAATGCTTATTTTGGAAATAAAATAGTGTTTTTCTCATTTGGATCATCTTCTTTTCATTATGTCAATAGTGTGAGTGTATGAGTTTAATTTTAAGTAGAGTGCGTGTGTGTATGAGAATAGCTTTTTCGCTTTCGTTTAACTTCATTTTCATTTTATGCAAGTGTGTGTGTGTATGAGAATAGATTTAAAGCTTTCATAAAATAGTTTATTACTTTCTTTAACGCTTTATTCATCGCTTTCTTTTAATGCTTTCTTTCAATTCAGTCTTTATTACAAGTAGAGTGCGTGGGTGTATGATATAGTATTTTCTTTTTTGTAACTTAGCTTTATTTTAAGTCTTTATTGCCACCCTCATCCCGGATGAGAGGCTAAGTACTCTTTAGCGCTTGATTAAGATGGTTGGGACGGATACTATTTCTGCACTTATATAAGACTTTTAATTTTCTTTAACGCTTATATTCGCTTATAATATTAATATGTATTTTCGGTTTATTAATTCCGTCCACATTCCGATGAGTGGCTAATTTCCTTTAGTTCACGATGTCGAAGAGCATTGGGATAAGTAAATGATTTTCTAAAAATTAAAATATCTCTTTTCTAAAACTAATTAACGAGCTTAAGGTTTACCCGAGAAAAACGTTGAGTGAGACCATATAATCGATATATGATTCTCATTTCTGTTTTCATACACTAGTTAGCTGAGAGGCTCATGCATATAGATTGATCGCTCATGGGTAAAGAGGAGTGCGTTCTACCCTCGAGAGAGGATGAGGTAAGTCTCCCGAATTGGGAATAAAAACCCAATAGAGAGGTTCACAACATAAAGTGAGTATTAAGGAGAATTGATTACAGAATGAGAGTTCGGTCGAATACTCTTAATCTCAGGTGGGCGTGCCCTCGAGAGAGGTGCGTTCATACTTATGGAACCTCCACGACCAAGCCGTTTTGATATTTTGAAAAGTCATATCTTTTACTTTTAAAATAGACTATTTTCATCTCAAGGTAATTCGACATCGGACGTTATCTTCATCATCGTTTAGAACTCTAGTTACACGCATATTATCGCTCTATAAAAATTAGAAACCAACTCAAAATTTTACTCCGATAAAATAATAGTTCGTTCCTTATAAGTAGAAGTAATCAGCAAGATCCGCGGAAATATACGACCTCGATATTTTGTAAATCAAAATATCCTGTACTATATACGATAAGGTATACTTGCCTTTATCGAATGATTAGTTTGGATATAAATTAAACAAAATCTTTTCAAACTCAAAACTTGCAAAACTCTCCTTTTCTATTTAAAAATCAATAGAATTCGACGTCGTAGTCGGGGCGTAATCGTCGATACTTCGAAAGAAGAAAAGTCTGTTACTTCTGTCTTTCGATAGGATAACAGTTAGTTTCTCAAAGTAGGAGTACTTGTGAAATTTCTCGAAAACACCCGCCTAATTCTAATCTCATCACATAAAGGTTTTGCAAACATAGAAAATCCAAATCTAAGCCATCAAGAGCCAATTGTAAAGAAGATGCGAGAAGCTCATTTAAGATGGTTCAGAAATGTACATAGGAGACCATTAGAGGCACCTGTTAGGCGTTGCGAGAGTTTAATCAGTAGATATGTTAAACGGGGAGGGGTAGACCAAAAAAGACTTGGAATAAAACTATAAGGAAAGATATGATGTACTTAGGCATTAGTGAGGCTATGTTTAAAGATATGGTGCAATGGCGACAAAGGATCCATATAGCCGACTCCACTATGATGGGATAAAGGCTTGAGTGTTATTGTTGTATGTATATACTAGTGATAGGCACGGGGCTCCGCCCCTAAAGCCAATTACGACAGTACATCAAGCGTGACAATGCACAGGGCCCGCAATGCCTTGCGCGACAGTACTACGACCACATCATTGCCCTGACGCGATGCCGCTCCTGCCACTCGCAAACCCCCCGAGCGTTATACTCTGCACGTTGCTCATTTTTTTCGTGTGCATGGGGGTTTGCAAGCGACAGGGAAAACACATTTTTTATTGTAGGTAATGGATTCTGACTATATGAGAGCATATTTTTTAAAATTAAATTACAGAAATTGAAAATTTTATAATAAAGAGGGGTGTTGCAGGCAAGAAGACTTTTTACATGGAAACCCAGAAATGGTGAAAAACCACGGGGCCGGATCGGTGCCGACCAAATTCACTATCTTTTATGGTGTTACAAACTTTAGAATGCAAGAGGGCGACATGTCGTCGCTCATTGATGGGGGTGTAGAGAAGAAAGAGAGAGAGAGAGAGAGAGAAGTCTCTAAGGGTGGAGAGATCTCCAAGAGCCAGTTTACATGTGCAGAGATTAAAATATCGCTAAGTCCAATATCGTCGAGAAGGACTGGACATATCGTCGAATAAACTCTTAGACATCGTCGAGATGATACTCAGAGTTAAGCAGAAGATTCATATCAGCTATCGTTGAGATAATATGGACATTCCGACGATATCATTGTGACATCAAAGTATACACGGCGATATCGTTGTAAGAACAAGAAGAATCGAAAAAAGTCCAGTATCGTCATGTCAATCGGAATCACACGACAACATCGTTGTAAGGTCTAAGAAGAGTTAAGTCAAAGTATTCGGCAATGTCAATGACATCATCGTAAAAGGAGCCTTGTCGTCGAGAAGGCTAAGGGAGTTCTTATGAAAACAACTTATGGAAGAAGAATCACTTTGCGTCAAGATGATCAAGACGATATCGTCGATAAGACATTATGGTTTCGACGATATCGTCGATAAGACAGTATGGTTTCAACGATATCATCAATAAGACAGAATGGTCTCAATGACAACGTCGAGAAGACAGAATGGTCTCAACGACACTGTCGAGAAGATAAAATGGTTTCAACGACATCGTCGAGAAGATCACAAGTTGATAACAAGATTACGATGACACCTTCATATCATCTAAGTGCAAGTGCAGCTGTGATATCTTGTATCGTCGAGATATCATTGTCTAAAGAAAATTGAGGAAGACTTGAAGATTTGTCCAAGTCCAAGATGGATCGTCATAATGACAAGTTTAATTATCGAGACGTTGCAAATATCATCGAGACAGATCAAGATATATCAAATCACGCTGTCTGCATTTAATGTCGTCGTGTGATGGCCCAATCAGAGCGTGTCATTAAGGAATGGGCCTCTGACACTTAAAGGACATCCTAGGAGACCGTTAGCCAGTTCCTTGGTCTTATAAAAGGGATAAGTGTCCGCCCTAATTTTAATGAAGTAAGAAACAGAGAGAATACACACAAATCAATAGAACAGTAACATCCTGCGAAAAGAAGGAACAAGAACCAGACAACAACAACGATCTTCATCAAGTGTTCTCCAAGTTTCAGTCCAGCAACATCGACTGATAAGTATTGTTCCAGATCGAAGAAGGAATTGAAGAAGAATCTATGATATCCAAGAAATCATCAAAGCATTCTCTTCAAGTTCAAGAAGCCAATCTTCATCCGGCTAAGAAGTTTTTTTCTCAAATCTTTTTCTGTAGGGCTTGCGGGCCTGAGCTTGTAGGATCTGTTTCAGATCTGAGTTGTAAGGCTTGAAGGCCTGAGTTTTGTAGGTCTTGAGGGCCTGTGCTGTAGGGCTTGAGGGACTGAGTTTGTAAGGCTTGAGGGCCTGAGTTTTGTAAGGCTTAAGGGCCTGAGCTGTAGGGCTTGGGGGCCTGAGTTTGTAGGGCTTGAGGGCCTGAATTGTAGGGCTTGAGGGCCTGAGATTGTAGGGCTTGCGGGCCTGAGTTTTTGGCAGATTTTGCCGACCCTAGCACACTGCTAGAAAGGCGCAAAGGGACAGTGGACTACTCAAGACACCCTGCCTTGAGGAACCACTATATATCTGGTGTTCTTGCGTGATGTGCTTCTGTGGTTTATTGTTGTGATGTGATTTAGTTATTTAGTTCTTGTGCATAGAAATTCAAAAATAATCATATCACCTATTCCCCCCCCCCCCCCTCTAGGTGATAGTTCGATAACTAACACCCATCTCCAGGCTTTTGAGTCGGTTGTCGCTTTGAGGTCTCTCTCAGATACGACGAGATGTAATCTTCTCATCACCTCCTTTGATGGGCAAGCATGAGAGTGATTTTACAGACTACCTCCCTAATCCATCACATGCTTTGTCATGCTCTTGCAAGAGCTTCTCTTAAGGTTTGCTTCCTCCCAGAAGAGTAAGAGTGGTCCTGCAGCCCTCTTCCCGTTCAAGCAGGGTGAAAGTGAGACCTTAGCTTACTTCATGGATCGTTTCCAGAGAGAGATCCTTGGGATCAGGTATGTGGATCCTTCGCTCTACATGGTCACCTTAATTGATGGCCTTCAGGAAGGCCCCCTCAAGTTTGAGGTCACCACCAGAGAGCCTAGATCCTATCGGGAGCTAATTAGCATCGCCAATCACTTCATAGAGGGGGAGATCAGCAACCCCACCTATGTCTCCTCTATGAAATCGAGAGCAAGCCAGAGAGGCTATGAGAGTTCTTCTATTACTCCCCAACAGCCAGCGAGGCCATCACGCCAAGAGTTCTAACCTCCTTCTCAAAACGGTAGGAACTTCCGCCATCATCATCCATATCAAGGCCATCAACAGTTTCCACAGATAAAACCTCAATTTGCCGCCACAACTGCTCCAATTACCTAGTCTGCTCCAGCAATCAAATCCAGTTCTGTCAGTCACCTCCTCCGACTCAGCCGCAGTACCATTATGATGACTCACATTAATCCTTTATCGAGCTCAGTCTTCTGATGAGCGAGGTAGTTCAAATCCTTCAAAAGCAGCCTTTCTACAAGAGGTCGTACCCAATACAATCCAAACTCAAGTCCAGAAACCTCTCTCTCTACTGTGAGCATCATAGAGAGAGGGGCATCGGACGGAGAATTGTTAGGCTCTTCACATGCTTGTGGAGAAGCTTTTGAAGGAGGGGAAGTTACCGGGACTAGTCCTAAAGAATGACTACTCAAAGGTTTCCACCTCCAAGAGCAAGGAGGTGGCAGAAGTTTATTGGGAATGTGAAGAAGTGGATGGCATTGGCTTCCTTGGCAATATTGGTTATCAAAGCAAGTACATAGAAGCTAATGACGAAGGTTCCTTGGGCCGCCTTTTCTGCATCCATGGAGGGCCCAGGCTTGAGTCATCCTGGAAGGCTAGTCTCTCTAGAGTCTTCCGATCAGAGATAGCTGAGGCCACCTCTTCTGCTCCTATTAGGGGGATCATTACCTTTGGACAAGACGACCTTCCCCCACCACCAATCCATTCAATGATGTTATAGTCATCAAGGTGGTAATTGAAAACTACATGGTGGAAAGAATCTTGATTGACATCGGTAGTTCCGTGAACCTCCTCTTCAAACCTACTTTTGAGGCCCTAAACACTGGAAAGACTCTCCTTTCCACTGAAGGGCCACTTTATGGCTTTTCTGGAGAGAGGAAGGTGGTAGAGGGAAGCGTCACACTATCCGTGACACTTGATGGGATCACCAAGCTCATTCAATTCATAATAGTTGACGCTCCAAGCATCTAGAATGCTATTTTTGGAAGGCCTATACTCAATGAGTATCCGACGATGGTCGCCACCTTTCATCTTGTTATCAAGTTCACTCTCAAGGGAAAGCAATATCGGGTCAGGAGTGACCCCAAGCTGTCTCAGGAGTGTTATGGCAAGATGGTCAATGTGACCGAATCTTCTCCTCCCCCGAAGGTGGCTGAGACTCTTCTAGTTCTTCAAGACGATGACTGCCCTGAAGCTGCAGAAGAATTAGTGTAAAAAGAAGTTAGAGAAGGAGATCATCTGGAACCTGCCCAGGTGACTCAAGTTGTTCCTATTGATGCGAAGGATGGAAGCAAGGTGCTCTCCATCAATGCAGAGCTGCCCGAGGAGGAGAAGAACCAACTCGTCTCCTGCCTCCTGAAGAACCTGTATATCTTCGGGGTCAGTAGATGACATGCCAGGAGTTGATCCTGATGTTTCCTGCCACCACCTCAACGTTGATCCAAGCTTCACTCCAATCAATCAGAAGAAGAGGGTGGTGGCGGTAACCCTTGCCTAGCCGATCAGGGAGGAGGTGGATAAGCTCCTTAAGGTAAAGTTTATTCAAGAAATTCAATACCTTGATTGGGTTTCGAATGTTGTAATGGTAAAGAAGGTAGGGGAAAAGTGGAGGATGTGTGTGGATTTTACAAAACTCAATAAAACATGCCCAAAAGATTATTATCCCTTGCCTTAGATAGATTCTTTAGTTGATTCTATGGTAGGATATTCATGCATGAGTTTCTTAGATGCATTCTCTGGTTATTACCAGATTAGGATGCATAGGCCTGATGATCCTTATACCTCTTTCATTATGAATGATGGTTGTTTTTATTATCTCGTAATGCCTTTCAGACTTAAGAATGCGGGTGTGATGTATCAATGTATGATGGATTTTGTGTTTAAGTAGCAAAAAGAGAAAAACCTTGAAGTCTATGTTGATGACCTCCTCAATAAAAGTAAATCCTTCTTGTCACACCTGAGTGACCTCACAGAGACGTTCACTACTCTACGAGCATACAGGATGAAATTAAAGCCTCTCAAGTGTGTCTTCGGGGCAAGTAAGGGGAAGTTTATTGGCCATCTCCTTACTCCCGAAGGCCTTGCCCCGAATCCTGACAAAGTGAAGGCCATCCTCGATATGACACCTCCCAGTTCTATAAAAGAAATTCAGTAGCTAGGTGGGAGGTTGGTAGGACTCAGCAGGTTTATCTCCAGATAAGGAGATAAGAGTGCTCCTTTCTTTAAAACCCATTGAGGAGCGTCAAAGTTTGAATGGACTAAGGAGTGTGACTTAGCATTCGAGCAGCTTAAGAAAAAGCTAACATCAACTCCTCAGCTCCAAAATCCTCGAACATGAGAGGTTTGTTGGATCTGTAGGCGCCCTTAGAGAGAGGGGGGTGAATAAGGGTTTTAAAACTTTTAATATATTTTGAATGACTTGAAATAATAAGAGATTAAAATAGTGATTCTGAATAAAGATCTAAATTGTTTTATAATGAGAGAGAGAGAGAGAGAGAGAGAGAAATAAACAATTTAGAGAAATGGAAAACAAACCAATTTCATTATAAAAATAGACATGATTACTATTGATAAAGTTGATTACAAAACTAGATTTCTATGACGCTAGAAATCGAAGGCGAAGAAGTAAAAAGTCTTTTCATTTTCTATCCTGACTCGTATCCCTACGAACCGGTGGCTTTAGCCTATCCTCCCCCGGATACGGCCTCAAGCCGCTCTAGCCAACCCTCCCCGGATACGACCTCGAGCACCCCCTAGATCTACACCCTAGACCTAGTCGCCAACACGAGGCAAATTTATACCCTAAGTCCTACCCAGACCTAGTCGCCAACATGAGGCGAATTCACTAAACGATTACAAGAATAAAGATGTGAAATAAGCAACAATAATATTAAAAACTCCCTCTTGAAGAACTTCTGAAGTTGGAGACGAAAGACCGCTGTAGAATAAGCGTTGTTGAGGTGATCGTCCTTTAGATCCGGCGTGAAAAAATATTCCTTCAGAAATCCATAGAACTTTGGTGGGAGATCTCTTTTCGGTAGAATAAGGCTCTGAAATATTAACACTAGAACTCTCTCAAGGATGTGTGTCGAAAATGAGAGGAGAGGAGTCCTTTTTATAGCCTTCGAGCTAGCGCAACCGCCAGCGCTATCATGGATTAGGCAATATTCTGCGTGTGCGTATCTTCATTCCAAGGAAACCTTTCTAAGAATCTCACTCTACCGCCAGCGCTATCCGCTACCGCCTGGCGCTATCGCCTTCTAAAACAGCTCCCGAAATTGCTCTAATCAGAGCTAGCGCCTGCGCTAGGTGCTACCGCTGGCGCTAGTGGACATGTTGGAATTCTGGCTTCAAATTTGTGGGCAACCTTTATATGTTATCCTTGAGTCATATAACTTTGTTTCCTGCACACTCAAACACACAAGATCAAATACACATAGGATTTGTTATTCTCAAACCTAGGAGATGCGGAAGACCATGTTCCAACAAGGTTCTCTTTGTTTATCTGGGAGTGGGTTCGGAGGCCGTCAACTCAGTTTTGGTCAGAGAAGAAAAAAGAAAGTAGTTTCTGGTATATTATGTCACCAGGATTTTGAAAGATGTTGAGTCCAGGTACCCAATCCTGGAGAAGTTAGCTTTGGCTCTGATCATCTTAGTTCGAAGGCTTAGGCCATATTTCCAAGCTCATCCTATCCAAGTAGTGACTGATCTTCTTCTAAAGAGTGTGTTGGAGAAGCCCGAGCATTCTGACAGATTGGCAAAGTGGGCAATAGAACTCAGCGAGTTTGACATCCCTTATATCCCCAGGATATCTATCAAGGCTTAGGTGTTGGCAGATTTTCTAATTGATACACCGAAAGCTTGCCCAGATCAAGAAGTCAAGTCTCCTCTAGCTTGGATGATTTTCGTCGATGAAGCATCAGGAAGGAACTCTTCAGGAGCTGAAATTGTGCTCATTAATCCAAATGGTGTAAGATTGGATCAAACAATAAAGTTTTAATTCCCAATTACCAATAAACAGGTAGAATATGAGGCGCTTTAGCTGGTTCAAGATTTGCTAAGGAATTGGGGAAAGAAGATGTGCAAGTTAAAATGGATTCTTTGGTGATAACATCTCAAGTTAATGATAACTTGAGACCGGGGATCTGGTCCTTCAGCAATATCTTGTTCTAGTTAAAAATGAGATCGAAAGATTTAAAATTTTCACTATTCAACATATCCCAAGGTCAAAGAATGTAGAGGCCGATAAGTCGGTCAGTGGCCCTCTGTCGAGTGAAATGACTTCAGAACTCTTTTATCCAGCAATGGAGGAAGGGGAGTCCGTGTAAATTAATCAGCATTCTTCCTGGATGAGCCCTTTTTTCCTTTATCTTTCTACAGGCAGCTATCATCCATCTATCTTTTGTCAGGAGTTCTTTATAGAATGACCTTTTAATCTCCCTTGACCAGGTGTGTCTCAGAGGAGGAGATTCCTGTGGGTGCTTCATGAAGTTCACACTGGAGAGTGTGGCAGTCACTCGGTCTAGAACCTTGGAGAAGTGGATTCTTTGGCGAGGGTATTTTTTGCCTCATATGTGAAAGGATGTGGGAGTCTTTGTCAAGAAGTGTGTACAGTGCCAAAAGTTTGTCCCTCTTCAGCTTCAGCCAGCTCAGCAGCTCAGGTCCATAACAATGTTATGGCCATTCACAGTTTGGGGAGTGGATCTTCTCGATCCTTTTTCCAGTTGTAAGTGGACAACACTGCTTTATCATAGTCATGATTAATTATTTCAGCAAGTGGATCAAGGTGAAGACATTAGCCAAAACTACCACCCAAGTCGTTAAGATTTTTGTTTGGGGTGAGATCGTTTGTAGGCATGGAATCCCTATGACAATTATCACTGACAACGGTCCTCAGATCAACAATTAAAAATGATCAATTTCTACAATCAGATCGGGACAAAGCTAAGGTTCTCTTCAGTGCATCATCCAAGAAGCAATGGACAGGTTGAAGCTGCTAATAAGTTGGTCCTTAATCTCCTCAAAAAGAAGGTTGAGAATATCCATGGCAACTGGGCGGAGTAGCTTCCTTCTATTCTATGGACTCTGAATACTACACTATCTTCAGCTACCGGGGAGACGCCTTTCAAATTCTCACATGGTTCAAAAGATCTTATTCCAGTAGAGTTCGAGGTGTTCAGTCCAAGAATCTTGCCAGCAATGCAAGGAGGTGAGAATTGAATAGAGACTAATGATGCGAAAATAAAGTGCAGCTTAGATTCGGTCAAAGAACTCAGGGATGAGGCACTAATTAGGCAGGAAGAAGTAAAAAGAAGAATGGAAAAACACTTTGATAAGAATGTCAGAATATATCAATTCGTTATTGGAGACTTAGTCCTAAAGAAAATCGATGTCGCAGTAAGGGCTGGCTCAGTCGGGAAGCTCAACCTCAACTGAGCAGGTCCTTATATCATAAAAGAAGTACTAAAAAAATGGAGCATATCGACTTCAAACCTATGATGAAGAGGACATCTCTCACACTTGTAGTGGAGAGGACCTCAAACGGTTCTTTTCTTAAATGTTTATCTTTCATTGTTTTCTTCAGTTATATCAATACCATTACTTGTGTAAGATCTCCCTCCTCCTTACCGGAGAGTTCCCGGATCTTATGTCTAGACCCGCCGCCGTCTTACGGTGACTCCAACTCACGGGTTAGCTGTCACCTCTCAACGCAGATCCTGCCGGCGAGGTCGATCATATCACATGCCAATTTTTGAAAGAAAGAGAATTACAAATATGACAAGTCCACTATCACAGGCACATAAATATATATAAGAAGAATATAAATAGTCTACAATGAGAACAAACTAAAAGAGTGCAAGGGCTTATGCCTGGTACAAATCCAAAAGGAAATAAATAAGCACTCTCTCACTTTACACTATGCGGAAGCTACGCAAAATACTCTCCAACCTGTTGTTGTGTGGTAATAGTGATGCACATCATATGCTCCTTAGGGCCTACCGTCACGTCCTGCCTATCGTACTGTGGCTCCTGCAACTCAATCTCATGGTGTTACGACCACATCTAACCGTTAGTCAAAAAGACAGCCAATTTTGTCCTCGCTTCCCCCACGACTCTTAGGTACCGAGAGGGAGGACGAAGCAAAGGACAACATGGGTTAAAAGAAAGAGTTGGTGACATGGATCATACTAACATGGTATATGAGTAAACGAGCAGTATGTAAAATAATAATAGGTAATAAATGAGCAGTGAGTAAGTAAACGCAGCGCAAGTAAAGGTAATAAGTAAACTACTACGCTATCAATTAGAGTACCTTAACTTATATGAATGCACATACAAACTTATAAGTTAAGATTTCTGGAATTGTGACTTATCATATAAAAGAGCTCATACTAATTTATATGATAAGGGTCTGCAAATGTATATGCCTATAGGATGTATGAATGTTATCATATGTTATGTTATGTTCATACAGTGCAACTCACTCACATGACTCTGCGCACACATACTTTTAGTTCCCGCTTTTTGGAGGTAGCAAACCTCTTAGCTATTTTCATCGTGTCTACGAATATAGTGGATCGGGCACTACACTTCTAGGTGGGTATACACACTACCAGACCTAGACCTTACGTACGATGGTGTACACATCCTAGGTGCACTTCTGTGAGCTCTTGCGTACTCTTACTGGCATTCCACCAGTCTTTTATGGTCCAGGTGGGTTAATAGAGATTGTCTGCAGGGCGCAGTAAAGTAACCTACTGGCCCTCTAACTCACTACACCCCACAAAAGTCAACGTATTGTCATTGGTGTGACAAATGGACCTGTACCGAAGACCCGCCACTAGTTTATGCACATACAAGATTTAATACCTCACCCAAGCTTCCAGCTCGCAGGGCCAACTACTCCTGAACTGTTCCGTCCCATACATGGGTATGAGGTTTACTTTTCTCAACTTTCATTATTTAAGATTACCCTTGTTTGTTATTTCGGTGATTATAGTGGTTTATGATGAATTCTGGACTTCCGGGGGTCTACCCGGTGAAGGGCTCGCAGCGGTACTAGAAGGTATTTTGGGGTGATATCACTGACCTTCCTTTCTCAGAATGTTTACTTTTATTGGTAACTACCCATTGTTAAGGTTATCCCCATGGTTGCTCTAAATTATTTAAGAATGACTTAGAACTGTTGGACATGTGTGTCACATCCCTTTGTTTGAGAATAACAAATCACATATTGTATTTGATATTGCTTGTAGTGTGTTTATAGTGTGCATGAACTATTGGTGCAATACTCCACTAGTAGAAAGCAGCTTGGCACAAACTTTTGAAAGGAGCAACGCTACCGCCAGCGCTATCGCTAACGCCAGCGCTATCGCTATCGCTAGCGCTACCACTACCGCCAGCACTAACGCCAGCGCTATCGCTACCGCCAGGCGCTATCTCGAGTTCGTGCGCAGCGACAGTTTTGCAACCGCTACCGCTACCGCTACCACCAGCACTATCTCCCGCTACCGCCAGCGCTATCGCTACCGCCATACGGTATCTCCAGTTCGTGTACAGCGCCACGCCGCCGACGGTTTCGCAACTGCTCCACACGAACGCTACTGCCGGCGCTAGCCACTACCGCAGGCGCTAGCTCCAAGTTCTATAAAAGGCTGGGCTCTCTCTCGTTTTGTTCAGATCTTCCAGAGACATTACTTGTGCCCATACTCTCGTGCTGCTACTCTGCCAAAACATCATCTCCCACTCAAAGCCAAAGAAGAAATTCTGGAGAAGGAAGCCATCACGCTGCATCCGAAGAACGATCGCTTCGACCTCGCTTGTGCTTCAGCGATCCTTCATCCTCATCTCCAGAAATCTCAAGAGGGAGTTTGTTTGTTATTTACTTCATTTCTTTATTTGTATCTTGTAGTGAAATCGCATTGTTTTTGGCGACTAGGTCCTTGCACGGCTTAGGGGGAATTCACCGCGTGAGTTGGCAACTAGGTCTAGGGATTAGATCTAGGGGGTGCTCGAGGCCATATCCGGGAAGGATTGGCTAGAGCGTCTTGAGGCCTTATCCGGGGAAGGATAGGCTAAAGCCAACCGATTTGTGGGGATACAAGTCGGTATAGAAAAGGAAAAGAAATCTACATTTGTACGCCTCCGATTTCTAGCGATATAGAAATCAAATTTTATGTAAACACTTTTTCATTTAATATAATCATGTCTCTTTTGTGTTTACTTTGATTTCTATCATTAGGCGTAATCTCTATTATTTTGTGTTCTAAGTTTTCAATTCTAAATCTAAATTGTTTATTTCTAATTTGTCATCATTATTTCCTATTAATCAAAACAACTTAGTAATTTTCTTAAAATTTATAAAAAGAATTTTATTCCCTTATTCACCCCCCCCCTCTAAGGGCGCCGTAAGATCCAACAAGTGGTATCAGAGCCAGGTTATTCCAAACGGTTTAAAAACCAGGAATAATGGCGTCTTATGATCTCGCTTTTTCCGAGGGTCAGGGAATTAGTAGACCACCTCTATTTATTGGGTCAGATTATAATTATTGGAAAAATAGGATGCGTTGTTTTCTAATGACCCTAGATATTGAGGTTTGGAACATGGTAAAAGAAGAATACACTCCTCCTACATTTGTAGTTGGAGAGATAACTTTAGACAAACCCAAAGATAAATGGGATGATCGGGATAAACTCAAATGTAAAAATAACGCAAAAGCCATGAATGCTCTATTATGTGCGTTAGATAGAAATGAATTTAATAGAATTTCTGCTTGTACTACTGCATATGAAATTTGGAATCATTTGGAAGTTACTCATGAAGGTACATCGCAGGTTAAAGATTCCAAGCTTTTCCAACTGGAGTCGGAATATGAAAAATTCCGAATGGATGAAAGCGAAGATGTTGATGGTATGTACACGCGCTTCACCAAGATCGTCAATGCCTCAAAAGCTCTTGGAAAGACCTTCTCAAATGGCGACTTGGTCCGTAAGATCCTTCGTTCTCTTCCTCCAAAATTCAACCCGAAGGTGACGGCTATTTCGGAGTCGCACAACTTAAGGACGCTCCAAGTTGAGAGCCTCATTGGGAATCTCAAAACCCATGAGGTAGAACTCAAAATCCAACATGATGAATACAACAAGGAGCCAAAGAAGAAGGCGTTGGCATTAAAATCAAAGAAGGAGTGCCAAGAGGATGAGGATGAAGATGAAGAGAGTCTTTTGGTAAAGAACTTCCAAAAGTTCATGCGCAATCCGAAAAGGAGAAACACCTTTCAAAAATATTTCCAAAAGGGTGAAATATGGAAAGGGGTCATCTTCAAAGAAGGAAAAAGAGAGCGACAATGAAGAAGAGAGACCTCCACCGGAATGCTATCATTGTAGGAAGACGGGACACATTCGGAGCCAGTGCCCAAAGTTCTTGAAGGAGAAGAAAGAAAAACAACACAAAGGGAAGGAGAAGAAGAAAGTACTAAAAGCTAGAACATGGGATGACTCTTCCTCCTCCTCCTCCGAAGAATCAAGTGGGTCTTCATCAAGCGAAGATGAGGAAGCAAACATGTGCCTCATGGGACATGAAAACGACGGCGACGACACCAGTGTTCCTAGTGACACTGAGGTAACTCCTCCCACTTATGATGAATTGTATAATGAATTTCTTGAAACTTGCAAAGCTTTTGATAAAAATATGAAAGATAGTATTTTATTAAATCGTGAAAATGAATCTCTTATTAAAGAAAATCAAAAGCTTTCCAAAAGTTGATTGTTTTAGAAAAGATAAAGGTTTCTTGCCAAGAATGTGATCACTCCACAAAATTGGCAAAAGATATAGAAGAGTCACTTTCTAAAGCCCTCTCTCATGCCAAAACTCTTACAAAAGAGAAGGGGGAATTAGAAAGGAAATTGGAAGCCTCTCTTGTGCAAATAAAAAATAATAAAAAAGGTTTTGAAAATAGGTGTGTCATGCTTGTGAAAGAAAATTCTTCACTTAAAGCACAAGTTCATGATCTCACCATGGCCATTAAAAAATTTGGTATAGGCCAAAAATCACTGGAAATGATTCTAGGGTACCAGTGCCATGGATCTGGAAAGTTTGGGCTCGGATATCGAGGTGAGGGCTACCACCTGGCGCTAGCCACTAACGCCGGCGCTAGCACCTCATACCAGAAACCTGAAATTTCTTTTTCAAAATGCTTTCCTTCTGCAAATCAAAATTATTCCAGCAAGAAAATTTTCCAGAAAAGGGTCTCAACCCCCTTTATTTCGTGTGCAAACTGTTATAGGTTGGGTCACACAACTAGTTCTTGCAGGAAAATAAAACAAAATACTTTAAAGCAAATCTGGGTACCTAAGGCTTCCACTTATTCTATGGGAGGTTCCACTTGGGTATCCGGATCTTTACTCTCATCTTCTTTCTAGATGTGCAAGCAGGCTAAGGACAATGAAGACGCGTGGTACTTGGATTCAGGATGCTCCAAGCACATGACGGGCAATAAATCAAAGTTCCTTAGCCTAGAAAGGAAGAAGGGAGGGATTGTGACTTTCGGCGACAACGGTAAAGGAAGAATCATGGAATTGGTACAGTTGGTAACGAATCCTTCACTATATCAAATGTTCTTTATGTAAAAGGGCTAAAACATAATCTTATTTCAATTAGCCAATTATGTGATAAAAGATTAGATGTTTTATTTGAATCTTCTACTAATCTATGCAAAATATCTAATCCTATTACAAACAATATTTTACTAACTGCACCAAGAATACACAATGTTTATATTGTTTCATTTCATGATCTTTCAAAATCATCTTTAAAATGTTTTATTACCAAAAATGATGAACTTGATCTTTGGCATAGAAGGCTAGGACATGCTAGCACAAAGCTTATTGTAAAACTTGCCAAAAGAGATTTAATTAGAGGATTGCCTAGATTAAATGGAAATTTACCTTCACTTTGTTCACCATGTCAAAAAGTTTAAAATTACTAGATCCTCTTTCAAAAGTAAAAATGTTATTTCTACTACAAGACCTTTGCAATTAATTCATGTGGATCTCTTTAGTCCCGTTAGCACCGCAAGTCTTGGTGGTAGATTGTATACATATGTTTTAATAGATGATTTTTCTAGATATTGTTGGACAATATTTCTCTCATCCAAATCCGAAGCATTTTGTGAATTTTCAAAATTATTTTACTCGTATTCAAAATGAAAGTGATTTAAAAATTAATGCATTCGCTCGGATCATGGAGGAGAATTTGAAAATGAAAAATTTACTTCTTATTGTGATATGTTAGGCATAAAACATGAGTTCTCCGCACCACGCACACCACAACAAAATGGTGTTGTAGAAAGAAAGAATAGGACACTTCAAGAGCTAGCACGCACTATGTTATGTGAATATAAATTACCCAAGTTCTTTTGGGCCGAAGCCGTAAACACATCAAGTTATGTTATAAAGAAGCCTAATGTGTCTTACTTCAAAGTTTTTGGTTGTAAATGCTTTATCTTAAATACAAAAGATAGCTTGGGAAAATTTGATGAAAAATGTGATGAAGGAACATTTCTTGGATACTCTTCAACTAGTAGAGCTTATAGAGTTTTAATAAAAGAACTAGAAAAGTTGAAGAGTCAATTAATGTGAAATTTGATGAGCTTGTTCCTTGTATAGAAAGACTTTCCGCAGGTAAAGAGGATGATCTATTACCTCCTTTGGAGCATGGTGATGAAGAACCTTCCAAAGAAGAAGAAGAGGAGGCCAAGAAAGATGAATATGTACCTCCAAGCTTCTTAAAATTCACAAAGGATCATCTACAGGAATTGATAATTGGTGAACCATCCATCGGGGTAAGAACCTCGCTCTTCTCTTCATGAATCTTATTCAAATATTTGCTTTGTTTCTGAAATTGAACCAAAAAATGTTACAACCGCTTTAAATGATGAATTTTGGTTTTTGGCTATGAATGAAGAGTTAGAATAATTTGAGCGACATAATGTTTGGAAATTAGTAGAAAGACCATCTAATCACCCGGTTGTAGGTGTAAAATGGATTTTCAAAAATAAATTAGATGGTGAGTCTAGAATATCTAGAAATAAAGCACGCTTAGTAGCACAAGGATATTCTCAAGGGATAGATTTTGATGAATCTTTTGCACCCGTTGCTAGATTGGAGTCTATACGAATTTTTCTAGCATTTGCAAGCTTTAAAAGAATAAAACTATTTCAAATGGATGTGAAAAGTGCTTTTCTAAACGAGTTTGTAAAAGAAGAAGTTTATGTTGAACAACCCCCCCCCCCCCGGTTTTATTAATGAAAAATTTCCAAATCATGTTTATAAACTAGAAAAAGCGCTTTATGGTTTAAAACAAGCGCCCCGTGCATGGTATGAAAGACTTACATCATTTTATTAAAGCACGGTTATATTATGGGAAGTGCGGATAATACTCTCTTCATTAAGCACAATAATGATGATATAATTATTTTACAAATATATGTTAATGATATTATTTTTGGATCTACTAATGAAGAGATGTGTAAAGAAGTTATTTTAGTGATGAAAAATGAATTTGAAATGAGTCTTGTAGGAGAACTTTCTTATTTCCTTGGTTTTCAAATATCACAAAGAATTGATGGTACTTTTGTATGTCAAACTAAATATGTCCATGATATGCTTAAACGTTTTGGATTTGAAAACCTTAAACATGCTTCTACACCAATGAGTGCATCACTAAAATTAGGAAAAGATGAATCAGGAGTTTCTATAGATCACACTTTATATAGAGGTATGATAGGATCTCTACTTTATCTTAGTGCAACTAGACCCGATATTATGTTTGTCATATGCTTATGTGCTAGATTTCAAGCCAATCCAAAAGAATCTCATTTAAAAGCGGTAAAACGAATTTTTAGATATCTCATTGGGTCATTTAGATTAGGATTATGGTACCCACATAATGATTCATTTACATTGCATGGCTATTCCGATTCGAATTATGCCGGTTGCTCACTTGATAGAAAAAACACTAGTGGTACTTGTTATTTTCTAGGACCTTCATTAGTTGCATGGTCTAGTAGGAAACAAAATTCGGTTGCACTCTCCACCACGGAGGCCGAATACATTGCATTAGGGAGTTGTTGTGCACAAGCACTATGGATGAGCCAAACTTTAGAGGACTTTGGTTTTCATCTAAGAAATATTGAACTAAAATGTGACAACAAAAGTGCCATTGATCTCACAAATAATCCCGGTACACCACTATATATCCAAACATATAGATGTGCGTCATCATTTCATAAGGGATCACATTAAAAGGAAAATGTAAGGATTAGTTTCATTGGCACGGACTCTCAACTTGCGGATATATTCACTAAACCTCTTCCCGATGCAAGGTTTCAAATGTTAAGGTTGGAATTAGGAGTCTTAGACATCTTAGGATGAAAAACATATAAAACGCTAATGTTTTATGCAATTTGAGCAATCAAGATATCTCTGATAATTACAAAAATTCTGCATAAGACTACTCTTAAGACCCCTAACCAATATCAAAAATCAAAAATTTAAAATTCTTGAAAAATCGTGTACTGTTTCCAGCGCTAGCGCCGGCGCTAGCGTGGGTGTGTGATTTTTATGATTTTTAAAATTTCTAAAATTCAACAAAAATATGTTAGTTTATTTGTGCAAATTTATTTTTGTGTTACTGTCTATTTATTTTTGTTTTGTTTGAATTATGAAAAATCAACTACAAAAATTCAAAATTCAAAAATACAAAAATATGTTTTTTGTTATTTGTGTTTTATTCATTCTTTGAAAAATCAACTATAAAAGTTCAAAATTCAAAAATACAAAAATATGTTTGTGTGATTAAAAAATTTCAAACAAAAAAAACTGTATGATCTTTATTGCCAAGATCAAGCATGTATGAATTCTATTATTTAGAATTATTTACAATGTTAAAACATATTCTTTCAAATTACTATGAACATTGTTTTGCTTATCATGCTTTGATATATCTATTTAAAGTGCATCAATTGTATTGCAAAATGTGTAGATCCAAGCTTAGCATGTCTCTAAGTATGAGTAAATGTTTTATGATTGATAATGATACATTTCACTCACTTATTTTGGTAATCAACATGTGTGTCTAAATCTAAAAATGCTTGCTTGTGTATTGTATTTGTGCAATGAATTAAAACTTGCATAAGTTTATTGCCTACACTACATTTGAATTGCACTTATGAAATTTAGAAAAGTGGTTAAGTTAAAAATTTTGGTTTGCAAAACAAGTGTATTCGGAGAATGTTGTCTCACAAATATGAACAAAAAAATTATATATATGTAGACAAATATAACTCCACCAAGCACTACTTGAACCTCCTGATAAGTCTTCATAAGCATTGTGAGGTTGAGCACCTTGGAAAGAATAGTAAAGTTACTTGTGCAAACCTTGGTTATTACACCACTTTGTTAAAAATTGTGTGCATTAAAAGTGTGTGAAAATAATTTACTTGTGTTTTATTGTGCACTTTACTTTGCATATGTCTTGTATTTTGTGATTTAAATCAATTGTTAACTTTGCCCAAAATACACTTATATGCACATGATTATCTTTCATAACACTTCTTCTCATGAGTATTAGATTCTAATGTTTTATCTATACTACTCTTTATATAAAAATGCACTAGATAACCTAGCATGATCTCTACAATGTTTTGGTATTTCTTGAATTTACAAATTAAGTAACATTGTAGTTTAATCTCTCTTTGATATGTTCATTTCATGCTTGGTATTTTATGAAAAACTTTGAGATTTCAAAAAGGTTAAAACATCTTTCTATTTTGAACCAAAACTCATATTTCTACTTATGCTTTTCATGCTTACAAAAAGATGTTTATTATAATTTTCCGCTTGCTTACAACTCTTATCTTTATATTTGAAATCTCTTATTTATGCTATGCTTAAACTCTTTATCATTATTTATATTTGAAAAGCTCGATCATGTTATATAAATGCCTCCTTACTACCCTCACCCCACCTTCTTTTGATAATACCAAAAGGGGGAGATTAATTGAAAAAAATCTATATAGAAGAAATATAGAAGATTAAGGGGAGAATATTTCATGTAATCTATCGTTTAGGGGGAGTAACACATAAAATTGCATTTATGTAGGGGGAGCATTAAGATAGGGGGAGTATGCACATTATCATGCATATCATATACATATAGTTGCACTTTTATCTTGCTTATCTTATCTATAAACACTATTGTTGATTTCTTGCTTAGAGGATTTGTTATTATCAAAAGGGGAGATTGTTGGACATGTGTGTCACATCCCTTTGTTTGAGAATAACAAATCACATATTGTATTTGATATTGCTTGTAGTGTGTTTATAGTGTGCATGAACTATTGGTGCAATACTCCACTAGTAGAAAGCAGCTTGGCACAAACTTTTGAAAGGAGCAACGCTACCGCCAGCGCTATCGCTAACGCCAGCGCTATCGCTATCGCTAGCGCTACCACTACCGCCAGCACTAACGCCAGCGCTTATCGCTACCGCCGGGCGCTATCTCGAGTTCGTGCGCAGCGACAGGTTTCGCAACCGCTACCGCTACCGCTACCACCAGCACTATCTCCCGCTACCGCCAGCGCTATCGCTACCGCCATACGGTATCTCCAGTTCGTGTACAGCGCCACGCCGCCGACGGTTTCGCAACTGCTCCACACGAACGCTACCTGCCGGCGCTAGCCACTACCGCAGGCGCTAGCTCCAAGTTCTATAAAAGGCTGGGCTCTCTCTCGTTTTGGTCAGATCTTTCAGAGACATTACTTGTGCCCATACTCTCGTGCTGCTACTCTGCCAAAACATCATCTCCCACTCAAAGCCAAAGAAGAAATTCTGGAGAAGGAAGCCATCACGCTGCATCCGAAGAACGATCGCTTCGACCTCGCTTGTGCTTCAGCGATCCTTCATCCTCATCTCCAGAAATCTCAAGAGGGAGTTTGTTTGTTATTTACTTCATTTCTTTATTTGTATCTTGTAGTGAAATCGCATTGTTTTTGGCGACTAGGTCCTTGCACGGCTTAGGGGGAATTCACCGCGTGAGTTGGCAACTAGGTCTAGGGATTAGATCTAGGGGGTGCTCGAGGCCATATCCGGGAAGGATTGGCTAGAGCGTCTTGAGGCCTTATCCGGGGAAGGATAGGCTAAAGCCAACCGATTTGTGGGGATACAAGTCGGTATAGAAAAGGAAAAGAAATCTACATTTGTACGCCTCCGATTTCTAGCGATATAGAAATCAAATTTTATGTAAACACTTTTTCATTTAATATAATCATGTCTCTTTTGTGTTTACTTTGATTTCTATCATTAGGCGTAATCTCTATTATTTTGTGTTCTAAGTTTTCAATTCTAAATCTAAATTGTTTATTTCTAATTTGTCATCATTATTTCCTATTAATCAAAACAACTTAGTAATTTTCTTAAAATTTATAAAAAGAATTTTATTCCCTTATTCACCCCCCCCTCTAAGGGCGCCGTAAGATCCAACAAGTGGTATCAGAGCCAGGTTATTCCAAACGGTTTAAAAACCAGGAATAATGGCGTCTTATGATCTCGCTTTTTCCGAGGGTCAGGGAATTAGTAGACCACCTCTATTTATTGGGTCAGATTATAATTATTGGAAAAATAGGATGCGTTGTTTTCTAATGACCCTAGATATTGAGGTTTGGAACATGGTAAAAGAAGAATACACTCCTCCTACATTTGTAGTTGGAGAGATAACTTTAGACAAACCCAAAGATAAATGGGATGATCGGGATAAACTCAAATGTAAAAATAACGCAAAAGCCATGAATGCTCTATTATGTGCGTTAGATAGAAATGAATTTAATAGAATTTCTGCTTGTACTACTGCATATGAAATTTGGAATCATTTGGAAGTTACTCATGAAGGTACATCGCAGGTTAAAGATTCCAAGCTTTTCCAACTGGAGTCGGAATATGAAAAATTCCGAATGGATGAAAGCGAAGATGTTGATGGTATGTACACGCGCTTCACCAAGATCGTCAATGCCTCAAAAGCTCTTGGAAAGACCTTCTCAAATGGCGACTTGGTCCGTAAGATCCTTCGTTCTCTTCCTCCAAAATTCAACCCGAAGGTGACGGCTATTTCGGAGTCGCACAACTTAAGGACGCTCCAAGTTGAGAGCCTCATTGGGAATCTCAAAACCCATGAGGTAGAACTCAAAATCCAACATGATGAATACAACAAGGAGCCAAAGAAGAAGGCGTTGGCATTAAAATCAAAGAAGGAGTGCCAAGAGGATGAGGATGAAGATGAAGAGAGTCTTTTGGTAAAGAACTTCCAAAAGTTCATGCGCAATCCGAAAAGGAGAAACACCTTTCAAAAATATTTCCAAAAGGGTGAAATATGGAAAGGGTCATCTTCAAAGAAGGAAAAAGAGAGCGACAATGAAGAAGAGAGACCTCCACCGGAATGCTATCATTGTAGGAAGACGGGACACATTCGGAGCCAGTGCCCAAAGTTCTTGAAGGAGAAGAAAGAAAAACAACACAAAGGGAAGGAGAAGAAGAAAGTACTAAAAGCTAGAACATGGGATGACTCTTCCTCCTCCTCCTCCGAAGAATCAAGTGGGTCTTCATCAAGCGAAGATGAGGAAGCAAACATGTGCCTCATGGGACATGAAAACGACGGCGACGACACCAGTGTTCCTAGTGACACTGAGGTAACTCCTCCCACTTATGATGAATTGTATAATGAATTTCTTGAAACTTGCAAAGCTTTTGATAAAAATATGAAAGATAGTATTTTATTAAATCGTGAAAATGAATCTCTTATTAAAGAAAATCAAAAGCTTTCCAAAAAGTTGATTGTTTTAGAAAAGATAAAGGTTTCTTGCCAAGAATGTGATCACTCCACAAAATTGGCAAAAGATATAGAAGAGTCACTTTCTAAAGCCCTCTCTCATGCCAAAACTCTTACAAAAGAGAAGGGGGAATTAGAAAGGAAATTGGAAGCCTCTCTTGTGCAAATAAAAAATAATAAAAAAGGTTTTGAAAATAGGTGTGTCATGCTTGTGAAAGAAAATTCTTCACTTAAAGCACAAGTTCATGATCTCACCATGGCCATTAAAAAATTTGGTATAGGCCAAAAATCACTGGAAATGATTCTAGGGTACCAGTGCCATGGATCTGGAAAGTTTGGGCTCGGATATCGAGGTGAGGGCTACCACCTGGCGCTAGCCACTAACGCCGGCGCTAGCACCTCATACCAGAAACCTGAAATTTCTTTTTCAAAATGCTTTCCTTCTGCAAATCAAAATTATTCCAGCAAGAAAATTTTCCAGAAAAGGGTCTCAACCCCCTTTATTTCGTGTGCAAACTGTTATAGGTTGGGTCACACAACTAGTTCTTGCAGGAAAATAAAACAAAATACTTTAAAGCAAATCTGGGTACCTAAGGCTTCCACTTATTCTATGGGAGGTTCCACTTGGGTATCCGGATCTTTACTCTCATCTTCTTTCTAGATGTGCAAGCAGGCTAAGGACAATGAAGACGCGTGGTACTTGGATTCAGGATGCTCCAAGCACATGACGGGCAATAAATCAAAGTTCCTTAGCCTAGAAAGGAAGAAGGGAGGGATTGTGACTTTCGGCGACAACGGTAAAGGAAGAATCATGGGAATTGGTACAGTTGGTAACGAATCCTTCACTATATCAAATGTTCTTTATGTAAAAGGGCTAAAACATAATCTTATTTCAATTAGCCAATTATGTGATAAAAGATTAGATGTTTTATTTGAATCTTCTACTAATCTATGCAAAATATCTAATCCTATTACAAACAATATTTTACTAACTGCACCAAGAATACACAATGTTTATATTGTTTCATTTCATGATCTTTCAAAATCATCTTTAAAATGTTTTATTACCAAAATGATGAACTTGATCTTTGGCATAGAAGGCTAGGACATGCTAGCACAAAGCTTATTGTAAAACTTGCCAAAAGAGATTTAATTAGAGGATTGCCTAGATTAAATGGAAATTTACCTTCACTTTGTTCACCATGTCAAAAAGTTAAAATTACTAGATCCTCTTTCAAAAGTAAAAATGTTATTTCTACTACAAGACCTTTGCAATTAATTCATGTGGATCTCTTTAGTCCCGTTAGCACCGCAAGTCTTGGTGGTAGATTGTATACATATGTTTTAATAGATGATTTTTCTAGATATTGTTGGACAATATTTCTCTCATCCAAATCCGAAGCATTTTGTGAATTTTCAAAATTATTTACTCGTATTCAAAATGAAAGTGATTTAAAAATTAAATGCATTCGCTCGGATCATGGAGGAGAATTTGAAAATGAAAAATTTACTTCTTATTGTGATATGTTAGGCATAAAACATGAGTTCTCCGCACCACGCACACCACAACAAAATGGTGTTGTAGAAAGAAAGAATAGGACACTTCAAGAGCTAGCACGCACTATGTTATGTGAATATAAATTACCCAAGTTCTTTTGGGCCGAAGCCGTAAACACATCAAGTTATGTTATAAAGAAGCCTAATGTGTCTTACTTCAAAGTTTTTGGTTGTAAATGCTTTATCTTAAATACAAAAGATAGCTTGGGAAAATTTGATGAAAAATGTGATGAAGGAACATTTCTTGGATACTCTTCAACTAGTAGAGCTTATAGAGTTTTTAATAAAAGAACTAGAAAAGTTGAAGAGTCAATTAATGTGAAATTTGATGAGCTTGTTCCTTGTATAGAAAGACTTTCCGCAGGTAAAGAGGATGATCTATTACCTCCTTTGGAGCATGGTGATGAAGAACCTTCCAAAGAAGAAGAAGAGGAGGCCAAGAAAGATGAATATGTACCTCCAAGCTTCTTAAAATTCACAAAGGATCATCTACAGGAATTGATAATTGGTGAACCATCCATCGGGGTAAGAACTCGCTCTTCTCTTCATGAATCTTATTCAAATATTTGCTTTGTTTCTGAAATTGAACCAAAAAATGTTACAACCGCTTTAAATGATGAATTTTGGTTTTTGGCTATGAATGAAGAGTTAGAATAATTTGAGCGACATAATGTTTGGAAATTAGTAGAAAGACCATCTAATCACCCGGTTGTAGGTGTAAAATGGATTTTCAAAAATAAATTAGATGGTGAGTCTAGAATATCTAGAAATAAAGCACGCTTAGTAGCACAAGGATATTCTCAAGGGATAGATTTTGATGAATCTTTTGCACCCGTTGCTAGATTGGAGTCTATACGAATTTTTCTAGCATTTGCAAGCTTTAAAAGAATAAAACTATTTCAAATGGATGTGAAAAGTGCTTTTCTAAACGAGTTTGTAAAAGAAGAAGTTTATGTTGAACAACCCCCCCCCCCCCGGTTTTATTAATGAAAAATTTCCAAATCATGTTTATAAACTAGAAAAAGCGCTTTATGGTTTAAAACAAGCGCCCCGTGCATGGTATGAAAGACTTACATCATTTTTATTAAAGCACGGTTATATTATGGGAAGTGCGGATAATACTCTCTTCATTAAGCACAATAATGATGATATAATTATTTTACAAATATATGTTAATGATATTATTTTTGGATCTACTAATGAAGAGATGTGTAAAGAAGTTATTTTAGTGATGAAAAATGAATTTGAAATGAGTCTTGTAGGAGAACTTTCTTATTTCCTTGGTTTTCAAATATCACAAAGAATTGATGGTACTTTTGTATGTCAAACTAAATATGTCCATGATATGCTTAAACGTTTTGGATTTGAAAACCTTAAACATGCTTCTACACCAATGAGTGCATCACTAAAATTAGGAAAAGATGAATCAGGAGTTTCTATAGATCACACTTTATATAGAGGTATGATAGGATCTCTACTTTATCTTAGTGCAACTAGACCCGATATTATGTTTGTCATATGCTTATGTGCTAGATTTCAAGCCAATCCAAAAGAATCTCATTTAAAAGCGGTAAAAACGAATTTTTAGATATCTCATTGGGTCATTTAGATTAGGATTATGGTACCCACATAATGATTCATTTACATTGCATGGCTATTCCGATTCGAATTATGCCGGTTGCTCACTTGATAGAAAAAACACTAGTGGTACTTGTTATTTTCTAGGACCTTCATTAGTTGCATGGTCTAGTAGGAAACAAAATTCGGTTGCACTCTCCACCACGGAGGCCGAATACATTGCATTAGGGAGTTGTTGTGCACAAGCACTATGGATGAGCCAAACTTTAGAGGACTTTGGTTTTCATCTAAGAAATATTGAACTAAAATGTGACAACAAAAGTGCCATTGATCTCACAAATAATCCGGTACACCACTATATATCCAAACATATAGATGTGCGTCATCATTTCATAAGGGATCACATTAAAAAGGAAAATGTAAGGATTAGTTTCATTGGCACGGACTCTCAACTTGCGGATATATTCACTAAACCTCTTCCCGATGCAAGGTTTCAAATGTTAAGGTTGGAATTAGGAGTCTTAGACATCTTAGGATGAAAAACATATAAAACGCTAATGTTTTATGCAATTTGAGCAATCAAGATATCTCTGATAATTACAAAAATTCTGCATAAGACTACTCTTAAGACCCCTAACCAATATCAAAAATCAAAAATTTAAAATTCTTGAAAAATCGTGTACTGTTTCCAGCGCTAGCGCCGGCGCTAGCGTGGGTGTGTGATTTTTATGATTTTTAAAATTTCTAAAATTCAACAAAAATATGTTAGTTTATTTGTGCAAATTTATTTTGTGTTACTGTCTATTTTATTTTTGTTTTGTTTGAATTATGAAAAATCAACTACAAAAATTCAAAATTCAAAAATACAAAAATATGTTTTTTGTTATTTGTGTTTTATTCATTCTTTGAAAAATCAACTATAAAAGTTCAAAATTCAAAAATACAAAAATATGTTTGTGTGATTAAAAAATTTCAAAACAAAAAAAACTGTATGATCTTTATTGCCAAGATCAAGCATGTATGAATTCTATTATTTAGAATTATTTACAATGTTAAAACATATTCTTTCAAATTACTATGAACATTGTTTTGCTTATCATGCTTTGATATATCTATTTAAAGTGCATCAATTGTATTGCAAAATGTGTAGATCCAAGCTTAGCATGTCTCTAAGTATGAGTAAATGTTTTATGATTGATAATGATACATTTCACTCACTTATTTTGGTAATCAACATGTGTGTCTAAATCTAAAAATGCTTGCTTGTGTATTGTATTTGTGCAATGAATTAAAACTTGCATAAGTTTATTGCCTACACTACATTTGAATTGCACTTATGAAATTTAGAAAAGTGGTTAAGTTAAAAATTTTGGTTTGCAAAACAAGTGTATTCGGAGAATGTTGTCTCACAAATATGAACAAAAAAATTATATATATGTAGACAAATATAACTCCACCAAGCACTACTTGAACCTCCTGATAAGTCTTCATAAGCATTGTGAGGTTGAGCACCTTGGAAAGAATAGTAAAGTTACTTGTGCAAACCTTGGTTATTACACCACTTTGTTAAAAATTGTGTGCATTAAAAGTGTGTGAAAATAATTTACTTGTGTTTTATTGTGCACTTTACTTTGCATATGTCTTGTATTTTGTGATTTAAATCAATTGTTAACTTTGCCCAAAATACACTTATATGCACATGATTATCTTTCATAACACTTCTTCTCATGAGTATTAGATTCTAATGTTTTATCTATACTACTCTTTATATAAAAATGCACTAGATAACCTAGCATGATCTCTACAATGTTTTGGTATTTCTTGAATTTACAAATTAAGTAACATTGTAGTTTAATCTCTCTTTGATATGTTCATTTCATGCTTGGTATTTTTATGAAAAACTTTGAGATTTCAAAAAGGTTAAAACATCTTTCTATTTTGAACCAAAACTCATATTTCTACTTATGCTTTTCATGCTTACAAAAAGATGTTTATTATAATTTTCCGCTTGCTTACAACTCTTATCTTTATATTTGAAATCTCTTATTTATGCTATGCTTAAACTCTTTATCATTATTTATATTTTGAAAAGCTCGATCATGTTATATAAATGCCTCCTTACTACCCTCACCCCACCTTCTTTTGATAATACCAAAAGGGGGAGATTAATTGAAAAAAATCTATATAGAAGAAATATAGAAGATTAAGGGGAGAATATTTCATGTAATCTATCGTTTAGGGGGAGTAACACATAAAATTGCATTTATGTAGGGGGAGCATTAAGATAGGGGGAGTATGCACATTATCATGCATATCATATACTATAGTTGCACTTTTATCTTGCTTATCTTATCTATAAACACTATTGTTGATTTCTTGCTTAGAGGATTTGTTATTATCAAAAGGGGGAGATTGTTGGACATGTGTGTCACATCCTTTTGTTTGAGAATAACAAATCACATATTGTATTTGATATTGCTTGTAGTGTGTTCATAGTGTGCAGGAACTATAGGTGCAATACTCCACTGGTAGAAAGCAGCTTGGCACAAACTTTTGAAAGGAGCAGCGCTACCGCCAGCGCTATCGCTAACGCCAGCGCTATCGCTAGCGCTATCGCTACCCGCCAACACTAACGTCAGCGTTATCGCTACCGCCGGGCGCTATCTCGAGTTCGTGCGCAGCGACGGTTTCGCAACCGCTACCGCTACCGCTACCGCCAGCGCTATCTCCCGCTACCGCCAGCGCTATCGCTACCGCCAGGCGCTATCTCCAGTTCGTGTACAGCGCCACGCCGCCGACGGTTTCGCAACCGCTCCACACGAACGCTACCGCCGGCGCTAGCCACTACCGCAGGCGCTAGCTCCAAGTTCTATAAAAGGCTGGGCTCTCTATCGTTTTGGTCAGATCTTTCAGAAACATTACTTGTGCCCATACTCTCGTGCTGCTACTCTGCCAAAACATCATCTCCCACTCAAAGCCAAAGAAGAAATTCTGGAGAAGGAAGCCATCACGCTGCATCCGAAGAACGATCGCTTCGACCTCGCTTGTGCTTCAGCGATCCTTCATCCTCATCTCCAGAAATCTCAAGAGGGAGTTTGTTTGTTATTTACTTCATTTCTTTATTTGTATCTTGTAGTGAAATCGCCTTGTTTTTGGCGACTAGGTCCTTGCGCGGCTTAGGGGGAATTCGCCGCGTGAGTTGGCGACTAGGTCTAGGGGATTAGATCTAGGGGGTGCTTGAGGCCATATCCGGGAAGGATTGGCTAGAGCGGCTTGAGGCCTTATCCGGGGAAGGATAGGCTAAAGCCAACCGGTTTGTGGGGATACAAGTCGGTATAGAAAAGGAAAAGAAATCTACATTTGTACGCCTCCGATTTCTAGCGATATAGAAATCAAATTTTATGTAAACACTTTTTCATTTAATATAATCATGTCTCTTTTGTGTTTACTTTGATTTCTATCATTAGGCGTAATCTCTATTATTTTGTGTTCTAAGTTTTTAATTCTAAATCTAAATTGTTTATTTCTAATTTGTCATCATTATTTCCTATTAATCAAAACAACTTAGTAATTTTCTTAAAATTTATAAAAAGAATTTTATTCTCTTATTCACCCCCCCTCTAAGGGCGTCGTAAGATCCAACAAGAACCCCTTTAGGCAACTTGACGACCTTTTTACGGTGTGCAGTGTAAACTCTTAGATATTCACCTATATGTCCAACCTAACCTTGAAATGCACCATGACCTTATTATCATTCTAGATATCACTCTAAATGCCTAGTGTGGAAAACTCTCAAAATGCTTACAATTAATCATTGCGACGCACTTCTAGTTTACTATTCACTATAGGACTGGAGTCCTCTAGTGAGGCCACAACTTATAAGGGCTGATGTTATGTATTCCCTTTATTTGTGTTCCAAATTTCATTCCATTTCTACATGTTCTGGTTAGTCTAAACACCACCTCAAGTTTTTGCTATTCGCAGTCCAACTCAAGCATTGAACTAGATTGATCTCTATGATGTGAACTTCACTATAGCTTGACCTAATGCCATAAAATTTATACCATTGGTTAATCATGACCAAATTAAGAGGTGGTCAGAACTTCATAATTTTTCTAATTATTTTGGCTATTTATAAAAAATACTTCAAGGATAATGCACACCTCTCTTTACACATGAAGTACTAGTTTCAGAAGTCAAAGTACTGCCAATATTTTGTCAATGGAATATAATGGTGAAATATCATGATTTACTGAATTTCATAATTTTCGAAAGCATTTATGACCACTATTTTAATATTTGAATATTTGGGTTAATTGGCCACATTACACAGTAAGTACAACAATAACTCAATAAAAAATACTGGACAACTTACCATAGATTTATAAAGACCTAAAAATAGTCTAACTAAATTTTTATAAATTTTCAGGTGATATCAACCATATTAATTTCATTAATACATAAGTGTGACAAAGGACATTTTTGGTAATTTACAATGTGAATGACTTCCAAAAATCCTACCAAAATTTCCCAAGGTATATTTTAATATAAAATACCATATGATAGAAAATGAGAATTTTCTCCAGATATTAGATGGTGTTTATTTCATTTATACACTTATGTGACAAAATCAATTATGCTCAAATAACTAGGGAAATCAACTCCAAAAATCCCAATAAAATTTCCAGAGGTGTATATTACTCTACAACATCATGTGGCAGGAAATCAGATTTATCTTAAGTTATTTGGTCACTATTATTTGACTAATACGCTTATGTGATATTAATGTTATTAATTAAAAACTTAGGATTTTGCATTCCAAAAATCCTAACTTTTCTATAGATGATACCCTCCATCATATTATGTGTATTGCTCAAATATCGTGAGCATATAATAAACCATTTGTGATAAATTCACAAAATACCCAAAGGTGTTATATGCACACCACCCTTCCATACATCTCATTTCTATGTATGTGAAATACAATATTCTACATTGGTCCAAATGATCTCAACTTTTTACATTTGACTAATCATGTCCTAACAATTATGTCACCCAAGATTTGGGGCATTTTGCATCTATCTAGCCACATTTTTTTCATTAATATGAAAAATCATATTTACCATAAAATCTTAGGAAAATGTTGCCCAAAAATTATGATTTTTGGGCAGGGGATGTATCTATATCATTTACACTTATTTCCGAAATATTAGACCAATCTAAGCATCTAGGTGAACTAGATCTAGAAAATAAGGACTGGTAACTCTTTAGGGCACACCTCAGGAGAATGGACTTATAAGAAGATATATGCCACCAAACTTGGTGATTCAAAGCCCTATAGACATTAGTCCTCAAGGGCTACAAAAGTGGTCTCAGGCACTTTTGTCTAAAAAGTCCTATAAGTAGCCTAAATAATTAATCTAAAATTCAGTATATAGTGTGACAAAAATGATTTCATTATATATCATGGTATGCAGATAACCATCAACCCAAATCAGAGGGCTAGGGGTCATCGTCCCCAATAGGCTAATTGCCAGGATTCAAACTGCCTTAGGCTTTTCCTCTTGCAATTGCTGGACACCTGAGGGCCACCGCTGACATCCACCACCACCATCACTTTCGTTGAGGTGGCGGCTATCGATTGGCGGCGACATGGCCACCGGAGGAGGTGTCTCCGACGAACCTGAGCGGGGTAAAAAGATCGGCAAAATCTCACCTATATCATATGGATCGCGGCTCAATTGAGCCTGATTTCTCAGCCTAATGAGTTAGAGGGCTAGCACATAGGGAGAGAAGGAGAAGCCGACCTCAATTGTGGCTCGACGGTGGGTGCTCCAACAGGTGGCCATGAATTCCTCTGTCTCCAACGAGCTTGCTTGATCTGCCAATTCTCCACCAAATGCTCAACTCTAAGGTGCTGACTCGACTCCTAAGGACCCTCCGAAGCTGATGGAATGGTCAAATGGAGGTGGTGATGGCTGTAGGGAGGATGGAGTGTGGGCTGTTTCGGCTATGGCTTGTACAACCTCCCCTTAGCAGTTGAGCGGCTGCCATGCCCTGAAAACACTGTTCACATTCTGAGGGGGCCAGCTATAGCCTTAGGCAAGGAGGTAAGGGGTCATGGAAGCTCCCTTACTCAAGGTGCCTTTAACCTTAAGGAAAAAATGGCAATTTTGCCCCCAAGCCCATTCTCTCTCTCCAAATTCAAATGTGGGGTGCCAATAAACTTTTGGCATGCTGGTTAGGCATGGGAATGGGGCTTTGGTTCACTTGGATTTCATTTGGTCTTTCAGTTTCTTCCTTAAGGCCTTATGTTGACCATTGCTGACTTTCGGGTTAACTTGGTCAAATTGATGGGTAGGTTGGCCCCACTTGATGGTCATGAGTCATATAACCTTACCCAAAGTCCATTGGACCATGGTGTGGCTCCAATTTGGTTAATTGATCTATATGGTGTGAGTTTGGCCCAAATTAGCCTAAGTTTGACTTTGGTCAAATTAGATGGATTAGTTGACCACTTGATGGGGATTTTGGGTCCAATAGATCCCTAATTGGGTTAGAAGGTTAGGGGTGAAGTCAATTTGACCAATTGAAAGTCAACTGGTCCTTGATTGAGTTGATATGGGCTATGTTGACCAAATGTTGACTTTGGTCAATACCTTGAAATTGGGTGGAACCAATTAGTGATTATTGACCTAATGACCCACATTAGTGGTTAGGTGAACATAAGTAAGATCAATTTGAGGTATTGAAGGTCAATTGAGTCTATTTGTGTTGGATAGGGTTATGTTGACCTAAGTTTGAATTTGGTCAATTTGGCTTATTTGGTTAACCAATTGCTGAGGTTCTTGGTCAAGTGAGTCACTATTAGGGTTAGGTACATAGTGGTGAGGTCAATTCGTGTTTGTGAGTTCAATTTGGCTAATTTGACCTAAGTTGTCTTGTGCTCACTTGTGAGCACTATGTGAGTTCACCCAACTTAGTGAACTCTAAGGCCATCTCCTTGTCTCCACTCACCCTTATCCCCTCATGTCATGCCCTAACACCTTCATGGAGTCTAGTAGGATTTGGGATGTTATAACTTGAGCTCTATATACTGACACATATCCTTGTCTTCTCAAAAAGAAAATTCAACCAATTCGACAAGGGTTTTTTTTATCCAAGGAGACATCGTCGAGTATTGCTTGAACCCCCACAAATTGTAGTCATCAGCGTAATACCACCATGACCACGTGTTGCGAGGATATTTTGCAGCGTGTAGTGGGAGCTTGCCAATTCTCGTTTGGTGGACTGCAGGATGTCGAATCATTGTCAGTATCTAACACACCCATGCATCAAGGGAGGTCTGGGTGAATGTTAGCTCTATCACATATTGATGGGGATATCGCTACAACTTTGATGATCTCTCTGAGGAAAGAAATGTTGTCGCTCTTATAGCACACACCTACCCAATTGATTATCTTAGTTTGTGACCCTCGAATACTCCTGGTCTCTTGTTGTGGTGGAGGGTTGCAACTTTGGTGACCTACCTGAGGAAAGCAATGCTTCCTAGCACACACCTACCCAACTGGTCACCTTAGCATATAACCTTCGCATTCTAAGTCTTATGGTTCTTTGAGAAGTGGCGGTCAAGAGTATCTAACCGCTAGGCTGCCTGCGGCCAAGGGTACTACAGTTCTGATGATCTCTTGAGGAAAGCAATATTGTCTGGTGCGCACCTACCCAATAAATCATCTTAGTCTGTAACCCTATGCATGGGGGCATCGTTGTTTCTAAGTGGCGGTCACGAGCATTTGACTGCCCAGATCACACGTTTCAAGAGGTATCACAGCTCTGAGGATCTCTTGAGGAAAGCAATGTTGCCTAGTGCGCACCTGCCCGATTGATCATCTTAGGTTGTGAACCAAGTTGCTTATCATGTCTTTTGAAAAGGGGTGGTCATGAGTACTTTGACTGTGCCTTGGCATGCTTCGGTTGTGCTGACCGAATGTTTTCGGTAAGGGCGGTCAGGAGCATTTTGACCGTGCCTTGTCTTGTGCTTTGTATGTGCAGGCCAAATGTTTTCGGTAAGGGCGGTCAGGAGTATTTTGATCACGCCTTGGCTTGTGCATTGGTTGTGCAAGCCGAATGATTACGGTAAGGGCAGTTAGGAGTATTTTGACCGCGTCTTGGCTTGTGTTTTGGTTGTGCAGGCCGAATGTTTTCGGTAAGGTCGGTTAGGAGTATTTTGACCGTGCCTTGGTTTGTTCTTTGGTTGTGCAGGCCGAATGAAGGGCGGTCAAGAGCATTTTTACTGCACATTGGTTTGTGCTTTGGTTGTGCAGGCCAAATGTTTTCGGTAAGGGTGGTTAGGAGTATTTTGACCGCGCCTTGGCTTGTGCTTTGGTTGTGCAGGCCAGATGCTTTTAGTAAGGGCAGTTAGGAGTATTTTGACTGTGCCTTGGCTTGTGCTTTGGTTGTGCAGGTCGAATGTTTTTGGTAAGGGCAGTAGGGAGTATTTTGACCGCGCATTGGCATGTGCTTTGGTTGTGCAGGCCGAATGTTTTCGATAAGGGAGGTCAATAGTATTTTGACTGCGCCTTGGCTTGTGCTTTGTTTGTGCAGGCTGAATGGTTTCATTATGGGCGGTCAGGAGTATTTTGACCGCACCTTGGCTTGTGCTTTGGTTGTGTAGGCTAAATGTTTCGGTAAGGGCGGTCAGGAGTATTTTGACCGCGCCTTGGCTTATGCATTGGTTGTGCAGGCCGAATGTTTTCGGTAAGGGTGGTCAGGAGCATTTTGACTGCGTCTTGGCCTGTGCTTTGGTTGTGCATGCCAAATGTTTTTGGTAAGGGCGGTCAGGAGCATTTTGACCACGCCTTGGCTTGTGTTTTGGTTGTGCAGGCCAAATGTTTTTGGTAAGGGCGTTCAGGAGCATTTTGACCATGTCTTGGCTTGTGCATTGGTAGTGCAGGCCGAATGTTTTTGGTAAGGGAAGTCAGAAGCATTTTGACCGCGCCTTGGCTTATGCTTTGGTTGGAGTATTTTGACTGCATCTTGGCTTGTGCTTTGGTTGTGTAGGTTGAATGTTTTCGGTAAGGGCGGTCAGAGACAGTTGACCAGACCTTAGGATATTTCAGGAATTCAAGAATTATCAGTCAACATTTATAAAAGAAATCAACTGCGGTTAATAATTCCGATCTTAATACCGCAAAATTCCTGGGCATCAACGCTAGTCGCTTAATTTACTTCTAGATTAATGCGGTCTTCATCAAGGTGATCATCTATTATTAGCAATCCAAAGCTTCGTCGGCTATTGGAAGCGAGTAATTAAGACTACAGAGCGACTCATTATTTTTAATCATTCAAATCATCATAGTATGTGGTAAGAAGAAGAAATAAGGTCACTTTTTTCATTAAATATTCAGTGGTCTTTACATCATATAGCTCGTGTGGCCAGCAAAAAATAAGCAATTAATTGCAATGTCACAACAATTAATTTGCCTATATAGCGGCTGATAATAGAAAAGAGAAGGATTTAAATATGTATGTTGAGATTGAATTTAATGTTAGCGGCTAATTTTATTTACCAAAATAGGGAATTTGATATTCTTTGCAGTTTTATTAAGCTACAATTACTCATTGTGATTTTTTTCTTTTGTAATCTCCAACTCTTTTTCAATCAAATATTTAAGAAAATAAAAAAATTGTCTTTATTTCTAGCAAATTTATCGTTATCCAGAAAATTAATTGGTTGGTGATGCTTATGTTTCCTTAATTTGGATAGAAGAGCACTCTCGAGTGTTATGTTAGGGTCAAATCTATTCCACGTCCCAGTTGTCCATGGCATCAGCAGTATGTGCCCATGGACTAGCACTTTGATGATGTTGGACTATCATGCAGTGATGGTGAAGTCATCAGTGATCCGTTCACGACAGGCTCATAAGCCCAATAATTCTTTTGCTCAACCACTTTGACTTGTCCGAGCGACGATGAGATCGGGTGATGACGACGAGATCGGGCAACGACAATGAGATCTAGCGACGATGGCGAGATTGAGAGACGACGACGAGATCGAGTGACCACGACGAGATCGAGAGACAATGGCGAGATCGGGCGACGACGATGAGATCGGGTGACGACGAAATGTCCAAAGAATTGGTCATAGTACAAATTTGAATTCCATGGAATATCCACCTTTGCTCCTAATTGGGCATAATACAAAACTGAATTCTATAGAATTGGACCAATTCCAATTCCGAAGGAATTCTTTACATCTGAACACTGGAATTGAAATTCATCTGCCCCAATTCCAATTCCCAATTCAAATTCCAGGGATACAAACGAACGGGCCCTTAGTGAAATATATGGTGGTTAATTGTGTCACTAGATGACTAGTTTGATGGATAGGATTGAAGGTAATTTAGTCTTCTTTTATTTTTAGCTTGACTTATAAGTTGCAGCTGGAATTAAAAGGGTAATTCCACCCATTTGACCTTGTCTTGGCAGTTGAATTTAGGCCCTGTTTGTTTGGCGGGTTTTCAGCGAAAATTTTGGTTTTGAGTTTTGAATTCCAAATGTTGTTGTTCGATTAGCATTTTATTGGGCGGAATTTGTTTCCTGCAATTCCTATCGGGTCGGGCCCATTAACAACGCAGGCAAAATGAAAACCCTCCTTATTTCGTGGTTTTCGTCGCTCTCTCCCGCACAGGCTCCTGAAATCCTTCCCTACGCCATTTCGTGAATCGCCCCCTCCACCGTTCTTCTCCTCTCGCGTGCGCTCCGACGACTCTTCTCCTCCGGCGATGCAAGGAGGCGGCGCAAGGAGGGTCGGCGCAAGGAGGCCGCAAGAAGTCTTCAACTAAACAACTGCTCAGGCAACGCAAGGAGGGTCGACGTCTCTTCTCTGGCGGCGCAAAGCTTCAGTTTCATCTGCTCTCTCCCAGAGAACCTCCTCTCTACTCTCACCCGTGTTTGAACATGGTCTTCCACATCTCCTAGGTTTGAGAATAACAAATCCTATGTGTATTTGATCTTGCGTGATTAAGTGTGCATGAAACAATGTCATGTGACTCAAGGATAACATAAGAAGGTTGCCCCAAAATTTGAAGCCAAAATTCCAGCATGCCCACTAGAGTCGGCGCTAGCCACTAGCGCAGGCGCTAGCTCTGATTATAGCAATTTCGGGAGGCAAGCATAGAAGGCGCTAGCGCAGGCACTAACGGCTAGTGTAGGCGCTATCTCGATGCATATGAGGAATGTCGGCAGGGTTTTCTTGGAATGAAAGATGCGCACGTGGAGAATATTTCCTAATTCAGGATAGCGCTAGCGCATGCGCTAGCTCTCTCCTATAAAAGGAGCCCTCTTCGCTCGTTTTCAACACACATCCTAGAGAGAGTTCTAGTGCCAAAATTCCAGAGCCCTATTCTGCCGAGAATTGATCTCCCACCCAAAGTTCCGTGAATTCCTGAAGGAGGATTTCTTCACGTCGCATCCGACCGACGATCGCTTCAACCACGATTATTCTACAGTGGTCTTTCGTCTCCAACTTCAGAGGTTCTTCAATAGGGAGTTTTAATATTGTTGTTGTTCTTTACATCTCTTAATTATTGTAATCGTGTAGTAAATTCGCCTCGTGTTGGTGACTAGGTCTTGGTAGGACTTAGGGATCAAGAATTCACCTCGTGTTGGCGACTAGATCTAGGTTTGATTTTGGGGGTTCTTGAGGCCATATCCGGGGAAGTATTGGCTAGAGCGGCTTGAGGCCGTATCCGGGGAAGGATAGGCTAAACCCACCGGTTCGTGGAGATACGAGTCGGGATAGAAAACAAAAAATACTTCTTACTATTCGCCTTCGATTTCAAGCGTCATATGAAATCATGTTTTGTAACCCTACATTTCATATTAATAAAATCATATCTCTATTTTATTTCACTTGATTTGTTTTGGTTTTGCACTATTTTAATCTCTTATTATTTCAAGTCATTCAAAATATAACAAAAGTTTTAAAACCCTTATTCACCCACCCCCTCCCTCTAAGGGCGCCTACAAATCCAACAAGTGGTATCAGAGCGATTTATTCCAAATGGTTTAACAACCAGGAATAAATGGCGTCTTATGATCTCGATTTTCCGGAGGGTCAGGATGTTAGTAGACCGCCTCTTTTTACTGGGTCAGATTTCAACTACTGGAAATCTAGGATGATGTGCTTTCTTATGACCATGGATATAGAAGTATGGAACATGGTAGAAGTTCGGTACTCTCATCCTACAATTGTAGTAGGAGAGGTTACGGTAGAAAAACCTAAGGATATATGGGATGATAACGATAAACTCAAGTGCAAAATTAATGTTAAGGCGATGAATGCTTTATATTGTGCTTTAAATAAAACTGAATTTAATAGAATTTCTGCATGTGTAATTGCTTATGATATTTGGAATCAATTGGAAGTTACTCATGAAGGTACATCGCAGGTGAAAGATGCAAAACTATTCCAACTGGAGTCGGAATATGAAGAGTTCAGGATGGATGCCGAAGAAGACATCAACTCGATGTACACACGCTTCACCAAGATCATCAATGCTTCAAAAGCTCTTGGAAAGACCTTCTCCAATGACGAATTGGCCAGAAATATTCTTCGCTCTCTACCTCCGAGGTTCAATCCAAAGGTGACGGCCATCTCAGAGTCACACAACCTAAGAACGCTCTAGATTGAGAACCTCATTAGGAATCTCAAAACCCATGAGGTAGAACTCCAGATTCAACACAATGAATACAACAAGGAGCCAAAGAAAAAGGCGATGGCACTGAAATCAAAGAAGGAGAGCAACGAAGATGATGATGAAGATGAAGAAGGTCTCCTGGTCAAGAAATTCAAAAAAATTCATTAGAAATCTGAAAAGAAGGAACACCTTCCGGAAATACTTCCAGAAGGATGCTCGACAAAAAGGGTTTTCCTCTTCATCAAAGAAAGAAAAGGAAAGTGAAGATGAAGAAGAAAGACCACCACCAGAGTTCTTTCACTGCAGGAAGACTGGGCACATTCGAAGCCAGTGCCCGAAGTATCTAAAGGAGCAAAAAGAAAAATGATACAAAGGGAAGGAGAAAAAGAAGGTGCTGAAAGCTGCAATATAGGATGATTCTTCCTCTGAAGAATCAAGCGGATCTGAGTCAAGCAGCGAGGAGGAAGCAAACTTATGCTTGATGGCAAAAGACGACGATGATAACACCAGTGTTCTTAGTGATACTGAGGTAACTCCTCCAACCTTCGAAGAACTTTATGATGAATTTGTTCAAACCTGCAAAGTCTATGATAAAAACATAGAAGATAATATTATTTTAAATCGTGAAAATGAATCTCTCATGAAAGAAAATCATAAGCTTACTAAAAAATTTATTTCTTTGGAAAAGAGAAAGGTTTCATGCCAAGAGTGTGAACACTCCTTATGTAAGGCAAAAGATCTTGAAGTTTCTCTTTCTAAGGCCCTCTCACAAATCAAAACTCTTACAAGAGAAAAGAGGGACATAGAGAGAAAACTAAAAATCTCTCTCTTACAAATTGAAAATAACACAAAAAGTTTTGAAAATAAATGTGTCATGCTTGTAAAAGAAAACTCATCTCTTAAAAAATAAACTCATGTAACACCCCAAAAATCATAGTTCAGTGAGGTAGGCGAAGTGGTAGTGCTGCGCTCGGAGTAGGCTGAAATTTCACTGTCCAAAGCAGTGCGCACGACCATTTCTACTCTTCGCGCACGACCACTGGTCGTGAGCCAGTGATCGTGCGCTCTTGTCAAGGCAAAGAGAGCCGCCGGGATGCTCACTGTCTAAAGCAGTGCGCATGACCATTTCTCTTCTTTGCGCACGACCGCTGGTCGTGCGCCAGTGATCGTGCACCCTGTTTATTCTGTTCCGTAAAAACGAGCGGAGTTGACGATCCGACCGATCAAATTTATTAGAAATCAATCCAACGGCTGTGAGTTGTTGCTGGGGGGTCTTAGGGCTTTGGAGAGGGATTAATCCCTCATATTTCCATAGCCTTTCTCTCTCCTAAGCTTGAGAAAGAAGAAAGGGCAAGGAGGAAGAAGAAGGAGATTCCGCCATTGACGGAGCTCCGGAGCTCCGATTCGCGAGACATTTCCAGATCTGGAAAGTGCAGCCCGGTGCGGTTCTTTCCCTCTGATTGGAATCTCGGATCTATGGCGGGGAAGAGAGCTCCAAGGGTAACAATTCTTTCTCCTGGGCTTAGGACGTGTTCTTTGTCCTCTCTTTCTTCTTCTATGCTTGCATGAGGACTCCCTTTCACCAAATGGGTGAAGTGTAGGATTTCCTCTAGTTCTTCGGAACTTCGGGTCGATTGTGTCCGTCCCCAGCATATTGCATTTAGAAATCCGGTAGTCGTGCGAATTTAGGCATTGTGTGTGAAGCCTATTCGTGGCCGTGAGCCCGAATCGGTGATGCTTGATTTGCGACGTTGCATTTAGGTTTAGGCCTAGAATGCGTGCCGGAGAATGACTCTGTGAGATCATCTATAGTATTGCGGGACTTGAGATTAGGCGTCGTGTGAAGATCCTAACGAAAGCCCCTTGCTTGGAGAGTGGTGGAATGCAAACCTTCACCACGAAATTGAAGTGAGTCGTTGTATACCTCCTTCGTTGGTTGTTCTAGTGAAGCCTAGGGCCACTTGGTTGGTTTAGGTACATAACTTATCGTGATTGGGAACGCCCGTCGGTGTTTCCTTGCAATCGGGCCGAGGTAAAGCTACACCCGCATCGTTGTTGTTAACGCGATGATTTGAGCAACGGGCACAAGCTTGTACCGAACCCGCACCATGCTTATCGGCGAGAGAGGGAAACCTCGGGACGCCGTGTGATCGTGGGATAGACCTGTTTGGGAGGGTTCCTCCAATAGGTAAATGCTCAAGCGTTCACTAAGCTCTTTAGCTTAGCTGGTTACGTGTGGTCGTGAGAACCCGCGGTTGGTTTTGGATTGATGTTATGATTAGCCTCATGCGTTGCTTAGGCGGTTGTGGGGAACCTTCGGGTGAACCCAACCAACATCATGTGCATTCCCAGGATCAACTCTATTTGTTGCTATACCTAGAAGATTGATTGTGCTTGAAACCTCACCTTGTGTAGTTTTGCACCTTCCTTAGTACTACTTGCTGCTTGTACGACTTGTTTGCAGGGAAGAAGCTCCGCCACCCCAGGAAAGGGGTGGGGTCGTTATAATTTGGTCAGGTGTGCGGACCGTTACTTTGTTTGCCACCTCTTGGTGGAATCTTCTTATGCAGGTGCAGGTGAGCCTAGCGGGAAATAGCGGGCGGTGGCCCTTTTTGCTGCGTTGGCCCTCGAAGGCCAGCCTCTTTTCTGCTTTTCATGTATTGCCGGCCTGCGTGCCGAAGTATGTTTAGGGAGTTTTGTACATTTTGGAATGTAAGGCCTTAAGGCCGTAACTCTACACTTTATTGTTTCATTCCTGTGATAGTGGACTATTCTGAAAGAAATGTTAAATCTTTATGCTTCCGCTTATGTTTAGTATACTCTGGTGTAGTTCTTTTCTGTATATCTCCTTTTAACGCCTAGCTAGTGTGGTTAGTATAGCGTGGGGTCCCGGCCGGACCTACTGTTATATTATTTGTACTGGAAGGGTGTTACAATTTGGTATCAGACTTAGGGCGTCGATCCGTAGTTTAGTGAATTCGGGACGAATTCCTTTTAAGGGGTGGTGTGCACGGGTGATAATGCTATATTTATAGTTATTTTCACATAATATTTTATTAATAATTAATTTAATTTAATTTAGTTTTAGTTAATTTATCACTAATTTATCTTCTTTTTATATTTTCAGGTAATTTGGGCTGCCAATAGCAATTTCAAGCTCATAAGACTAATCAGGAGAATATTTGGAGTATTTCGGCCGAAATCGCAAAGTACACACCCTCGGTCACGGGCGTGACCTAGGGCGTGACATTTTGTCACGACCGTGATCCAGCCCCGCGCATTCCAGCAGAAAAAGTCAGCCGCCACGTCAGATTAAAATTACACGCCCTCTGTCACGGGCGTGACAGAGGGCGTGACCTAAAGTGTCACGGGCGTGACACGCCCGGAATGCATTCAATTCAACCAGCAATCAATTCCCGCCATTTCTAGCTTACACGCCCTCGGTCACGGGCGTGACCAAGGCCGTGACTCTTCTGCAACCGCCAGATTAACTCCTGATCGCGGCGTTTCCCGCCGTTTCCAGACCCGTTCAAGACACGCCCTCGGTCACGGGCGTGACCGAGGCCGTGACCCGCCATGCAATTGATTTCTGCCGGTTTCTCTTCCCCAACGTCCCGGGCTTTCATGACAGCAATTACGCAGCTTACACGCCCTTGGTCACGGGCGTGACCAAGGGCGTGACTCACCAATTTTCTGCCTATAAAAGCCAGCTGCTGCCAAAGTGATGGGAAGGGAGTCCATGCTTAGTTTGGATCGTTTCTAGTATAGTTTTTCTGCATTTTTCTTAGTGTAACTTTATTTTATGTCTTGTCTTTTTAATTCCTAGCTTAGATTTACTTTACATGCAATTGTACTTTTCTTTACTTAGAAATAAAAATATATTTCTTCTCAATTATGTTTAGCTATAAAAATTAATTGCATGGCGGGTCACGGCCTCGGTCACGCCCGTGACCGAGGGCGTGTCTTGAACGGGTCTGGAAACGGCGGGAAACACCGCGATCAGGAGTTAATCTGGCGGTTGCAGAAGAGTCACGGCCTTGGTCACGCCCGTGACCGAGGGCGTGTACTTTGCGATTTCGGCCAAAATACTCCAAATATTCTCCTGATTAGTCTTATGAGCTTGAAATTGCTATTGGCAGCCCAAATTACCTGAAAATATAAAAAGAAGATAAATTAGTGATAAATTAACTAAAACTAAATTAAATTAAATTAATTATTAATAAAATATTATGTGAAAATAACTATAAATATAGCATTATCAAATACCCCCAGACTAAGTATTTTGCTTGTCCCCAAGCAAACACATACGAGCTAGCAAAAATAAAATAAACTAATCAATCAATTTGGCTATGCCGTACACGAGTACGATGCGAAATTAAAGGTAGGAAAACAATGAAAAACAAACTGAAAATTATTACTTAATCTTAACAAATAATTTTATAAATTCCACTAGCATAAAATAAATCATCCCATATTTAAGCAAAAGTAAAAACTGAGTAATATGACGAATGAAAAGTGCATTGAATTGCTACTAAAATCTTAGAGACATTTTATAATCATATCAATTCAAGTCAAAAATTCATACTCTTACCTAAAAAAAATTTACCCAATTTACTTTCTCGCTACCGTACTAAAAATAAACCTAAGAAGCATGAATCAAAAGGACTTTCATTAGGCGTAACGTTTTGGCTTGGGTTTAAAGGTGCGGAAATCAAAAGATAAACATGAAGGGTTCAAGCACACTTAAACATAAGGGAGAGCTTTGCATGAAATGATGCTGCTAAAAATAATTTTTGATACCCCAAATTATTTTTGAAAGCGTGAAATTTATTACTTTTATCAATCTCTTTCTCCGCCCCCATTTCTCCTTTTGATTTATTTTCAAATTTCATTCTATTAAGTGACGGTTGTTCAATTTTCTTTCTTCAAAAATGTTATCTCAATTGGCCGCCAAAGTTGCCGAGCTTCAAAATAAAGTCAATCTTTTGGAAGTCGCACGAAAGCGCCACATTAATTGTAATTTTTGTGGAGCACCGCATCGAAGTGAGGTTTGTTATATTAATTTTTACCCTCAAAATTTTTCTTATGGAAATAATTTTGAGTTTATTTATGAAAATAATTATTCAAACTTTGATGAAAATAATTCATCTAGTTTTCATGCGAATGATTTTTCCGATTCTAATAATATTTCTTCTTGCTCCGATATTAATTATTCATGGTGGCAAGATCACCTGGATAGTTTTCGGTGCGATGAAGGAAATTCAGCCAATCAAGATTTTCATTCCTCCTCTTTTACCCCACCAAATTCTTTTTCTTCTACTCTTGGGTATTCTCCAGATTCTATTTGTCAAAATTTAAATATTTATACCCAAGCTCAAGAAGAACTTCTTTACCATGAATTTAAAAGAGTCATGGAGACACCGGACGAAATTGATGAAGAACATGTTTCTTCTCCTCCTCCGCCCGAATCTCCTCCTGTTTTTCATGAATTTTCTCTCTCGCCAATTATTCACTTTGAAAGTGAAATTCATGAAAATATTGTGTCCTATGAATTTAGTCCACTTGGAATTTCAAACAAATTTTTGGATACAAATTTTATTTTTGAAAATGAACAACCGGAGCTTAATCATGTATTTTCATAAGAACCTTCTCCTTGTGAAAAATTTTCTGACTCGCTAAATTTTGATTCTTTTGATTCTAACTATTTTCATGTAGAGGATGAGCCGTTGCAACCAAACGTCTTCACCGATCCATTTTCCGCTCATCTCCAACATTCCAAATTACCTAAGGTATGTATAGGTAATTTGGATTCACAATTTCACGCTAACAGACAACGGAAAAATCAAGAGTATAGCGGAGGAGTAGCCGGGCGACCGATTTCGGCACATTCACCTAAGCGTGAATTAAGGGAGTTGCATGTGCATTTTAAATTTTATTTTCCATTTTCCTAACAATAACCGTCTAGCTTAAAGACGGGAAAAAGAAAAGCGCTCTTGGGAGACACCCCTTGTTTATCTTGTCCTTTCTTTTTCTTTTTTTTATGCATTTTTCTTTTTATTGTTCTCTCTTACTTAGTTTTTTTTAACATTGAGGACAATGTTTCCCTCTAGTCTGGGGGAATATTGGCTTTCATATTTTTTTTAAAGCAAATTCAGAACAAAAAAAATATTTCATATTTCTTATCAGTTTTTTTTATGTTGCATTTTTTTTTTCCAAAAAAAAAACCAAAGAAAAATTAGATTTTATTATAAAACTTATGAAAAAAAACATGTAAGAATTTGAGTTAATTTTTGTCTTTAGTACCCCATGACTATGTCTTTTCTTGTTTTTAATCAATTATATACTTGCTTAGTTAGAATAAATTTCTCTAATTTTCATTTTGCCTATGTTTCACGAGTAATATGTTGACTCATGCAGTGTTTCTAATTAAGGTAGCATGTTATTTTTGAAAAACTTTCTTGAATATTTGCACTTTTTCATAGCTAACTTTTTATATTTTTCACTTTTATAAAATCTAACATCCCTTATTTTTTCTTTTTTTTTTAAAAATCTTTGTAATGTTGATTAGTGTTGAGTGTAGTAGATGTGAACCGATCTAGACGCTTGTTATTTTCATTTTCATGAAAAGTCAATTCTCTTTATTTTCTATCTAGAATTTGCTTCTCTTGAATTTTTCAATACTTTGCTAAAATAGACTTAGAAGCATGAATATGATCAAGGCATTTTATTGAATAGATTGAGCCTTTGTATTCCAAACCTTAAAAGTTAAATCATTGTTAGCCACCTTGTGCCTTTTCCCTTCCTTTTGGTAGCTCCACTTATTTTTCACCAAAGCCAAATAGCCTACCTTTGTTGCACACAAAATTATTTTGAGCTTTATATGTTGCTAGTGTGTACTATATTTTGTGAAGATGGTGGAAGTTACAATTATCTCACGATGGCTACAAAAGAAGGAAATAAATAGAAAAAAGCAAACAAAAAAATTGATGAAAAAATATTTGAAAAATTATGTGACAAAGATTATGAAAAAAACTATTTTTGATCCCAATTTTATATATCAAAAATAATTTGGGGTATCAAAAATTATTTTTAGCAGCATCATTTCATGCAAAGCTCTCCCTTATGTTTAAGTGTGCTTGAACCCTTCATGTTTATCTTTTGATTTCCGCACCTTTAAACCCAAGCCAAAACGTTACGCCTAATGAAAGTCCTTTTGATTCATGCTTCTTAGGTTTATTTTTAGTACGGTAGCGAGAAAGTAAATTGGGTAAAAATTTTTTAGGTAAGAGTATGGATTTTTGACTTGAATTGATATGATTATAAAATGTCTCTAAGATTTTAGTAGCAATTCAATGCACTTTTCATTCGTCATATTACTCATTTTTACTTTTGCTTAAATATGGGATGATTTATTTTATGCTAGTGGAATTTATAAAATTATTTGCTAAGATTAAGTAATAATTTTTAGTTTGTTTTTCATTGTTTTCCTACCTTTAATTTCGCATCGTACTCGTGTACGGCATAACCAAATTGATTGATTAGTTTATTTTATTTTTGCTAGCTCGTATGTGTTTGCTTGGGGACAAGCAAAATACTTAGTCTGGGGGTATTTGATAATGCTATATTTATAGTTATTTTCACATAATATTTTATTAATAATTAATTTAATTTAATTTAGTTTTAGTTAATTTATCACTAATTTATCTTCTTTTTATATTTTCAGGTAATTTGGGCTGCCAATAGCAATTTCAAGCTCATAAGACTAATCAGGAGAATATTTGGAGTATTTCGGCCGAAATCGCAAAGTACACGCCCTCGGTCACGGGCGTGACCTAGGGCGTGACATTTTGTCACGGCCGTGATCCAGCCCCGCGCATTCCAGCTGAAAAAGTCAGCCGCCACGTCAGATTAAAATTACACGCCCTCTGTCACGGGCGTGACCTAAAGTGTCACGGGCGTGACACGCCCGGAATGCATTCAATTCAGCCAGCAATCAATTCCCGTCATTTCTAGCTTACACGCCCTCGGTCACGGGCGTGACCCAGGCCGTGACTCTTCTGCAGCCGCCAGATTAACTCCTGATCGCGGCGTTTCCCGCCGTTTCCAGACCCGTTCAAGACACGCCCTCGGTCACGGGCGTGACCGAGGCCGTGACCCGCCATGCAATTGATTTCTGCCAGTTTCTCTTCCCCAACGTCCCGGGCTTTCATGACAGCAATTACGCAGCTTACACGCCCTTGGTCACGGGCGTGACCAAGGGCGTGACTCACCAATTTTCTGCCTATAAAAGCCAGCTGCTGCCAAAGTGATGGGAAGGGAGTCCATGCTTAGTTTGGATCGTTTCTAGTATAGTTTTTCTGCATTTTTCTTAGTGTAACTTTATTTTATGTCTTGTCTTTTTAATTCCTAGCTTAGATTTACTTTACATGCAATTGTACTTTTCTTTACTTAGAAATAAAAATATATTTCTTCTCAATTATGTTTAGCTAATTTTTATAGCATTTGATCGGATGATTTCCTAAGTTTTTATATTTCGTAATCTTTTATTTTTAGTTTGGATTTGGAAACTAAGATTTACCGATGATTTGCAATTATTGGTTTCATATTTCTAGTGTATGAAAATCAAGTTTGATCCATATTTTAGCGTATCGAGAGATCCGTAAATACGGTAGATCGCTCATCAGTAAAAAGAATTGTTTGCACTCCTCGAGAGAGGGTGATGAAATTCTTCCGGATTGGAGTCAAATCCAATAGTGGGGCTCACCGCATAAAGCAAGCTTAGGGGTTTCGACTGGCCGAGAGGTCTTAATCGATCAACCTAAGGTTAGGTGGTAGTTCTCTCGAGAGAGGCTCTATCATATTTTGGGAACCTCCACGGTCAAGTTTGTCTAAATCGATTTCTTTCGAATTCTAGATTTACGAAATATTTTACTTTAGAAGGATTCCCGATCAAATGTTTCTCTTTATTTAATTATTTTCAAAACTCTATATTACTTCCGATAAAATAATATTAATTTGCGTGAGTAGAAGTAGTCAACAAACCCGTGGAATACGACACTTGATATTTATTTGTTTTAAATATCCTATGCTATGAACGATAGGTGCTCTTGCCTATAGTTCGTAGAATTTGGAGAAAATTATTTATATCCTAAATTTTAGCCATCAACGGGATGTGCATTCACCTAAAACGACAAAAACTAATAAGAATGTCCACTTAGGAATGGAAAAACATACTTGTTTGCGGAACCTGATCGAGCGTTCCATGATTATTGTTTGCTATGTTTTCGGTCACTAAATTGTGTATTGCATGATTATAGGTGACTAGGAGTGTTGCGGGACAGCCTCGACCCCGTAACACCGCTGAAAGTAGTGCGTCGGCTGAGGTGCCAGCGACCACTCCTCCTGCTGAGATGATCAGGTTAATCGCAGAAGCTGTCTTCACGATGATCAATCCTCAACCTCAAAGGCTTGCACAGCCTGCTACGCCTGTTACAGATGCGGCCCCAGTGATCGAACCTGCAGTGGAACCTGCGGTGGAACTGAGGATGGAGACCCCTGTGCCAGTGGCTGCAGTGGAACCTGCGGTGGTGCCAAGGGTGGAGCGTCGTGTAGAGCGTGTAACAGTTGCGCGAGCGCGTGATCAATAACTGCAACACATTCTAAGCTTCAACCCTCCAACTTCCTCGGGGACCGGATCCCCAACGGAGGCGGAGGACTGGCTGTCAACGGTTAGAAAAACTCTAAAGGCGACAGCAATGGAAGAAGCTATGATGGTCACCCTAGCCACCTTTCTCCTTAACGGAGAAGCAGAGCTTTGGTGGGCCGAACAGGAAGCGCATAAGTTTGAAGATAAGGATATTACCGAGATCACTTTGGCGGAGTTCTCAAAGTCGTTTCTTCAGAGATATATTCCCTCTGCCCAACGCATTGCGTTGCAGAACCAGTTCTTGAAGTTAACTCAAGGCGATAGCTCGGTGGACGAGTACTTGCACGAGTTCACTAGATTGGGCCACTATGCGGGGTTTTTGGTGGAAGATGAGGAAATGAAGACGAACAAGTTTTATGAAGGTCTTCAGGATGAGTTGCGGCTACTCCTTGCAGGCCCAATGACGTTTGGCTTCCATTTGATGGTGCAAAGCGTCAGATCTCTAGAGTTGGACATGAAGAGAGTACAAGCAAAGGGCGTGGCAAAGAAACCTGAATTTCATGCGCCGACCTCTCACTCCAAATCTGAGTTCAGGAGGAACAAAAGGAAGTTCAAGTCTGCGGAACCAACTCGCTCAAATGTGTCGGGAGCTACGACTGCATGTGGTCCAATTACATGTTTCACTTGCGGAAAGGTGGGACACAAAGCAAACGTGTGTCGCAGTGGTCCCCCGAGGCCAGAGAACCGAGCGATGGACTATGCTCGTGCTGCGGGTCATGCGGAAAAGGGCAAAGTTGCTGAGTCTGCTGCTTCCCAGCACATTTCGACCCAGCTGAGAGTTTACTCGCTTGGCCAGCAAGAAGCCATACGACAAATTGATGTCGTCACAGGTATGAATTAAATGTTAGCTTTTACATAGCTATGTGTGATTAATATTGTTGTTCGACTTTATGTTTGATTTGTGTGCAATTAGGTTTCGTCCTAATTTTCAACTATCTGGCGAGAGCTCTATTTGATACGGGAGCATCACACTCTTTTCTGTCTACGGGCTTCGTGGTGCGAATCGGAGTGCCGTCAACCTTAGCAAAAGATAGATTGGAGGCAGTGCTACCTAACGGGTCTCGCATGAGTGCAGATAGGAAGAGCCGTGTGAAGGCGCGGATCGGAAATCAGGATTTCGACTTGAAAGGGTCGTTATTACCGTTAGCTGAATTTGATGTGATCTTCGGCATGGACTGGCTCTCGGAGCAGCGAGCATGCATAGATTGCAATTCAAAGGAGATCACTCTAGGAAAGAACACCGAAGACGAAACCACGTTCGCAGGTATGCGAGGAGCGAGCAAGACTCTGATGTATGCTCTACAAGTGGTTAAGGCGGTGAGAAAGGGCGCGGAATTGTTCTTCACTCTATTGGAGGCTTCGGAGCCAAAGCCCAGGCTATGCGATGTCCCAGTTGTAACGGAGTACGCCGATGTGTTTCCTAACGAACTCCCTGGGGCTCCGCCTCAGCGGGAGATTGATTTCTGTATTGAGCTGGTGCCAGGTGCCAAACATATGGCCCGCTCACCGTACCGGATAGCGCCAAAGGAATTGGCAGAGCTGAAGGTTCAATTGCAAGAGCTGCTAGAGCAAGACTACGTACGTCCAAGTTCATCGCCATGGAGTGCACCGGTCCTCTTTGTGAAAAAGAAGGACGGGAGCTTGCGTCTATGTATCGACTATCGAGAGCTGAATAAGTTGACCGAGAAGAACCGATACCCAATTCCAAGAATCGACGATTTATTCGACCAACTGGTTGGGTCGACGGTATACTCTAAGCTAGACTTAAGGTCCGACTATTACCAACTGCGTATAAGGGAATGTGACATTCCAAAGACAGCGTTCAGTACCCGCTTTGGGCACTATGAGTTCACCATTATGCCATTCGGTCTATCTAATGCACAGTCGGTATTTATGGACTTGATGAATAGAACGTTCCGAGAGTATTTGGATCAATTTGTGATCGTCTTCATCGACGACATTTTGGTATACTCTCAGTCGGAGGAGGAGCATGCAGAGCATCTGCACGCAGTTTTGAGCACCCTGAGGAGTCAATTATATGCCAAGTTCTCCAAGTGCGAGTTTTGGCTGTCGTCAGTAGCATTCCTGGGTCATGTTGTTAGTGGGGATGGAATTGCGGTTGATCCGTCGAAAATAGAAGCGATCTGAGCGTGGCCTGTGTTGAAAAACATAGCGGAAGTCCGAAGTTTCTTAGGACTTGCCAGCTATTATAGGCGCTTTGTGGAGAACTTCTCGAGGGTCGCACTCCCTCTCACTAAACTGACTAGGATAGATCACAAGTTCGACTGGTCGCCTGAGTGCGCTCGAGCTTTTGAAGAACTGAAGAGTCGTCTGACCACGGCGCCCATTCTATGCTCGCCATGTGGTACGGAAGGCTACGAAATTTATAGTGACACCTCGGGAAGTGGTTTGGGTTGCGTCCTAGTGCAGTTCGGAAAGGTAATTGCCTACGGCTCCCGACAACTGAAGGTTCACGAAAGGAACTACCCGATCCATGATTTGGAGCTAGCGGCCGTGGTTTTCGCCCTCAAGCTTCGGAGGCATTACTTGTATGGCGTGAAGATCGATATCTTTACTGACCACAAGAGCCTCAAGTACATGCTAGATCAAAGGGAGTTGAATATGCGTCAGAGGAGGTGGATGGATTTCCTTGGGGACTACACCTTCGACATCAAATATACTCCTGGTAAGGGAAATGTAGTTGCAGAAGCGTTGAGTCGTCGGGCTCCTGCTCAAGCAAATTGGATTTTGATGCACGATTAGCGTCTAATCCGCGAGCTAGAAGTTTTGGAGATCTTTTGCGTCGATAGAAGAGCGTCTCCTTCAGCATGCTTGAACTGGATGGAGGTTCAATACGACTTAGCCGACTGAGTTCGACAAGCATTGGAGCTGGATGAGAGCATGAAACGGTATAAAGCGGAGACCGATGATGGGTCTAACACTGATTTCTCTTTCGAGCATGGCCTTATGTGGAAGAATGGCAGATTGTGCATCCCAAATGTTGGTACTTTACGGGCGGAGTTGATGTACGAGGCTCATCATACCAAGTACTCGATCCACCCTGGGAGCACGAAAATGTACATGGATATGAAGAAACTCTTTTGGTGGCCGGGTATGAAGAAAGACATTGCCCTCTACGTGGCCAAGTGTCATACTTGCGCGTTGGTGAAGGTGGAATGTCAACGTCCTGGTGGGTTTCTGAAGTCATTGCCGATTCCGAAATGGAAGTTCGATGATATTTCGATGGATTTCGTGCACGGATTGCCGAGATCGCAACATGGAAACGACGCCATCTGGGTGATCGTGGACCGATTGACGAAGGTATCACACTTTATTCCAAACCGGAAGGATGATTCTGTGGAGAAGCTGGCAAAGTTGTACGTCGATAACATCGTACGGTTGCACGGGATTCCCCGTAGCATCGTCAGTGATCGCGATGGGCGGTTCACATCAAATGATTAGAGGCTGATTCATCAATTATTGGGTACCAAGCTAAAGTTTAGCACGACCTTCCACCCGCAAACGGATGGACAGACCGAAAGGACCAATAGGACGATGGAGGACATGCTGAGGATGTGCGCCCTGGACTTCGGAAAGAGATGGGAGGACCATCTCTATATGATTGAGTTTGCTTACAACAACAGCTACCAAGCAAGTATAAAGATGGCCCCTTTCGAGGCTCTTTATGGTAGGAAATGTCGCACACCGTTATCTTGGGCTGAAACGGGCGACACTAAGTTGTTGAAACGCAAGGATGTGGAGGAGGCAAATACATCGATTCGGGCTATTCGGGAGCGATTGCTCATTGCCCAAGATCGGCAGGCAAAATACTACAATGCAAATCATCGGAATGTCGAGTTCGCCGTTGGCGACTGGGTTTATCTCAAGATCAAACCGTTCAAAGGAGTATCGAGGATCCGACGCTTGAAAAAGCTAAGTCCGAGGTACTTAGGACCGTTCGAGATCTTGGAGCGCATTGGTGAAGCTGCCTACCGGCTTGCTCTATCTTTGGAGCTGAGCGGGTTGCATGATGTATTCCACATCTCTGGGTTGCGGAAGGCTGTAAAGGAGCCAAATCTTGTTACTACGGTCAGCGAAGTGTCGGTAGATGGTGGGCTAGCGACGAAAGTCAAACCCATTTGCATTGAAGACACTGAAGTGAAGCAATTGCGGAACAAGTCCATTCGGATGGTGAAAGTCCGTTGGAATATTTGCGGGTGAGAGGAACTCTATTGGGAAAGAGAGCAGTCGATGCTTGCGGAGTACCCCGAGCTATTTCTCTCAGGTATTTATAACTGTATTTTCTGCTAATCCTGTTTTCGAAATTTCGGGACGAAATTCTTTTAAGGGAGGTGGAGTTGTAACACCACAAAAATCGTAGTTCAGCGAGGTAGGCGAAGTGGTAGTGCTGCGCTCAGAGTAGGCTGAAATTTCACTGTCCAAAGTAGTGCGCACGACCATTTCTACACTTGTCAAGGCAAAGAGAGCCGTCGGGATGCTCACTGTCCAAAGCAGTGCGCACGACCATTTCTCCTCTTCGCGCACGACCGCTGGTCGTGCGCCAGTGATTGTGCGCCCTGTTTATTCTGTTCCGTAAAACGAGCGGAGTTGACGATCCGACCGATCAAATTTATTGGAAATCGATCCAACGTCTGTGAGCTGTTGCTGGGGGGTCTTAGGGCTTTGGAGAGGGGTTAATCCCTCATATTTCCATAGCCTTTCTCTCTCCTAAGCTTGAGAAAGAAGAAAGGGCAAGGAGGAAGAAGAAGGAGATTCCGCCATTGACGGAGCTCCGGAGCTCCGATTCGCGAGACGTTTCCAGATCTGGAAAGTGCAGCCCGGTGCGGTTCTTTCCCTCCGATTGGAATCTCGGATCTATGGCGGGGAAGAGAGCTCCAAGGGTAACGATTCTTTCTCCCGGTCTTAGGACGTGTTCTTTGTCCTCTCATTCTTCTTCTATGCTTGCATGAGGACTCCCTTTCACCAAATGGGTGAAGTGTAGGATTTCCTCTAGTTCTTCGGAACTCCGGGTCGATTGTGTCCGTCCCCGGCATATTGCATTTAGAAATCCGGTAGTCGTACTGATTTAGGCATTGTGTGTGAAGCCTATTCGTGGCCGTGAGCCCGAATCGGTGATGCTTGATTTGCGACGTTGCATTTAGGTTTAGGCCTAGAATGCGTGCCAGAGAATGACTCAGTGAGATCATCTATAGTATTGCGGGACTTGAGATTAGGCATCGTGTGAAGATCCTAACGAAAGCCCCTTGCTTGGAGAGTGGTGGAATGCAAACCTTCACCACGAAATTGAAGTGAGTCATTGTATACCTCCTTCATTGGTTGTTCTAGTGAAGCCTAGGGCCACTTGGATGGTTTAGGTGCGTAACTTATCGTGATTGGTAACGCCCGTCGGTGTTTCCTTGCAATCGGGCCGAGGTAAAGCTACACCCGCATCGTTGTTGTTAATGCAATGATTTGAGCAACGGGCAAAAGCTTGTACCGAACCCGCACCATGCTTATCGGCGAGAGAGGGAAACCTCGGGACGCCGTGTGATCGTGGGATAGACCTGTTTGGGAGGGTTCCTCCAATAGGTAAATGCTCAAGCGTTCACTAAGCTCTTTAGCTTACGTGTGGTCGTGAGAACCCGCGGTTGGTTTTGGATTGATGTTATGATTAGCCTCATGCGTTGCTTAGGCAGTTGTGGGGAACATTCGGGTGAACCCAACCAACATCATGTGCATTCCCATGATCAACTCTATTTGTTGCTACACCTAGAAGATTGATTGTGCTTGAAACCTCACCTTGTGTAGTTTGCACCTTCCTTAGTACTACTTGCTGCTTGTACGACTTGTTTGCAGGGAAGAAGCTCCGACACCCCGGGAAACGGGTGGGGTCGTTATAATTTGATCAGCTGTGCTAATCGTTACTTTGTTTGCCACCTCTTGGTGGAATCTTCTTATGCAGGTGCAGGTGAGCCTAGCGGGAAATAGCGGGCGGTGGCCCTTTTTGCTGTGTTGGCCCTCGAAGGCCAGCCTCTTTTCTGCTTTTCATGTATTGCCGGCCTGCGTGCCGAAGTATGTTTAGGGAGTTTTGTACATTTTGGAATGTAAGGCCTTAAGGCCGTAACTCTACACTTTATTGTTTCATTCCTGTGATGGTGGACTATTCTGAAAGAAATGTTAAATCTTTATGCTTCCGCTTATGTTTAGTATACTCTGGTGTAGTTCTTTTCTGTATATCTCCTTTTAACGCCTAGCTAGTGTGGTTAGTATAGCGTGGGGTCCCGGCCGGACCTACTGTTATATTATTTGTACTGGCAGGGTGTTACAACTCATGACCTCAACATGTAATACCCCTTTTTTGACAAGACCGGGTCTTATGCCCAGAACCGTCGCTTTGCGGTGACACAATCACTCGGGAAGAAGAAAAGTATAAACGAACAAATAGAAGTTCAAGTCCACAATCACAAGCTATATATAATAAATGTCCACATTATATAACTGAAATAACAAAGGTTACAATAATAAAGGGCTCATGCCATATACATCATGTCCTCACTACAAGGTCACTCACGGAAGCAAAATACTAATCACTCGCTGATCTTGAAACTGATGCTCCTGTACTAGACTATCCCGCCTCCATCTGCATCGGACTCTGGTGCTGCTGCGTCTCCTCGATCCCCTAAAATGATGTGGTCCACTGACTGTTAGTCAAAAAGACTAAGCCTTATGTTCCCCACCCCTCCCTCAATGGCTCCTAGGCACCGAGCAGGAGGATGAAGCGGAGGACATCAAGGGGTATAAAACAAAGCAGATGACGATAGATCTAGTCTACAGGAATGTCTATCACTACACATATGTATATAGATAACTGATCCAGTAATAGAGCATGGTAAAGAGCAAGTAAAGAAAAGTAAGTAAAGGTAGGTACATAATAGAAAAGTAACCGTTGATTTATAGGAATGCTCATACAAACATATAGAACAAGGGGTCGTTTAGCAGGGCCTATCGTATAAAAAGTCCCACCAATTTATACGATAGGGGTAGGGGTTGAAATGCAATGCTTATGCCATGACATCAGAGTTATGTAGTTTATGCTATACTCATACAGGTGCAACTCACACACTTCGACTCTATGTGCACTGAAAGTATCTAGTTGCGGCCTAAATCACCTAGAGGGGGGTGAATAAGTGGTTTCTATGTCTTTTTGTGGAATAAAAAATATGAGAATAAAAGCACACAGAAAACCAAAGAGCACAATACACACAAGGATTTATAGTGGTTCCCCGTACTTGGGTAATCCACTTTGCACCTCACCTATCTAGCACAACCTGCTAGACTAGGCTACTTCACTATCTCGGATTATCAATAATCCTATAACTCGGAGTCAAAGTCCTACAACTCGGAGAACAAACTCTCCTACAAAAACTCGGAGCACAACAACTCCTACAAGAACTCGGAGCAAAACAACTCCTACAAAAACTCGGAGCAAAACAACTCCTACAAGAACTCGAAGCAAAACAACTTCTACAAAAACTCGGAGCAAAACAACTCCTACAAAAACTCGGAGCAAAACAACTCCTACAAAAACTCGGAGGAAAACCTCCTACAAGAATATGTAAAGATATTTTACAAAAACACCTAAGATTGACAAGCAATCTAATCTTGAGAACTCCAGAAAAAGATCTTTACTTCAGATCTGGAAAACTAGAAATTTCCTCCTTGAAAAAGATCTTCAATCGGTTGAGAATTGATGAATGAAATTTCTTTTGATCCTTGGAAAACCAGATCTGACTTTAGAGAATCGACAAGATCAAGTGAATTGTTGTAGAAGAATAAATCTATGGATCTTGTCGAATCTAACCCTTGAACATCAACCACAAAAGTCTTTAGATAATATCAGATCCCTTCTTCGACTTGGATTTCACAACTCCTTGTCGACTCTTCCTGTAGAACAGCAATCTCGAAATGGCTTTTCAATATGCAGCAAGAAAATCGCAAACAGGAATACTGAATTTGGAGAGAACGACAGATTGCTGAATAATAATAGACAGCAGCTTTTCTTCTTCTTAAAATAGATTTGCGAAAATACGGAAACTTAATTACGATTCTCTTGATTCGGAAATATTCAATTAGGATATTTAATCGAATCAATCTCCAACGGCTAAATGCGAGCCATTTAAAGAATAATATATTCTCTAACGGCTGTATGCATGATTTAAGGAAGAAATTACGTGAAGCATTAATGAAGATCTGATGGCAATTTGAATTTTGAAACAGCACAAACAAAAATCTGAAATCTGTTAAAATTTCGTCGAACGAAATTGCGATCGACGAAAAACCTTCCTTTCGTCGAACGGAGATCGGCGAGCGTGATCGACGAAATATATATAAGCAGCGCTCGACGAAATCTTCAGCCAACAGCGCTCGATGAAATTTTGTGTTCGACGAAATATATATAAGCAGCGCTCGACGAAATCTTCAGCTAATAGCGCTCGACGAAATTTTGTGATCGACGAATTCTTTCAGTTAGCCGAACTGAGCTCGACGAAATTTTCCCAATTCGTCGAACTAAAAATTCTTAAGCAAAATTTTCTTTCTTCCAATTTTGGCAGCAACTCTTCTAAGCTCTTCCTTTGTGTTTGAATATAAAGTGCACCCCAATAGAGAGATTTCACATAAGTTAACACTTTGGTCTATACCATGAGGAATTACATAGTATAGTCCTATGTTTAACAACTTATTGAAACCTGACATTGGTTTGTACTTAACAATTTAGAACCTGCAAACACATAACTGAAAATAACATCAAATACAACTCAATTCAACTTAGTTGAAAGGAACACTTCTTCAAATCAAGGTAATTGTGGCTACAATACCCGACAATCTCCCCCTATTTGAAGAAGTCGGGACCTATGTACTGAGTTGAATTGCACTTAGATAAATATATATATATCAAATAGATAAGGAGAGTTAAAAACTTAGCTTTTTCAACTTTCTCTCCCTTTCAACTTTCTCTTTCAACTTTGCCAATTCTAACTTTGCCAATTCGTCCCAACTTCAAATTCTCTTCCAATTCCAACTTCTCTCCCCCTTTCTGACTACTTCAGATAGGGAAGAAAAATCATGAGAGCTCAAAGCTCCCCCTCAGCAACTGCATAGGAGTTCATACTTGGGAGTATATTTTGAATATGTTGAATCAGCTCTCCCTCAATCTTTTCTCCCCCTTAGTCTTATCTCCCCCTTAGAATTTTAGTGCCTGGACTGATTTCCTAGGCTTTTCAGCAACCTTACTATATACTTTTATGTTCTGGTCAAGTACCATGAACATCCACTGTCCAAATGCCTGATTAAAGTTTTGGTTGGCCTTTGGACATACCTGCAAACACAGATTAATTTCCCTTAGGAACCCAAAAGGATTTGGGTCCTAGGTTTCTGGTTAGATCAACACCACTCGGAGTGTTAACATTGCAAGGGGTCATTCTTACATTGTTAACCCGTGGAGTCTTATAATTTCTGGGGTTAAACCAACAATCTATGGCGAAGTGACCAACCTTGCTACAACACCAACAATCAAATCGATTATATCTTCTCTTGTTCTCCTGTTTTAACTTTTGAACGGGGAGTTTAGCAGGAGCAACATTTTTAGAAGTAGAAGTCTCGTGGTTGCAACACACACATGACTCCTTCTTCTCTTCAAGAGATTTAGCAACAATAGATTGGATCTTTGGTGCTTTCTTAGCAACTGATCCATGTACAAATGAACCATGGTCCTTAAGGATTACTTCTTCATAAGGTGCCTTGAAAGCAGTTGTTTTGAGGCTTCGGGGACGGCTCCATCCTTGGTTCCTCTTACTTGACTCAACATGAGTTGGTCTTGTAACGTGACCATACATGGACTCAAAATCATAAGTGTTTGTAGGGAACACTACCTTCCTGAATGAAGGTTGACTTTGATCAGCCTTTCCTTTTCCTTTCACAGCTCTCTTCTCAGCGGCCTTACTACTTTCAGCCTCATGACCAAGGCCACTACCCTTCGCAGGAGCAGAAAATTTATCAATGAGTGGAAGAATAGTCTTTGGCTTCGAGAAACTTTCTACGAGCTTCCTTTCCACCATTAAGTTATCTTCTAATTCATTTATAAACTTCTCCTTAAGATTTAATAACTCAATGGAGCTTTTAAGGTCATCTTTCAAGATTTGGACTTCTTCTTTGAGAGGAGTTAATTTTTCAATTTCCTCCCTCAAATCTGATTCCATCATCTTGAGAGATTTGATCTCTTTTGCTTGAGATTTGACTACCTTGCGACATTTGTCAAATCCTTCCAAAACGGCTTTGTACTGAGTCACTAATTCTGAATCTTCCTCTGAAGAATAGCCTTCATTCGCATTGGAGTCAGTTTCAGATGCAGAAAGAGGAGTGTGCGAGTTTACCTTCCCTTTGTATGTGGAGTCGCTTACTTCCTCATCTGAATCCGCCATAAGCCCAAAATAGGCTTCTTCATCTGAGCTTGACTTCCCTGAGTCACTGTCACTAAGAGTCTTAGTCTTCTTTGTTAAGAAGCTCTTTTCTTCTTTCCTTTTTCCTTTGAAGGATTTCTTCTCTTTCTTCTTTTTGTATGGACATTCCGTACTTATGTGTCCTGGCTTGTTACAACAATAACAAATGATATCAGTCGAAACATGTTTATTCGGTTTGGTTTTATACCTGTCGTTGTTGTGTTCCTTCTTGTGATGGTCATCATCATGCCTTGATCTTCTATGATCTGATGAGGAGGATTGACCATTCCTTTGCTTCCTTTTATTGAGCAATTTCTTGAATTTCTTAGAGAGTGAAGAGTACTCTCCATCAGACATATCAAAGCTTGAGGGGCAAGCATCTGATTCATCATCTTCATCTGAGGATTGTCTTCTGACAGATGATGTAGCTTTATTTCTTCTTGACCATTCGGCTCTGAATGCAACAGACTTCTCTCTTCCAGAAGTCGAGCATCCTTCTTCTTCAGCTTTTCTAATACTCAGCTTTAGCTCATGTGATAAGAGCTTGCCAAATAATATTTGTGGCTCCATCGTAGCCAACTTTCCAAATTCCCGGATAGCAATTGCCTTGGTATCCCATTCTTTCGTCAGGGATCTCAAGAACTTGTCATTCAATTCTCCGACGGTGAATTCCCGATCATAATTTCTAAGACCGTTTACGATCTTGAAGAACTTTTCATAAGTGTCTGAGATGGAGTCTCTCGGATCTTGATTAAATGCTTCATAATCTTGATTCAGCAAAGATCGTCGATCATCTCGCACTTCTTCTGTACCTTCCATGAGAACCACTAGGGAATCCCACATTTCTTTTGCAGATTTGCAGTGTATCAGATTTTGCAACATAGAATCATCCACTGCACCGGCAATGATGTTCTTGGCCTTTTTATCCAAAGAGACGAGAGCAATCTCATCCTTGGTCAATTCCAGCATTTTCTTGGCTATTTGAATATTGGAATTAATTGAAAAAGGTTTCATGGGGACATGAGGGCCTTCTTCCACATTCTGAAAAATTCATGGATCTGCAGCTTCCATGAAGAATTTTACTCTTTCTTTCCACATCGGAAAATTTTCTTTAGTGCAGACTGGCAACTTGACGGAATCCTTGGATTTGTCCATTCCGGACATACTGTCTCTTGCAAACTAGATTTAGAGATCTTGTTCAAGGTGTTAGCCTTTTAATGAACAACCTCGCTTTGATACCAATTGAAAGTATCTAGTTGCGGCCTAAATCATCTAGAGGGGGGTGAATAGGTGGTTTCTATGTCTTTTTGCGGAATACAAAATATGAGAATAAAAGCACACAGAAAACCAAAGAGCACAGCACACACAAGGATTTATAGTGGTTCCCCGTACTTGGGTAATCCACTTTGCACCTCACCTATCTAGCACAACCGGCTAGACTAGGCTACTTCACTATCTCGGATTATCAATAATCCTACAACTCGGAGTCAAACTCCTACAACTCGGAGAACAAACTCTCCTACAAAAACTCGGAGCACAACAACTCCTACAAGAACTCGGAGCAAAACAACTCCTACAAAAACTCGGAGCAAAACAACTCCTACAAGAACTTGGAGTAAAACAACTCCTACAAAAACTCGGAGCAAAACAACTCCTACAAAAACTCGGAGCAAAACAACTCCTACAAAAACTCGGAGGAAAACCTCCTACAAGAATATGTAAAGATATTTTACAAAAACACCTAAGATTGACAAGCAATCTAATCTTGAGAACTCCAGAAAAAGTTCTTTACTTCAGATATGGAAAAGTAGAAATTTCCTCCTTGAAAAAGATCTTCAATCGGTTGAGAATTGAGGAATGAAATTTCTTTTGATCCTGGGAAAACCAGATCTGACTTTAGAGAATCGACAAGATCAAGTGAATTGTTGTAGAAGAATAAATCTATGGATCTTGTCGAATCTAACCCTTGAACAGCAACCACAAAAGTCTTTAGATAATATCAGATCCCTTCTTCGACTTGGATTTCGCAACTCCTTGTCGACTCTTCCTGTAGAACAGCAATCTCGAAATGGCTTTTCAATATGCAGCAAGAAAATCGCACACAGGAATACTAAATCTAGAGAGAACGACAGATTGCTGAATAATAATAGACAGCAGCTTTTCTTCTTCTTAAAACAGATTTGCGAAAATACGGAAACTTAATTACGATTCTCTTGATTCGGAAATAATCAATTAGGATATTTAATCGAATCAATCTCCAACGGCTAAATGCGAGCCTTTTAAAGAATAATATATTCTCTAACGGCTGTATGCATGATTTAAGGAAGAAATTACGTAAAGCATTAATGAAGATCTGATGGCAATTTGAATTTTGAAACAGCGCAAATGAAAATCTGAAATCTGTTAAAATTTCGTCGAACGAAATTGCGATCGACGAAAAACCTTCCTTTTGTCGAACGGAGATCGGCGAGCGTGATCGACGAAATATATATAAGCAGCGCTCGACGAAATCTTCAGCCAACAGCGCTCGACGGAATTTTGTGTTCGACGAAATATATATAAGCAGCGCTCGACGAAATCTTCAGCTAATGGCGCTCGACGAAATTTTGTGTTCGACGAATTCTTTCAGTTAGCCGAACTGAGCTCGACGAAATTTTCCCAATTCGTCGAACTAAAAATTCTTAAGCAAAATTTTCTTTCTTCCAATTTTAGCAGCAACTCTTCTAAGCTCTTCTTTTGTGTTTGAATATAAAGTGCACCCCAATAGAGAGATTTCACATAAGTTAACACTTTGGTCTATACCATGAGGAATTACATAGTATAGTCCTGTGTTTAACAACTTATTGAAACCTGACATTGGTTTGTACTTAACAATTTAGAACCTGCAAACACATAACTAAAAATAACATCAAATACAACTCAATTCAACTTAGTTCAAAGGAACACTTCTTCAAATCAAGGTAATTATGGCTACAATACCCAACACGCACAGACCTTTAGTTCCAACTTTTTGGAGCTAGCAAGATTTCCAGGATACTCCCGTAGTGGCAAACAGAAGCGGTGGGTTGGGCCTCTCCCACCTTTAGGTTGGTATTCACACTAACTAACCTAGACCTATCGTACGCCTTAACGCAAAACCGCAGAGCACCTGCGTACTCTTACTGGCTGGACCACCAGACTTTTCATAGCTAAGTGCAAATCCACACTTGCCGAGTCAGCGTATTAACGTCGGTGTGAACGACCGTCAATACCGAAGACCCACCACCTTTATGCACATGCAATCATGGTTACCATCTATCTCCGAGCCATAAGCTTCCCGGGCTAACCCGCCCGTCACCATAACCTTCCGAGCCACCGACTCACCAGACCAACCCGTCCGCACCTACAACCACCGAGCCTACCGCTCGTAAGACCAAACCAACTAACCTCCCGTAACTACGGAGTGTGGGTTTGTGTATTATTAAGATAATCTTGCATAACAGTTTATTCCTGCAGTTTAGGGTTAACCATGGACTTCCCAAGGACTACCCTGTGAGGGCTCGCAGCGGTACTAGGAGTTATGATGGGATGACACCCCAAAGCTCCCTTTCCAAGGCACTTAATGTTACTGGTAACTACCCATAAGGATACCCCTCTTATCATTACACTTGGTTTAACCCTAAGCATTTTATGACCCACTCAGGGAAAGCCGATATTTCGTCAATCCCGAACACAACCTTACCCCTTAACTTATCGGGTACACTCGACATATAGACTCCTAATGGTGACCTCACATCTTCTCAAGCAGACTAGGTACACCATCTACCTTCCATTCCCACCTAATGGTCTTCAGTTTACTCAAGTCTTATAGTTTTACTATACGCTGACCAAATGGGATATATGAGTTGCATGAGAGGAGGTACTCCAAATAATCATCTGAATGACCCAATATTATTACTGGGAGTCTATCATGATATTATAAGACCAATTCCAGAAATTCATAATTTTCCTTATTTACTTGGCCTTTAATATATCCAAAATTGAATAATTAGCCTCTAATTATACTATTGAATAATTATCCAAAATTGGAGGCTAATGAAGGAACCACCAAAAATACTTAACCAAAAATTATGATAAAATTACCAGACCTTTATAATGATCAGAAAAGTATACTGAATGAGTTTTATAATTTTTCAAAACCAAGTTTCACATAAGTAAATATTTCAAGAAAATCCAATCTAAGGCACATTGTGAAGTAACTAACTGATAAATACTTTCAAAAATTCACAGAGTTTTTAATTGTTAAATTTTTTGAAATTGGACCTTTTAGGAGTAAGCAGGAGTTGCATCAACTGAGTTAAAGCCAAACAACCACAATGCCACACAACAACACAAGAAACTTTATTGAAACACAACCTTTATTTACATTGCGAAGCATACATGGCGAGACATGATTCATCAGCATCACGGAGATGAGAAGAACAAAACACACCAAAACAAATCTTGCGGCTAAACAAGCTGAGACCGCACAGACCGCTCGACTCCAGAAGTCGCCCGGCTTGACCTGAGATCGCACGAACAGAAACCGGACAGACTGCCAGCACTGCAAGACCGCACCTCAAACCGCACGAACTGGAGCTTTATTGGAACGAAGAACTGAAGCTGTCGCCAGACCACAACTCAGATCGCCTAACCGCTGAAGGTCGCCTGATCGCTGAGCTCGCTGCGAACAGTACAAGAACGGACATAAACCAGTTCGCAGACAGACCGCTGCCGAACTGTTTATTCAAGCCGCTGGGAATCACCAAGGAAGAAGACCGCAACCTGCTGATCGCAAACCTGCGAACACAACAAACAGTCAGCTCGCTTCCAAGACCGCCCGACCTCAAAGTGAGACCGCACGAATTAACCCAGACTCAGTTCTTACAGTTCTCGTTAGGAATGACGGGCCCTGCACCTCTATTTATCGGTGGGTAAACGGATGTCGTCACCGCACAGGAGAGATGCAATCACCACCCATCAGATCGCCAACGGTCACATAAGGCAGACCGCGCGATCAGACCTCTTGGACGATCATCCGACCAAGACGCAGATCAGCAGACAAGATCGCTCACAGGTCGCGCGAACATGAGGCCGTGCACAAGTCGCGTGGTCACAAAAGGTACTCCTTCCTTAGACCACCAGGAGCAAACCAGGAACCATCTGGCCGACTTAGAACAAGTCGTCATATCGTCAAGCACAAACCGCCTGGACAGGCGGTCACACACAGGAACAGACCGCCCGGTCTTCCAACAAGGAAGACAAACCAACCAGCACACCAGCTCGGGAACAGACTGCAGCTACAAAGAACAAACCGGAACAATCAGCAGACCACCAGAACTAACCGGCAGAGCCAGACCGGCAGATAACATGCACAAGCCGCGCGGTCTCCGCGGTCTCCCAAATCAGACCGCCCGGTCTCCTCCACTTCACTTCAAAAATTCAACACTCCCCCTTGAAGTGGGAAGTGGAGACCAGCCCGAGTAAACTCCGCAACCGTGTAAACGGTCCCTTTGCCAGCGGCTTTGTGAAGATGTCGGCGATATTGTCCGCACTCCGAACATGCTCGACCATAAGAGATCCTCCCAACACCTTTTCACGAATGAAATGGTGCTCAATCTCAATATGCTTGGTCCTCGCGTGACAGACTGGATTGTTAACCAGCTTGAGAGCACTCTCATTGTCCCTGCGTAGCACAGTGGGACCTCGAACCTCCTCATGAACATCCTCTACCAACCTCCTGAGCCAAACAACTTCCTGAGCTGCCAAGGCCGAAGCCTTGTATTCCGCTTCTGTGGTAGATACGGACACCGAGTCCTGCTTTTTGCTGCACCAAGAGATAGTTGTGGGGCCCGTCATAAAGACATAACCAGACGTTGATCTCCGATCATGCACGTCTCCCCCGTAGTCAGCATCCATGTATCCATGCAACTCCAAGCTTGACCCTCTCCTGAATAGGAGACCCAAATCAGAGGTCGACTTCACATACTTCAATATACCTTTCGCCGCTAGAAGATGAGGTTTTCGTGGCTCCGCCATGTACCGACTCACTTTGCCAACTGCATAAGCAATATCTGGCCTCGTGATGGTCAAATAGATCAAGCTCCCCACCAGAGCTCGGAACACCAACGGATCAGATAGAACTCTTCCCTCATCCTTCCGAAGTTTATGATGCTGTTCCAGAGGTATAGAGCTGCTCTTCCCTTCTTCCATGCCAAATCGTTGAACGATCCGCTCTGCATATCCTTCCTGAGAAACGAGCACTCCATTCTCCTGCCTCTGGACCTCGAGTCCAAGGAAATGGTGAAGCTCCCCCAGATCCTTCATCTCGAATCTGATGGCAAGCTCAGCTCTTAGCCTTGCTACCGCCTCCTTTGAGTTCCCGGTGACAATCATGTCATCCACATATAGCAGCACAATAACCCGAAGCGCCACCTCCTTCTTGACGAACAAGCTAGAATCAGAATCTGAAGCAAAGAAACCCCAGAATAGAAGATACTCTGCGATCTTCCCATACCACGCCCGAGGCGCTTGCTTCAAACCATATAGGGCCTTCTTCAACTTGCAGACGTAGTCCGGACGATCCTCCGAAATAAAACCCGGTGGCTGGATCATGAAGATATCCTTGTCAATCTCTCTGTATAAGAAAGCATTCTTAACGTCGAGCTGCCAAATCTCCCATCCACAAGATGCCGCCAAAGTAATAACAAATCTGACCGAAGTCATCTTTGCCACTGGACTAAACGTCTCATCATAATCTTCACCATACTGCTGTGAGAACCCGCGAGCTACAAGGCGAGCCTTGTATCGCTCGATCGTGCTGTCAGCTTTCTTCTTGAGCTTGTAAACCCATTTGCATGTTACAGGGGTAATGCCCTTAGGCCTGGGCACTAGAGACCAAGTCTCATTCTTCTTGAGAGCATCCATCTCTTCTTGCATAGCAATATCCCACTACTTCACGCCTTTGACTTTCTCAAAGCTCGACGGCTCCCTCTCATCCAAGGGACCAGCGAAGAAACATGAGACGAAGCTCACCATGTTTCCTCATGTGTATCGATCTGGTGGCTTGATAGTCCTCTTCGACCTCCTAAGAGATTGCACCTGACTAAACACCTCCTCAGCTGCTTCTTCTGTGCAAGCTCCTCTTCCAGATGAACTTGGATCATCGCTCCCCCTGCTTCCAGAACCTGAAGCCACCATCTCAAAGCTTGACACAGCTTGAGCTCCTGGTGAAACAGGCAACTCCACTTGAAGACTTACTGCAGCTTTCCTCACTTCATCAAACCTGCTCTCCGGTAGTTCAACTCCTGAACTCCCCTTGTAGGAAGTTACTTCATCGAACACCACATCCCGAGATACCACAGACCTTCGTGTCTCAGGATCCATGCATCTCCATCCTTTCATCCGCTCATCATACCCAACAAAGACTAGCTTCCTTGCTTTCGCATCTAGCTTTGTTCGAAGAGCATCAAGAATATGCACATAGTAGGTTGACCCGAACACCCGAAGGTGTGCAACACTCGGTTTCTCCTTGAACATCAGTTCGTGAGGGGTCTTCATGTTGATAGGACTTAGAGGCATTCTGTTGATGACATAAGCCGCACAAGACATTCCCTCCGCCCAAAAAGACTTTGGGATACTCTTGGCATGAAGCCAACATTTGCAGGTTTCCGTCAAATGACGGATCTTCCTCTCCGCAACGCCATTTTGCTGTGGAGTATGGGCACAAGTGAGCTCTCTCCGAACGCCGTGTTTCCTGCAAAAACTTGAGAACTCACCAGAGGTGAACTCCCCACCATTGTCAGTTCTCAATTTCTTCACCCGCAGGCCTAAACGACCTTCCACCAGCTCCTTGAACTCCACAAACTTCGCAAAGACTTCTGACTTCTCTTTCAGAAAATACACCCAGACATATCTGGTGTGATCATCAATCAACACCAACATATATCTATTGCCTCCAAGGCTTGGGGTGGCAGTCGGTTCCATCAAATCACCGTGAATGCACTCCAACGGTGCTTTGCATTTTGTTTGCGATTTATCAAATGGAAGTAGATGAGACTTACCAAACTGACATCCAGCACAAACATGACCGTCTCCAAAAGAGGACAAGCTAGGCAAGCCCTTGACAAGGCCCCTTACCGCCATAGCTTTCAATTTGTCCATGCCAACATGCCCCAACCTTTCATGCCAGATAGTCGCGCTATCGTTGGTCTTCATCTTATCAACATAAGTGCTTGTCGATAACACGAACAAGTCCTTCACTCTCTTTCCAACATGGATAATATCCCCCCTTATCTCCGGTTGAGTTTTAAGAAACTTCACTTCTGTTGGGCCAAACAGAACGTGATAACCGGCATCGACCGCATTGGTCACAGAGAAGAGATTCTTCCTCACACCAGGCACGTGATAAACACTCCTCAAGGTGAGTGGACCCTTATCACTGCTCAGGGAGACAACACCTTCTTGTTCGACAGCATGAACAGAATTATCAGCCGTAATGATAGCATCGTTACCTGAGTAAGGCGTCAAAGAAGAAAACTTTGATTCATCCCCGGTGAGATGATGTCCACACCCTGAATCAACAATCCAATCCTCTTCGAAGTTGATGGCAGCCAAGGCCTTAACGGGCATCGCCATCATATTGGCCACAAAGGCTCCTCCCCATCCAGCTTCATCAGACTTTGGCTTCTCCTTCTCTGCTACATGTCCTGACTGAAGATTAACCCGGCAATCCTTCTTGAAGTGGCCGGTCTTATTGCACCTGAAGCACCTTGGTCCATCTCCCTTCTTCTTTCCATCAGACTTAGGAGCATAACCCCTATCTTGCTGACCTGAAGTAGAGGGTCCATCATAACCCGGCTTCTTCTTCTCCCACTTCTTCTTCCCAGAGAACAACACATCACTATCTCCCCTAGAGATAGAAGTCCCCGCCATCTGTCTTGCCAAACTTTCTTGCGAAGCAAGTAAGTTTTCCAGCTCCAACAGAGATGGTTGATTTGCCCAACCTTGAACTGAAGTCACAAAAGCAAGATACTCCTTCAGCAACCCGCGGATTATATGCCTCTTCAGTTTTGCCTCCGAGATGGGCTCATCAGGGTCCAATGCAGAAATCTCTGCTGTGAGGTTCTTCATTTTGAGAAAGAAGGTAGAAATAGAAAGATCGCCTTGAGAGGCCTTCTTCAACTCATTTTCAAGAAACTGTAGCCGAGCTACATTCTTCTTATTGAACAGCCCGTCCAAAGACGTCCAAAACTCAGCAGCAGATTTACATCCGATGATGTGATCAAACAGCTTCGGTGAGATAGCCCTCTTGAGAGTGAACTTTGCCTTAGCATTCGTCCTCCTCCAAAGTCTCACCTCTGCCATATTATCTCCTGCTAGAAGCACCTCTTGTGTGTCTTCACCTCCAACTATCTCCCAAAGATCCTCGCCAAGTAAATAACTCTCCATACATGACCTCCATTTCTTATAGTTAGTCGATGTAAGGAGTTCAATACCAAGCCCTCTTGCGAATCCGCCTTCCATGGCAATCTATGTGGTCTATTCTTCACAAAGACGATGGCAACTCAAGTTGATCACTGCTTATCTACTCCAACAACCTCGCTTTGATACCATGTTAAATTTTTTGAAATTGGACCGTTTAGGAGTAAGCAGGAGTTGCATCAACTGAGTTAAAGCCAAACAACCACAATGCCACACAACAACACAAGAAACTTTATTGAAACACAACCTTTATTTACATTGCGAGGCATACATGGCGAGACATGATTCATCAGAATCACGGAGATGAGAAGAACAAAACACACAAAAACAAATCTGGCGGCTAGACAAGCTGAGACCGCACAGACCGCTCGACTCCAGAAGTCGCCCGACTTGACCTGAGATCGCACGAACAGAAGCCGGACAGACTGCCAACACTGCAAGACCGCGCCTCAGACCGCACGAACTGGAGCTTTATTGGAACGAAGAACTGAAGTTGTCGCCAGACCGCAACTCAGATCGCCTAACCGCTGAAGGTCGCCTGATCGCTGAGCTCGCTGTGAACAGCACAAGAACGGACATAAACCAGTTCACAGACAGACCGCTGCCGAACTGTTTATTCAAGCCGCTGGGAATCACCAAGGAAGAAGACCGCAACCTGCTGATCGCAAACCTGCGAACACAACAAACAGTCAGCTCGCTTTCGAGACCGCCCGACCTCAAAGTGAGACCACACGAATTAACCCAGGCTCAGTTCTTACAGTTCTCGTTAGGAATGACGGGCCCTGCACCTCTATTTATAGGCGGGTAGACGGATGTCGTCACCGCACAGGAGAGATACAATCACCACCTGTCAGATCGCCAACGGTCAAATAAGGCAGACCGCGCGATCAGACCTCTTGGACGATCATCCGACCAAGACGCAGATCAGCAGACAAGATCGCTCACAGGTCACGCGAACATGAGACCGCGCACAAGTCGCGCGGTCACAAAAGGTACTCCTTCCTTAGACCACCAGGAGCAAACCAGGAACCATCTGGCCGACTTAGAACAAGTCGTCAGATCGCCAAGCACAAACCGCCCGGACAGGTGGTCACACACAAGAACAGACCGCCCGGTCTTCCAACAAGGAAGACAAACCAACCAGCACACAAGCTCGGGAACAGACCGCAGCTACAAAGAACAAACCGGAACAATCAGCAGACCACTAGAACTAACCGGCAGAGCCAGACCGGCAGATAACATGCACAAGCTGCGCAGTCTCCGCGGTCTCCCAAATCAGATCGCCCGCTCTCCCCCACTTCACTTCAAAAATTCAACATTAATGCACTAAAATGTCCTATCACCAAGTTTCACAATTTTTCAGAGAATATTTGGCCCTTATTAATTTTTCATAATCTTAAGGCAAAATAGTTGACTTGTAAATGAAGTACTCAATCAACCCATTCAAAAATTACACAAAAATTACTAGAGATTTATATCATGATCATATGAGCACTACCAAACTTTCATCAACATTTAAGATAAATTGAAAATGTAAATCTCTCTTATAAGAAAGTGCCCTAAAAGGTTATAACCTAATTCAGAGGGGACAAATGTTCCTAAAATTCTCATAAAATTACCTAGGGCATATTTACACCTTATGAACTTATCTACCAAGTTCCATGACCATTCAAGGACATATGACCCGATGTCTTTCACAAGGATCAAAGTGCAACCCAAGGGTTAGAACTAGGGATCTAGGGCACATCCATCCCAAACCACCCCAACCCACTAATGGGGGTGTTTTATATGATTCAAAACCTGTGGCCAAAATTTCATCACTTTTGGATGAGGGTTGCCCCTTAAATCCACCAAGAGCACTTTTGACCTTTTAACCCTTAGTTATACCTAACCAAATCAATCCCAAATGGAATGAAATTATTACCAGGGTCATATCATGACCCTAAGGACCACCCACCAAAATTTGGAGGTGTTTGGATGTCATTAGACCATACATTTAATTTATATATTAATTATTAAATTTTTACAAAAACTTTAGAAAAAGTTTATCCAAAAATTCTCATTTTTGGATATGATTAAGGGATAGGTATAATTAGACTATGTTCCAAATTTTAGAGTATTTGGATGGCTGGGTTAATGGGGGAACACAAATCAAGCTCAGGTCAACCCTTTGTATATGTTGCACCATTTTGAGTGCTGTGGTCACACCCTTGGTCCAAATTGGCTCAAATTAATTTTAAATTAAAGTAGACATCAAGGGCTACAAGTTTGGTATAGATCACTTTTCCAGTAGAAGGATTTAAGTATTTTCTATAATTATTTTTAACTACCACCAGTAAAGGAACAGAAATAGGAATATCAAATATATTATTACATAAACTTGCACAGATCTTAAAGCACAAACGAAGGGCATCCCTTCATCTTCTCCAATCAGCCAACGACCAGGTTGGAACATCTTGTAGCAACTTGGGAGGTGATTCCCCGGCCACCTAGACGCTCTCCTGGTCGGCCAATGCCTCCACCACCTCCATTGAGGTGGCGGTCGACGATGTACGGTTGTTGGCCGGCCGGAGCGGCCGGAATCGAGAATTTGAACAAGAGATGAAAAGCATGAACACAAGCTTTCGGCCATGCCGATCCAAGACCAATTGGCCCCAAATCTAGTGGCCAAAATGAAGAGATCTACCCAATAAGAAATAGATGAGAGGAGAGGACCGGACCTGTGTGGAGGGGAGATTCCTTGTCGATCTCCTGTTGGCCATGGACGACCTTGGAGCTTTTGGAGCCATTGCATCCTCCACACTAACAAGCTCAATTCCTTCAAGTGAGTGGGGGAAAATTATCCTCTCAGTCCTCTGAAGATTTGTAATGAGCCAATTTGGGGAGAGGGAGGGTCATGGCATCAATTGTCATGATGGCCATTAATGGCCATTTTTGGCCATGGTGGAAACCTCTTAATTCAGCCCCATGTGGGCTGAAAAACCCTCCAATCTTCTTGTAACAGCCAGAGGAGATGAATCCCCATCAATGGGGAGATCAATTGCCCTCCCTTGGCCATGAATGCCATTATTCTCTCTCTTTCTCTCTCCTCCATTTTTGGGAAAATGAGATTTCTCTCTCCTAGTCACCATTTACAGAAATTGAGTGGCAAATCCTAGTAATTATCATCCTCCTAAGCTAATGGGCTACTCCAATTATGCCTAGCCCAAGTGGATTGGGCTTGATTTGGGCAAAATAGGAAATTTTGACCTAAAATTAGGGTTGAGTTGACTTTGGTCAAATTGTTGACCCCAATGGGTTGGTAGTGACCCATTGGCCTTCCCTGAGAGTTAGGAAGGTCTAGGAAGGGTCAATTTGGCAAGTTGGAGGCCAATTGACCCACAATAGGGCAATTTGACCAAAACAAGGCTAGAGTTGACTTAGGTCAAATTGGCCAAATTGGTGGCCCCATGATGGGGATTTTTGGTCCATTGGGTTCCTAATATACGTATAAGGGTAGGGGAAAGGTCAATTTGGCATGGTGGAGGCCAATTGACCCTAATTAGGCAACTTTGACCAATTTAAGGTTAGGGTTGACTTTGGTCAACTTGACCACTTTGGTTGACCACAATGGGTCCTTAGTGCTCTAAGGGACCCTTAATGGGTTATGGATGTTATGGTGGGGTCAAAGGACCATGGTGAGGCCCTAGATTCCAACCCTAAGCTTGGTAACTAGAAATTACTATTTGTAGACCAAAGTGCTCTTTCCCTTCAAGCTTAAGGCTAAGTGGTCTCTTCAAGCTTCTTAGGGTTTTGTCATGACCTAGTCATGAAAAAATCACTCTAGGGTTCTAGTTGTTTGGGGGATGTTACAAATCCCAATAAATAAATAAAAAAATTTTGTCCCCGAAATTCAGGTTAGGCCCGCGGGGCTTTTACCGCAAGTGTTTGAATGTAACTTCCCTTAAGAAACAAATTATACCTGACATGAAGAGCTCCAGATAACTCTGCTGCTCCGGCCATAGTAGAGCCTATTGTTTATTGGGGTTTTTCTTTTTATAATATCCCCCTTTAGGTTTTTCTTACTTTCTGGTTAATCGATCTAAGAAATAAAGAATAAACCACAGAAAGCACACAACGATCTATAGAGGTTCCTCAAGACCGGGTTTCTTGAGTAGTCCTCTCTCCCTCTACGCCTACCCAGCAGTGTGCTAGGATCGGCAAACGCCGCCAAAAACTTCAGGCCCTCAAGCCTTACACCTCGGACCCACAAGTCCCAACAGCCTAGGCCCGCAAGCCCCTACTGCCCCCGAGCCCGCAAGCTCGACACTCAGACCCTCAAGCCCTACAACACGGACCCGCAAGTCCCAACAGCCTAAGCCCTCAAGCCCCTACTGCCCCCGAGCCCGCAAGCTCGATAAATCGCACCCGCAAGTGCACTGCCCTGGCCCTCAAGCCTCACAGCCCTCAAGCTAGACGGTGTCGGACCCGCAAGTCCACTGCCCTGGCCCTCAAGCCTCACAACTCTCCAGCCCTCAAGCTAGACAAGTTGGCCCGCAAGCCTTACACGGAAATACAGTAACAAAATAAACTGTTTCCTCAGCCAGATGAAATCTGGCTACTTAGCCTTGATGAAGATCGGCTTCTTAAGGATGAAGAAGATGCTTCTTGATTTTGAGTTTCAGCTCTGGATCTTCTTCAGCCTCTTCTTCTTTTGCCTGATGTTGAACGGCGACTTCTCAGTCAATGGAGATGACTGATTCTTATGAGAACTCTTGAGTCTTGTTCTCTATCTTCTCCGCTGAAAAAATACTGTTCTATTGAAGAGCGACGGGATTCTTTTTCATGTTTCTTTTCTTGCACAACAAGCCTCTCCTCCTAAGGCAACACTGTTCCCTTTTATAGAATGGACCAGCCGTATAACGGTCATATTCACTTTCCTTTCCTGTCAGACGCCCCATCCATCATAGCAGGCGCTGATGGGATAATCAGGCGGCGGCATTAATTGCTGATGGCGCGTCTGCAAGATTTGAATTCTGTCTTGAAGATATCTGCATCATTACGACGACAAGCTGTCTCTGACTTTGTCCTCGCGATCTTCCTTCTGCCACTGATGGAGGTATCTCGACGATACAAGATATCCTGGCGATTCTGTATAGACGACGATCTTCTTTCTCTGATAGTGTTGTCGTGAGCTTCCTTCTTGCATCATGTCGTCGTAATCATATGTTCTCTCGACGACATGAGTTCCACACGACGATGTCCTATGGCATCTCTGCGTTCAACGAACAGCATTCTGCGATCGACGAACTTGCCATCCTTTGTTCGACGATCGCCATGTCTCAGTGGTCGACGAATACTTTGCTTCTCAGCGGCTGCTGCTCGGCCAGTCATTACGATGACAAGCACGCTTTGTCGATGATGTCGCCTGAACTTCCTGAGATTATAGTCTAGAGAAGTAATCAAATACAAAGTGAAGTTTTCTTGACTTGGTGACTTCTTCAATCAGGAATCATGTGGGCAAGATTCCCAACAATCTCCCCCTATTTGAAGAAGTCAGAATTCCAATTCAAGATGGCTTTCACTTAGACAATAAATATTATAACCTTAACTTTGAGCATGTAAGATTGTACTTATCTTTGCTGAACTCCCTGATTGCATCAAGCCAGTAGCTCCCCCTTGCTTTGATGCCACTTGTTTGCTCCCCTACCTTTAAGGTCTTCTTGAGCACCATTTCTCCCTCTTTCCGACTTCTTGCCTTCTGCTTCTCTAACCAAGAAGTAGCACAAGCTCCCCCTTGATTTGATGTCTCCTCTTTACGGCTCCCTTTCTGACATCTTTCCTATCTTCCTTGCACCCTTCACCTTGGCCTCTAAGTCTCCTTGAGCCAGTTGCTCCCCTTCGATGGAATATCCACTTATCTTTACTTCCAGCTCCCCCTAGATTAGTGCGCCTAAGTATGTTGTGAGTTTTTCTTAGTCCAGAGTTGAGCCTGGAACACTCATTGTCCATTAGCCTTGTTTACTTTTGATTGGCTAATTGGAATATCCTGCAAAACAGATTTAATATCCCTTAGGAACCCAAGGTGACTTGGGCCCTAGGTTCTTGTTAGCATTATAGGGAATCCCTGTAACGCACCTGATTTTTCCGGTATTTGTTTAATTCAGTGATGGCGTGTTTATGACGTCGGGGCGTTACTTTTAACGCCGAGTTAGCGGCGCGTTGCCATTTGCGCGTTTTCGCGTCCGTTTGGGTCAAGTCGACCAAATTTTGTGACGACCCCGAATTGGAAAATTTTACGTTAGGAAATTAGATTATTTAATTTTAGACTTGTCTATCATGTTTCGTCGCGGTCCGAGCCATTTTGGAGCCTCGGCGCATTTTAGGAGTTTTGTATATATTTAAAGCTCGCCGTAACTTCCGCCATTCATATCTCGAAAACGGCACGTCGGATTTTGATTCCAACTTCGCCGTTGGATTCGTAGCGCCGCCGTTCACCTAAGGCGGAATTTTCGTTGGATTCGGCGTTAGTTATTTTTTTTGATAAAATAATAATAATAATAATATTATTATTATTATAAAAAATTATGAATGTATATAAATATATATATATATATATATATTTGCAGCATGCGTCGACTTCTCCAGCCTTATGCGTCGATTTCTTCTTCCAGCCTGCGTCGACTTCACCTCCAGCATGCGTCGACTGCCATGCGTCGACTTTCCCCAGCAGCCTTGCGTCGACTGCCTTGCGTCGACTTCTTAACCCTCCTTGCGTCGACAACTTCAGCTCCTGCTACTATTAATAATAATAATAATAATGATATTATTATTATTATTAAAATTATGTTATGTTGCATAAAAGAAAACGAGCTTAGTCCTCTTCTCCTTCTTCATTCTGTCTGAACCAGAGAGTAGAATCGAGCGATGGGGACGGCGATTTCTCGAATCTTCCGGACACCGCCGACGGAGCTCTGGTGGTCGAAATCGCGAGCCGAGCATAGATTCGGAAAGCTCTCGACGAGAGCTTCGTCCGCGTGGTAATTTCCTTCCGCTTCGTGAAACTTTTTCGTTAGGTCTTTTGTTCCCTAACCTTTTCTAGCCCGATTTCTTGTAGATCTTGACTCCTCTCGCCTTCTCGTAACCCGATCTACAACGGGGAGCGATTCAGAGAGTTTTTCCAGCAAAACCTAAGGCAAGTGGTGTTCTTATCCTTGCTCTTTCTCTTTGCCATATAACCGCTCCAAGCCGGTACTCTTGATATAACTGTGTCATATCTCCATTCTTTTATCCTCTAATTATTGCTGCTAATAACTGGACATTTTGCCGGTTAATAAAAAGACTTTTGTTATCATTATATTTACTTGTATTTTCCATTTCTGCTTGCAATTTAGTGTGATATGATCTGTTGGGCCTCGCCCATTGCTCCTTGAAAGAACCATGAAAAAATGTGAATGATCCGTTTGAGGTCGTACACGATGTTGGCGGTGCCACCGGTGCGATGCTCTTTTAATTTAATAAATTCTGTTGAAGGTCGCATACGATGTTGGCAGTGCCACCGGTGCGGTGCTCTGAGGGTCGTGACGATGCGATAGGAATTTATCCCCGCACGACTTCTCTTTTTTCTGTTTGTCTGTCTGATGAGCTAATCAGTCTCTATAATTCTGAACAAGAGTAACATAATTAATAATTTGAAAGTTGATGGTTCTTTTCTTTAGCTTATGGCGAGTTTTGTCATCGCCTGTGTTCTCACCTTTGTCTGGTGAGCTTATTCTGCTGATTTTTAGTCGTTCTGCTGTTTCCTTTTCTGCTGATGATTAGATATTTCTGCTACTTCTTTTCCTGTTGATTATTAGCTGCTAGCTTTGTCATGACTGACCCTTGCAGCTTCTGTTTCCCTCCGGTCTCGCGGAGGTTTGCTTACTTTCTTATTTTCTGCACCACTTGTACTTATTTCTGAGGTGTTCTTTCTTTGAATGCCTCAGGTTCTGGACAGTAGCAGGTGTTAGTGCGGAGCTTCTTTAGTTGCCGTCTTCTGACTCTCTTGAGGTAGAGTATTCTGTGGACTTGTCGGCCCATGGGTTCGTGTCAGGTGTTGACGCCCGTGGTGCCGTTTAGTTAGATTTTGTTTCACTGTTGTTGTTACTTGTGGTTCACTTTTGGACACTTGTTCTGAAATGGTTAGATATTGGTTGGCTTCATGGCCCTTGTTAGATATGTTAAGGTAATTGTTGCATTGCATATCATGTTTTGAAATGTTAATCTCACTACTTTCTGCGCGTGATAAATCTACTTTTATATATAGTAAATCCACATATTCGATCTTGCATGGTGCACCTCACTAGGTCTTCATGATCACTTAGGCCACTAAGTAATTAAATCAAGTATTTTTCCGCTGCGTAAAACTATATTTTAAAAGTGTGGACTAGTTGATCCTCTAGCCGAGGGACGCGGCTTGTTAATTTTCTGCATAAATAATTTTTGAATCGCTTTGATTCGATAATAATAATTGCTTGGACTGTGATGAAGGATAAGTCGCCTTAACGTCAGTAGGCATCCCCTACGTGACGTGGCATCACAATGCGTAGCTTTCCCTACTCTGATAGCATTTTAAATGTTGGGAAAATGCAGGTTGTGACAGTTGGTATCAGAGGGAGGTTCTGCGAAAAAGGTAGTTGGCTGGGTTGGCGTGTGAGCCAAACAACCGTTATCCTAAGCAGAACCTCATAAGACCATTTCATTGTATACACACACCGATATGTCATCAATATGTCTTGACCGAAGCATAGTCACAACACTCATAGCATGATAAGAAGTATACGAGGCATATTATGTAGTATGGGATGCATAATATGTGTTTGTATATGGATCCACCATAGGTGGCAACATGTGACGGTTATGTAGTATGGGATGCATAACCACCATTACATGGATGCCCATTAGCACGTTTTCTTTTTCGTTACATGTAATGTTATGTAGTATGGGATGCATAACATTACATGTGTACGCCGCTCATAACATGCATTAAGGCCTCTTTCTAGAATGCATAGCACTGCATACATTCATATCATCGCATAAGCACGCGTGCCAAGTTAAAGACATACCAGATGACATATGTACACACATGATTTGAAAAGAAATTTAAATGTTCATGCACTCATGTCATAGCACAAGAGTCAATAGGATGATGGTGCATCATCCTAAGTTAATCATGGCATCATTTCATGAAATTCCAGAACAAAGTAACAGCAATAGCATGTTGTTTTCTTTCCTGTTCCGAATCGATCCGTGATTCTTTCCGAGTCTATTTGGCTTAAGCTTTGTAAGCCTGTTTCTGATTGAATGTCCATCCTTAGAGTCTGGCGGCGAGTCTTTTCTCATTTCTGTTATGTTCTGGAGATTGCTCTCATTGTGCCGCGTGTTCTGTTGTGTGAGAGTTTCAAATGTTTCTCCGGCTAGTCTTCTGGGTCTTCCCCTTGAGAAAGAGGTGGAGTTTGTTTTAGGTCTCGAGCCCGATACTTGTCTTTTTGTGAGGGCACCTTGCTGCATGGTCCTGCGTGAGCTAGAAGAATGTTTCTAAAAGATTGTGAACAAATTGTACAGAGTTGAATGAGGTGACTATCGAGGTAAATGTTCATCACCTCGAATAGATGATTTGCTTGATCAGTTGCGAGATAGATCCGTATTCTCGGAGATTAGCCTTTGTTTAGATTTTTATCTGTGAAGGATCCGTGAGTTGGATGTTCCACGGACTGCCTGTTCGTTCCCGTTGTGGGCTTTATTTGAGATCTTAGTGACGACCTTTGATTTAGCTAATGTCTCCTCTGCCTTCATGAATTCGATGAATTGAGTGTTAAGAAAATTTCCGGACCAACCTTGTGACCGTCCTTAGAAATGATGTTTGATACACTCTAAGGGCATAGAGGAGCGTGCTGAGCTTTTGTGATTGGGTGCGGTCTACGTTGTGAGAGCGCAAGTTTGTTTGCCAAGATAAGCAAGTATAAGTTTTGGATGTCTTTACTTACCTATTTGGGCCATGTTATTAATGAGGATGAGTTTTCGACGGACCCAGTATAGATCGTTGAGTGATTGAATTGGAATAGATTTACAACATCCGAGGAAATAGAGAATTTTTGTAGGGTTGGCAAGATGATATAGAAGGCTTGTGTAATGATTCGTGTGATTAATTGCGTCCTTGGTTAGGTTTATGTAGGAGAATCCAAATTTTGTTTAGGGTGACTAGTGCGAAGGAGCCTTTCAGGAATTGAATAGAAGATGAGTACTGCTCCAGCTTTGGATCATACCTACCGAAGGAGTGGTGTACTATTTATGTAGATAAGTTGTACGTTGAGCCCAGGTATGTCTCAAAAAAAAATGTGATCGCACACGATTCGAGTCAATTGAAGATTCATGACGAGGATTATCGTGCGCATGATTTGGAATTACCCCAATAATCTAGGCATTGAGCCTTGGAGATTATTTTGGTATGACGTATTATGTAAGGTTTACGGACCATAAGGATTAAAGCATATCTTCGCTCAGAAGGAGTTGATTCTGCGCCAGAGAAAATGAATAAAATATATTGCGAATTCTGGTCTTGGCATTCGTTACCACCTGAATTCTACTAGGATGTATAGAGATTTGAAACATATTGTTTGCTGGTATTAGATTTGTTATCGGTTTGATGAGGTATTTCCGAAGACACAAATTGTGTGAGCTATCGTGAATAAATGGATAAAATATACCTTTAAGTTTGGAGTCGGATCGAAACCCCATGATTTGTTTTTTTGTGTCACGTATCTAGTTGAGTTGGTGGAAGCTTCAGGGTCTGAAAGTTAATCAGATCGTGGAAGATTTGATCAGATGTTGCATAATGGAGCATGGTGGAGCTTGGGACGAGCGCCTCAGACTCATGGAGTTTGCATATAATAATAGCTTTCAAGAAAGTCTGCATATGACCCCTTTTGAAGCGCTGTATGGGAGGCGCTGCAGGACCCCCCTTGTTTTGGGCCGAAGTCGGTGAGAGACCGTTGCTAGGTCCGGAAGCTTTGATGGAAATGGAAGAGGCGGTGACTAATGTTCGGGAGAAGCTCCGCGTTGCTCAGGAGCGGTACGAAAAGTATGCCAATCAAAGAAGGGCAGATCTGGAGTTTGCGGTTGGGGACAGTGTTTTTCTGAAGGTCTCTCCGATGCCAGGCTTTAAAAGATTTGGGAAGAACCACAAGTTGGATCCCAGATATGTTGGGTCATTTCAGGTCGTTGAGCGCATCGGAGTGTCCGCTTATAGATTGGAGTTTCCTGCTACCTTCCCTGGCGTCCATGATGTGTTCCATGTGAGTCAGTTAAGGAAGTGTGTCCGCAGCAATCGTCAAGTCCTCGATTTGGTGCCTCAGATTCATCCCAATTTATCTTATGTTGAGGAGCCTGTTCGGATTTTGGAAACCCAAGAGCGGGTGTTGCGTAGGAAATCCATCCCCATGGTAAAAGTTCTTTGGCGGAATCATGACGTCGAGAGCGCAACATGGGAGCTGGAATCGGCTATGCGGGAATCTCATCCGCACGTCTTCTTTTAATGGCTCAGGTAAAAATCTTCATTCCTTGTCCTGCACCATTTGATTATCTATCCTAGACTTCCTTTCCTGCACCATGTGTCTATTTTTAATGTGATGATAAATCTCATTTTCTGCTCTACGTCAAGTTTCGGGACGAAACTTTCTTTTAGGGGGAGTGGCTGTAACGCCCCTGATTTTTCCGGTATTTGTTTAATTCAGTGATGGCGTGTTTATGACGTCGGGGCGTTACTTTTAACGTCGAGTTAGCGGCGCGTTGCCGTTTGCGCGTTTTCGCGTCCGTTTGGGTCAAGTCGACCAAATTTTGTGACGACCCCGAATTGGAAAATTTTACGTTAGGAAATTAGATTATTTAATTTTAGACTTGTCTATCAAGTTTCGTCGCGGTCCGAGCCATTTTGGAGCCTCGGCGCATTTTAGGAGTTTTGTATATATTTAAAGCTCGTCGTAACTTCCGCCATTCATATCTCGAAAACGGCACGTCGGATTTTGATTCCAACTTCGTCGTTGGATTCGTAGCGCTGCCGTTCACCTAAGGCGGAATTTTCGTTGGATTCGGCGTTCGTTATTTTTTTTTTGATAAAATAATAATAATAATATTATTATTATTATAAAAAATTATGAATGTATATAAAATATATACGGTTCATTCAAAGTTGCGTCGATTCCTCCCCTCCCTCATGCCCTCATGCGTCGATTTATCCCATCATGCGTCGATTTATCCTGCATGCTTGCGTCGATCTCAATATATATATATATATATGTATATATATATATGTATATATATATATATATGTATATATATATATATGCAGCATGCGTCGATTTCTCCAGCCTTATGCGTCGATTTCTTCTTCCAGCCTGCGTCGACTTCACCTCCAGCATGCGTCGACTGCCATGCGTCGACTTTCCCCAGCAGCCTTGCGTCGACTGCCTTGCGTCGACTTCTTTCCCCTCCTTGCGTCGACAACTTCAGCTCCTGCTACTATTAATAATAATAATAATAATGATATTATTATTATTAAAATTATGTTATGTTGCATAAAAGAAAACGAGCCCAGTCCTCTTCTCCTTCTTCATTCTGTCCGAACCAGAGAGTAGAATCGAGCGACGGGGACGGCGATTTCTCGAATCTTTCGGACGCCGCCGACGGAGCTCTGGTGGTCGAAATCGCGAGCCGAGCATAGATTCGGAAAGCTCTCGACGAGAGCTTCGTCCGCGTGGTATTTTCCTTCCGCTTCGTGAAACTTTTTCGTTAGGTCTTTTGTACCCTAACCTTTTCTAGCCCGATCTCTTGTAGATCTTGACTCCTCTCGCCTTCTCGTAACCCGATCTACAACGGGGAGCGATTCGGAGAGTTTTTCCAGCAAAACCTAAGGCAAGTGGTGTTCTTGCCCTTGCTCTTTCTCTTTGTCATATAATCGCTCCAAGCCGGTACTCTTGATCTAACTGTGTCATATCTCCATTCTTTTATCCTCTAATTATTGTTGCTAAAAACTGGACATTTTGCCAGTTAATAAAAAGACTTTTGTTAGCATTATATCTACTTGTATTTTCCATTTCTGCTTGCAATTTAGTGTGTGATATGATATGTTGGGCCTCGCCCATTGCTCCTTGAAAGAACCATGAAAAAATGTGAATGATCCGTTGGAGGTCGTACACGATGTTGGCGGTGTCACCGATGCGATGCTCTTTTAATTTAATAAATTCTGTTGAAGGTCGCACACGATGTTGGCAGTGCCACCGGTGCGGTGCTCTGAGGGTCGTGACGATGCGATAGGGATTTATCCCCGCACGGCTTCTCTTTTTTCTGTTTGTCTGTCTGATGAGCTAATCAGTCTCTATAATTCTGAACAAGAGCAACATAATTAATAATTTGAAAGTTGATGGTTCTTTTCTTTTGCTTATGGCGAGTTTTGTCATCGCCTGTGTTCTCACCTTTGTCTGGTGAGCTTATTCTGCTGATTTTTAGTCGTTCTGTTGTTTCCTTTTCTGCTGATGATTAGATATTCCTGCTACTTCTTTTCCTGTTGATTATTAGCTACTAGCTTTGTCATGACTGACCCTTGCAGCTTCTGTTTCCCTCCGGTCTTGCGGAGGTTTGCTTACTTTCTTATTTTCTGCACCACTTGTACTTGTTTCTGAGGTGTTCTTTCTTTGAATGCCTCAGGTTCTGGACAGTAGCAGGTGTTAGTGCGGAGCTTCTTTAGTTGCCGTCTTCTGACTCTCTTGAGGTAGAGTATTCTGTGGACTTGTCGGCCCATGGGTTAGTGTCAGGTGTTGACGCCCGTGGTGCCGTTTAGTTAGATTTTGTTTCACTGTTGTTGTTACTTGTGGTTCACTTTTGGACACTTGTTCTGGAATGGTTAGATATTGGTTGGCTTCATGGCCCTTGTTAGATATGTTAAGGTAATTGTTGCATTGCATATCATGTTTTGAAATGTTAATCTCACTACTTTCTGCGCGTGATAAATCTACTTTTATATATAGTAAATCCACATATTCGATCTTGCATGGTGCACCTCACTAGATCTTCATGATCACTTAGGCCACTAAGTAATTAAATCAAGTATTTTTCCGCTGCGTAAAACTATATTTTAAAAGTGTGGACTAGTTGATCCACCTAGCCGAGGGACGCGGCTTGTTAATTTTCTGCATAAATAATTTTTGAATTGCTTTGATTCGATAATAATAATTGCTTGGACTGTGATGAAGGATAAGTCGCCTTAACATCAGTAGCCGTCCCCTACGTGACGTGGCATCACAATGCGTAGCTTTCCCTACTCTGATAGCATTTTAAATGTTGGGAAAATGCGGGTTGTGACAATCCCTCTACTCACTGCAGCCAGTCCATGAGGTCTCTCCTTTGCATTAAGCACACTAGGGTTATGCCAACAGTCGATGGCAAAGTGTCTCACTTTGCCACAACACCAACATTCATGGATGTTGTACCTTCTTTTCTGAACAATTTTTGAAGTCTATTTAGTAGAGAAGGCAGCAGCATTCTTCTTATCTTTCTTAGCCAAGAGCTGATTAGTTGCTCTAGTGTCATTGTTTCTTCTTGATTTTATCTGTTTGTCAGCAACAAATGTCAGCTTGGTAGCTGACAAGGTGTTGATGGCGTCAGATATGTTTAAGTGAGAATTGATCATACTGGGGCTACTATTCTGCTTCTTATCTAGAAGGGATTTAGAAAATGTTGCACCTTTATCCTTGAGAGTGGGGGCTGGGACACCAAATACAAATGGTTCATGATGGGCCATTTGAATTTCCTCATGGGGAGCCTTTAATGCACTCATCCCCATGCCCTTTCTCTTTCCATAGTCAGGAGCATTTTCATGACTAGTGGAGCTTCCATTCATCCAGTGACCATGGACATTGTCCTGATCATACCTGTTTGAGGGAAGCACTACCTTCTGAAAGGTGGTGTGAGGCTTTGCTTTAGTTTTGCTCCTTTCTCCATTCCCGGCATCTGTTGCCCCTTCCTTGTAACCTAACCCCTCCTATTTTTATAGGATGAGAAGGTGTCAATGATGGGCAGGACAATTTTGGGCTTAGAGAATTGAGCTACCAAGTTTTTTTCTTTAAGAAGATCACTCTCAAGTTTCTTGATAAGTTCTTCCCTTTGGCTTCTCTCAGCATAAAGTTTGTCTATGATTTTCTTGAGCTCATGTGGATTTGTGTCCTTACAGTAGGACATACCCAGTTCCCCATCTAACTCAACCCTATGAGGCTTGAGTGATTCTAGTTCCCTAGCTTGTTTCTTAATAAGCTTCTTGCTCTTCCTTAGAACATCCAAGAGATCACCAAACTGTTCTAATAGATCAGCATGGTTCTTATTATTGCATGATGAGCAGTCTTCTGCATCATCTTCAGAAGATAAATAATTCTCTGAAGCACTCTTGGTTTTCTTAAATGAAGCAGGTAGTGAAGATGTGTGAGTGGTGCATACCTGATCATGATGCAATTCATCCTGATCTTCTTCATCTGATAGAGCCATCAGTCCATGAACCTCTTCATCCTCAGAGTTACAGTCTGGAGGGATAGGGGTGCTCTTATCCTCTCTTTTGCTCCAGAGCATTCATCATCTTCTGATTCACTGTCTGAAGTAGTCAGTGATGCTCTGATGCATACCTCTTCATGAGAGGTCTCTTCTTCAAAATCTTCCTCTGACCCTTCCATGAGAACTTCTAAGAAGTCCCACATGTCCTTTGCTGATGAGCAATGACTCAGCTTCTGAAGTGTTGCCAGATCTACTGCACCAGCTAGAATGCTTCTAGCTTCTTTGTCCAAGCTGGCAAGTAGAGTTTCATCTTTTAACATTGTCATGGAGGGAACACTTTGAACAATCAAAAACATTATTGGATCCATCGCCTCCATGAATATTCTTGCTCTGACTTTCCAAATGGCAAAGTTCTCTCTGGAGCAGATAGTTATTCTTGACTCCATACTAATGATGCTTAGACACCCACTGGCAGATCTGTTCAAGCTGTTAAGCTTTTTTTTGAACAACCTCCCTCTGATACCACTTGTTGTTTATTGGGGTGTCTACTTAATCAACTAGAGGGGGGGGGGGGGTGAATAGGTTTTTCTTTTTATAATATCCCCCTTTAGGTTTTCTTACTTTCTGGTTAATCGATCTAAGAAATAAAGAATAAACCACAGAAAGCACACAACGATCTATAGAGGTTCCTCAATACCGGGTGTCTTGAGTAGTCCTCTCTCCCTCTACGCCTACCCAGCAGTGTGCTAGGATCGGCAAACGCCACCAAAAACTTCAGGTCCTCAAGCCTTACACCTCGGACCCGCAAGTCCCAACAGCCTAGGCCCGCAAGCCCCTACTGCCCCTGAGCTCGCAAGCTCGACACTCAAGCCCTCAAGCCCTACAAAACGGACCCGTAAGTCCCAACAACTTAAGCCCTCAAGCCCCTACTACCCCCGAGCCCGCAAGCTCGACAAATCGCACCCGCAAGTGCACTGCCCTGGCCCTCAAGCCTCACAGCTCTCCAGCCCGCAAGCTAGACGGTGTCGGACCCGCAAGTCCACTGCCCTGGCCCTCAAGCCTCACAGCTCTCCAGCCCTCAAGCTAGACAAGTTGGCCCGCAATCCTTACACGAAAATACAGTAACAAAATAAACTATTTCTTCAGCCAGATGAAATCTGGCTACTTAGCCTTGATGAAGATCAGCTTCTTAAGGATGAAGAAGATGCTTCTTAATTTTGAGTTTCAGCTCTGGATCTTCTTCAGCCTCTTCTTCTTTTGCCTGATGTTGAACGGCGACTTCTCAGTCAATGGAGATGACTGATTCTTATGAGAACTCTTGAGTCTTGTTCTCTATCTTCTCCGCTGAAAAAATACAGTTCTATTGAAGAGCGACGGGATTCTTTTTCACGTTTCTTTTCTTGCACAGCAAGCCTCTCCTCCTAGGGCAACACTGTTCCCTTTTATAGAATGGACCAGCCGTATAACGGTCATATTCACTTTCCTTTCCTGTCAGACGCCCCATCCATCATAGAAGGCGCTGATGGGACAATCAGGCGGCGACATTAATTGTTAACGGCGCGTCTGCAAGATTTGAATTCTGTCTTGAAGATATCTGCATCATTACGACGACAAGCTGTCTCTGACTTTGTCGTCGCGATCTTCCTTCTGCCACTGATGGAGGTATCTCGACGATACAAGATACATGGCGATTCTGTATAGACGACGATCTTCTTTCTCTGACAGTGTTGTCGTGAGCTTCCTTTTTGCATCATGTCGTCGTAATCATATGTTCTCTCGACGACATGAGTTCCACACGACGATGTCCTGTGGCATCTCTGCGTTCAACGAACAACATTCTGCGATCGACGAACTTGCCATCCTTTGTTCGACGATCGCCATGTCTCAGTGGTCGACGAATACTTTGCTTCTCAGCGGCTGCTGCTCGGCCAGTCATTACGACGACAAGCACGCTTTGTCGATGATGTCGCCTGAACTTCCTGAGATTATAGGCTAGAGAAGTAATCAAATACAAAGTGAAGTTTTCTTGACTTGGTGACTTCTTCAAATCAGGAATCATGTGGGCAAGATTCCCAACAGAGCCCTCCTAAGGGAGGAGACGTGAAATACGTCATGCAAACCCGCAACCTCCGGCGGTAGCTCTAGTCTATAAGCCAACGGGCCGATCCACTCCAGGATCCTGTTGAGCCCCATTTATCTTAGACTAAGCTTCTTCCGCTCGCGTACCCGCGAGACTCCATGCATCAGACGTATCTTCTATAACACCCAGTCTCCAACCTAGAACTTTACTGCACGATATCGCGCATCATAATACTTGGCCTGTCTGTTCTAGGCTTCCAACATCTTAACTTGAATTAGTCTCACCTAGGCATCTGTGTCCTTTACAAATTCAGAGTCGAGTGTCTTTAAATCCTCATCCTGGGTCCAAGATGGTGGAATTATGCGCCTCCATCCCTCTGTAATATCCCCAAAACAACTAGACCACTAGAGTGGTTTTGTCATGACTAGGTCATGACAAAACCCTAGGAAGCTTGAAGAGACCACTTGGCCTTAGCCAGGAAGATGGAAACCACAGTGGTCTGCAAGTAGCAATTTCTAGTTAACAAGCATAGGGTTGGACTTAAGGGTCTCACCTTGACCCTTTGACCACACCATAGCATACCTAACCCTTTAGGGGTCCCCTTAGAGCACCAAGGACCCATTGGGGTCAACCAAAGAAGCCAAATTGACCAAAGTCAACCATAACCCCAAATTGGTCAAAGTAGCCTAATTAGGGACAATTGACCTCCACCATGCCCAATTGACCTTTCCCCTACCATTATAAGGTTATTAGGGACCCAATGGACCAAAAAGCCCCATCATGGGGCCACTAATTTGGCCAATTTGACCCAAGTCAACTCTAGCTCTATTTTGGTCAAACCAACACCTTTTGGATAAATTGGCCCAATTGGGGCACCACCATGACTCGACCAACTTTGGGTGATGTCAAGGGACTCAAGACACACCACTTGGACCAGTCAACCCATCAGTTGACCAAGTCAACACCTCAAGTCAACACTTGGTCAACCTTGCCCAAAAAGAGGGGAAAAGGCTAACTCAAGCTCAATCCACTTGGGCTAGGCCCAATTGAAGTGACAATCTAGTCTCATGAGGCTGAAATTACATGGAATGCCATCCAATTTCTGGAGGGGGTGACTAGGAGAGAGAAATTGGGAGTTTCCCCCAAATTGAAGAGAGAGAAAAGGAGGATTAATGGCATTCATGGCCAAGGGAGGCCAATTGATCTCCCAATTGATGGGGATTCATCTCCTCTGGCTGTTACAAGAAGTTTGGGGGGTTTTCCTGCTCACATGGGGGCTGAATCAAGAGGAATTCAGTTGGCAGAAATTCACCATTAATGGTGATAATGGTGATTGATGATTTGGCTCTTCCCCTCACCCAATTGGACCTTATAACACCTTCAGTGGATGAAGAGGAGGAGTTTCCCCACCTTCCCCAAAGAAATCGAGCACCAGAAGCTAGGATCGACATGACGCCGAAAGCTCCACCTTCGGCCATGGCGACTCACCGAAATTCGCGCCACCAAACCCCCAAACAGGTCCGATCCGCCTCCTCTCCCTTAGTGGTAGATCTTATGATAATTTGGGGATCGATCCGAGCTCAATTGGGCTCGGATCGTGCTTCCGAAAGGGCTTGGTTTGAGCTCTCTTTCCCCTCCTCTAAACCACGATTCCGACCACCTCCGGCCGACCAACCACCCCCTATCGCCGACCACCACTTCAACGAAGGTGGTGGTGGCATTGGTTGGCCGGGAAGAGGCATAGGTGGCCGGGAAATCGTCCCGCAAAAAAGTCCAGGATGGGCTGTCGCTCGTCGTCCATCCAACGGGGACGATGACTATGAGCCTTCAGATCTGCCGTGATCAGCTATTCGCAGATTTAAATGATTATGTTATATCGTTATTTCATTAATTCGTCGATCTGAGTAGAAAAAATTCATCGAGTTGTAGCCTGAGTTCGTCGAACTGATAGTTGAGTTCGTCGAACTGAATCCGGAGTTCGTCGAATGGAATTCATTCGTCGAACACACTTTGGAGTTCGTTGAACTAATAGTTGAGTTCGTCAAACTGAATCTGGAGTTCATCGAACGGAATTCATTCGTCGAACACACTCTGGAGTTCGTCGAACTGATAGTTGAATTCGTCGAACTGAATCCGGAGTTCGTCGAACGAAATTAATTTGTCAAATTGAATTAATTCGTCGAACTGAATCTGGAGTTCTTCGAACTGGGAGATAATCTGTTGAACTGGCTGGAGAACTGATTTCGTCGATCTGAAGCACGACGTTCGTCGAACGCAGAACATATTTCGTCGAACGCAGATCAGATTTCGTCGAATGCAGAGACTTGTACTCTATTTTAATTATTAGAAATACTAGAACCCCTCAAATGAAAAAGTGCTCAACATAAATGTTGTAGCCCTTGGTGTCTAGTTTAAATGAAAATTTGTTTCAGGTCAATAGGGGCACTATAGCTCACTGTGGAGTCATTTTTCTAGGACTGGTCCATAGGGTAGGGCAGTCACAAATTCTTGAATATCTTTCTACTGGTAAATGGTATGACCTTGAAATTTAAAACCTAGGCTATTTACACCTACCCACGCATCATACCCAAAGATGGAAATTTTAAGAGAACCTTTTTTAAGGTTTTTGTAATAATTTCATAAATCAAATATTAATTAATTAGTGGGCCAATTGATCTCCAATGCCCTCCAAATTTTGGTGGGTCCTCCTTGGGGTTATTGTATGACCTTGGTAAAAATCTCAGCCCAATTAGGACTGATATGGTTGGGTAGTTTGTCAACCCAAGTTAGGTCAAATTGGGTCAAAATTAGGGCATGGTGTTTATCTTGGGATATTTTGGTCAAATCTCCTCACCATGAGGTGAAACCTTGCCCACTGGTTAAGGGTCACTCAAAACACCCCCATGAGTGGTTTGGGGTGGTGTGGAGGTGGGTATGCCCTAGAACCCTAGTCTTACCCCTTGGGGTGCATATAGAGCTTTGTGAAAGATATGTGGTCAAAAGCTATAGAATGGCCATGGAATTTAGGAGATATGTTAATGGGGTGTGATTATGCTCTAGGGAATTTTGAGAGAATTTTAGAAGTACTCACTACTAGAAAAATGATTTTTTGCTACACTTTTTTTTGCCAGGGTTTAAATACCGTGGCTAATACACTAGTATTAGCCACGGTTGGAAAGATTGTGGCTAATAGTGAGATTTTTGCTATGGTTGCAAAAAACATGGCTAATATTTAAGTATTAGCCACATCAAGTAAAAAAGCGTGGCTAATATCTAAATATTAGCCACAATGAGCAAATAGTGTGGCTAATACTATGTATTAGCCACGGCCGGGAAAATGAAGAATCTCTGCTGCCTAAAAACCTAAAGCATCGCGACTTCTCCCAAAATCGATGGCACACTCTCGACTCGCGAAATCTCCTCTGCCGCTCTCTCTCACGCCCTTCTCCAAGAAGAACTCCATCGAAGGCGGCGATCGCTCCGTCCCACCCTGAACTTTCATCTCCTACGCTGACGTTCTGTTGCTCGAGAGTGTGCGGCGCTTGGAGCATACCTAGGGACACAAGGTTTGAACATCACATGAGCGGACTCCTCATAGTCCTATGTAACTCACTGTAAGTCAAATGGTGACATTGCATTTGATTTAGATGGAGTTCTACAAGTTTCTATTCCAGTATCTGTGTGTCTGAGTTCAGTTTTCGGCTTCTACAAGATCCACAAATTTCTTGTTAGTCTTTACCCTTTTCACCTTCTGTTTTTGGTCACCGTGACTCCATCGGCTCCTATCCGACTCTCCATCTAGGCTCTGCCCTACCTCAAAGGTGTTTATCAGCTTGATTTTACAGCCAAGATCACTTTATTTGGGCCGTCGACCGTCGCTACTCGCTATTCTCATAGTCTGGCAGGTCCTCCCTCCTAATCCCTAGCCAAATACATAGATAGCGACTTGGATGATGCAACCCCCACCTTCCAATCGCGAACTTTTGTCTCCTATGCTGCAACCCCCACCTTCATATTTATATTCTTATATGAAAGAATTTTTTCTTACCATCTTAACACTGAAGCCACTTAATTTTTAGATCTTCCAGCTCTAGGGATGCACTTTTCTGATTAAAAGTGTGATATATACATGTAGGTATGATTATGAGCTTCATTATATATTTAAACATAACTTAGAAATGTACTTGATATGTTTCTTATGGCAGGAGTGTTTGTTAAATTTCTTAGCATGTCTTCAGGGTAAGTATTTCTTTTTTGTTTCATATTGGGAGCTTAGCGAAGTATTTGTGTTTTAACACGTTTTGTTCTTTCTTTCATTATTCTCACAAATATTATGCAACAAAATTTATTTTACACTCTCTTACCATCCTATATATATCAGTTGTGAATATATTGGACATGTTCACATTATATGCATTTGATCACAACCCTAATTGGTTAGGCGGTTTGGTTGGTTCTGATCTACTCCCCTAATTGGTGGAAGAGGATGGAAGCATTTGATCACAACCTTTGGAGAATATGAAACTAATTATAGGAGTACATTGCTAAGACTCTAGAAAGAGGTGATGGGTTTGCAAAGGTGTCTTGATTGCAGTTAATCACTCATGTTAAGGATGCAAAGGTGTCTTGGTGATTGATGAATTGAGGAGGTCTCTTGGTGATTGATGGCTTCAAGATCACCCTCTTGTTAGTTTCCAATTTCTTAGATAAATAATCTTTTATTACTTGCCTGATATCACTTTTATTTGTTTATTTTACTCTTTTTTTTTCATTGCATCTCATCTTGTCTTATATATTTTATGATCATTGTTTTTGAGGTATGAGATGGCAATCTTGTTAAAATTTTATGATCATTGTTTAACTGGTACACTTCCAAATTACTTGAGAAATCAAAATCATGTAGAGGATGTCATTTCTCGTCAAGACCGTCCAAATTTTTGTGCTACCACCTCAGAAAATCATGAAATACCTAAGAATATTATAAATTATAACAGAAATGTTAAAAATGAATAATCTTACTGGAATACATTATAATAGCTTGTAATTAAAACATTTATCCAGTTGTTAGTTTTTTATTTGTCGTGTGAAATTATCAAAATAAGATTTATCTAAATTATTTATGATTTAAAAATGAAACTAATGTTTTTGAAGTAGTCAGCACTGCACTGAATTGGATAAGCATTATAATATTTATAAGATCATGCTTTATAATTGTTTATACTATTTTCCTAGCCTTGTTTTCATTTATAATATTCACATGTTTTCATTTATAATATTCACATGTTTTCATTTATAATAAACTATAATTTCATTGTTGTGTAACAGTCGAGGGCATCTCATTTTTTTCATATAAACTGCAGGAAGAAAGGGAAAATGCTGATATCTTGCTATATTGGCTATCAAATGCTTCTGCCCTTCTATGCCTCCTTCAGAGAATTCTGAGATCAAATGTTTCTCTTAAGACACCTAATTGTCATTCTGGGGGATCATTTGGTTTAGGATGGCTCGGGTGAGTTTGATTGATAGAACCTAGAATTTAATTGATTTATTTTCCTTTCCAGTAACTAATCATTCTGCGTATTGAGCTGGTTGTTATTTATAGAATAAATTTTAATGTAATATGGTGATGTGCACTTAGTCTCTTTCTAACCCAATTTACTTTATGTAATTTTTGACGCATATATTATGTATTGCATTTCTGATCTATGTTATAGACTAGGTTTACTATATGATGTATTCTTATTCTTTGTTTGAATGAATGGTTCCAGGATTTAACATCAATAGAGATCTCCCCGTTACTAATGCAATGAATGGTTCTGAAATTAAAGATAAGTTCCATGGGCAGGTAAGATCATTATCTTATGAGGAAAGGTCTTAAGGTTGTTGTTGCATCAAGTGTGGCCGGTTAAAAGTTGATGCAAATCTAGCTGTTGTCGGCTTTCCCACAACTCTGTTAGTGTTTGATTTTCCTTAGTTTATAATTTTGAGATATATTTTCTTGATCTTTGCATATTATTTTGAGATGTTTCCACAATGAAAGATTACTCTCTTCAGTGGTCCCTTTTGGGAGAACTGTGCATTGGATACTGCATCTCATACTTCTTTATACTTGCTTGCACATTTTAGTTGTATGAAATAAGAACATCTGAGAACATGAACACTACTTCTTTTTAGTTATATAAGTTGCATGTCTTCCTATCAGTGATAATTTGAATGAGCTCATTAATCTTCTTTTAGTCATATAGTACTATACATGGTGTGTGTGTGCCACTTGAGAACATGAACACTACCTTTGTGTGTCACTGATTGGCGAGTATAAAATTAGAACCAAGGTCCTTTTTGTCATTTTTCAAGTAATTGTGTTTATCTGTGAGA